>CM049805.1:14634899-15234899 GCA_027422405.1 Ptychobarbus kaznakovi
ATTATATCTAATAGAAAACGTGCATTAGATTGAAATTCAGTTTTTGCACAAAAGAGGTTGCCTGTAGTCAAATTCGGTTGTATTATTGTGTTTCTGGAGTTTAGGATCTCAAAGGATCTCCCCAGATCAGCATGCACATTAGAGTAGATCACTCTTCAGTGCATGAACTGGAAGGTGCTGAACAATGTTAGGCATTCATTCGTTCATTCAGTGTCTAAGAATAGCAAGATGATGTCCAGAGCACACATGACCTCAGTAAGTGCATACTAACCTTTACATTCCTCAAGTGTTTTGTCTAGACTAACATCTAGCAGACGAACATAACTTCAAACCTGGTCTTGTTGATTAGAAAATTAGTTTAAATTTTAATATCAGCATGCAAGGAAGCAGTTATCATACTGTAATCCTTTTTAATGAATGCTCTACTGAATTGTAAACACAATTACCAGTACTTTAAATGCCATGTATAAAGACCTGTTTTGCCCTTTATTCAACCCTCATGTCGGATTGGGTGAGAAACAAATGATCACACGGTTTTCCGGACACCTGAGGTCAGGCTGTAAATGAGGGACTTTGTCCTGTGTGACAGGAGTGTCTTGTGAGTGATGCTCCAGTTCACACTGCACAGTGTAACAGAAGGAAATGAGGAGCGCAAGACTTGTCACTTAAGGTAACTCTCTAGCTAGAGATGAATTGATGTGATATTTTGTCAGTTCGTTTTTTGGGTACTTAAAGTTATATATAGGCTCAAACATAGGTAAATTACTCAAATTTAGGCTAATGAACATTTAGTCATGCTAAATGAACTACACTAGCTGTGTAGTGTATTGATTCTGATTGATGTTTTCTGATATTTCATCTATTCACTTTCATTTTATTCCTGTGTGCATGATTATTTAAAAGATCAATTTCAATCTAAGTTTTTAGCTAGTTGTGCGTATTTTGTTAAAACTGCACAATACAGCAAAGCTTTCAATGTTGTGTAATTTAACAAAGCATATGAATGATAATCATTAACTGAGTCAGATGAGAGAAGGGCTGACAAGCAGGTGGATCGTGTGACCAAAGGCATTTACACGCTGTTTTACTGGTGCTGTGTTAGACTGGATTAACAATTATTGTCAAGATTTGTTATATATTTTTTTATATTTTTCCATTTGTTTTTGTTTTGTTGTTATATTTATCTGTTGTTTATTTATGACTTCATCCTTTAACCTATGTTGTGCCTTTAATAAATGATAAAATATAGGGCCATTAAACAAATACATTATATATTTTTATGAAAAAATTATTAGGCCACTGAATTATTAGAAATATAAAGTACACCTGAGGTGGTGATGCGGCCACAACACAAAGCAAAGTAAAATATCAAACTTCATTATTTTAATCATTATTCAGTTACTTGATTATATAATTCAACCTTCTTTGATAGATAAATATAACTGTAAAACAAAAACAAATCTAAAAAAAGAAGAAATACAAACAAAATACAAAACAAAAACTTGAAATAATGTGTGTGTGTGTGTGTGTGTGTGTGTGTGTGTGTGTGTGTGTGTGTGTGTGTGTGTGTGTGTGTGTGTGTGTGTGTGTGTGTGTGTGTGTGTGTGTGTGTGTGTGTGTGTGTGTGTGTGTGTGTGTGTGTGTGTGTGTGTGTGTGTGTGTGTGTGTGTGTGTGTGTGTGTGTGTGTGTGTGTGTGTGTGTGTGTGTGTGTGTGTGTGTGTGTGTGTGTGTAAATCTTATACATTATGTAAGGAATAATTGACGACGGCTGTTGAATTATTAAATAATGCTATATTAAATGCTCTGTCAGTGTCGTTGTGGGTTTTGATTATTTTGTTGTTGTAGGCTGTAAGGCCCTTTGAAATACTGAAATCGTTTGGCGAAGTGATATGAACATGTAATGCTGTCAAGACCTGCCTAGAACTACTTTAGCCGTGCATTTCCCTGAAAATAACTGCACACCTTAGAACGTTCATCAACCAATCAGATTCAAGCATTCAACAGCCCTGTAGTATAAGTTAAATTAACTATTTTGTGTTTGATTTACTTACTGATGTATTTTCTCCACTAAGATGAGCTTTACCTTGAGAAGAAGTCAATCCCTTAAGAGCCTCTCTGGAGGTCATAGTTCATGGTCTACATCAGAGGTGCTGTTTAGGGACAGAAGGACACCTGTTTCTCAGCTTGTTGAAAGGTAAATATGCTGACTACCATATTCTATGTACCATATTTGACCTGTTCCTTGAAGTTTATGGTCTAAACCTGGCTGTTTTTGTTAGGTATGAAAGCTGTGTGGATCTCACAGATGTTGACAGAGACGAGGCCTGTTCTAAGGTATAATCACTGTGATTGATTGTATAATAAGTGGAATAGCAATACTCTCAATCAATTGCGGCATACATAGATGTCTGTATCCCACAGTCATCTGGCCTGAGAAGATCAAACCATGAAGAGAGTAAAGTTGAAAACCTCTGGAGGAGATATGAGTCCCTCAGTGGGACAAATAACACTTTGTCCAGAAGTATTTCAATGGACATGCTGCCCCAGCCAGACCTGGTGGGCCCTAACGCTCAGAGGGTCCTGTTTGAGTCAAAGAAGTACTCCAGCAGCCCTCGGCTCAACGTCACGCCGCAGACCAAAAGCAGCCCAGTGAGTCACAGTACCTCACAGTGGAAGGAGGCACCGGCGGGGTGGGAGAAAGTCTATTCTGGTGCTACTACTGTCACCAATGCCAAAAAGGACAAGGCTCATCAGGTGTGTGTAACAGTCACGTCATGTTTTATTTCTGTGTGTGTTTGTGCAACACGGACAGTCATGACTCAGGAAAGGAACATGCATGCTTTTCTCCTAATGTAATCACTAAATGATGTGTTCAGACCAGGATTATTATCGTTAACTATGACTAAAATTAAATCTATTAAAAACATTTTTGTTAATATGTATGTTTGGACATAAATCTAAACTTTATATAAAACTGAACTAAATCAATAATAAAAAAGCATGCTAAACATAAATTCTAAGGATTAAAATAGCAAAAGTTTTAACAAAAAATATAAAAATAAAAGCTAATTCAAACCATCAATTAAAATAGTATATAATTAATACTAAAATGACACATTTTACAATGAAATAACATACAAAATATGCTATTGTTCTAATAATATTACTTATATTTTTAGTAATAATATTATTATTATTATAAGTCATTAATAGTATTGATAAACTATCCTAAGAACCTGAGATGAGCAAGAAATAAATAAGACATAAAAAAAAATATGATATGAAAATTAAGTCAAACAGGGTTTGGAGTCAGTTCAATATGAGTTCACACGTTTTTAATAAAAAAAGAGAAAACAATAAATCAATAATACCTTAATAATATAATATTATCTATATTTTATCTTGAAAACCTATTAACCTATCCTAACCTATCTAAAATAGAATACAACAATAAATAATACGACTTTAATATTATTACCACTATTATTATAATGCATATGAATATAATTAATATTAATATAATTCTAATATTTTTATCATTTTAATATTATATATATAATATTATATCTAAAAAAATCTATTTCTGATGACCTTGATAGAAGGAAAATGAGACCATGAGAAGGAGGACAATCAGTGGGGTTCCTGGATATGTCACTCGATCCTCCGCTGGACTGAATGGTAAGTTGATTAACACATTATAAAAACACCCATAACTAGTGTAAATGAGTGAGCATATTTGCATTTTTATTTCATTCTTAACTCAGCTGTGATGTTAGTCAGTAACTGTGAGGTCAAAGGTCATGTGAAGGTTGTGAGACAAACCCTTGGCATCTAAAGTCTTCCTACACAAGCATGCGGGTTCAACTGAAGTTCTTGTAGAGAAGGAATCTGCCGGCTGTGTCTGTGTTAAAAATATTCCTCAGATAATCCTTACAGAATAGTTTGGATTTACCGTCACACACACAAAATCCTGTCTGCAAATAGTGAGTCGTATTTAACAGGTTTTCAATGAGGGCTGAGAGCAGGACTGAATGTGAGGATGCATAAGTATGTGCACAATGCATTCAGGAGACATAAAATACTGTATAGAGTGACAGTTATGACACAGACCTCATCCACTGACCTTACATTCATCACGCGTGAGTAACACTTTGGACTGGGCTGATTCAGTGTCTTTGGATTATAGTTATTTGAGAGACCCTTCAGTTGAAAAAAAGAAAAACGCTGTGGCTACAATGGTGTTTTATGTCATACAGTGGTTATAAAAGTATATTAGATATAGTTAAACCACTTTTAAACGAATAGTTAACCCAAAAATAAAATTGTCAAGTTGTTCCAAACCTGTATGAGTTTCTTTCTTCTGCTGAACACAAGAAAATATATTTCGGTAACCAAATAGTTAATGGTAGCCATTGACTTCCATAGTATGAAAAAACCCTGTAGAAACTGGCTACCGTAATGGCTACCGTCAACTGTTTAGTTACAAACATTCTTCAAAATATCTTCTTTTGTGTTCAACAGAAGAAGAAACTCATACAGGTTTAGAACAAATTGAGGGTGAGTGATAACAGAATTTTCATTTTTGGGTGAACTGTCCCTTTAACAATACAAGAATGTAATTTTATTAATAATTTAGCAGACGCTTTTATCCAAAGCAACTTAAAAATGATGGTAATAGAAGCAATCAAAACAACAAAAGAGCCAAAAAATATGTGTTATGACAAATCCTTGTAAGTCTAATGCAGTAGCACGTCCTGATTTTGCTGAGTTAGATGTGTTCCTGGGTCAACATATATTGTTGACCCTGGAACAACATTTTAATCCAAAAATGTAATCTTGACCATTTCCCAACACCTAAACCTAACCTTAACCAAGAGTAATCCCTAAAATCAGAGGAAATGATCGATGAATGACACTGATGTACAAGCAACAAACACTGATTATAAGCCTAAACTTCACAAAAAATATAAACTGGTAGCAAAACAGGTAGCAATATTTTTAAAATAATAAATAAAAATAATAAAATGTAGATAGAAAAGAGATATAATAAACTGAGCCAGTGTTAGAGGGTCAAGTTATTATTTTTATAATAATCAAAATAAAAGTAGATAGAATAACAAAGAATAGAGAACACTAGTGTTAGAGGGTCAAGTTTTTTTATAAATAAAAAGACAACAATTAAATAGAATAGAAATAGAATAGAGAGAAAGTGTGGATGGTAGAGATGTGTCTTTAGATTTAGATACACAGAACACTATATTATTAATACAAAAACAGTAATATAAATATAGATTTTTAGTTATTTAAGCATTTCATTTTTTTATAATATAATTTAATTATAATTAATACACATTCATTTTAAATAAAAAATAGCATGAGCAATAGGCACTTTGCAAAAATAGAAAAAAGTTTATTAAAAGGTATTTACAGTTACTTTTGTAAGCATCTTTTATGTGAAATATCTTATTCCGGTCAGTACTAAATAAACAATAGCATGCATTTTGTATGATCCTTCTTACTTGGTAAAAGACTTCAACTGTATGTATTATCAAATGTCAAATATTAGTAGAACATATTAATGTTAATGTGATGAACTGTGCAATGAACTGACTTAATACAGTCACTTTTTAAGTGTTCAATTCACAGTTAAGTGTCCAAACTATTTTCAGGACCACTTTATACAATGTGTTGTCGAAATACACAGCAAGTTCTGTGTATAGTCTTATCCACAATATTTCCCACAATGCACAGACTATAATTATTTAACTTAAAATAAACAGTGTCGTTATAGCCTCAGATTTCCACAGGCTCTGTTTCAACAATTCATAAGTATTAATACTCACAAGTACATTTATGGCTTTAGTCAGTGCCTTAATTATTTTGAGATGTATTAGCAAGCCCTGTCGACCACATCAAACGTCACTGGGCATGGTGTTCCCATTAGCAGTGTTCAGTTTTAGGATTTTAATTCATAAACAGTTAAAAATAGAGATGTTACATGAGACTCTTTCTGAACAATCAGCCAAAAAGCCACTGAAATGAATTCGCTTAATTCAGTTTTCAGTACCTTTCAAACATCTGATGGCATTAGGAAGGAAATCTAGACTAATGTGGGAATTGTGGGAATTATGCTCAAGGGGGTTCCCTGTACCCCAGTCATTTCCAGAAGCCCTGATTGACTCAGGCGTTTGGAATACCGCCCATGCTGCTTCCAAAATAGCAGGCTGGCCTCATCCCTGATAAAAATCAGCTGTCACCCATTAGAGAGGGACAGAGTGAGACAGGACTACCGCTACAGACAGCAGCAGAGTCAGACGAACACTCACAGAGACACACAAGTCATCACCTGCGGAAATATACAAGACACTAAGACCTGCTATCAGGAACCAGCAATTCTCTCTGTGAGTACAGTAATCAGTGTGGACAGGAAGCCTGGCAATAGTATCAAATAAAATATTATAATATAAACAATGTATTTTATATATTATATCAACTAAATATGACATTTAAATACTGTCATTTAAAATTTTGATTTGAGAACTGTTCTTTAATTATACTAGACCATGATGGTCATGTTGTCATTTTAAATGCAAATGTCAAATGATTCATTTATGTCAAGCTGCATGTCTTATGATGTAATGACAATTCGATAAAATGTATAATAATTAACCCCTAGTAAAAAAATAAGGACAGTTACTTATTTAACCTGAGCTCTAACAACAGGATGTTAAAGTAACAGATATATACACACATTAACATTCAAACAGTTGGGGTTGGTACTAAGATGTTTTTTAAGTCTCTTTTGCTGACTAAGGCTCCATTTATTTGACCAAAAATACTGTAAATATAGTTATATTTTTAAATATGATTACCATCTAAAATAACTATTTTCTATCTCAACATATTTTAAAATGCAATTTATTTCCGTGATGACTGGTGAAATTTCAACAGTCTTCAATGTCACATGATCCTTCAGAAATCATTCTAATATGCTGATTTGCTCAAGAAACATCATTGTTGAAAACAGTTTTTTGTGGAAACCATAACAATTTTTCAGGATTCTTTGATGAATAGGAAGTCTATAAGAACAGCATTTATTTTATAACAATATAAGACTCTTTACTTTTGTTTAATGTAATGCATACTTGCGGAATAAAAGTATTATTTATTTATTTTTATCCTACCAACCCCAAACTTTTGAACAGAAGTGTAAATACCACCTGAAATCTTGCTGTTGAATATTCAGTGACAGACAGAAGTGTCAGCTAACCATCTCTTGGTCCATACTGCCCTATTTTAAGTCGTGGTTTGAAGTTGTTGTAGTTTTAACAAGACCTTTGAGTGCTCACAGGAAACTAAGGAAGGCAGCTGAAGAGAATAAATACCAAGCGCATATCACAATAATTTGGACAGCTGTCAGCAGCACAAAAGCACTCACATTCTAGGACGCTAATAGCTTTGCCCTCCATTCCTGCTTCTGAATAGCTGTGAATGAGAGCTGGTCTCTGTGAAACTTTCTTTCATCTGACTTGGTCATCTACTAAATTGTATCACAGATAAATATGTAGATCATTTGATCCACTTCTAAATTAAATTGTTGTATTGAAAAAAGTAAGCAGGCAGAGATGGACACTGTTTAACTCAACAGAGGCCTTTGATCTTGTCCATAACCATACAATATAATTCCTTTTTGTCAGATTAGACTCAATGGAAATGCAAGCTGGCACTTTAATCACAAATATCAAGTGAAACTTTGCATAAACTTTACACACCGTATTTTCATATAAAATATTTAGCTAAACATTTAGCTGCTGCTGCTTTTTGAAATGTAACATTTGTTGTTTTAATAATTTGACAAAAAAAAATATTTTTTTAAATCAGAGAGCACAATATTCAGGCCTTGTAAACAGCTTGATGACATCTCTCTCTGCTAAACAGTAACGTCTAGCGAGACCCCAGTATTGTATGGCCCTGTAATTCTGTGTGCTCATCCAGCTATGCAAACATTTTAAGCCCAGACTCGTGAGTGGCGCCAGTGATGGGCCCTGTCCTTTTGTCCCATGAGAGCTTACAGTGTGAAAAACAGAGGTATGCTCGAATATAGTCATTAGTTACAGCTGACAGACCTGTGCTGCCTCTAGTGCTCCTGGCCTCATAGGGAAAGCTTTTGTTTTGATCAAGCTTACAGCAGCTTTACAATAATTTGATGTGCTCTTCTGCTGCTCCAAACCATAATTACATCACATATCAAGAATTATAAGTGATCTACTGTAATTCAGCATTCAGAAACTTCAGGTCACATCAAGCACACTAATACAGAAGATACAACAAAATAGCTAAATAGCCAATTTATATCATTATAATAGGTATTTCACCATTCTGAATCTATAATATCTGATAATTTGCTCTCTTGATAAACAGTATGTTTTTAAAATGTTTCAGTGATGCTAGCAAAAATGAACAATTGAACAAAAAGGCTAATATCAGAAGTATGGATCAGGGAAGCTTTGTCCCAGAGTGTTTTGTCCTTTGAGAATGTGAAACCTTAAAAAGGGCCAGGATTCAGCTGACATCACTGTTGTTTCTTTTTGACATTTTACAATGGCATGTAGGCCTCTGTTTTTGTTTAGTTAGAGGTCATGCTAAGAAATACAATCAAATTTTAATAGCACATCTGAGAAACAAACAACTGACAAATGTCATTTTAAAAATTCATCTATTCCAAATATTTAGCAATTGCACATTCATATAGTATGTGTGGAGCTAAATAGTTTCCATAGGTCCTTGAAATATAATAATAGCACACAGATAAGAGCATACCAACACCAGCCTATATATATAGGCAGTCTATATATACACCACTACTATCAGAGCCACTAAATGGCCAAGGAACTGGGTCAGGTCACACTTGTCTTATTTCTAGCCTACTTCTGAATTATTATCCAACATAAAAATGTTTTAAAAGCCTTGGGTTTTATTTAAATGTATTTTTATAAACACACAAAAAATGACCAAATCTGCTTAGATAGCATGCCACAGATACTATTTCTGCGTCAGGTAGTTTCTGTCACATTTGCATTGCATAAAGACTTCATAAACAGCTGTATGTTGGCGCTTTTGTTTTTCTTTTTTTTAATGCACATACAACATTTTTAAATAATCTTTAATAGATAATGCGAGTTAATGATTAAATAAATTGTGATCCACTAATCACCAGGTAATACCAAAACAAACATCATCTACTATCAAAAGCCATAAATTCATATTCCAAAACCAAAAGTCAAATAAAACAATGAAAAACATGTCATAATAATTAATGAAATACATTTCATTATGTAGATACCTCCAAGAAGTTGCATATGCAATCATTATTTTTGTTTATAAATAATTTCTGATTGTAGTTTTGTAACAATATTTGTTTTTTTTTCTTGTAAATTAGATAAGAAACATTTCAAGAAAGACAGAGAATTTGCCTCCCATCAAGACCACAAGCCTAAGTACACATCCTCTCCTATCCCGAGCGTGAAAGACAGATCTGTCCTTTACCTTTCAAAGGTAGCAGCTGCAGACTCCTCGGGATATATCGAACAGCAAGTGAGTGCTCACTGCATCTGTCCTATCACTCACAACACACAGGCATCTATAAGGTCAAGTGCTCAGACTGAATCACACATACATGCATGCATGCAATGCTGTGAAGTCTGGTACATGCTCATTTTACAGTACAACAAGTCTCTTGTTGGCCAGTATTTTCCTCAGTCATTAAAGTGATGTGTTGTTAAAGCAGCTTTATGCAAATTAAGTCTTGAGTGTTTTCTATGAAAAATTTGCAGGAATAATCAAACATGCTTCTTTCTCAGGGCAGTGTGTTCCAGGAGCCCTTGATCTCAAGCGGAAAGAAGAAAAAACAAAGCACGGTAAGAATAATAGTTCTACCTGACTTTAAGTCAGTATCATTATGTAAGCCTGTTGTGACTAATGACTAATGTTAATCGGTGCTGTGTGACTAATTTTGAAATAAATATAATGTAAATTACACAGACTCTCTTGTGACTGTCTTAGTGTATTAAAACAAATCAACAAGAACTCATTTAACAATGCTTTATTACAATAT
This sequence comes from Ptychobarbus kaznakovi, assembly GCA_027422405.1. Classification (NCBI taxonomy): domain Eukaryota; kingdom Metazoa; phylum Chordata; class Actinopteri; order Cypriniformes; family Cyprinidae; genus Ptychobarbus; species Ptychobarbus kaznakovi. The sequence goes on from CM049805.1 coordinate 14,645,015, forward strand.
TTCCACACAATCAGGATATGTTACCATTATAATTCAATCAAAATCAAAGCCATGGTAGCAGTGATGTTGTAAAAATGTAGCCTTGTTAATTATATGATTTGAGATACAGTGAATGTAGACTTCTTAATAGGTAAAAAGGCACGTATCTGCCTTAGATGCGTATCTAAAAGGCAGTTGGTAGTTTGTAGTCTTTTTGCAACATCTTGATATTTAGATCAATATAAAAATCCTAAAAAATTGTATGATATTCCTGCATTTAGTTAGCATTATAGCTGCCGTTTTGTTTGGGTCTCAATTAATCATATTCTAGAAAATATTCTTATTCCTTTTCTTTCATTTTCATTTTTTAATGTTTGGGAATTAAACTGTATTTGTTGTGGAGCATGAATTTTCTACTAACAAGGCTGAAAACCATTCTAAACGAAGTCAAACCTCACATGAATATGTGTGCAGTGAACTAAATCAGCTGTTCCAGCTAAACTCAGAAAAAAGGTATGGCTTTAAGCTTAATACTAACATTTTAATTTGAACAGTGTTTTAAATAAGAGATTACCATTATTACAATTGAACTAATTGTGTTGTGGAGAGTAACTTGAGACTTCCTACTTCTTTGCATCCAAGATGGCAGAAAAAGCCAAACAGATAAAAGTGACAGATGGAAATGATGATTTTCCTCCTCCTCCACCTCCTCTACCAAGACCTCAGGTTCTGGAATCACTTCAAAAGGATCAAAGCCAGAACTTACTCCCTGTACCACCTCCAAAAGAAACCTTCACAGAGTTCTACCAGCAACGACAGAAAAGTGAACTGAAGCGTCTTTTTAAACACATTCATCCTGAATTAAAGATGAATCTTGATGATGTAGATGATGAACTGATAGCCGCAATAAATCCCCAAGCAGCAGACACAGCATATCAGGGAGAAGTCCAGTCCATGCGCTGGATATTTGAAAACTGGACTCTTGACAATATTGGAGACCCACATGAAACTAAAAGACTTCTCAATGAGGAAAATCTTCAAGGTGGGGATGTGAGGGACAAATCCTCTTTGTTTGAGCAATCATTGTTTGATAGTCAACTCACAACAGCAGGAGAGAGGCCAGGTATAGTCAAAGGAGATGTTCGCACGGCCACCTGGTTGTTTGAGACACAGCCCTTAGATTCAATCAGTAAGTCAAAGATGGAGAATGAGGAAATCGTGGAGGTCATACTGAAGGAATCCGTTCAGAAGGGAGATGTGAGAGGTACACGTCTCCTGTTTGAATCCAAACCACTGGATGCTTTAGGCCGCTACTGCTCTGTTGAAGACCAACACTTTTTAACACTCAAATCAGAACTCCAGGAGAATAAAGGAGATGTAAAGAAAACAGTCAAACTCTTTCAAGCAGATCCACGTTGCGCAATTAGGGATAGCAGTGGCAAAATCCATGAAATCAAATCAATCTGTAGAGAAGAAATCCAAAGCAGTGACTTTAAAACAGCACGTTGGCTATTTGAAACTCAACCCTTGGACCACATTAATAAAGGAGCTGGTGTGCAAATCATTCGAGGGATCTCACTTGAGGAAGCTCAGAAAGGTGGTGTTGATAAGAAAAAATGGATGTTTGAGACCCAGCCACTTGATGCAATTCATGAAGGTGCTGTGGAAGAACAAAAGTTCAAAGGAACAGTGGAGGACATCTCTGGGGAAGCAGATGTTCATAATAAACTAAAGCTATTTGAAAACCAACCCCTGTCAACTCTTAAAGGAGAGTCTGTGGGTGAAATTTCAGAAAAGGAGGCAATCGTTGGAGGAAATGTAGGATCCACACTGTGGCTTTTTGAAACTCAGCCCATGGACACTCTGAAAGACAGCTATGAGGTGGGACAGCTCAAGAAAGTTGTGGTGTCAAGTGACGAAGAAGGCGAAGTTAAAGACAAAAGACTGCAGTTTGAGAAATGCAGTGCTGGTAAAACAACAAGTGACAGTGGAAACAAAGTTCAAGATGTTGAGAAAGGAGATGTGAAGTCTTTCAAGAACCTTTTTGAAACATTACCTCTTAGTAACATCTCTGAGAAAGCACAAAGTCATATCCACGATATTACAGCTGGGGATGTCAAAAGCAACCGTTCACTGTCTGAAACCACGCCGCTGTATGCAATTAAAGATTGTGCTGGAAATTTCCACAAGGTTACGACTGTCAGTAGAGAAGAATGCATTCAAGGGAACGTACAGAATTACAAATGGATGTTTGAGACGAAACCCTTAGACCAATTTGAAGAAGGCAGTGGAAAAGTAGAGCTCATCAAAGGCATTACAAGGCAAGAGGACATGGCAGGTGATGTGAGGACAGCTAAATGGATGTTTGAAACACAACCTTCGGATTGCCTCAATGTGAAGAGTAAGAACGAAGCAGATTCAACAATAAAGCAGGACGAATTTCAAAAGGGTAACGTGAAGATGTGCAAATGGCTGTTTGAGACACAACCAATGGACATTTTGTATGATAAATCAGAAAAAAACCAGGATGTAGAACCATTGCCAAAAGCTGATGTGAAGTCACATACTTGGTTTTTTGAAACACAGCCACTGGATAACAATAAAGACAAGAAGGACTTCAGTTTGAAATTTTGCAGTAGTGCACAGGAAGACATAAAGAGTGATATGAATGTGAAGACGGTGAAGCACCTGTTTGAAACAGAAACTTTGGACAGAATAACAAAGCAAACGGATTCTGCCCAAAAATTAAGATATGTCAGTCAGGTGGATATCCAGTCTGGAGATGTCTCACATGTCAAGGAAATCTTTGAATCTAAGTCACTTCATGAAATAGGAAGTGAATGTTTCAAAGACTCTGAGGAACAGAAAAAAGAAATTCAGTCAGGATCGGTCCACAAATTCACTTGGCTGTTCGAGAATCAGCCTATCAGCGACATTAATGAGAAGGAGGACAGAATAACTCACAGTGTCAGTAACGTTGAGGGTGGTGATGTCGGAAGCAAGAAGTTTATTTTCGAAACTTTCTCTCTGGACAAAATCCAGGATAAAGACAAACTGCTTGAGCACCAGTCAATGAGCGTTGAGAAGCCCACAAGCGGTAGTGGTAATGTGAAGTCCAGCACTATGCTTTTTGAATCCCAGCCATTATATGCAATAAGAGACAAAGACGGACAATTTCATGAAGTTACCACTTTAAAGAAAGAAGAAGTGATGAGAGGAGATGTCAGGGGAGCAAGGTGGATGTTCGAAACCAAGCCACTTGATACCATCCAAGCAGAAAAAGAAATCTACATCATCCGTGCAGTTACACAAGAGGATGTGCGCAAGGGAGATGTGAAATCAGCAAGTTGGAGGTTTGAGACTCAGCCCCTTGACTCCTTCACACCTCAAGAAGGGCCTTCGGTAAGGGTTATTGAAGATGTAGTCAATGGTAAAAGTGTGCAACAAAGCAAGCAACATTTTGAGACTGAACAAGCGGGTCATAAGAAATTTGTGCGAATGGTGAGTGTTACAGATGTTCAACAGGGTGATGTACGTACCTCAACCTGGCTCTTTGAGAATCAACCTATTGATACTCTGAAAGGTGAGCAAGATGAGAACACCACCTTGACAACTGTACATCGAGAGGATAACACAAAGGGAGATGTAAAACGCTGTACTTGGTTATTCGAATCACAGCCCTTAGATAAAATAAAGACCGATGAATCCACTGAAGAGCTTGCTTCAAAGGAAGAAATTCCCAAGGCAGACGTCAAAAGCACAACCTGGTTATTCGAGACCACGCCGCTGGACAAAATCACTGTAGAGAGTGTGACAGATGTACTCTACCGCCTTTGCCATTGTTCATTTATTCATTCAAGTGGAATCATCATCCAGGCAAATGATTATAAGTATGTAAACATGGCAAAATATCAGATTGAGAAAAACAAGGACCCTGAAGTTCAAAAGGAGGAAGTTGTTGAAGGAAACATCAGGAACATAATGCTGCAGTTACTGTTCAAACCGAACCTGAAACCTAAAGTTGTTCTACTTAAAGAGGACGAACAAGGCAAGATGCACAGCACAGTGCTTGAAATCCCATTCGGATCCACAGATAACCCTGGGGCAGAGTGTAAGACCCAAGAAGCAGTTAAAATAATTGAGAGCTTGCTCGTCCAACAAAAAACTATCAAGACAGGCTTGGTGATGCAAGAATCTGAAGATAGGCAGCCAGAGATGACAGTGTATTCCCTCCACTGTCAAAGCATCGAGACTGAGTCACAAGACATTGCACGAGGAGATGTCAAATCCACCATTGGCAACCTCCTTGCCACTGCCCACAACCAGCAGAACAAACCGTCTTGCAGACTGGAAGAAAACGAGAGGGGTAATGTTGATTTGTATCGAAGCTGCATTGAAAAGGGCGACCTTAAGAGTCTACAGCAAGAAGTTTCTGAGGAGGATCTGTCAACCTCTTGTAGAGATCAAATTGAAATTATTCAAGGGGATGTAAAGGAAGCAAAACGACACCTAAATCAACAAAGGGAGCAAGTTGAAAGAACAGTCTTGGATGTTGTACCAGGAGACGTGAAGAATGTCAAAAAGGTTTTCTCAGAGGTTTGCACAGACCTGGGGATTGGAAACTGCGTGCCAAAAGAGGAGATCGTCAGAGGTGATATTTTGTCAGCCATGCAGCAACTTGATGAAGCAATCAAACAGCCAGTCATGGTCCAGAAGGAGGAAATTCTTTCTGGAGACATTAAGGCGACCCTTGAATCCTTGGAGCAGGCAAAACAACAAAGCATGCAAGTGGAGCGTGAGGTCATCAAACCAGGCACTATTTACGATCTGAATATAGAGGCAGAAGAAATGTGCTCAGAAGAAAATGACAGGAAATTAATTAAAGAGGAAATCATGTCAGGGGATGTTAAGGCTGCCAAAAGATCCCTGGAGAGGGCAAAGAACCAAAGCATGAGAGTAGAACGAGAACCTGTCACTCCTGGAAAGCTATATAATCTAAATGAATCATCTCAGTGCCAAAGCAACACAACAGTGGAGCAGTCTACAACATCCTCCTTGAGTAACCAGCGGATTACTACAACATTTCGAAAGGTTAGTGACACAGAAAAGGATCAGGGATCCAACGAGAGAGTTTGTTGTCAGAATGAAGTGGGAGAGAGAGAAAATATAATACATGTTAGTATAGAAAATGACTCAAGAGCGATAGATAACAGTGCTCAGGTTTTAGAGTTAGAGCCAGATATTATTAAAGGTGACGTGAAGGCTGCAATTCAGTCATTACGAAGTGCTCCAACAGAGCCGAGAAGTGTAGTCAGGGAGGAAGTTGTTAGAGGTAATATGCAAGAGACACTCCAGTCTCTTGAGAAGTCTAGCATTAATATTTCTAAAGGAGACTTCAAGACAGCAATGTTATTTAGACAATCTGGACAGTCTTACACACCAAGCAGAATGAAAGATGACTCGGGGGCTGTAGAATGCAAGCAAAGTTGTGTTAATTTGCCTTCATCTGACACTAAATTGTCTTCTTCGGTTTCAGTGACCAGAAGTGAGCATCTGACCATCTCGGCACTGAATTCAGAATCTGTTAGCTCCAACGCGCACTGTTCAAAGCTCTCAAATGCTTTTGCAGGAAAAGGCAAACATCCACCACCCATCCCTCCAAAAACTGATAATCAGGTTAAAGATCAGAAGCCAGTTATTCCACCAAAGCCCTTACACATCACCACCAGCTCCAATCAAATTGCAAAAACCCCACATATTTGTCCAAGCTCATCTGAGCATCTTATTAATAAGCAACAGACTCCAGCAATCCCACCCAAAGTTGCCCCCAGCAAAACTTATTTGCATAAAAACGAAACCGTGGAAAATTTAAACAAAATGAAAGAAAAACCATGCAACATTCATGAAACAGTTCAAAGGACAAACTTCACCAATCCTACGGATTTTCAGAAGATGCAGTACACTGAGCAATGGGTTCAAAATTCCAACATGCAACATATGGACATTCCATCAGTCAGTAAAACAGACCGTCTTGATGATGGATCATTTGCTTGTAATAAAATAGGAATGGAGAAAAATGTGATTCAGAGAATAAATGCTGCAGAAGAGATCAGGATGTGTGTGCAGAGTTATTCAAAGGACAATGATGAATTAAACAAGGGTTTTAAGGTCGCACTTCAGAATTTTGGAGAAAAGAAAACAACTAAAGACACAACTTCAATTTTCCCAAAGACAATTAAAGTTATGCAAAAAGAAACCATCCAGGAACAGGCTAAAACTTCCAAAGAGAACACAAATAAAGCAGAGTTGCACTCTACCAGCAAAGACACCGCTTCAACACCTGAAATCCATGAAGCTCCTTCTCAGAACAAAGTTGTTTTGAGAGAAAGGAAAGCTAGGAGAGAGACAGAAGATGAGCGCCGCCAGAGACTCTCCATCCACAAAGACGAGATCATGAGGGGCAACATAAAAGCAGCCATGGAGATCTTCGAAAACCTTATGAGACAAGAAGAGCTGAAGATCATTTTGTCAAAAGTTCAAGAAATAGAGGGGGAGACTTGTGACGTGGATGTCAAATCTCTAAAGACTTTGTTTGAGAACGTGCCTGCTTGGATTAGTAAGCCAATAAAAAATATGAAACGAAGACATTGTCCAAGAGCTGGCACAGAGACAGAGGGCTTAAGAGATGATGCAGAGAGCATATCCTCTGTTGAGTCTGCATTCGAGGACCTAGAGAAAGCAAGCATGGACATCATACATTTGAAAGAACAGACATTAGCTAAATTCTTGGAAATAGAGGAGGTGATAAAAAAAGCTCTGTACTCGGTCTCAAATTTAAAGTCTGAGGCAGACATTGCTGGGTTGTCAGGCCTGTTTAGTGAATCCTTAAATGCTGACAGTGTCTACCCAAATACTAAAAACATTAGGAAAATGTGCATTGTATCCAGCAAAGCTAAACCTATACAATCTAAACGGGTACAGAGCACTGATAACAGGTGTCCGCCCAAAGAGGTACCACATGTACATCAAGTTCAAATGGGCAAACCATGCTCAAACGTCCCCTGCTCGCCTTCATTCATTTCCATTCATTCTGCTGCGAGAAAACCTGTGGAGTCACCCACATCCCTACAGCCTCACTCAGATAACCCAAATGCAACTGATCAACCTAATGCAGGTAGCCCCCTCAAACAATCCTTCCCTGAAAAAAGCTCAGTCATCCATGTTTGTAGCCCTCCAAGTCCTAGAAAGAAAGTCAGCGTTCTTGAAGTACAGCGCATTCCTGAGTTTGCAAGTGGAATCATTGGCACTAAAACTGTCAGTGAGAAATACGAAGAGATAGACTGCTTTGGGAATACTTACTTCTCTTCTGAAAGATCTACATCCGTTACCAGGCAGTCCAAGAGTGAATTATCCGCCTCATATGATGTAATTTCAAATCCAGGGAGATATGAAGAAATGGCTTCACCTGTTTCACAGCGGTCTGACCAGACCTTCTCCTCAAATTCTCTGTCTAAAAGTAAAGACAGAAAAGTGTTTGTTACTTTCAGTCATCCCAACACAGAAAAGCATTAACCTGTCTACCCATTTTGTTTTGTAGCATTTTTGTTCTATATTTATATTTAAAATGCTTATATATTAGTTTTATTGGTCCTCATTTTATATGTGTGTACAATAAAGAGTTTTATTGAGATACTTTAAGAGCAAGGTTTTTTGTACTGTTGCAATTAATTGTTAATAAATGGTGCAATTCTACTGCCCATCACATTACCATCAGTTATTTAATAAAAAGGGCAACTATGATTTAATCTTAAATATTTGTTTCAAATGCTGTATATTGAAATTATCTAAAATAAAATACTTACAATGCAGTATTTGTCTTAATATTTTTTTACCAGTTAGACAAAAAATGTAATTACTATTATTTATATAAAACACCATGCTATAACAATTTTGACATTTTTTTTTCATATGAGGTTCTTCATGCTGTGAACATCATGCATAAACTCATATTCCACGTATGTCTATATTGTTGTCATAGTTCCTGTCACCTGCTAAAGAGATGTGCTCTGCATGCCTGATGCCAGTTTATCCAATGGAGAAAATGGTGGCAGATAAACTAGTCCTACACAGTAACTGTTTCTGCTGCAAACACTGTAATAAAAAGCTAAGGTGAGAGAGGGAGATCCCAATCGTCCATTTTTAAATTTCGAAATCAATTTCCTAGAAGGCAAATCATTTATAAAATACTTTTTAGTGTAATCCTGGAACATTTGATCAAATCTGTGATTCATAATGACAATGCATGTGAAAATGTGCTAGTCAAAATATCAAATCAAATACAATCTATATTATTAAAATCAAATTGCATATTTAATTGATTTCATCTAATCACAAATCAAACTTGACAACACTTGATTCCCTGGGAAATGTTCTATTTTACAGCATATACTTGAACTTTGAATATTCACTGGTGTACTATTATTCATTACAGCATTTACAATTACTCTGCTCTTTATGGAGAATTCTACTGCCCATCACATTACCATCAGTTATTTAAGAAAAAGGGCAACTATGATGAGGGTTTTGGCCACAGACAACACAAAGACAGCTGGCTTGTTAAAACAGAGGTACCTAAACCTACTAACAAATTCAACTCAGCACGTAAAACAGAGCCTACATGTGTTGATGCAACTGTAGATGACCGCAAAGGACCATCATCTCGACAGCAAAGACACAAAGATGATCAATTCAGATGTCCTGACAACACAAACAAGCTTAGAATAAGCTGGCCACCGGAAAACAAGGGGACCAGACATAGCCCTGTATCACAAAAAACTTCCTCAGCCTCAAGAAGTACAACAGACTGGTCAAATCACAAGCGTTCTGGTGCAAGAAGCTCTAGAAATGCTCTTGAAAAGAAAAGGTTTAATTCTGGGCTGGATGAAATGGACAAATCAGTTCAGCTGTCACCTCTGGTTTACGAGAAGACAAACACATACATCTCTCCATTCACAATAAAAAGTGCACCACATTCAGAGGATGTTTATACACCTCATCCAAGAGGTTCAAAAGCATTCCAGAAGACTGCTGGTAGATCTGGAACACAAAGCAAAGTTTCGACAGGTGGGAAAGTGACAAGCAAATACTTAAATTCTGTTACCTCAAGACCAGATTCTTTGAGAGAACACAATTTGGCAGAAGATGAGAAAGCTGATAGCCCAACGAAAATAAAAAAGTCTGTCCGGTTTGTTTCAAATTTAAATATAGATGAGGAAAATAACACAGAGATCAGCAGTGAAGAAGCTGAAAGCTCTACTGATGCTTTTGTTGAACCTGCAGCTGTCAATGGTAGTGTAATGACAGCAGATATGACAACTTTTGAATCAGGAATAGAAATAGAGGAATCACCTGTGGAAGGTTTAATAGACAAAATGCACCATCCATACAGCCATGATTCTATCGAACATCCCAAAGCTTTAGATGGACAAATGCAGGATCCTTTCCTTCCGACTGTAGGAAAACAGGAAAGTGAAAAAACAAAAGCAAATGAGGCAAATATGAGTGAGATGGAAACAATGCTGAATCTTGATGAACTACAGATACATGACATCCCAGCATGTGGTAAAGAAACATTTAAACCAGGTAGTGAATCATGTGATTTGGAGCAGGTTGACGAAATGAAGAAAGAGGTGGCTATTGAAAGTAATGCCAAGGCTGTAACCCCCCAAAATCAAGAACCCACAGATATTGTTATGGTTGAATCTAAAGTCCCTGACATGTTGGATATGCCTCCAAAATCTGATAATAAAAGCAACACAAAAGTTGCTGACAAAAAGGCCATGGATAAAGGAAATAAAGGGTCTTGGTCTAAAGGTCAAAGCCCTCTTTCCAAACTCTTCACATCTGGTCCAAATAGGAAAGAGAACAAAAGTGAGACAAAAATGGAAAGCAAAAGACCTAAAAATTTACTGGGCAGACTCTTTTCATCCTCTGAAATAGATTTAGAAATAAAGAAAACACCAGAAATCAAACCTGAAACTACATGTGAGAAGGAGCCAGAGAAAACCAGAGTGACAGAAGACGACACTGCATTGATTCAAGAAAATGTTTCTGTATCTCCACCTTTGACTGAGCCCACCTGTCAAAACACACCTCAAGAGCCATAAAACCAACACAAAACCAACTAAGTGATGCTGCAGAAGAACCAAATCTAATTGAGGGCCTTGAAAATCCCATCCTCTTGCCTAATGGAAGCTCTGCTGATGAGACTGTGCCATCAATAAACCTTGAGTCAATTGAACAACACAAGCTCGCTTCTGTTGGTTTTGGGGAGATTGATATAAACGAGGCTCTTATTCCTTCACAAGAACACATTCATGTAGATCTGACCTCTCTAGACTCTTCAAAACCTTCAAGTCTTGAGGAGAGCCTCAACTCCTCTTTGCCTCAGAATGAAGATACAACTGGTTTTCTTGATTCATCTGATGCATTTACATCTCAAGTTATGGGCCCTACCACAGATGCCATGGCTTTTTCAGGTTCAGATACACTTGATTATACACACAGTGACCCATTGACAGACAATATGGATTTGGAAACTCCATCAGTAGATATTGGGAGCTCCTTTATTCAAGAAGACCCATTTGGAGAAAAAGCTGAGGGAGAAAGTGGAGATATGACATCAAGTCCTGTGAATTTCAATCAAACGACTCTTGATATTTTTGGTTTGTCAGAGTCAAATATTGAGGCAAACTTATATGGTTTTGGAAACACCTTAACTGAAGCCAATAAAAATGAAGCTGGTGTTTCCTCAGAAATGACTGATGATCCCTTTGGTATGAACAATGCACCAGTCCAAACAATGGATATCTTTGGAGGCGACAATATGCTCACTGCCTTTGATCAATCGTCCACTAATAATTTATTTGATATTATGACAAACAGTGAGACTCAAATTCAAAACCCTTTTGAGGGAATAACTGATGGTCAACTTGCACCAAATGGAGTTTTTGACTTTATAAGTTCTGAAGGTGACCCATCAACACTATCAGTTACTTCAAATGTGTTTGAACAGAAAAGCTCTGACCTTGAACTGGAAAATCAAAGTGAGGTTAATAATTTTTTCAACAGTAAAGGCAATCAGTCAACCTCTCATGTGCCGGATCAAAACCTTTCTGGCCAAGAGCTAATTGAGTCATCTCAAATAGAAGCTTTTACATTCTTCAGCTCTGAGAAAGATCCATCTACAGCTGCATTCAGTCACATGAATGCTGATCCTTTCCCAAACGACATCTTTGCAAGTGTTATTGACAGCACAGACAGTACAGAAACAACGCAAATAACTACAAACCCATTTGACGATTTCACTGGGTTAGAGAGTCACGGTGAGGCTGCAGAGACCAAAGCGAGCAACATATTTCCAGATTACATATTTTCATCCGTTCCTGCCATGTCTCCAGAACCAGCACAGGATAGCTCCTCCATAGCAGATCCAAGAAACCCTGACACCAATGCTGTGCTGCAGCAAAAGCCTGAAAATGACTGGATGTCTGACTTTTTGGGGTAGTGTCGGTGCCATTGTTCATTCCACACACACAAAAAAGATTAATATCTTACATTTAAATAAGCAGGTATATTGATTTGCCTTTGCTGTTCTATTATGTACAATTCACAAATTGTATTACTGACATTTGATTGATTAATCAACGTATATTTAAGTTACAGAGTTTTATATCTGATTAATTAATGTATATTAACACAAGTGTCGATATCTAATGTAGTGTTACTTATGAAAATGTTTTTAGATAAAACAAAAATGTAATGTTTGACAATTACTTCATTGCGAATCTACAGATGTTGTTCAGTTAAATCAGACTAACTTTTTTGTACTTTGTATTAATCAGTAATATTTTTATGTCTGCTATGACTAATAGTTCTGTGTCTGGGGAAGATTAAATAGATTTATTTAGCTAAGTGTACTTCAATAATCCATGTAGTCTTCATATAATCCACAAAAATATATGCAAGAAAAGTAAATAATTTTCTTTACTGTTAATCATGAACCAATGTAATGACCATGTTCATCCAAAATGTAATAATTGGGTCATAAAAAAAAAAAAAAATTCAAATGAGGTTTATTGCATATTATTTGACAAATCTTTTTGTTATTACAGAATAATAACATTAGGCACAAAGACAAGGTTATAACTTGGTTGCTTTGATGTCTTCACAATTTCCAGGTGCAGAGTAAGCCATTTTTGGTTGCCTTTTGAGAAATAGAGGGATAGTGTGTTATTTTCTCTTGACAAAATATAAAATGGAAAAATGTATAATACTTAAGTTTTACAGAGTCATGCAACTGAATGTCGACACTGCAAAAATCACTTTCATCAGCAGAATTTCCCCAGTTTTGAAGACTTTTTCAGTGGAATAGTACATGTACCTCTTGCCCTCTGCCTCCTCTGTTGAACCAGGCAGCTCAGTGCGTCTGGTCTCAGGAAGCAGGAAGGCCGTTATCCCACTCGCTAGTGCCAGGCTGCCTAACACCAGAGTGGGAATAGTGAAGTGGTAGATCTCCAGCATGTTCACCACAGGAGCCAACATACTTGCGACTCGAGCTGCAGTGGAGCTCAGGCCCATGGCTGTCTGACTGGAAATCAACAAGTGGATTATTACATAACTGCATTAAAAACAACAGTCTCATTCATAACTATAGAAAACAACACATGCTCATGCTTACCGAATGGAGGTGGGGAAGAGTTCTTGAATATAAACGGTGCAAATACTGCCTGCGCCGTTCATGAGAAATCTTCCGCAAGTGGCAAGAGCAGCGACGGCAATGAAATTACCTTAAGAAGAGCATCACATGATTAAGTGCTGATTCTTTGTATGTCACAGTGGTACATAAGGGAAAAGGTTTTACTTTGTGGAACTGCAAGTGTCAGGAGACACAGGGACCCTCCTACTATGAGGGCACCCATTAGAGACACCTTCCTTCCAGCCGTTTCCAAAGACCACATGCAGAGGAAGTGGACAGGAATCTCAGAGAGGCCGAATATGAGTTGATTGAGAAAAATATCAAGGCCGAACTTCCCCACATTCAGAGAGAGGCTGTAGTATGCTAGGTTTAGCGCACACCTGAATATAAACAACACAGAGGGCCATTTGAGTTTTAATATGAACGTTAAAAGTTCAGGGAAAAAAGTTTGAAAACAAAAGTTTCTCTGTGAATCAACTCACCATGCGAAAGTTATGGTTAAGAAATATTTCCTGAGCACACGGGAAGCAAAAAGCATTTTTATACCTCCTCTTTCAACAGGCTTTTCATTTAGGACCTAACAAAAGATGTTATCCATATTGTGTTATTTAAGACAAACGGCCCTGTCCTTTGGCTTGATGTGTTAATTAGTTAAATATATCTGCACCTTCTCCACTAATGAGTCTGGAACTGTACGTTTGTTGATCGCCGCTACCTTCTGAATGAGTTCTTTAGCATCTGTAGTTCTTCCGCGAACAAGAAGCCATCTGGCAGACTCTGGAATAAACCTATATTGGTGTGCATATCAAATTATTTAATTCATTTACAAATCCTTCTAAACAAATGCAAAGTTACTGAACTGCATTGAAGTGGTTTTAAACAAGAACACACATACCATATGTAGATGACCACAAATGCAAGTGGGCCAGCCATTATAAACTGGTCCAGTCTCCAATCCCTAACAAAATAAACAATGACAAGAAACATGACCTGCCCCACAGCGGCCAGGACTTGACTCAGACAGGCTGCATAGGATCGCTGAGCGACTCCAATCCACTCGGTAGCTACAGTGAGGATGAAAACATTGTGATAAACACACATTATACGAATTATAAATATGAAAAACAGCTATTCTGTGTTTTAAAGTCATATAACATATAGCCGATATAGTCTTACACAAGACCTTTCAACTGATTTGTTAGAAAGTCTAAAAATTTTCCATTTTCTAGTAAGTTAATCAGCTATCTGATATTTTAAATTGAATATTCAATCTGCTGATAGCCAGGGATGATGCTAAATATTGTCTCATACCAAGGATAATGCTGTTGATCCGAAATCCTCCAAGAGCAATACCAACAATGAACTGTGATGCGAGGTACACATAAAAGTTTGGAGCGAGACCAGTCACGACAGTGAATATTAGCATAAGCACCATAGGTATCTGTGTAGCTCGCTTGCGACCAAACCTTGAATTCATTTAAAAAAATACAAATAATTAAAAGAGAGAGAGAGAAAGACAAGAAAAAATATATCATTTACTAGAGAGGGCAAAAAATGAAATATTTTCTATATGCTGAATATACAATATGACTATTTTTCATGTCACAGACATCAGATAGAGTGCATTTCTATGGAAGTGTATATTATATTATAATCATATTTATTATATATATATATAGAGAGAGAGAGAGAGAGAGAGAGAGAGAGCTGGGTACCCAGAGCTGGGTAGTAACTGATTACATGTCATCTGGATTACGTAATCAGATTCCAAAAATTAAGTACTTGTAATTAAAGTAAGTTACATTTTAAAATACTCGTAATCAGACTACAGTTACTTTTTTATGGATTACATGATTACATGTTATTCACACAATAGCAATAAATTATTCATAATTCGTTGATTATCCCTAATTTCTCTTTTTCATCTTTTATTTTTTCCTTTCTAAAATAGCCTACCGTTTATATACATATTATATATGTATATATAGTCCAGTTTTGTGGATATTCACACAAAGATTAGTCAGGTGGCGACAGGATTTGAACACTGGATTAACAAAGATCATTTCAGGTTTAAGAAGGGTTTCAATATTGGATCAACTACTGATGGACACATTCATTTTTATTTGAATTATTACTCTGTAGGTTTTTTTAACCATGTATTAATTATAACTAATTAAAATGCATATATTCACGTTATTTCTTAGTTAGTGCAGGCATTCCTAAACTTTTTATCATCAGAATCAGAAAGAGCTTTATTGCCAAGTATGCTTGCGCATAAAAGGAATTTGTTTTAGTGTCACAATGGATCTGAGAGGTCATCAAAAAACATCTAAACCTTATTCACCAAATATATTTGCTTTAAGTACCCCTGAGATTTTAAAATAAATATTTCAATAATTAAGTATCACATTTACATGTTCACTGTTTCTTTGATGTTGATTAATGATCACATGGTAAGCAGGTAAATAAAAATACATAATAGAAGACTATAGAAATACAAAGATGGTTCACTTATGAATGGGAGCAACTGCAACACGCAACTAGGAGGAATAGTCCTACCTTCTAAATGAAAGAGCCAAATTTCCCATAGAACCCTGACTAGACCAGACAATGCACATGCGCAGTATAAGCACGTTAAGACTCAGCATGCGCATTGGCTTGTATAACTTGAAAAATAAGCTTTTTAAATGCTATTTGAGCATAATAAACAACATTCATGGGGCAACTAATTTCATATTTTTGTCGCTGATTTGACACATTTAATTGAATTTAATTGTGAGTACAGCGAGCAGTTTTTGAGATTTCAGGATTCATTAAGAATACAATGAATGGAATAAGTTTTCTTACTCTTTGCATTTTTTACATCATTATGGTACAATATAATGCAATTTAAATAAATTTAATAAACGAGTTAAATCAAATGTAATCTAAAAGTAATCTGATTATATTACCTAAAATGTGTAATGTAACGGATTACGTTACTGACTACAATTTTTGTCACGTAATCTGGAATCAGTAACGGATTGCAATTTGTAAGTAATCTACCCAGCTCTGTATATGTGTATGTATGTGTGTATATATATATATATATATATACATACATACATACAGTCATGGCCAAAAATATCGGCACTCTTGGTAAATATGATCAAAGAAGGCTGTGCAAATTAATCTGCATTGTTAATCATTTTGTTCTTTGCTGGAGGTCCTGGACATCTTGTTTAGACACATGGCATCATGGATTCTATCAAATACCAACATATACAAAATCGATAAGTGACTGACTCTGTTAGAAATCTTATAATGGGCCATGTTTGGATCTTCCAACCATACAATAATCCAAACACAAACCTCAAAAACAACACAAAAATGGGTCACTGAGCACAAAACCAAGCTTCTTCTTTGGCCATTCCAGTCCTCTGACCTGAACCCTGTAGAAAATGAGTGAGGTGAACTGAAGAGAAGAAGCACCGTCATGAAGCTGTGAATCTGAAGGGTCTGGAGTGATTCTGGATGAAGGAATGGTCTCTGATCTCTTGTCAGGTGTTCTCTAACCTCATCAGACATTATAGGAGAAAATTTAGAGCTGTTAAACTGCCAAATGGAGGTTTCAAAAAGTATTGAATAAAAGGGTTCCTTTAATTGTGGCCAATGTGTGTTAGAAAAACATTTATTTTATAATGATATTTCCCCTCATTTTAAATTATTATCCAATGAAAGGTTAGATTTTTGTAATAAAAGATCAAAATTATTAACAATGCAGATTCATTTTCACAGCCTTCTTTGATCATATTTACCAAGGGTGCCGATATTTTTGGCCATGACTGTAAGTATATATATATATATATATACACACTAGGTGAATACTTTTTGTAACTTTCCTGGTGTAAACTACATATACATGACATGAAGCTTGATGTGTGGGGGAACAAAGACAAATCTAGGTAACACTGTTTTACAGTGCCCTTGTTAAACATTACATGTACTAACTATAATGTAACAGTAAATTACGCATAACTACAAACAACTAACCTTAACCTTATTATTATATTAATATCACTCAGTACTTTTTGTGTAATTAGACTGTGACAAGGACACCTTCATTTTATCTATTCCGTATTTAATCTAAAGTGCATCGATTTTTTGAACACTTACGATTCTGAAAAGGGCCCAAAAAGTACAGCTCCAACTAGTACTCCAGCGAGGAATATTGTCTGTGCTCCCCGAAACAAATTTGCATTGTCACATACAAGATCAAACTGCAAAACATCACAAAAAACACAGGCACTTATGAAGGCTTTCTTGATGTAAACAGCATATTGTTGTCTAAATCAGCTCAACGTGAGGTCATTTAAACACATGGCAGTTAATTACATTGTAGTGTAACCACAAGTCAAATGTCTTTGAAATGACGGGTCACTAAACCAAGTAACCTTTTCAACGTGTTTATTTGAAACACACCAGTGGTAGTACTTACATCAGTGACAATGGTTGCCTCATAAATTGTATCATTATGCACCCATCCATCAGTGCAAGTGGTGGTTTCGTTTAGGCCGTATTCCTGAATCGCAGATAGATTCCAGTCCACAGGTACATACATCTGACAGGGACTGAAAGAGCCATCCGGGAGCCTGGGCAGAGTCAGGTTGAGCTGATCTTCCTTCGTCAGATTGGGACCCACCTGAAGGATCCAGTCAGTGTTGCAATGGTGGTTTGTGTCTGCGTGGTTGAAGATGAGGCTGGATAACTGAAAAGGCAGAATGAGATTTGGAAAGCACAAAGCAAACAAGAGAAGCTTTTGGAAAAGCCCAAAGCCGCCAATAGTTTCTAAAATCTCCCCAAAATCAACCATGGTGGTCCAGAAGAGAAACACCCCAAGAAAGCTTGAGAAGTTATACTAGAAAACAAAGCAAATTAATGTTTAACTGCATAATCATGTGAATATGTGACAGAAAGTCATATATACAGAGAGCAATGGTCATGTTATTGCGTGGAAAGCGAAATGGGTCAACATTCAAGAGAGATTTTGTCTGTGTGTGTGCGTGCGTGCGTGCGTGCGTCTCTACGAAAATTTGGCTTTTGACTTCTTAAATTCAAATGTTTACCCTACACACATATAAAGGAGGAAATGTAAAAAAATATTTCATTGTAAAGGAAACCCTTTGAACTACAAAATATGAGTGTAATTCTTTATAAATAGCATCATATATATATATATATATGTGCGTTTCAAATATTACAATAAACACTATAAAAACCTAGGTGCTTTTTTATTTTATTTTTTTAAATCTGTAATTCAGGTTCTATTAGGGCCTGCTCTATGCAATTTGCTTTTATTTGATGCCACTAGATGACAAAATGTACCAGACATTTTTTTTTTAAATAACAGCTTCCAAACAGGAGTTACTGCATCATAAATGAAGCGAGTGAAATTGTCATATTTTGCATCTACAAATGTCATTTTGAGTTTCCTTTGCAAAAACAGGCTATATAAAACATTACACCCAGAATCCTATTTTACTGTGCCATAAGCACTTTTCTTGATTATTGATTGAATTAGGTTTCATTTTTATGTTTTTCTTAGTAATGTACAAAATTGCAAAATTTCACATTTTGTGTTTTATATTATCAGATTTATTATTTCAGGAGACACAAGACTGTATAAATTATAAAATATATCTAGTCTATCACAATCTAAAATAGAGTCCACATCTTCCAGCTTTATAACATTCCATTTATGTGCATTCTGTATTGAATGATACAATGATGTGATTCTATTGAAGATATATATGATATATGACTTGACTGTATTGTGAAAAATATAAAAAATACACATTCTTTGGAAAAATTCTAAGCAATCGTTAGGTGAAAATTTGTGCATGGGACGTATTCAATTCTAAGCTTAATTTTACTGCTTTATGTATCATAAAACCAAAAGTTATGGTTATGTTTCATAGTAATATAAGAGGCTCTAAGCTTTCAAATGTGACCATATATGGAAGGCTATGTAAATGAAGCATAAACATTTTTTTGTGATTTTAAGTGGATGTATTAACTAACATGAACAAACAATGCATTTATAACACTATTTATTAATCTTTGTTAATTCATGAAAATATAGTTGTTCATTGTTTATTCATGTTAGTTCACAGTGCATTAACTAATGTTAACAAACACAAATCAAACACACGCTGAAAATGAACATTAACTAAGATTAAGAAATGCTGTAAAAGTATTGTTCATTCTTACTAATGTTGTTAACTAATGAACCTTATTGTAAAGGTGTTACCATTTTATTTATTTATATATACACTTAGTTTTCAAAACTAAACTGAAGTGAACTTTGGTACTTTTGTTCTAAAGTATAAAAACTAATAAAAAATTGTGCTGACAGTAAATGTAATGTCAATGTGTAACTCAACAATAACACAAGCAATAAACCGGATAAGTGCCACAGAGGACTATTGTGGATCACGAAGCCCTTCAACATTATTATGCAATTCACTATTAGACAAGTCTTCAGGGAAATGTCATAATTTCATTCTTTATTGATTATTATTCAAAATAATTGGGTACACATGCACTGAAAATCCCACAAAGTGAAATACTATACAGTGTTCTACCATTGTCCTTAACACACCATACTGAGTGATAGTAATGCCTCCATTGCTGTTGTGTCGAGATAATTCATTCCTTGAACTTCAATTAGATAAAAACTTGAAAAAATTGAAATACATACAACAATGTTGAATTGAAAACACTTAAATAATCCACTAACATGCAGCTAATTCCTCTTTTGAAAGACCTGTCAAAGGACTTAAATGAAAACCATTGAATTAAAAAAACTGAAATATTCAAATGCAGTTTTAGAAATATTGATAAAATATGATTAAACTGTTTTTTGCTGTAGTTCTTGTACAAGAATTACATTGAAGAGTTTTTTAAATAAGGATTTCTAAATTTTTAAATTAATAAGCTGTTAAATTTGTAATAACATGTAAAACCTGTTAACATTAACACATTTGCACATTCACTCAATAGAGACGTTACTCATTAATAAATAAACTGAGTCAAAATTACTTGAAAATCACTTTTTATTATAAATCCCATTTTTTCACTTTGACCTAGAGGGAATGCACTGCTCAAACATGCACTTCTCAAAACCTCAATATTTTTGGAAAATATTTCATGAACATTTTTAAACCTTGTACAGGAGCAATCTGCCAAAAAATAAAAAAATGGAATGAAGTTAAAATAAGACTTTATATTTGCCTTTAAACTGTAAACGCTTTTCACTAAGCTGTTTTTCCAATATTTCAAGTTCTACTTTTTTCTCCTTAGCTCCATGTCTCAGGGAGTTTGATTTGCTATCAGGTAACTTGCCCTGTACTTTCAGCCTTCAAAGCATATTTGTCACTGATTCAACAAGAGCCTGCAGTCACTCTCCAGCCTTTTTTTTCTTGATTGAAGCTCCTCAATTTCTTCAACAGTGCTTTTTTCTTTATGATTATTTGCTTGTGTTTCTTCTCTCTTTTCTTCTCCTCCAACTGGCTATGTATCTCTGTCTTGCACACGATACAGATAGTAACAGTTCTTGTCAACTGCCACATTTTCGATTCCTCCTACAACCCGGAGGTGATCGACAATCATTCGCTGAGCTCTGTATTATCCTCTACAAGGTTCTCCACTTCAATCTTCGTTGACAGAGAACCCCCTCTCAACTGTCCCTTACCATGAGACAGCACAGAGTTGACGGCACATTTCCAAGTTTCTGTAATTCCTTTTCTTTGGACATATAGCTGGCAGGAGTGTGTCTACTCGATCGCAAAGTGGGTTGAAATCAGCAAATGCAGAATGGTTTTTTGCCCACAACACCATCAAATGAAATGTGCATACTGTAGAATAATTTCATCACAGTCCTGCTCATTGATCCTTCCTTGATCTACCAGATAGCAAGGGTTCTTCTTACATGCCCTTCAATTGTTCGGTCTCATTTTCATCTGCCATCTTCACAGATCCAAGAAGCCCATATGTTTCACCAAGATGTATTTCAGGGGAGACTTCTGTTGAAGTTTGTCACCATAGCAACTAACCATCTCTGCAGGACCGCCTGAAATCCATGAGGGTGCTTGCGCCAACCTTTTGCTTTACCCTCAACTCCTTTAGGATTCTGTTGGTGACATACCCAAGGTCGACATTTGAGCAGTCCAATATAATTTTGCTGGCAATTTAAATGTCAACATCCAGGAGAATTTTCACAGACTTGGCTTCCTGCATGACCTCTGGTTTTTATGAATCTACACATTAGATCTTCAACATCTTGTGAAGATCTGCAGCTAGAAATGGGACCATTGGTTTATCTGTCTGGTACTTTTTGTCAGAAATGGGGTGACAGTCTTACTCACAGATAAAGCAAATTTATCTGCGCTTCCAGCAGAGATTCTCAGTGCTTGACAGACTTCATCACAAATGACTTGGTGTCAGGATTGGTGTTCCTTTTCCCTCCAACAGCACTCACAATATTGTGGCCAATTTTGGCAAAATCTTCAGCTCTCTCCAAGACAGGAGTGTTTTCTACCCATTCTGTGGGCAGAATGACAGTGGAAAAGACCATCTTGTGCATCATGACTTTAATATATTCCTCTCGACGGGCAGGACAATCATGTAGGAGCTGGTATATGGCACGTAGAAACCATCGACCCCCAACCTTTGATGAAAGTCCTTTCTGAAATGCCCCATTCACAATATGCAGACCACAACTGCCCAAATTCAAGAGGTTCAATCATATTCATCTGCAAGGGACTGTTCGACCTTCTGTAAAAGGACCAATTAACATTTGTCCATCCATGGATATTTGCAACATGTTTTTCTTTGGCAATGCCTCAGTGCGTTCTCGAAGGCCAATTTAAGATCATCTGCTCTGGCATGCCCCATGAATTCTGTATCCAAAAATTGTGTCTGAACCTGATCACCATTCCAAAATCGACATGAAAGTCACACTGTTTTGATTGTGTCATGCGGTTAGAGACTCATCGAAGAGCAACACATAGTTCACATCTCCAGATTTAGTTTGTTTGCGAGAAGACCTTTAAATGGGGAGCTAAACCATAAGCGCATATGTAGGCGCACTTTGTCTGGCCACATGAAAAGTTTCTTTGCAATGTCACTGTCAGGGACCATTGCAGAGAAAAGCTGACCTGTAGAAATAAATAAAAACTATTATCTCTCCTGAATAAATAAACAAATTGTAAAAAAATAAATGAATAAAAACAAACAGGCCTTTGATTTGCTTTTGTTATCACTACAGTTAACAAGAAACACAACATATTACCTTTTACTTTATAATTAGACATTTCTGAAGAGGTTTATGAACACTACTTTGTGATTAAGAAATTAAACTCACGTGTTTGTTCACTGGAATGAATGAATAATGCGACTGTGTCACTTTAAGTGACCACAATATTTCTGCCTTCATGGTTGCCTCCTTTGTGACGCTGATAATTTGCGATTGTCTCTGTGTCCAAGTGAAATATTGTAGGAATTATGGCTATTGGGTAGTTGTTGCACTGGCATAAACTGTTGAATATTTATAGCTGTGAAAAAAAAAAATAACATATGAGTGCATTTGAACCCTACATGGAACCGTTCTATAATGATAGATGCTGGAACTAACTTAAGAACTAGAGGTGTTCTAAAACACTGAATGTATGAACACTCTAGTCTACTTGTTGTCAACCTGACAATAAACACATTTTTTTATGTAAAGGTTATTAGTCAAAATGCATTTGGAACAATAATTCAACTATAATACTTCCAAAGAAAACAAGAAAATTTGTTTACTGGCCATTCAAACAGTAATAGAGCCCTTCTTTACCTGTGTCCATCAATACTGCATAACATTAATGCATATACTCAACTGAACTAATCAAAAATTTAAGGAGCATATGATTAAAAAAAAAAATTATGAGCAAAGAGGGCTGACAAATGTACGAGAGAGTAAGCAAGCTGAATGAGAGACAGTTATGCAGCTTTCTTATCCCTGCGTTTAACAATTATTTCACACTATTTTAGTTTTCCCCTTTTTTTAAATCATTACTTGATTAAAAACATTATAATATAGAGATAATATATATGAATAAATTTTGCAACTGAGTGAAGAGATGGATAAGGTAATTGACAAAAATAAAAATAAAAAACCTGCAGGTAAAGTATTTATCTAGTATAATCAACGGTCGCCTGAGGGCGCTATAACGCCCACTGTCGAGTGCAAAACGCTGTTCGGGAAAGTTCGAGATACTAAAAAAAAAAAATATAAATAAAAATAAATAATATACATATGATGCACACATTTGCACACATGTAGAAAACATTATATAAGTAAACGCTTAGTAAATGCATTAAAGACAACGCTAACATAATATTAAACTGTATATTAATCTGTATGGATTATATTACCGTTCGCTTGACTCTTCATTGCCTGTTTGATGTCCTCTGCATTTTGCGTGGCTCTTCAGTGCCGACTCCCCCATGCATGCAATCCATTTGACGTTTTTCTTGCAAATTGTACATCTTGCTAAATGAACATCCGTTGGAACTTTCAGTAACCAGTTCTATATAGGTCAATACTGAGCCAAGAATCATTGAATTTGCACTTTCCTGCATTGGGCCTGTTAATTAGCACTGCTTTCTCCATATGTTCATACGCTAGACATTGATTGGATCCCGCGGGATGCAAATCTCGCGGTAAAGGTAAAACACCTCCCGCTACCGCGAGATTTGCATATTTAAATACCCCGCATATTGATAGCGGCTCCCTGATGTGCGAAAATTATATGCAATATTAGAATGTTTTGCGGACACACACATTGTGCGAACGCCGGGAGGTAATGGTCAGAATTCAGCGCGAGTAAATTTATTTCAAATTAAAATTAAGCACTTTCAAGGACCTATGTTGTTTTCAAGTACTTTCAGGCCTGAATCCATATTCTGAAATTCAAGTACTTTCAAGAAGCGTGGGAACCCAAGACAAGTCTTCAGGGAAATGTCATAATTTCATTCTTTATTGATTATTATTCAAAATAATTGGGTACACATGCACTGAAAATCCCACAAAGTGAAATACTATACAGTGTTCTACCATTGTCCTTAACACACCATACTGAGAGTGATAGTAATGCCTCCATTGCTGTTGTGTCGAGATAATTCATTCCTTGAACTTCAATTAGATAAAAACATGAAAAAATTGAAATACATACAACAATGTTGAATTGAAAACACTTAAATAATCCACTAAAATGCAGCTAATTCCTCTTTTGAAAGACCTGCATACATGTGCTTGGTGTGAAAATACAGAACAGAACGGAGGAATGATCTTAAGACAACTCGCCTCAACAAACACCACCAAACAGAAATTAGAGCATGTAGAAATAAAAAGATCTGATGTGTCAACATGACGCCAAAACAGCTTCGTTAATTATCTTTAAGGACTCCTACAAATGAGAAACAAGAATATGCTTTAATTTTTCCAAGTGCTCATTTGAATTACTTCCAATGAATTCCAGAAAAGGCAAACCACTTGTCCACACGTGGAAATAAATACTCTTATCACTATCCACAACCATGGTGAGAGAGAGAATGAGACTTGAGGACTTGGAAGTGTCTTACAAGAGAAAAGGGGAAATATGAGGCTTTAGAAAATCATGACGGGGCCATCAACTATTTAGACCATCAAAGAAATGAAATCGTGTTTAAGCTTTGACTTGACCGTCTATTTAAAGTATCGGAGATTTCTTAACACAATGATTAGAGTAAGGTGGCATCCCATTGTAATGAGCGGTTACCCTTTTAAACACACAAACACTCACAGAACTGACAGACCACAAGCATTCCTTCTAGAATCTCACCAACCACTCCAATAAACAAAGACAGCAAGGCAGAAACTGAAATGTAGGAAAACAATAATAGCCCTCCCCTGTTGACAAATTCAGTACATAAACTATTCTTAAGTATTGCTAATGTAATATTTCAGGGATACATTTTTCAGTAATGAAACCCAAGTGTTGTGTTTTTCGACTGTGAACACAAAGAAGCCAACTATAAATCATTAGACAAACCACCACGTCCACTCCATAGAAAGGCCAACTGTGAACAGTATGTATACTGTTTATGTTATATATAAACAACACCAATTTGATTATGTTTTTTTTTTTGATCAAGTACTCGTTAAGATGACCCACCCACATTCATTGTTGTATTCACACTACATATATTTAAAAAAGAAAAAAATCAACAGTCATGTATTTCCAACAAAATGTACTGTTTGTTGGAAGCCAAGGAAAGAAAATAACCAGGCAAATAAAAAATGAAGTGGTGTGTAGATCCTCAGTTAGAAAGAAGAATTAAACAACAAATTAAAAGTCCAGCAAAATGGTTTATATATTAAAAAATACAGTTATTGCCAAAATCACTGGCAATATGACCATGTAATTTTGTATTTTTTTAAAAAGAGAAAAAATACCAGTTGCATGTGAACAGATTTTCTGCCCATATAACATGGAATCAGACATCAGTCTACAACTAAGACGGATGATATTAAGCAAAATGTAATGAACTTAAATATTTACAATGACACAAACAGGCCCACGAAATCCAATGGATCCTATCGCCAATATTACTTGGGACAGGATGAGTCCTAAAGTCACTTTTCTTTTTTCTTGCTGGTCAGTGACTGTGTCCCAAGCTTCACTGGTCTTTACTTCATTAACAGTGCTTGCGAGGCTAGCAATGTATTTTGACAGTCATATATTTTTCTATACATCTCTAGTTCCACGTATAGACTCCATTCCAAATTTGTTTTGCAGATGTGTTTATAGATTGAGAACTGTGTGCTTAAAATCTCCTGTGGAATAACAATGTTGAGAATTCAAAACTTTAACTATCGGTGGTCATTTGAATTACCAAGACTGTTAATGCTATTCTTTTGCTGCCTTGCAAACACTGGAATATCCTTCAAAAATATCCTTAATCTATAACACTATCCAAACAGCAGCCACTATACTTAACAGATATGCATGTAAATGAAACATTATGCTCAATCCACAAAATTGCATAAACCTCTTTCCAATATAAAGTGAAATGCACAATTTCCAGAGAATTTCAATTGTTTTCTGAAACAACAGCATATGCATCTTTTGCGAAAAATGTCAATTGGATGAAAAACCCTCAAATTCTTCTTCGTGTTTTTTTAACAAGCTCAATATCTCATTTCATCTCTCTTGCACCTCCTGTTTTCACAGAGAGCCGGCAAAATTAAGTGAGAACAAAATGATCAGCATATCTTAAGTTAAAAATCATTCATGCAGTCTGGCATTAGCCCATGCAAAACGATGGGAATGTATCCCTATAGTGAGAAAGCAGCTGAAAAGTGTAACCGTGAGGTGCAGTGCACAGGGACAACGGTGAAATATCATGTCTGACAGGGTTGTGAGTAAAGTGGCTCCCATGTTTACTGGTTAATATGTAAAACCATACAATGCTGATCGCTGGAATATGATGCACCATATTGCAGAGAACAGCTGACTTTATAGGTGTGCCAACATGCACCCTTAAATGCAATTGAATGACAATCCTCCCCTCCGCCTTCCTTTGAGGTACACAGCTGAAAGCACACAGTCACTCGTTCATTTCACAGATGAGATCCACATCTACGGTCTACCTACAGTTGTAAATTCAGTAGTACTATCGAAAGTAAGGCATGCTTTTGACATCTACCAGTATTAGGAGTTGGTTCAGATTGTTCAAATGTTTAAAGCAACAGAAAACAAAGCATACATGAATACTGTAAACATCAGAGGTGCGCTCCTATGAAGAACTCGGATGCAGTCCTATTCGACATTTGTTAATCCTATGTGGTGTCGGGTTCCTTCTGTCTCTTTGGCAGTAGTGGTTTCTTTAGGCCAATGAAAGCATTTACAATGCACTGTTGTGCAAATAAGTCTTTTAGTTTTTTCCCGTTGCTGGTAATACTGTTTTAACTTATACTCAGCTGAGCAAATCCCATGAGTTTAACGTCATCTGGAATCTCAGAGCTGTCCACTCCCGATGCCTAAACGGAAGAAAGATAAACAGTGTCCATTATAAAACAACACCTCCGGTGAGTAACTGACCAGTGCATCCCAATCTAATGACTTACCAACTTGAAAGTGACATTGTGGGTTTGTGGATCATCAACGATTTTCTGCAAATTGGCTGCAACTAAAAAAAATTATACAAGTTAACACTAATTATTTTCAACTTTTGTCTTTTTAGTATCAAGCAGCAATTACATTTTTATCTCGACAAACTCACCAATGACTAAGTCTCTCCCATCCACCAGTCCTGCAGACACGAGCTCCTGAGACACTCCATCAGCTGTGTCTGGATATAGAGGACAATAAAATTAAACACATTTTACAAGCTTTATGATCGAGATTACAATTTGTTAACTTGCATGATTTGATATTAGCAAGAAACAGACAGATACAGTGCCTTGCGAAAGTATTCATTTATTTCACGTTTTGTTTTGTTGCTGCCTTGTTAAACTGCCTTAAATAACTTTTTTCCCACACCAATCTACACTCCATTCACCATAATTGTAAAGCAAAAGAACAGGCTTTTAGCATCTTTGCAAATTTATTACAAATAAAATGTTTCCATTGCATAAGTATTCATACCCTTATCTGAGACAATTTAAATTTAGCTCAGGAGCATTCATAAGAGGTGGAAAAAGGTGACAAACTAAACCAGCTCTGCTCATAACCTGCGGAGTACCATCCATCTGCCCCCATCCAACCTGACAGAGCTTGAGAGGTGAGGAGAAGAATGGCAGATAATTGGCAAATGCAGATGAGCAAAGCTTGTCGTATCATACCTAAAAAGACTTGAGGCTGTTAAGGGTGCTTCAGCTAAGTACTGAGTTTAGGGTATGAATACTTATTCCAGGTTTTTATTTGTAATAAATTTACAAAGTTGTGAAAATTCTGTTTTTGGTTTGTCAGTATGGTGTATGGAGTGTAGATTGATGTGAAAAAAGTAATTTAAAGCAGTTTGACATAAGGCAGCAACAAAACGTGAAAAAAAGAAGGGGTATGAATACTTTCGCAAGGCACTGTATTTAGTCAAGTGAACAGCAAACTGCACAAACCTCTCCCAGTCATGAACTCAAATCTGATATCGTTCAGCTCTTTCTTTGTATTCCTGTTGTTAAAACAAATAAATAAATAAAGTCATGTGAAAGTTTAAGAAAATACATTATTAGAAGACATTTTGATAAATTTTGTAGAACTAACCTGTTATTTTAGTATTATTTATATACTAATATAGTTGTGTTTTATATTTTTAGTTTTAGTAATTTTGCTATGTGCTTTAGCATTTTTATTAGTTTGATTTTTAATATTTGAATTATTATTATTTTATTTCAGTTTTTGTAATTCAACTTTATTTCAGTTAGTTGCCAAGGAAACATTTCACATTTTAGTGTAAGTTTTCATTAAATATGTACATTTTATTATTTCAGCTCTATTTCAATTGATGAAAATATGTATTTTTTTGTTTTAGTTAACAATAACAACTGTAAAGCCCTTATTTCAATCCTGCACCAATATTCATTACTCTAAAAACCTTTCTAAATTTCAGTGATAGACTGAAATATTTGTATTGCCATACAAAAAGAGCAATTATATCACCCAAAAATCGTACTTTTAAGTTACGGGGGTCAGTGCTTGCATTTTTATACAACGTAAAAAAAAAGGGTGAACCAACACAACCCTGTGGAACAAATGCAACTGTCCTCAACAGTATGGTTAACTCAAACCTACCAGATCTATTTGGTTATATATATATATATATATATATATATATATATATATAAAAAAGAAACAGCTGTTTTTCATTGATGGTCATCTCATCAGTACATAATTAAAATGAAAATACCTTAATCTTAGAACCAGGCTGATGGGGGTTTTGGCTGAGTCTTGCCCTGTCGTAGTAGGTCCACCAGCCTGCAGGGATACAATTTTAAGATCTAAAGTCAAACCTAAATTATGAACCAAGTCCACTTGTTTGGTCATTCTCACTGCTGATACTGCGGTCACACATGTGACTCATCACAGCAGAGCTCACCTGGGAGCCTGGAGAAGACACTGATATCGTGGCAGTGTCATCTGCAGCATGTGGCACTTCAGTCTGTCCTGCAGCTGCTGGCTGCAGGAAGCCTGACTGATCCGCTGGAAAGATCTTTGAAAGAGGCAGAAACAAGATTTTCTTGAGAATGGCTTTGAGGTAACACAAAAAGTAGGAAATGGAACTGAACTCTCACCTCTGCATTTTGCACAGCCTCCTCCTTTACTCTTGGTGACTAAAAAAAAAGACAATTTAACCAATGCTTTATCCAAATCCACAGCCTAAAATAAACAGACTTTGGTAACGATGTAGCAGATGAGTGTGTACCCGTAAAGCGGCCACTGCAGCCTTTCCTTCCTCGCTCTCCAAGTCCAGCTCATCATCACTCCATTCCCACTCTCCATCCTCAGTCTTGTGCAGTCGACCGCTGGAGCCCGGAACCCTTCGCACCTGTTTCACACAAACAACAAAATGCTTGAAGTACAACTACTAAAATTATTGTGTAATATTTGTCAGTAAATATCTCACCCACCTTCCTTGATCTCTCTCCTATTGTTGGCGCCCTGTCCAGCAATTTTTCTTTCAAGTAGTCATTGTTCTGTAAAGAAATTGTGAGAAATCAAATGTAACTTTCATAGAAAGCTACAAGCCAGAAAGTTTGTTCTAAATATATTCTGAATAATTCCACAAATGTAATATTTTGGTTAAAACTGTGAAATCAGGTTATAGAGAGACAGCATCCTCTGTGGGTCGTAATGCTACAGTGCTACTGAGCCGCTAGCAATGAAAGTCTGCTGAGGCAGCACTGCGTTTATTACAATATTGGCTGTATCCCATGAGCAGGAAATGGCCTTTAGAAACTCTAATCCTGAGTATTTGATACAGTAAACCTGCCATGCTGCACCAGTGGTTTGGAAATGTTTAGGCGACAATGATTGTAGCCAAACTAAATAATTTTTGCCTGCTGGAAGCAGCAATTACATGAAACGGACCACACATTTGTGCACTTAGATTACCAGCAAATTAATAAAACAATGTCACTACTCTAGTCATTCTCTGTACTTTACAAATTCGGGTTACAGTATCTCACCTTGGCTTTTGTGAAAAACTTGTGTTTTAAGAGTTCCGCAGCTGTAGGACTGTTGAAAAACATTGAACATTTATAATATGACCAAAAACTGTTGGTCTTGATAGAATCAGAGATTTTTAGGAAATAAATGCACTACCGTTTTTCTGGATCCTTCTGGAGGCACAAAAAGATCATCTTCCGAAAAGATTTGCCATATTTTTTAACCATCTCTTTATCTGTAACTCCAGTCTCTAGACAAGGAGGGTCATTCTGCAGGGTTAACATCAGAACCTAAAAAAAAAAAAAAGTGAGAAAGGAAGAAATCAAGAAAGACAAAGAGACAAATCATTACTGTGGACAAAGTATAGACAAAAACATTAAGGAACCAGAGGCTGAGTGAATTATTTCAACAAAATGATTATGGTTCTCACACATTGTGTTCATCAAAATACATTTTTATGATTTTGGAAGCCTAAATACAAATCGGCAGAAGTAAAAAGTTAAAGTTAGGCTATAAACAAACAACACCATAGTTGCATAACTTCAACATCAGCACCACTAAGCTTTTAACAAATCTTTTTATCTTCATTTATAATTTATCATTCAAATCTACAAGCTGCCATGTTTGAGTTAGAATAGATTGCAGGAACAGAAGTATAAACACAAGGATGTGGACTAGTGAGTAGATAAGTTTTCCTGTTTAGTGTAATGAGGTTTAATGTCCTTGACAACCTCTGTAGTCCTATTTAGCAACCTGTTAGCAACCACCTTTTTCAACATGCATAAACGCTTAAAAAACAATGACTGAGGTATTACTGATGTATTTTATGTAATAGAATAAAACATGAATTTGCTTGTGTTAACCACCAAATCAAACATTTAACCAAAACCCATTAAAAACAAACACTGCCTTCATGTCAATGGAAACAAAAGTGCAAAATACCAACTCAATTCCAGATTTTACGATTCATTCCAGCATCGGTCCTTTGGCAGGGATCATAGCAGACTCTCCAAGAACTGAACACAAACAGTGACTTGCTGCTTACCTTCATTGGAGGATATTTGTGATATGGAGCAGCCCCGGTTGCCAGCTCAATAGCAGTAATCCCGAAACTCCAGATATCGGCTTTGAAATCATAACCCCTAACCTGTGATTGAGCAAACACATTATCATTATCACATTCCGTAACAAAGCCATTCGGTTTCCAAAATATATGAAAGGCACAGTAGGTGGGACAACACTAACCTGCTCCATCACCTCAGGCGCCATCCAGCATGGAGTTCCTACAAACGTCTTCCTCACTTTGTTTCTAGTCATGTCTCCACCAGTTGCTAAAAAGGCACTAACACCAAAGTCTTCGGGGGAAAAGCAGACAACAAAACTATCAATCGTCTGACCCAAGGCCACGGCAAGTCGTGTATTACATACTTTTCAGGCCAAGCACCCCCTATAATCAAATCAAAACCTTCCAAGCATCTAGAGCCCATTCCCAGACTTTGAAAGCAAACAGAAATATAATCGCCTTTTTCCTGTTTGCTTCAACAAAAAAATATTTTTTCCCTCAAAGTACAAAATTCTGCATAAAGTACAAAAACACTATGAAGGCAATGAAATATTACATTTAAATAAGAATATTCTGCATTCCTTCAAAACAAACTTAACTTAAAAACAGTATAATTAAACCCTGATATTAAGCTAATTAATTGTCAATAATCAGAAACTAAAAATAAATGCATTGACAGTGAAACTCAACCTGCAATTTGAACAGAGCCGTCTTCTCCTAAAAGAATATTTCCAGCCTTCACATCCCTTTACAGAGAGAAGCACAGGTCAGTGTATTGCTCAGTGACTCAAAGTTAAGAATGGAAAGTGAAGCACACATAAATGTAATTAAAG
Organism: Ptychobarbus kaznakovi; assembly: GCA_027422405.1. Taxonomy (NCBI): domain Eukaryota; kingdom Metazoa; phylum Chordata; class Actinopteri; order Cypriniformes; family Cyprinidae; genus Ptychobarbus; species Ptychobarbus kaznakovi. The sequence continues at coordinate 14,676,875 of CM049805.1, forward strand.
ACACCAAACCATCCATATACCTGTGAATCTGACCATTTTTGTGCAGATAATCGAGACCTTCTAGCACCTCTTTCAGTATGGAGGCAATGCTGGACTCATCCATGACACCCGATTTGTGCTCCCCTTTGGAAATGATGTACTTAATAAAATCAAGAACTGAGCCTGAAACAGATATGAATCGAAGGATATTACATTATGTAGCACTTTATTTTCAAAAGATCAATTAATAACTTTGTTTATTGAAGACAAGCTTTAAACTGACTGACCACCACTGAGCAACTTCATGACCAGCCAAAGCTCATCCTTGACCACAAAGGAGGTGTAATAAGACACAATATTTGGGTGATGACACTGGCTCATTGCCTGGATCTCTTTCTAAAAAAATAAAAAAAAAAAAAATATTAAAGGAAGAAAGAAAATGTTAAGAAGCAGTAAATGTTTAAATATAAACAAAGGTTTCTAAAAGACAATAATGGTAAGTAATTGCAAACAAAAGACCCCATTCAGATCGCTATAAGTGCCCAAGCATGTCCTTCTTGGTCAAATTACTTCAAGATGTTGACATTCATGAGTTTTATGCTACAGAACTGAAAGGGAAAAGACCCTCGACTTGCAGTGAATAGAAATCTTTAAATACAGATTTACATCAAACTAAATTAATTGAATTAAACCTATTCTACATTATAAAAAGACCATTTCTCTGTAGTGTAGTTAGCTATTCTGTCTAGTCATCTAATGTAGTGAATCACAAACCAGAAAGTCTTTCCTTGTGTCTGTGCCAGTTAAATCCTCTTCTGACTGACAGACATGTGACTGTCTTGCACATGACCCGAGTTACATCATGGCCCAGCCATTTGGGAAAAAGATCATTAACTGAGGTGAATTATGATGATGATTATTCATATATAATATATAATAACTCTAATGCATATAGATAAAAAAAATTGTTAATCTATTCTCATATTGATCTATACTAAAAAAACTTTATGATATTTTACAGTATTAAAAAAGCAAACTTAACAGAAACCGTGATTCAGATAAGCCTTGTGTAATAAATGCAGACTCAAAGCTCATATCATTCATTCAAATATGCCTGAAAGATGTATGTAGTAGCAACTTTATGTCTAATGTTCTAGAGAAATTCTATTAGTTAGTTTCTAAGAATCGCTCTGCTCAATCGTCATTTTTGTCATACAGATTAAAATAGAATACATCTCACTGTAATGATTGTTTATGTGACTTGAATACAACGAAATGCGCTTTTGCAAACAATGCTTTACTGAATGAGCGAAACTTCAACTCGACCCGATCTTGAAATTCATTACTGTTGCATGATGATCATAAATGTAATCTGTGCAAATGCATAATAAGATGGCTTTCAGTTCTATTCCAGTATTCAACATGGGCCATCTGTAAACTGTAATTCAGATGCAAAACACAACACTATAATATTAGTCGATTTTCCTTTCTGACAAGGATTAAATGAATTTTTGACAATGCATATGGTCTTTGCACATGATGATTACATCATTTAGACAGATGTTAATTATATAGCCATTAATATTATCAAATTATAATCTGAAAATAATCTTTGTCTAATTATATATTATAATTATTATAAAAGATGTGCATTGCATAATTTCTAATGAAACTGAAATAGTCATATTTGTGCCTACAGACAAGAAAATTGTATTGGTAGATTTAGTTCTTGCATGTTTGCAGAATAGCTTAAATTATTCAATTGCCAAAGGATTCATCGAATCTGTTTTTGTTTAAAGAACATTTGCATAATGCACAGATTTTTATATATAATTTAATCTCACATGCTGTAATTGCAGAAAAACATGCGGGAAAGATATATTTTAGTAGTGATGTGACGTTCGACGCCGAGGCTTCGAAGCTTGTATCAAAAAACTAAACATTGCACATTGAAGCGCTGCATCAGAGCTTGATTCGTTTTGCCAAAAGCACGTTAGCATTGTTTTCTTTTTATCCTAATTTATATATTAAGGTCAAATGAACTTTGCCCATGACATAACAGTCTAAAGCACTGAGGCAGAGTTAACATTGACAGATCACAGATTTAATTCATGAGTTTGTTTGATTTATTTGAATATTTTTTGTGGCAGCACACCGACTCAAATGAATGACTTTGACAATGGCCATTATTTTTATACAATAAATTAAAACAAGGAATCAGTAGTAGAACCTGATGTGAAACCAGCAGCTGTAATGAATCACAGCACTTTGGAAGGCGTTGTTCATTTTTAAGACCACTAGATGGCCACAGCATGAACCGTTTTAACAAGCTTTGAGTAATTAACCTTTTCCCGATACAAATTGGGTTTAAAGCTTCACTGGTTCAGAACGCTTCACTTCGCCATCACTACATTTTAGTCCAATGCCCATTTAATTATAATAACACAATATAGGCAGCAGAATCATTCATTAGAAAACACGCTTCTAAAGAGAGCCAGAAAAGTTCACTACCATTCATAAATAACCTGTTTAAGCAGAGACATCCCAATCAAATACCTTTATGTGGTGTGTCTAATTGTATGAGCAGTAGGCAGACATTACCAGAAGCTCATCCATGCTGGTCTGGCATTTCTCAAGATTGATGCGTTTAATGGCCACCTTCTCTTTCCTGGGTTTGCAATATGCTGCCTGGACCACAGCTGTTGCTCCACTCCCTAAATAACAGCAAAAAAAGATCAAACATTTGTTTGTTTTTTATCACTGATTTTGTAATACAAACAAAAATCTGCATATGAAATAACATACTAAGAATATATTAGAGAAGACAGATGCAGAGATTCGTAGTATCTACAATCCATAGACGAAATATGTGTGTTAAGAACATTTTTGACCTTTTCTTTTTTTGTGAAATTTTGGTTGTAACAGCCTAAATTTAGTATTTTTATTGGAATTTTTATATTGTACCCTTATTTTCTTTTATAAATCTATTTTACACTAGGTACACAAAGTAATGACACACAAAGTAGTTATGATCAGGAATGTTGGTAAAAAAATGTATATATCAAATAAAACTGCACAAAATAATTATACAATAAAAAACAATGTTATTGTTAATCACGGTCACACCCTTTGACAGATTATAATGATAATAACAATAATAATAAATCTGCATAGCATTTAGTTTATGGAAAACAACGAATGTCTTGTGTTTTTTCCTCATTAAAACACTGAAGTCATTATGTAAACAAACTGTCAATTAAAGTGTTACATTAATTCATGTTTAGTAGTTATTATGATCAGGACTGATGTTGGGAAAACTCAGTCAAAGTGTGACATTTTTTTATAATATATAATATTTTTATGACACTGTTGTTTTTGTCTTCTAAGGACCTCTGTGTAACGGTTTTTATGACACATAAGGGTTAAACAATATAATGGAATGTTTATTAAATGGTACCCTAATGATAATTCAGATGGCTGAATTAGATGTAAAAATTGAGTCATGTTTTAATACGCATTCATTTCAGATTATAATACACTTCCTTTTATTCATGTTTCTCTTTCCTTCAGCTTAATGACAACTTGCCTCGCCAAAGGGAGCTGAAAGACCAAATGCAAATGTCCCAGGACAATAAAATCAGCTCTGGTTATGCGTTTAGAAGTTAACTAGCTAGACAAAATGTTCTTATAATACATCAAACTTTCATCTAGACCAGTGTTTCCCAACCTTGTTCCTGGAGGCACACCAACACTACACATTGTCCAGCTTTTCCTAATCAAACACCCTGAATCAACTCATCAGCTCGTTAGTAGAGACTCCAGGACCAGAAATATATTGGTCAGATAAGGGAGACATCCAAAATGTGCACTGTTGGTGTGCCTCCAGGAACAGGGCTGGGAAACACTGATCTAGACAACAGCTTATCGGCACGAACATTATATGAATTAGCTTGTCACTAAACTAGCCAGCAAGTTGTCAACTGTAACGGTTCTTTAACCACCAAGCACCCCATATGTTATTTATAAATCACGACGAAATCCCCAAATCAATCAGCCATTGCCCGCAAAGCATTACAATATGCTGGCATGTCGGTGGCTAGTTAGCATGGCTAACACAGACTGAACATCTTACAGTCGCGATGACTCAATTACTGATGGATATCTGAAATAACACAGACTATCAGGGCCCCAGAGATCATAACACTGATGTCTTAATCTCCGTTATGCCATCATTGATGTGATCCGGACGCTGATGTGTGATGGTTTAGCTCACCGATCACCTCCTGTAGCTCATAGTCATCCCTGTCGATGGACCAGGGTTGAGAGCTCGGGTCTTCGGACATGACTGCAGTCAGATCGCGTCCGCCGCACGCTACACCGACACTCACACGGCCGCGAGCGATAGAAAACGGACGATCGCGATTTAGGCTCGATGTACTTATGTAGATCTTGCCAACCGCTCTCAGACTCAACAGCCAAACTTTGCCAACAGAGATGGTGACCCCGCCTTAGGCGAAAAACGCTCTTCCTCGTGTCAAAATCTTGGAGGCGACCAAAATTATGCCACGTTATGCCACCTAGCGGTTATGACGCAGAGTCAGCGGGGAGAACAGCTCCTTAGTCACTCCATATGAGAGAATGAGAATGAGCTTTATTGCCAGGTACAGTGCCCTCCAAAAGCATTGGAGCAGTAAAGACACAATTTATCTGTTGGCTGTGGACATGGCAATGTCTTGGCAAGACATTTACAAATATGATTAAAATATGAATATGAGACAAAACTACAGAATGTCACATTTTATCATTGGGTGATTCAACACAGATGTTTTACCAGCTAAGAAGTTCAGCACTTTTAGAGTTTCATCCCCCTATCTGATGTGAGCATAAGTATAGGAACAGTTGCCTCACAGGTCTTTTTAAGTGATCAGCTGTGTCCTGTTGCATTAATTCTTCAGGTATTAAAAGCAGAGAATGTGTCGTATCAGTTATATCCATTACTACTGTATTCTGATTCTTGCATTCGATGATGACACACACAAACCAGGATGAAGACGAGGGAGCTGACTTTGAGAGAAAAGCAAGCAATTTGGATGCTAAAATAAAAGAGGAAGTCAATTAGAGCTCTAGCAAAAACAAAGGGCATGGAGAAATCACGCGTTTGGAAACCACAAGCGACACCAGCAACCAACAACTACCTGATCGGCTGAGAAAACAACAGTAGTTGATGTCAGACAAATCATAAAAGCTGTGAAAATGAACCCTAAAAGACGTGTCTGTAAAATCACCAACAACTTCCAGAAAGCTGGGGTGATGCTCTGACAATCTACTGTCCTCAGGAGACTTTGACACAGAATTACAGATGCTACACAGCAAGATGCAAACCTCTGACCAGCTCAAAAATAGAAAGGCAAGATTAGAGTTTGCAAAAAAGCACAAAGGTGAGCCAGAAGAGTTTTGGAACTGTGTTTATGGACCGATGAGACAAAGATGAACCTTTATCTAAGTGATGGGAAAGCAAAAATTTGGAGAAAAAAAGGGAACTGCAAATGATCCCAAGCATACAGCCTCATATGTAAAGCATGGTGAGAAAGAGGTGGTGTCGGAACCTTTATCTATGGGCAGTGATGGGAAAGCAAAAATTTGGAGAAAAAAAGGGAACAGGCCCTGCAAATCAACTCCCAAGCATACAGCCTCATCTGTAAAGCATGGTGGAGGGTGGTGTCATGGCATGGGCATGCATGGCTGTCTCTGTAGCAGACATGGCCTCTCAACTTAACTGATCTTGCCTACTTAATGTATGATGACAGAAAATGCCACCAGATGAATTTGGAAGGTGTACAAAACCATTTTGCCTTCCAAGGATTCAAGAAAATGCCACCAAAGATTCACCCTGGGCCAGTTGCAGTCAAGGAATTTATAAGGGCAAATAAATGGTAAGTCTTAGGATTTCCCAAGTGACCCAAAATCTCCACCCTGATTTAAATCCGATTGTTCATGAATTTTACCAAGGAATTTATAAGGGCAAAGAAATGGTAAGTCTTAGATTGCCCAGAAACAATCCCCAAAACAAGCAACAATTGGAATTGGCAGATTTAAATCCGATTGAAGGCTGGGAAAGTATTTCACCAGCTGAAGAGGAGAGTGAGAGCAAGAGAAACTCCCCAAAACTGGTGATGTCTATGCTGTGACTCACAATTGGAATTGGCTGTGATTGCATTGCGCCAGGAGGCTGGGCAACTAAATAATAGCTTTTAATCTTTTATATCAAAGGATGAGACCTTATGTTCTGGTGATGTCTATGGGTCCCAATACATATGCTCACTCACTGCAATGAGTGGGATGAATTGTGCGCTAAAAGTGCTGTTCTTTTTATTTGTCTCATATTCAACTTTTAATCATATTTGCTTTTAATCTTTCATATCTGCCTTATGACTCCACAGTCCCAATACATATGCAACAGAGCAATTTTGTCAATGAGTGGGATGAACGGTTCCAATAAAAGTGCTGTTCTTTTTATTTGGTGGAGAGGACATGTATGTGTTGAAATGGCTAATAATAAAATGTGACATGTACGAGAAAGTTCTGTAGTTTTGTCTCATATTCATCTTTTAATCATATAGTGACAGGAGCTGCAACATGTCTGCAACAGATGACTGACGCAACAACAGGACAGCAATTTTGTCTTTACTGTTCCAATACTAAATAATGGAGAGGAATAATACAATATACAAATAATAACACAATATATAATATAGACACTGAATTATGTCGAGGAATATGTTTTAGTGACAGGAGCTTTTTGGACAAAATAAAACTTCAGTTATATATGTGTATTTGTGTTTTGTGGGGAATGTGGCTGTATCTGTATGATTAGCATCTGCGTGATAATGATAATCAGCTGTGATTACTCTGACTGAATGACGGCTATCAGTGTGAATGCTGATCGACCATTATGGACTATATGGCCCATATCTGTATGATTATCATCTGTATTACCCCGCACATCAGTGTGTGAACACTGACTAGTATCAACAATTTGTGTGAATGTCTGGCAATATCAGTGTATGACATGTCTGGCAATCAGAGTATGTGAGTATGTACTACATACAAAGCAATTATTTTATCTTTCTTTTTATTACTAAAATTATTCTTATTGTATTTTTAGTGGTCAAACAAGTCACTTATATGATAGCTAAGATTCTGTCTATAATAGTTTTATAATTGAAAAACATGCAGTGGGATGTATAATGACTAAAATAGTTTGTTGAAGTCTTTAATACATTTGGTAAATATTTTCCTCAAACGGGGTGGGGGGGGCTTTATATAGTCTCAGAAAAAATCATTTTTCATAGTATCTTCTTCAGATTTGAAATATAAACTCATGAGACATGTGACTTTCAAACCATTACTTTTCTGGATTGCTCCAGGACTTATTTCAAGTATTTTTATATGGAAAAATAATCAGTGTGGTCCACATTTTTTTCAAGGACCTTCAGTCTCAATAACGTTTTATCTTTTTGAGCATTATCAACTCTGGATGATGGGTAGTAAAGCCCAAAGAGTCTTCTTTCCAAAGACACCAAAAAGACACACTGAAGTCAGCAACTGTTATAATTTTAAGTTAGGGAGGTCATTTTCAGCTTTGAGTCCCAAAATGGGGGGTGCTAGCTAACAGGTTAAGCCCAATTTATACTTCTGCATCAGCAGGGGCGTAGCAGCCATTTTAAGTGTGGTCCACAGTGTGTGTGTTGGGGGGGGGGGGGGGGGGTCGCTGTCAGGTGAGGTGACCCTCAAATGAAAATTATGTACATTCATGTTCATATAATGAATTCTAAATAGAATACCAATTGGCGTTTTAGAGCACCATAGTTGCAATTTTGGGAACGTGCCATAGCTTACAGGAACCTATTTTGTGATATCATACTCAAATTTGAAAAATAACTTCAGGACTTGGGACTTTGAGACCACTGTGGACATCTATATTTTCTGATTAAATAAAAATTTACTTTTTACGAAATAAAGATATTTTATGGACAATATTTAAATTACTCTACACTTGAACAATAACTTTTATGAGAGAATGAATGAGAGAATGAGCTTTATTGGCCAGTTATGTTATACAAGGAATTTGTTATAGTGACAGAAGCTCCACAGCGCAACAGAATGACAGCGACAGGACAGAACACAGATAATAAAATAATATAATACAAATAGGCAATGTACAAAATAGTAAAAACACAATATATAATATAGACAATTATGTATGTATGTATACATTTGAAATTTTAATTCTTAACACTTGGACTTGGGAAAGGATAATTCTACTCCGGATAATTTTACTTTTAAAAATGTAGGAGCACAGTCAAAAATGTAGGAGCACTTTTTAATCAATAATCAAAAATTCTGATCAAAAATTAACCTTCCCATTATGAGGCGATATTTGACTCCTTAAAGTGATTTATAGGGAATTTTGTTTTTACCTTTGTAATGGCATTTTTGTAACTTTATTAAAAGTGTCATCTTTTGTCAAAAAAAATAAAAATATATTATATAGATTAAGAATAAGTTACCAATCAAATAAAATCAGTATTTAAGAAATAAATTTGTACTACAGATGTGGCACAGAAAAACACACAAGTGCCTTGTAGGTGTATTTTCAGACGATTAATGAGGCTCAGAGGTTGTGTTTTATTTTTGAATATAGAAATATTAAATGATTTAAATAACAAAAATATACTTTAAAAATTAAACTAAAACTGCCAGTAGGTGGCGGCAAGTTACTGATTTCATCACTGAATCATTCATTCAATTGATTCTTTTGAACAACTGATTCATTCAGGAACGGCTCAGTTGTGACTGAAACTATTTTAGTTTACGAAATAGAGAAAAATAAGGCCATAGTGTTGTAGTCAGACAATAATATGTCACTTAATATTAACTTCTTGTTTAATTAACTGTTGTATCAAATCAATATCACATTTGTAAACTCCCTTAATAGCCTAATCATTAAAAGCTGTCACTCATCTTAGTTCATCGCGATCCTTACACTGCACAATGAATCTCTTATTTAGGCTACAGTCTGACCACACTTTGTTTGTTATAATGAGAGGATATGTCTGATACATTACTCAATTGCAAAAGCAAATACGTTCGAAAACTTTGAAGCTCACTCAGTGCAAACACAAATATGCTGATCGGATCAGTCGCACAGGTGCTCCTACGCAATAGTTTTCAGTTGCAAATGTTAATGATGGCGAAGTGAAGCGTTCTGAACCAGTGAAGCTTTAAAACCAGCGAAGCTTTTTAAAACGGTTCATGCTGTGGCCATCTAGTGGAGTGCAGTGATTCATTACAGCTGCTGGTTTCACATCTGTTCTACTGCTGATTCCTTGTTTTAATTTATTGTATAAAATAATGTCCATAGTCAAAGTTGTTAATTTGTGTCGGTGTGACCGCCAAAGAGCAAAGAAGTGAATGAATGAATGAATGAATGAATGAATGATGAGAGCAACGAGAGATTTGAAGATCGTGGAAGACGCGCCCAAGAGATGACTAGCCTTGTGATTGGCTGAATGTTAGTTCACACAAATCTAAGTAACAAATCAGAGAAGGCGGCTGGAAATTTTGGCGGTGGGGCAAAGAAATGCGGGGGATAGGACGTCAGTGGTGGGGAGCCCTGCTGGGGCTGCAACCAGAAAGTGTGGAGCTTGTTTTTCCGGTGTGGCTGCTGAACCCGCACCCAGTCCATTTGGGAGATTCTGGGAATCCGGGCCTTTTTCTTTGCATCAAATCTGCTCCGTGCTTTGAGCTGTTTTTTACGTTTTGCTGGTGACACCCCAGTGGTGGCATGCTGAGCTGCTCTGTAGTGTAGAAGAGTCTGAGACAAGGCCTCATTGAAAGAGTAGCCTTGTGCTAAGTGGGCTCTCAGACCATTTTTTAGCGACTGATTGAATCGCTCTACGCCTCCATTTGACTGTGAGTGATAGTAAGCAGTGAAGGGGCAGTCGTGGCCTAATGGATAGAGCGTTGGACTTGAAACCCGAGGTAACCCAAGGTTGTGGGTTTGAATCCGGCTCTGGCAGGAAGTGTCCACGACTGAGGTGAGACAATGAACCCCAACTGCTCCCCGGGTGCCGCAATGTCGGCTGCCCACTGCTCCACTTGGATGGGTTAAATGCAGAGAACACATTTCACTCCTCATTATACTCTGTATAATTGTGTATGTGACAAATAAAGCTCATCTGAGCTTAATTTGTTGTAAGCTGTTCGTATGTCTTTGATGCCTTTGCTTTGGATGTAGCTGGTAAACTCAGCAGACACTAGTTGAGGGCCATTGTCTGTCGTCAAGGTCCTTGGCAGGCCTTGGCAAAGAGCAACTCCAGAAAGTCAATGAGGGAACTGGACGTGACAGAGCCCACAGATGTAACCTTCGGCCACTTTGAATGTAGATCATAAACTACTACAAGGAAATGCAAATGATGGGGCACGTCATGGAGCTCACCGCAGATGCCCAGCTGAATGTGGTCCCAGGGTCGAGTCGGCCAAGGCAAAGATCCTAGTGGTGGCGGAACTGGTGGGCCTGTTTTCCCGCTTACAAGACATGGAGCACAATCCCGAACAAGCTGTTCGATGTCTTTGTCCAACCCTGGCCACCATACAAGATCCCTTGTCCCAGCATTGCTTTAGTTTGACTATGCCGAGATGGCCCTCATGCGCCATGGTCAGCACTCGTCCTCAGAGTTTAGCAGGGATAATGGCGCAGTGTCCACGGGCCAAGCATGTATCATTCCAGCATGACAATTCGTGTTTCACTCGGCATATGGCTGGATATCTGTTGCAACTTGAGCTGGCCAGCCATTGAGGACATACTCACGGACCACATGTAGTGTGGAATCAGCAGCAGACTCTTCTGTGAGTTCCTCCAAGCATACAAAAGCTGTCAGGGGTGCCTGCACTAATTTAATAAGGTCCCTGTCCTCAGCCACCTGACAGGAAGAAATGGGCGATGACACAGAACGGGACAGCAAATCAGCCACCACATTATCTCTGCCTGAGGTGTATTGTATTGTAAAGTCATACTGCTGGAGGCGGTCAGTCCAACGGTACATGCGCAGTGGTTTGTGACCAGACCCAGAAGGAGACATTAGTGCACTGAGGGCTTGGTGATTAGTTCGAAGGGTACTTTTTCGGCCATAAAGTTAGGCATGCCAGCGCTCGCAGGCCCATACACAAGCCATAGACTCCCTCTCTCCAGTTGAGTACTTTTGTTCAGTCAGGCTGAATGCGCGAGAAGCAAAAGCCACAGGCCGTTCAATGCCATTCTGGAATTGTGAAAGAACAGCGCCAGCAGCAGTAGCTGAAGCATCACAAGTGACCAGTTTAGTCAAGGCTGAAGTGTGCCAAGACAGGTGGGTTTGTCAACAGTTCCTTAAGTGTGCACACAGCATCAGAACAAGCTGAAGACCAGGTCCATGGAGCATCCTTTTTGAGCAGCTAGCGGAGAGGGTACGTAATCGTGGAGTACTGAGGTAGAAAACGCATATAGTATGTTGTCATCCCCAGAAACGATGCAACTTGTGCTGCGGACGAAGGCTCCAGCACCTGATGTATAGCTTCAATATTGGAGTGCAATGGCGAAAGGCCCTCGGCTGAAACATGAAACCCAACAAAGTCAACCTCTGGTACCGCAAATAAGCATTTCTCCATGTTAAGTGTCAAATTGTGTTGACTGAGTGCAGCAAAAGTAGCCCTTAAGCGCTGTTCGTGAACCACTGCATTCGGGGCATGGACAGTGACGTCATCAAGATAGATGGCAGTGCCAGGAACCCCAGCCAGTATGGTGGACATGATTTTCTTGGAAACAACTAGGGGCCGAGCTGAGTCCGAAAGGCATCCTTGTGTAACGAAATACGCCAGTATGTGTAACAAAGGCGGTGAGATTCCTGCTGTCTGGGTGGAGGGGAACCTGGAGATAACCTTGACGTAGGTCCAGCTTGGAAAAAATTGTTGAGCCATGAAAGTGTGTAGTCAGTTCTTCAATTGATGGCAGAGGGTAGCAAATTAGACACCCACGGGGAGGCGTCAACAGGTTCGATGATGCCCTCTGCTTGCAGTTTAAAAAGTTTTGCTGTGACTTCCTCACGCAATGCCAGCGGAATGCGGCAAAGTGGCTGAATGACTGGTTTAACTGTGGGGTCCAAGAGAGGCTGGTGAGTGAACGCAGCTAAGCACCCAAGGCCTTCAAACAGCGTTGGCCATTCCTGTTGCCAGGGACAGCTGACAGTCAGAATTTGACCCCCCCTTATTGTCCAGCAGAGAAAAGTCCGGACTCATAAACAGGTCCAAGCCAAGGATATTGCTGCCATGGCGTGTAATGTGAAATGGAAAGTTTGGTAGGGCCTTGTTGTCATACCGGACAGGCGCATGTATGAGACCGATAACATCAATTGCAGAAGTTCCATATCCAAACAGATTCAGAGAAGGCGGCTGAAGGGGCAAGTGTAACAGAAAACGATCATAAGTGGACATATTGAGTAGGGAGACTTTAGCCCCTGTGTCCAGGATCAGAGGAATGCAAGATTCTGCTATATTAACAGCGGATGTGGAAAAACCTGCTGAATTGGTATTTATTGAATGAATAATTGCAGGGGTTGTAGTGTTAGCACGTGGGTTTTGTTGTGCATGAGCTTAAACTGGACTGGAGCAGACCGACACCATTTTGCGAAGTGGTTCAACTTTTGACAGCGTCGACATGTTTGTCCCCGTGCAGGGCAGTCAGGGGCACGTGATGAGTGTCTAGTGGACCCACAATTTCCACATCGCAGCTGAACTTGAGGGCGTGCATACTGTATGTCTGCACTTGAAGATGCATCTGCCTCTGCCCCGTGAACTTGTGTGCATTCTTGTATAGGCCAGAATTACAGCTTTCTCCAAAGTGAGATCATCATCTTCCAGTAACAGCCGCTCCCGAAAGAGTGTATTGTTTGTTTTCTCAATTAACTGATCTCGTATCATCTCATCTGATAAAGTACCAAAACAGCACGGTTTTGCCAGTCCTCTCAAGTCAGCGGCATATTGAGCAATCGACTCACCAGCGTGCTGTCTGCGCTGCCGGAACTGCAGCCGTTTTACATTTATGCATTTAACAGACGCTTTTATCCAAAGCGACTTATTCAGGCTATACATTTTTTTGTCAGTATGTGTCAGGGGCGTAGCCACAACATTTGCGCAGGCTAACGCAATGTGCTAACCACTGAGCCACTGGGACACCAAAAGACAGATGCAGAATTATTTTTTTTTTTGTGTCGATCTAACAGTGTAATCGCAGCGGCGTAATTGTCCGCATCTCCGAGTGTGCGAAAAACACAGTGTCCTTCGGCACCAAGACAGTTGAGGAGTATGCCATTTTCCGCTTCGTCGGGATGCCATCAAGGCCCATTGCTAAAAGGTAAGTTTCAAACTACGTTTTCCACTGCTCCCATGGGACCGTGGACTCGCCAGGATGGGGCAAAAAGGGGTTCGGGGGAGATAACGACAGTGTGGGGAATTCTTCAGCCATTCTTGTCGCCAATTGTAATGACTGTAAAGAGGACTCGTACTTGAACTTATTTTACTTTTTATTGTTCTCGTCAACCTTACTGAACTGCATCAACTGACACTCATGTCACTGATCTCCATCAACGGACACTCACGTCACTGAACTCCAACGTCATTGCTCATTCCCAACTTTTAAAGTGACCAGCGCTCTTTATCTCTTATCAATGTAACAAACACATTACTTTAATTAAACAACAGATTATAAGTCTAACTAAGCATGCAACATGGCATAAACAAAATTTTAAGTGGCTTTAACAGTGTTGGGCAAGTTACTCAGAACATTTTATTAAATTACTGATTACTCCTTTTACAAGTAATCACGTTACTGTTCTGATGATTTTATTTAAAAAATTACATCCATGAAATTTATGAAATCCCAGATTAAATGCTTCCAATAAATATTTCTTATTAAAGCATCAACATTCACAAAACACTGTTATTTTTAACTAAAACATGCGTGCTGCATGCATGGTTTGGCATGACAGAAAGCCGGCAAAAAGCTCTGCATTTATAATCTCAAAAGACATCTCAGTTCATCGCAATCTCACAAATCTCTGTTGTAACACAATGAATATATGCATAATGAATCTTTCATAATATCTACAATTCGTGTGTTATAATGAGAGGATTTGTGAGCATGTAAATATCAGCACTGCACTCTTTTGTAATCAACATTGCTCAACACTGTTGAGTATTTCATGTCACTGTTTAAGTTCAGAGATGAAGACTGCTATATAGCGGTCGGGAAATTAACTAAAAAAAAACAACTGCCATGAATCTTGTTTTTTTGTTTTGTTTTTTATTAAATGTTATTCCGTTTTAGAGAATCTATACAGTATCGCCAAACAAAATATTGCGATACTCACGTGTAACGATATTTTCTTAGAGCCCTAATCACTCTCTCAATCATGCATTCAAACAAATGTAATCTTACAGTGCTACTTCTGTATCCGAATTCGAACGAAAAATGCATCGATAGGTAAAATAACTGACGAAAACATCCCAAACTAAATTTGCACTGCAAAAAGCAGCAATTATACATTTTAATACTGCCAAGTTGACAACCATGTTATTAGTTCATGTGGTAGGAAAAAAAGTTTGCACACTATTGTTCCAATATGCCAATAAATATATATTTTTAATATACTTTATGAAGAGAATTGTGATATTTCAAACCTACTGCGAAGGCAGTGCAGTGTTTTTGATATCAGCGCGCAAGGAGTGGAGCGGGAGCGAGAAATGGTGAATCTGGAGCGCAGCTGCATCGGATTGATTATTAAATCCTCGGAAGGCAGAGGGAAAATTGTTGGCGCTCCACTCCACTCACATAGGCTACTCTGCTGGACACCGCGTTAATGACTGTCCTATATGTTCTCTATCATAGGTAACTCAACGCTGCGTTGACGCTTTGGGAACGCCCTCTGCGTGACCAATGTCTGAAGCCTCTATAGAATCACGCCAATTCATTGGCTGGTGGCGCGACGCCTCCTCTGATGCAATGACGTCGTCAGCTCATACTGGCGAACGCGCCACCCACTCCTCAGATTTCTCTGCCTTCACGAAGCGGTCACACTGCCCTTCGTTGTTGCAATTTTCTGGCCCTATAACTGCATATTTCGGACGCGATTCATCCATCTGCACTTCGGCGACTGCCTCAGTGGAACTTTGTCTCCTCGCGGTGAAGTGCCATGGAGTTTCGCGCGCTGTCAACCGCCGTGCGCGCGTTTCATCGCTCGCTATGACCCACACAGATAAGTGAAAATTATATGTTTTGGTTTACGCATGCGGTTTATGGGATTTGAATGTCATTTTGTGAGAATCTCCGTCTCATAGCCCTCCGCTCTCGCTTGAGGTGTGTGAAATGGAGTCATCCATTTCCCCGTCGCGCTCCGAGGCTCCGCGTGAATCCGCGGCCTCTCGTGAATCCGCGACCCGGGGTTTCGGATTGAGCTCGAGGAGACGGAGAGTGAGCAGACAGCCTCGCCTTTTCTCTCCCTCCCTCACCCAGCATGTGCGCGCGAATTCACCGGTTGAATTCGCGCAGGATTATCTGTTTCCTAGCCGAGGGCGCGTGCCGTTTCCTTCGGGCTAGATGATATATTGCTAACTGCAGCCCCCGACTCCGAGGATTTCGGGCCTACTTTAGCAGATGCGCTACCGCTTAGCGGTCAGGAGGCGCGGCCTTCACCGGCCTATTCGAAGCTCGTGGACGTGCTTTCGCACGCCACTGAGAGGCTCGCGCTGGATTGGCCCGACGAGCCCCGCGAGTCCCGCTCTTCGAAATCTCCGTCTCATAACCCTCCGCTCTCGGCTTGAGGCGTGTGAAAAGGAGTCATCCATTTTCCCCGTCACGCTCCGGAGGCTCCGCGTAAATCCGCGGCCTCTCGTGAATCCGCGACCCAGGGTTCGGATGTTGAGCTCGAGTAGACGGAGAGTGAGCAGACAAAAGGCCTCGCCTTTTCTCTCCCGAGCGTGTGCACGCGAATTCACCAGTTGAATTTGTGCATGATTATCTGTTCTCTAGCCCGAGGGCGCGTGACCGTTTTCCTTCGGGCTAGATGATATATTGCTAACTGCAGCCCCCGACTCCGAGGATTTCGGGCCTACTTTAGCAGATGCGCTACCGCTTAGCGGTCAGGAGGCGCGGCCTTCACCGGCCTATTCGGAGCTCGTGGACGTGCTTTTGCGCGCCACTGAGAAGCTCGCGCTGGATTGGCCCGACGAGCCCCGCTAGTCTCGCTCTTCGAAAATCTCCGTCTCATAACCCTCCGCTCTCAGCTTGAGGTGTGTGAAAAGGAGTCATCCATTTTCCCCGTCGTCACGCTCCGGAGGCTCCGCGTAAATCCGCGGCCTCTCGTGAATCCGCGACCCAGGGTTCGGATGTTGAGCTCGAGGAGACGGAGAGTGAGCAGACAAAAGGCCTCGCCTTTTCTCTCCAGAGCGTGTGCGCGCGAAATTCACCAGTTGAATTCGTGCATGATTATCTGTTTTCTAGCCCGAGGGCGCGTGACCGTTTTCCTTCGGGCTAGATGATATATTGCTAACTGCAGCCCCAGACTCCGAGGATTTCGGCCTACTTTAGCAGATGCGCTACCGCTTAGCGGTCAGGAGGCGCGGCCTTCACCGGCCTATTCTGAGCTCGTGGACGTGCTTTCGCGCGCCACTGAGAAGCTCGCGCTGGATTGGCCCGACGAGCCACGCGAGTCTCGCTCTTCGAAACTCGACGAGCGGTTTCTTAGCGGTGCAAATTCCAAGCCTGAGCGGAGGAAGCTGCCGTTTTTCGGTGATCTGCATCTGGAGATCTCCAGATCCTGGAAACAGCTGTTTTTCTTCCCTCCTTACTAACGCGGGGCGGCCGCTGACTTCACCGACCTCGTGGTTCTGTGGAGCAGGGCTATACCGCCATGGCGGTTGGCCTCACCGCACGCGCCGTGGGGTGCTCTATGGCGGGTTCGGTGGCCGCAGAGCGCCATTTGTGGCTAAACCTCTGTTCGGGGAAGCGGTTAGCTCGGTAGTGGAGAATTCTCTCCGCCAAGACGCAATCGGCTGCTCTCAAGCAGTTCATGCCAAGGAGATCAGGGACTATTCCACTCCCTCCTCCTCCGTGTCTAGAGAGCAATCGCTCCCCAAAAGGAGCCTTCTGGCAGCGGTGGAGCCCAGGCCACGCACCCTCCCCCAGCTACGGTTTGGGGAGCCCGTGGCCGGTCTTTTCCCCACCAACAACCATGCAAACGGGTTAACCTGAAGTGGCCCAACAGGCCTGCCGCTTCGGTTAATCCGGGTCGTTCCTGACCTTCGGGTCGGAATGAGGAGAGCCGCTTCACACCGTTACGAGGCAAGGTCAGACCGCAGAAGCGTTTCTGCCCGCCCACGAACGCGCTCTCCTCACTCAAATCTGTCACAACCACCCATCGTGTCTTGGTGTGCAGAACGAGTTCACCCTCATTTTTCATCGGTCTGGCAGTTGGGGGCATATTGTATTTCCCCCTCTTCAGTCCGTCCTTTCGCAGCCAGCGGGCCGCGTGTTAGGGGACACAGCCAGTTCTCCCCTGCAGTGTACGGACCCCGTGCCGGCCACCTGTCAGTCCAGCACTTCACTCCCCATCTATACATGATTCGGTCCGGCTACAAACTTCAGTTTGGGAAGAATCCCCCCCGTTTCGACGGGGTTCATCTGACCGTAGTGAACAGCGCCTCCAAGGCTTCTGTTCTACGCCTGGAACTTTCCTCCCTCCTACAGAAAGGAGCGATAGAGGAAGTACCGCAGTCGGACATCGAACGAGGGTTCTTCAGCCGCTACTTCCTCGTCCCCAAGAGGGACGGCGGTTTGAGGCCCATTCTGGACCTGCGGCGTTTGAATTTTTCCCTTTACAAGGGAAGTTCAAGATGCTGACCATGAAGAACATCATGTCTCAGGTCCAGGAAGGAGACTAGTTTGTCACTATCGACCTAAAGGATGCATACTTTCACATCCAGGTCATTCAGAGATACAGGAGGTTCCTTCGGTTTGCCTTTGGAGAGAAGGCTTACCAATACAAGGTCCTGCCCTTCGGCCTGGCCTTGGCACTGAGACGTTTACGAAATGCATGGATGCTGCTCTGGCCCCTTTGAGGCTCCAGGGCATCCGTGTATTGAACTATCTGGATGACTGGCTCATTCTGGCTCACTCCAGGGAGCTAGTAAGTCATCACAGGGATACCGTTCTCCGCCACATCCATTCTCTTGGCCTCAGGATGAACGCCAAGAAGAGTGTGCTCCTCCCATCTCAGCGAACCGTGTTTCTAGGGGTTCGTTTGGATTCCGTTCAGATGCAGGCCCGTTTGGCTCCTGCCCGGATACCCGATTTTACAGCATGTCTGGCCCGCTTCAAGCTAGGCCACCATGTCTCTGTGGGAACCTGCCGCAGGCTTTTAGGCCTCATGGCAGCGGCCTCCCCTGTGTTGCCCCTAGGGTTGCTTCACATGAGGCCGTTTCTCTGGTGGATGAAGGAGCTGAGGTTACACCCCATTGTACCAGCCACTCGCCTTATCAGGGTGTCGCGCAGTTGCCTTCGATCCATTTTACTATGGAGAGACCCCGCTTTTCTCCGGAGCGGTGTGAGAGTGGGTGCGATTCACCGTCGCCATATGATTACGACGGACGCATCTATGACAGGCTGGGGCACGGTCTTCGAGGAAGACCGGCGAGCGGGGAATGGATGGAAGAGTTCCTCTCTTGGCATATAAACTGCCTGGAACTCAGGGCTGTCTTCCTGGCTTTGATGTATTTTCTCCCCCTTCTCGGGGGGCATCATATCATAGTCAGAACGGACAATATGGCGGTTGTGTCCCACATAAACCGTCAGGGAGTTCACACGGTCGCGCACCCTAGACAGGCTTGCGTGCCGTCTTCTCCTTTGGTCCCAGGACAAGTTCCTTTCGTTGAGGGCGGTTCACGTTCCGGGAATACTGAACCTTGCGGCCGACTTTCTGTCCAGGCAGAAGCTCAGGCCGGGGGAATGGAGGTTGAACCGTCAGACGGTATCCCAGATCTGGGATCTGTTTGGCAAAGCGGAGGTGGACCTCTTTGCTTCGCAGGAGTCATCCCAGTGCCCGCTCTGGTTCTCCCTGAGTTTCCCCGACGTCTCTGGGCATAGATGCGTTCGCCCACCCCGTGGCCGAATGTCATGCTGTACGCGTTTCCGCCAATAAAGCTGATTACGACAGTACTATGCAGAGTAAAGGTGAGCAGTGCCCGTCTCCTTCTCATAGCCCCATTCTGGCCCTCCCAGACGTGGTTCTCGGAGTTAACTCCCCTCTTGTATCGTCTGTATGCCGTGGGAGATTCCGATCAGACGGGACTTGTTGTCCCAGCTTCAGGCAAGATCTGGCATCCTCAACCAGAGCTCTGGAAGTTTTGGTATGGCCCATACAGGGCCAAGGGCTGTGACGAATGATTTGCCTGTTGAAGTCCAGGAAACCATAGCCAGTGCCAGAGCCCCTGCTACTAGGAAGCTGTACTCTTCCAAGTGGGGCGTCTTTGAATCCTGGTGTTTGGCTCGTGCGATTGACCCAGTTAACTGCCCTGTTGGTCCAGTGCTGGAATTTTTGCAAGAGAGACTGACAGCGGGGGCAGCTGCTACCACCCTTAGGGTTTATGTAGCGGCCATCGCAGCCCGGGGAGAGCTCGATGAGATCCCCCTGGGGAGGCATCGGTTGGTCTCCGCCTTTATGCGTGGGGTCAGACGGCTTAGGCCGGTTCGCCCCACGGCAGTTCCTTCTTGGGACTTGTCAGTCGTCCTCGAAGGTTTAGTGATGGCCCCTTTTGAGCCCTTGGAGTCAGCTCCGGATCGGACTCTGACTCTTAAAGTGACTCTTTTGTTGGTGCTTACGTCACTAAAAAGAGTTGGAGATTTGCAGGCCTTCTCTGTTAGTGAGACGTGTATGGACTTTGCCCCAGGTCTAGTTAAAGTGACCCTGCGGCCGAGGCCGGGCTACATTCCCAAGGTCTTGTCCACATCGTTTCGATCTCAGGTGGTCACGCTTCACTCTTTCCATCCTCCTCCCTTTGCCTCAAGTGAGGACGAGAGACTCCACATGCTCTGCCCGGTTAGGGCATTGAAGCTGTATGTGGATCGCTCCAAGGATTGGAGGAAATCCCCCCAGTTGTTAGTCTGTTTTGGTGCTGGCCGTCGTGGGCTTGCCACATCGAGACAGAGAATTTCTCACTGGGTGAGAGACGCCATTTCGCTGGCTTATGAGGCGCGGAACCTCCCTTCACCTCTTAGTCTCCGGCGCATTCTACTAGGGGCGTAGCCTCCTCTCAAGCTCTTTTCAGAGGGGTACCCCTAGAGGATATTTGTGTTGCGGCAGGATGGTCCTTCCCGCACACCTTTGTCAGGTTCTACAACCTTGACGTTGATACGGCTCCAGGTTCTCAGATCTTGTCTGTTTGAACCGACCGTAGGTTGTTGGTTCGTTATTGGACCAGATTGGCAGCGTTTTCAGCTTGGCGTGTTTGGTATATCGTTCCCAAAGCGTTAACGCAGCGTTGAGTTACCTATGATAGAGAACGTCTCGGGTTACTCGCGTAACCCTTGTTCTCTTAATAGGGAACGAGACGCTGCGTATGCTGCCAAGCTCCTCACGCTGCCGACAGGGTTCTTTTCGGCAGAGAAATCTGAGGAGTGGGTGGCGCGTTCGCCAGTATGAGCTGACGACGTCATTGCGTCAGAGGAGGCGTCGCGCCACCAGCCAATGAATTGGCGTGATTCATAGAGGCTTCAGACATTGGTCACGCAGAGGGCGTTCCCAAAGCGTCAACGCAGCGTCTCGTTCCCTATTAAGAGTACAAGGGTTACGCAAGTAACCCGAGACGTTTTAACACAGAGTAACAGCTCACTACCAGTTACAAAAGACACTGTAACAGTCTGTCAGGCAATTGTAGTTGTATTTTTTATCAAATATTTTTTTTAATAATCCTTTTACTTGCCGACCCCTGGTGTATGGAATGTAGACTGATGTAGGAAAAAAAACTAATCTAAAGCATAAGGCAGCATTGCAACATAACAAAACGTGAAAAAAAATAAGTGGTATGAATACTTTCACAAAGCACTGTATATATACAGGTGCTGGTCATATAATTAGAATATCATCAAAAAGTTGATTTATTTCACAAATTCCATTCAAAAAGTGAAACTTGTATAATGTATACATTCATTCCACACAGACTGATATATTTCAAGTGTTTATTTCTTTTAATTGTGATGATTATAAGTGACAACTAATGAAAACCCCAAATTCAGTATCTCAGAAAATTAGAATGTGGTAGAAAAAAGTATACAAGCAATAGGGATAACCGCACCCTGGAGAGGATTGTGAAACAAAACCCATTCAAAAATGTGGGGGAGATTCACAAAGAGTTGACTGCAGCTGGAGTCAGTGCTTCAAGAACCACTACGCACAGACGTATGCAAGACATGGGTTTCAGCTGTCGCATTCCTTGTGTCAAGCCACTCTTGAACAACAGACAGCGTCAGAAGCGTCTCGCCTGGGCTAAAGACAAAAAGGACTGGACTGCTGCTGAGTGGTCCAAAGTTATGTTCTCTGATGAAAGTAAATTTTGCATTTCCTTTGGAAATCAGGGTTCCAGAGTCTGGAGGAACTCTGCTTGAGGTCCAGTGTAAAGTTTCCACAGTCAGTGATGGTTTGGGGTGCCGTGTCATCTGCTGGTGTTGGTCCACTGTGTTTTCTGAGGTCCAAGGTCAACACAGCCGTATACCAGGAAGTTTTAGAGCACTTCATGCTTCCTGCTGCTGACCAACTTTATGGAGATGCAGATTTCATTTTCCAACAGGACTTGGCACCTGCACACAGTACCAAAGCTACCAGTACCTGGTTTAAGGACCATGGTATCCCTGTTCTTAATTGGCCAGCAAACTCGCCTGACCTAGAAAATCTATGGGGTATTGTGAAGAGGAAGATGCAATATGCCAGACCCAACAATGCAGAAGAGCTGAAGGCCACTATCAGAGCAACCTGGGCTCTCATAACACCTGAGCAGTGCCACAGACTGATCGACTCCATGCCACGCCGCATTGCTGCAGTAATTCAGGCAAAAGGAGCCCCAACTAAGTATTGAGTGCTGTACATGCTCATACTTTTCATATTCATATTTTTCAGTTGGCCAAGATTTCTAAAAATCCTTTCTTTGTATTGGTCTTAAGTAATATTCAAATTTTCTGAGATACTGAATTTTGGGTTTTCATTAGTTGTCACTTATAATCATCAAAATTTTAAGAAATAAACACTTGAAATATATCAGTCTGTGTGGAATGAATGTATACATTATAAAAGTTTCACTTTTTGAATGGAATTTGTGAAATAAATCAACTTTTTGATGATATTCTAATTATATGACCAGCACCTGTATGTTGGGATATGTTCACATGTTTTTCTCTCCTCCCCTCTCTTTTCCCTCTCTCTCTCTCTCTCTGCCAAGCAACACTCCAAATCATCCACAGCTGATTGCAATTAGCGGCAGCTTGATTTCCCTGTTACACAGTGTGCAACAGATATAAAGGAGCAGAGAGACACAGCTCAGGAGGAGTCCCTTATCTGCTATCCTAGAGACGTTGTTGGTTTATTTACTCTTGAGCAATTTGTGACATGTAAACCTAAAGTGGGGTTACAGCGACGTTATACTATTGAGATTTTGTGTGTGTCTAGTTTGGTGAAACCGTGTCGGGAGTTGGGCGCCGATTTATTTGGGTTTATCCCCTTCTTAATTTTTCACCTGTTTTTCTTTAGTCAGGGAGAGAGGTAATATTAACGTATTTTATTTGGTTTTCTTTTACCAGGGAAGTTATTTGTTATAACCTTTAGAAAGATTGTTTTGTTTGTTATTTTGGCGCCTGACACCTGTTATTCCTGACGCCTTGGTTATTTAAGTTGATTAACTGCCCTGATTATTGTATATTTTCAATATATATTCTGTTGGTTTATTTTAAAGCCCTTAATAAAACAATTAAGTCGGTATTTGGTATTCTTTTGTATTATGGTGTTAAATAGAGGGTTATTTGTGAACCTTTATTAGAAGTGTTAATGGTGAAAGTGATAAGAGCTGGGATAGAAGAAAAGGAAATTTCTCAACGTTCACTTATTTATTTAATCACATCTTTTGACTTTGTTACTTCCGCTCTGAAAGAGGCTAACGTAACAGGGAGCAGAGCCAGTGGTGGTTTTGTAGGCAAACTTTAATGCCTTGAATTTTATGCAAGCAGCTATTAGTAGCCAGTGCAAATTGATAAACAGAGGTGTGACGAGCATTCTTTTCAGCTCATTAACAATTAATCTTGCTGCTGCGTTCTGGATTAATTGTAAAGGTTTGATAGAACTGGCTGGAAGACCTGCCAAGAGAGTATTGCAATAGTCCAGCCTGGGCAGAACAAGAGTTGTGAAGCATGTTCTGAAAGAAAGGGCCTGATCTTCTTGATGTTGAATATTGTAAATCTGCAGGACCGGGCAGTTTTAGCAATGTGGTCTGAGAAAGTCAGCTGATCATCAATCATAACTCCAAGGTTTCTGGCTGTTTTTGAAGGAGTTATAGTTGATGTGCCTAACTGGATGGTGAAAATGTGATGAAACTATTGGTTTGATGGAACCACAAACAGCTTTGTCTTGGCAAGGTTGAGTTGAAGGTGATGGTCCTTCATCCAGCAAGTAATGTCTGTTAGACAAGCTGAGATGCGAGCAGCTATCGTCGGATCATCAGGATGGAATGATAGGTAGAGTTGAGTGTCATCAGCATAGCAGTGATATGAAAGGTCATGTTTCTGAATGATAGAACCTAGTGATTCCATGTAGACAGAGAAGAGAAGTGGTCCAAGAACTGAGCCTGAGGCACCCCAGTAGTTAGATGTTGTAACTTGGACACCTCACCTCTCCAAGATACCTTGAAGGACCTATCTGAGGAGGTATGACTCAAACCACTGGAGTGCGGTTCCTGAGATGCCCTTTGCCAATAGGGTTGACAAGAGGATCGGATTGGTTAAACGGGTCAAAAGCAGCGGACAGATCCAGCAAGTTAAGTATAGAAGATGTGGAATCCACTCTTGCCAGTCATAGGGCTTCAACAACTGAGAGCAAGGCAGTCTCGGTTGAATGTCCACTTCTGACACCAGACTGGTTGCAATGAAAGGAAGGACGGAAACCTTTTGATAAGATACTGACCACTGCAGACCAGGAACACCACAAAAGATCTGCAGTTTTGGCTTTGCTCTGATTGTCTAGCCATTCATTACAATTTGGTCCTTGTCAAACTCACTTAAATCCTTATGCTTGCCCATTTTTCCTGCTTCTAACACACCAACTTTGAGGACAAAATGTTCACTTGCTGCCTAATATATCTCACCCACTAACAAGTGTTGTGAGGAAGAGATAATCAGTGTTATTCACTTCACCTGTCAGTGGTCATAATGTTATGCCTAATTAGTGTGTGTGTGTGTATATATGTAACGGGTCTCCGCTCGCCTGCTTCTGAGTGGGTTTCGAACCCACAATCTCCTGCGTGGGAGGCGGACGCTCTAACCAGGAGGCCTCAGTTACATATATATGGTCATATGTATTTAAAATACGTATTTGAAATACACAATACTGTTTTGTATTTACAACCCGAATAAAATAAACTAAAAGAATTTCAAATCACATGAGCCAATATTTTATTCACAATAGAACATAGATAACATAACAAATGTTTAAATGGAGAAATTTTACAATCTTATGCACAAAATGAGCTCATTTAAAATTTGATACCTGCTACAGGTCTCAAAATAGTTGAGACGGGGGCAACAAAGGGCTGAAAAAGCAAGACATTTTGAAAAGATTCAGCTGGGAGAACATCTAGCAACTATTAAGTTAATTGACATCAGGTCTGTAACATGAATAGCTATAAAAGGGATGTCTTAGAGAGGCAGAGTCTCTCAGAAGTAAAGATGGGCAGATGGTCTCCAATCTGTGAAAGAGTGTGTAAAAAGATTGTGGTATACTTTAAAAAAAACGTTCCTCAACGTCATATTGCAAAGGCTTTGCAGATTTCATCATCTACAGTGCATAACATCAAAATATTCAGAGAAACTGGAGAAATCTCTGTGCGTAAGGGACAAGGCCGAAGACCTTTGTTGAATGCCCATGGTCTTCGGGCCCTCAGACGACACTACATCACTCATCGGCATGATTCTGTCATTGACATTACTAAATGGGCCCAGGAATACTTCCAGAAACCACTGTCTGTAAACACAATCCGCTGTGCCATCTGCAAAAGCCAACTAAAGCTCTATCATGCAAAAAGGAACCCATATGTGATCATGGTCCAGAAGCATCGTTGTGCCCTGAGGGCCAAGGCTCATTTAAAAGGTACTGTTTCAAAGTGGAAAAGTGTTCTATGGTCAGACAAGTCCAAATTTGACATTCTTTTGGAAATCCCAGACGCCGTGTCCTCTGGGCTAAAGAGGAGGGAGACCTTCCAGCGTGTTATCAGCATTCAGTTCAAAAGCCAGCATCTCTGATGGTATGGGGGTGCATAAGTGCATACAGTGTGGGCAGCTTGCATGTTTCGGAAGGCACTATGAATGCTGAAAGATATTTAAAGGTTTGAGAGCAACATATGCTCCCCTCCAGACGACGTCTATTTCAGGGAAGACCTTGTGTATTTCAGCAGGACAATGCAAAACCACATACTGCAGCTATTACAACAGCATGGCTTCGTAGTAGAAGAGTCTGGGTGCTGAATTTGGCCTGCCTGCAGTCCAGATCTTCAACCTATAGCAAATATTTGGCACATCATTAAACGAAAAAATACTTCAAAGACAACCACAAACTCTTCAGCAGCTGAAAACGTATATCAGGCAAGAATGGGACCAAATTCCAACACCAAAACTCATAACCTCGATGTATAGATGTCTTCAAACTGTTTTGAAAAGAAGAGGAGATGCTACACTATGGTAAACATGCCCCAGTCCCAACTATTTTGATAACTGTAGCAGGCATCACATTTTAAATGAGCTCATTTTGTGCATAACATTTCTCAGTTTAAACATTTATGTTATCCATGTTCTATTGCGAATAAAAAATATTGGCTCATGTTATTTTAAATTCTTTTGTTTTCATTTTATTCAAATGTAAAAAATGTCCCAACATATCCGTAATTCGGGTTGTAAATACCTTTAAAAAAAATGGAATGTATTTTGTATTTAAATGCATTTAATCTTAGTATTTTCAAAATACATAAAATACTTTTTGCCAATCAGCCTCTTTATTTGACTGCTGGTTTACTGTATCAACTAGTTCATGCCACTTTCATTCATGTGAGCCACAGCTTTATGACTCCATCTGGAATTGGGTAAGCAAGTTCAGACATTTTCAGAGTCCTGATTACAAGTTTGTTGCATTCAAGTGCTGTTGGAAAGAACAGGAATCATGGAGGATGCCAGGTTTCCTGAGGAAATCTTATTAAAACCAAAATTGTAGATATTTAAGGGTTTAATTTTGAATAAAATGTAGCATCCCATTCGTTGACAACCATATAAACATTCACAGAGTTATCTAAATAGTTAGCTTATCGATGATTCTGGATTTTCAGTCAAATACTGTACATGTTGTTTTGCTGTGTTTGTGTATAAAACATGCAAAATGCTTGAAATGGTTATTGCATTACGATGTGCATGATTTTAACATTAAAACAAGGTGATCTTACTTTTGTGGGAGAAAAAAAAAACACCTGTCCCAGCAGCAACTGTTTTCCCCTCTGCCATGTTTATGGCCTGCACAACTCAGAAACTTTGGTATAAAAAGTTATCTCCGGGTTTCCCAGTAGAAAATATGACAAAGGCAATCATGTCCAATTTTCAACTAGAAAACTCATATTTACAAAAAAATAAAAAATTGATTGCCTGTGAAAGCAGCATATAAGATAAGGTGAGGATGCCATGGCCGGTTGTACTTGTTGATTAAGGTTAAAATGGAACACCATTCAGATTTGCACTTAGCATGAAGGAAAAAAAAAGAGCATGGGGAACATACCATTAGCACTAGTCAGTCTTGATAGTTTTTTTGGGTCAGATTTGTTTTTTTATCAACTAGCTAGTCAAATGTGTTCATTAAACTTGAAGCATTACTGCTTGCTATGCCAATATATATGTTGGCAATGATAAAAAAAATTTAAATCGACGGAACTTTTTCTAAATCATTTATATATCGTTGTG
This sequence comes from Ptychobarbus kaznakovi, assembly GCA_027422405.1. Lineage (NCBI taxonomy): Eukaryota > Metazoa > Chordata > Actinopteri > Cypriniformes > Cyprinidae > Ptychobarbus > Ptychobarbus kaznakovi. The sequence continues at coordinate 14,704,188 of CM049805.1, forward strand.
GTATGTAAATATATCTGTGGAAATTTTAGTGGGCAGGAGTTATTTAAACTTCAGAGCGATAAAGAAACAAGGATAAATGAGTAAGCAGCTTTCTATTTGTATATCCCAAGACAAAGATAACTATAATGCTAATAATAAAGATATAAAGCTAAAAAAAAAATTGTTCTAGGGCATACTCACACTACACAGTTGCCAACTAAATCCAAGAGCGGTTGTCCTTTCGCTAAAAGACAGATATCAGAGGATTATTACAGAGGCAGCAGTTAAGGATTAGCAGCTTTAATCGCAATATTACTCTGTGGGCTCACAATAAGATGGACCGGACCCATTCTAAATTTAAAGTACTCAAATTAAATGAATAAAAAAATGGATATCAAGTAGTAATAAGATCATAATGGACGGGACTGCATGGGCTCATGGAACGGAGCGGGCTCTGGAGCTAACTCCACCCTGAAGGCTGAGCCGCTCAGATGCAGAGCCAGGTTTATATACTCCTCCAGTGACTCCTCAGGGTGCCAATAAGGCATCCGGGACTTGAAGGGCTCGGCTAGGCCTCCCAAAAGAAAAACATGAGGCAGGCCTCTTCCGTAGCCGACTGGTGAGCCACTCCCACAAAGTCCCTGGCGTAAACCTCAATGTTCCGGTCTCCCTGGCGGACGTTGAGAAGCTTCCGCACTGGACCCATGGTTGCTGGTTGCCCCCTCTGCTGAGTCCTCATCTGGCTGATCCATTCTGTCACGAACCGACTGGAGAGAGAGATGGCAAGGACTCAAGTGCAGGAGAATCGGGTTCTTTAATCACAAAATAAAAACAAAGATGAACAAAAAACAAAACAGACAGGCAGAGAGCTGTGTACACTACACATACATACACAACATAAGACAACAGATCAGTACAAGACTGCAGACACCAGGAGGCTTAATAGGGAGACAAACAAGGGTAACAAGGGAGACACAGGTGGAGCAACTGAAACAATGATTAGTTAACAAGATGGGAGGGGGCAGACAATAGACAGGAGAGCACATGGCAACAACAACAAACAACAAGCCATGTGCTCAACACAGAGACATTTGGTGGCCAGCCCGGGCACACCAGCAGTACCGTGACAATAACAGCACAAAAAAATTATGAATGATAAAACATTGACAGCCAATTGTAATTATTTTTGCTTGAGCATTTAAAGTGACAGATGACACAACTGTATTGTATACTTAGAATACACTAATATAGTTTTCCTTATAATTACCATTCTTGGTGTAAACAGGCCTTAATAGTGTTACTTCACTGGATGGCCAATTTCACATGTATTTTCACACTCAGTATTTTGTATTTGTATTTAAATAAAATTTTCCACGCAGTATTTAGTACTGCATAGCTGCTGGTGAAGCCACCTATGTGGCAGATTCATCAGTATAAAAATAATGTGTTTTAATACCTGACATGGGTTGGCTATATACTAACATTAACAAAGACTATTATATAAAGTGCCAACTTTAGAAAGAAATCAGAAACATTCATTTATTGTTGTATAAACACTGTTGTTTTTATTGATAATAATTCATTGCCATGTACATAACGTGATGTCCATTCATTGTGAAAATGACTACACACATTTGATTCTGAAGTTAATGCTAACTTTCCTGAAGCATTAGTAAAACCTTTGTATTCATAAGACAAAATGTCAATATAAAATAGTTGATAGTAGTAATTAATAATATTGTGTGACAATGGAAAAACAGCTGTTGAAAATGAATAAGCTGCACAATGTGGGGCTTTCCAGCTTCATTCAGTGGTAAACTGTTACACCCACATTTTGAAAAGTCAGTAGGGGAAGACCAATCACTTCTCAAGCAAGAGACCGAGCTGGAAAGCTCAAAGTCAACATGTTCAAGAAAATAATAGAGTTGAAATTCTCGAAATTGTCTGCCTGCTAAAAAGCTTTGTTTAGCTCAGTTGTGGGACAAATGCTTGTAATAAGTAAAGATAGCAAAGCAATTGATGTCTATAAAAATTCACAGTACAAAATAGATTGCATACAGAGTACAATCACACTATTGTAAACTGCAAAGTGCCCATGGTGCAAACTTCCTTTAAATGTTTGCAGAGTCTGACCCTTAGGCTGTACTAAATGGAAATGTAAAACAGGAAGTAGGTTTTAACTCTAGGTTTGACTGTTTCCTTCACTGTGTATATTACACTAAAAGTATGATCAACTGACAAACTGTGCAGAATTCAAAGAATAATTTCCAGCAACACTGATATGGAAACAAACGTTAATTAAAATACCCTGTCTAAATGGCCAGCTTGTAGGAATGCCACAGAGGTGAAACATATGTTAGGACTGCACCAACGGTTTTGGAACCGGATTGGAAAGGATTGATGGTCTGATGGACCTAATCATTGTCCAACCATTGCAAGCACTCGGGACACTTCTTAGTGAAATAAAATGTATTTATAAAACATATAGTTCCAGCACTTTTGAATATGATCGGCTGAGTCATTTTCTAAGCTGTTGTAAAATACTCTATAAACACATAACTGTGACCTCATTGTACCACTATTGCTTGTCAACCATTCTGCTGAAGAACTGCATTACTTAGTGGAAGAATTATTGTTTGTTATTAGTAGATTATTACATTTTATTTTTGCTGTGTTTATTTATGAAACCTCTTTCCAGGTATATGTAGTTACCATTTTATAAAAGCAAAAATACCATACTTTACAATGATTTTAGAACAGCTCTTCATGGTGCCTAATAACCCCCATAGCTTTTCCAAAATCACTTTAAACCATGGCTTATTAAAGATTATTGCTTTATTTTTGTCCAGTATTCTATGAGACACTGGTGCTAGTTGTCTGCAACAAGATCAAAAAGAAACAAAGTAAAGGCTAGATGCAAGTACAGAGAGATGGAAAAACTGAAAAATGTCAAGATGTCTTCTGGTACAGCATTATCCATTTTTCCATTTTCCATATTCAAATAAATAATCTTTAAATTACTCAACAGGTATTATTAACATCCATTAATAATATTTTATCACCCCACCAGACTGGCCTTTAAGGATAGAAGCACTAAGGCATATCTTGTACAAGACATGCACACACAGAAATACACAAATAAAGACAGAGTTCATTGAGAAATTAGGTAATTGTAAACTAACAACATTTTGAATACCTCTCAAAGATTTAAAGTGATGTGGGCTATCTAATAAACTTCCATGTTCTTCCTCATAAGTGCTCATCATAGCAGAATGGTACCATGACTCCCTAAAACCCGAATTCATTAATAAAATTGGATCTTGTAGTTTTGGAAAGCTGCTGTCATATAGCGTAAACAACAATGGGCGTGCTGTCTGAGGCTCAAACTACGGCCATGCATGTTACTGCCAGATAAAACTGATGACTGAAAGTGGGAAATCTTACCATTGGCTGGAAATGGCAGGACTGAGGAAAAACACAAAAGACTAAACAAAAATCAACACAGACACATGTCAGTCTAAAACATGTGAACAGTCAGAACCCATTGTGGTGGTGATTGGAGCCCTTATAGCACTGATCCCTAAACTGAATAAATCTATACAGATTCAATACAAAGAAATACTAGTCCTGGTAAAAGACCCAAGACTTTAATGCTTCCCATAAAAGGCATGTACTATAGCTTCATCTAAACCATACTGTGATACCACCAAACATTAGTAAAGATTTCTACTCTCTTTTGGCATCTGCTAAACTGTTGTCCTTTCAGTTGACAACACCACTCCATTTAAAAATACCATTTAACTCCCATGTCCACAAGGAAAGATGCAAGAATAACAGGTTTGTAAATATGTAGATATGTACTTAACTTAAGACATACATTTGATCATTTGGTTAATATAAAAACAACCAAATCTGGAAAATGCTTTATAATTTCATATTTCCATTTTAACATTACTTATTACCTTTTATGCTACGTTACCAAGAGGATGTTTATCTGATACTACTGTTTTTATCTTAATGGTGTTCCACAAACTTTTCTGAGTTTGTCTTCTGATGATTCATCACACCTCATGATTGTTTCAATTTTGCAGTCACTTATTTTCTGAGGTCTTCTGAAAAAACTTGGAAAGTTTTATACTTATCTGATTAGGCCATTCAAGTACTTCACACAGTTGTTGGATAATTTACAGTACATGCGTAAAACGGAAAGGAAACATTATTTACAGTACATGGCTCTCTATAATATTTTATTATGATTGTCTAAGGTGATATTTAGCGGCTAAATACTCTGTGTAACTCTCCTCTTGGAAACAACAACAATCACAATTTTCAATTATTTCACTGATTTATTGATAGTAGCAGAGTTATAGTGTCTAGGTTTAATTAATATAATATATTTAATGTAAATTTGAAAATATATTAACTTAATGGAAATGAACTTAAGAGAAAATAATAAATATTGCATAAATGTTGCTTGAACGGTCTATGGGGGAATTAAATCAATAAGCAGGCCTGCTAACGGATTGATCCGGAGGATTGCACAAACTGATGGCCACCAAAACACTGGAGTTTTCTCCTTAGTATAAGTGGTTTGTGCAGTTTCCTGAGGAGATCAAAATAAATGTTAAAAAGGGTTATAGAAATATCTGATATATATATAATATATATATATATATATACAGGTTCATCTCAATAAATTAGAATGACGTGGAAAAGTTCATTTATTTCAGTAATTCAACTCAAATTGTGAAACTCGTGTATTAAATAAATCCAGTGCACACAGACTGCAGTAGTTTAAGTCTTTGGTTCTTTTAATTGTGATGATTTTGGATCACATTTAACAAAAACCCACCAATCTCAACAAATTAGAATATGGTGACATGCCAATCAGCTAATCAACTCAAAACACCTGCAAAGGTTTCCTGAGCCTTCAAAATGGTCTCTCAGTTTGGTTCACTAGGCTACACAATCATGGGGAAGACTGCTGATCTGAGAGTTGTCCAGAAGACAATCATTGACACCCTTCACAAGGAGGGTAAACCCACAAACATTCATTGCCAAAGAAGCTGGCTGTTCACAGAGTGCTGTATCCAAGCATGTTAACAGAAAGTTGAGTGGAAGGAAAAAGTGTGGAAAGAAAAAGATGCACAACCAATCGAGAGAACCGCAGCCTTATGAGGATTGTCAAGCAAAATCGATTCAAGAATTTGGGTGAACTTCACAAGGAATGGACTGAGGCTGGGGTCAAGGCATCAAGAGCCACCACACACAGACGTGTCAAGGAATTTGGCTACAGTTGTCGTCAGAGGCGTCTTACCTGGGCTAAGGAGAAGAAGAACTGGACTGTTGCCCAGTGGTCCAAAGTCCTCTTTTCAGATGAGAGCAAGTTTTGTATTTCATTTGGAAACCAAGGTCCTAGAGTCTGGAGGAAGGGTGGATAAGCTCATAGCCCAAGTTGCTTGAAGTCCAGTGTTAAGTTTCCACAGTCTGTGATGATTTGGGGTGCAATGTCATCTGCTGGTGTTGGTCCATTGTGTTTTTTGAAAACCAACGTCACTGCACCCGTTTACTAAGAAATTTTGGAGCACTTCATGCTTCCTTCTGCTGACCAGCTTTTTAAAGATGCTGATTTCATTTTCCAGCAGGATTTGGCACCTGCCCACACTGCCAAAAGCACCAACAGTTGGTTAAATGAGCATAGTGTTGGTGTCTGTGCTTGACTGGCCAGCAAACTCCACAGACCTAACCCATAGAGAATACTTCTATTGTCAAGAGGAAAATGAGAAACAAGAGACCAAAAAATTCAGATGAGCTGAAGGCCACTGTCAAAGAAACCTGGGCTTCCATACCACCTCAGCAGTGCCACAAACTGATCACCTCCATGCCACGCCGGATTGAGGCAGTAATTAAAGCAAAAGGAGCCCCTACCAAGTATTGAGTACATATACAGTAAATTAACATATTTTCCAGAAGGCCAACAATTCACTAAAAATGTTTTTTTTATTGGTCTTATGAAGTATTCTAATTTGTTGAGATAGTGAATTGGTGGGTTTTTGTTAAATGTGAGCCAAAATCATCACAATTAAAAAAAGAACCAAAGACTTAAACTACTTCAGTCTGTGTGCATTGAATGTATTTAATACACGAGTTTCACAATTTGAGTTGAATTACTGAAATAAATGAACTTTTCCACGACATTCTAATTTATTGAGATACACCTGTGTGTGTGTGTGTGTGTGTGTGTATGTGTGTTGTGTATGTGTATGTGTCTGTATGTGTGTGTGTGTGTGTGTGTGTGTGTGTGTGGTGTGTGTGTGTGTGTGTGTGTGTGTGTGTGTGTGTGTGTGTAGAGGAGAGAGAGAGAGAACACATAGAGAGACATGCTAGATGTGGGTACTATGACTGTATTATACAGTGACCTGTTATCTGAAGACATCTGAAATTTGTATCCCGTTATCCCTGGTAGAGGTCCCTGATATTTCTGTGTTTACTAAAATAACATTGTGCATTTTGTTGAACGAGAACACGATTGGGTGACAAAGCTAAACAGACATTTTGATTTGAACAGACACATTACACACATTTTACAGTAATACGATTTGTTGATTTGAGCCTAAAAGGTTTGAGAATGTGGAGATAAATATAATAAGTGTGTATAATAAGTAAATATAATGAGTGTTCCTGTGGCTCAGTGGTAGAGCATTGTGTTAGCACCGCAAAGGTTGTGGGTTCAGTTCCCAGGGAACACACATACTGACAATAAATGTATAACCTGAATGCACTGTAAGTCACTTTGGATAAAAGTGTCTGCTAAATGCATAAATGTAAATGTAATATTGATTAATATAACGACCAGCTGACTGTTTTATCCCTTACCTAATTGTTCAGATCGGATCTTTGGCATCTTTTAAAGTCCAACTTGGCATTATATAAATGACAAAATAATTAACATCTTGATTTTGTCTGTCCATATTGCTAAATAGTTACAATGTATTAATCTCTATTATTAAATGTGTAATAATAAGAAGAAAATAAGTAATAAAATAAGACCCTTTCATCTGTAAAAGTAAAAAAAAAAAATCACATGGAGAACATGGCATTCATGAAAATGTTTTAGACTGAGTCATGGGCTACACTCACCTGGCGCTTAGTGCTGTTAATTATTGTTTGAACTATTGAAGATTTACGTCAGTTATGTTCTATTAGACCAACACTCAAAATCAACATCGATAAAGATTTGCAAAACACAGATGACCATCGTCCACAGCTCTATCACCAGGGTTGCAGGCAGTGCAAACTCATCTCGACTCTAATCTGCGTTCGATTGAGACTTCCTGTGTGTGGCAGAACTGAGAGCAGGCGAGCGCGTAATCAGCACTGCCTACAGACTAGTTTACGGTAGCACTCTCTAAAATCGCCGCCGCCTGGACCCACAAAAGTACTCGTTTGGACTTAATCGGGAATGAAAGGCTTTATTCTAACTATAATGTTGTTGGATAGACGTTGAGTTGCGAGAACTAGATAGCAAAGAGATCCTCGGTGCGGGTCAAGCACATCTCACCCGACCAACTGAAAAAGGAGGAGAGGCCAAAAAACAACTGCAACTGGAGGAAAAAAGTGTCTACAATCCTCACGGATTGCCACAACGTCGACGATTATCGTGACATGATGGCTACGGAGGAACTCTACGAGGTGAATGTCGGCGATTTTACCGTTCGTGTCCGTTTAGGCGCAGTTAATCGATTATATTTGTATAGTTGCACATTTACGACGCGTCCCGAGGCTCGTGTGGACTGCACTAGCGAATAGTCTCTACAACTGACTTTACTCGCTCTCTTACTAGTTAAAACTACGTCGGTAGGGTTGCATGCTAACACAACAAACTAGTAGCTTGGGCTAGCGTGGAGACAGTGTGGTCCTGGTTGTTAGTTTGCGGAGTTTAGTGTGGAGAGATGCTGGTGGAGGCAGTGGATGAGGCGGGGGAGGGAAGGAAGGGCACTTTGGAGAGTGATATTTCATTAAGCTAGCTGCTAACCATGAGGTATTTGGGGTGTGATGGACACAACAGGACAGCTGAAAGTCAGCTCGGTCCAGGATGTTGTATTCAGCTCTGCGGGAACTTTGTTTCACCCACTTTCCAGCAGGAACTGTGTATTTAGCTTCACTTGCAGAGTGTTCAACCTGCTTTGATCAGAACTAGCCATCCAGCACTCTTTAGTTTTGTGTTTTGATCACCTTTGCTTGGTTTCATTTCCAGTTAGATCGTTCTCAAGGTTTGAGGTTATGCTATTATGAATTATAGTATATAGACTGAACATGGCGTATGATTTCCTATAAAGAAAGTCCAATGTCACTTGTTGGCTTGTTTGATGGATTGACATTCAATCTAATGATTTAGCTAAGTATGGTTTAGGTTATTCACAGCCTTTTAAACTGGTGTTATGAAGGAAAATCTTGGAGTGATCAGTGCATAATGCATGTTTATGCTGCGTGAATATACTTGAAGTATTCAGTCACGTCAATCCTCTAAATTATATCAAATATGGTTGCATGATGTATTGAGAATTGGTCAGATGAATAGGCTAATTAGATACTAAGGTCTACAGATGAGATTAGAACTGATGTGCTTATTGGGATAAGTTTGCTGATTAGATCAAAGGTGTGATGAAGAGAACAGATCTATTTAAACAAGTTTGACCAGTTTATAAAGACCTGTATGAATAATGTCTCCATTTTAAACACCTTGATAATACTATCCACTCAGCTGACAATGCCAGAGCTCTTAGTCATGATCCATTTCCATGTGTTGTCAACCTAATGGCGCCTTTTTGGTTGTTGCTTGAGCAGATTGTTTCTTGTCAACAAGCCTATTTGCACCCTAAATGCTGACTCTAAACTTAAAAATAAAAGGATGGTGCTGGCTTTATCAAAATCTGTTTTCCTAAGTCTTCTATTATCTACCTTCTTTCAACCTGTATGGAAATAACAAGGTATTTATTTATTTTTCCAAACTGTCTTGAAAGACTTGAAAATTGTTTGGAATGTTCAGGATTCAATATAAGTGTATTAAAATGTATAGAATACAAAGGTTCTGGATGGAGCATCCCATTCATTTTCTCAGTTAGCAGTAACCTATTAATACTTATAGACAGACCTGCCAATTTTCCAAGCTTGTTAGCAGTGGTATGCTTCTGTAGTCTCTGCAAGTTAGTAGGGGTGTGAACCTACATTGATCTTACGGTTCGATTACGATTATCATGTCATCGATTCGGTTCAATTCGATATCACGGTGAATTGACGATGCACCACTGCATCCTCAATTTTCTATTTTACTTCAGATGTATACAATTTAGTCAATAAATACAAGCAGTCAGATATATGAAATGAACCTTTAATTTGACCTGCTCAAAGAAAACATGCTTCTTGAATGTATCAAACATCAAACAAAACTAAGTCTGGGCACAGAAGACAACAGGAGCATTTAGAATAAATACACAAAAGCACTAAATACTTGGCACTGACAGGGTTAACAGCACAGGGTGAAAACGGCTGATGTGGTTTTTCAAATTAGTTGTATAAACCCCCATATTTTATATTGTGAATGTTACACCATGATTTCACACCCCTGCATATTTGCATTTCTTTGTTAAACAATGATTTGTTAATAGTTGTGAGCGCTCCCATGACTGTGTTCCGATTACATGTCCCTTACACAGTTGGCCGTTGCTCCCAAGAGGCCCGAAACCCGTTGGACTTATTGTAACATTCATTCACGGTTGCGCTGCGAACCGAGTGTGAGATCATACGATATATGATTTACACTTATGCTATGAAGGTAAGTTTTTTTATCGTCACATTACACATTTGTCTTTCAAGAGTAGAACAAACATCTGAGCCACATTTGTTGATTGTGCAAAGGGGGGGACGCGTTGTGGTATTGAGAAGCTGATTTTGTCACTACCATTGTCATACCTTGTTCTTAAATCTGCCCTGTCCAGATGTTGGCTTTTGAGGTAGTTGGAGCATTTTTAATTATACGCGCACTCACGTCTCGCATCCCTCCGCCATTGTATGCTCCCGCGACAAAGCATGTATGCGACAAATTACGTCAGAAAAGCTTCAGTACTTTATAATCGGTTATGGTCTATTACTGAACCGATATCGAATCGTCCTCGTTTGCATCGCGATGCACCGTAGAAACGATTGATTGCGACACCCCTACAAGTTAGAGTGATTCAAACCTTTTTAAAAGTTTTAATTTCCAACAAAATTCTACACTACACATAAACTAAAAGATATCCACCAATCAGATAAGTCATTGTTACTGTGGAATTGAGAAGACCTCAGCAGTGACCACCCACTACCATAAAGCATTGCAAATAACATAATTGAGTTGAGCATATAGTTGTATAATTATATGTCGCAATATTTAGATATGTGAAAGAGTTATATGTACTTAAAGACATTAAGTCAATAGTCTTATAATGTACCATTGTTTCTGAATTGATTGCCATCTTTATTGGACATTTTTCTGAAATCCCATTGGGGAAAATGAAAGGGGGAAAATACTTACAGAACCATGGATAATTTTGACTCCCTCCTGAGTTGGAGAACTTTGCCCTTGTGGTAAATTAACCTAATCTGTAAACTGTATGTGTATCCCAAGGGCATCTTGGTGTTGAATTATTTGTTGTTCAATAAACTGAAATCAGATGGAGTTTTAAACATTTGAGTTGATGAGTTACCGTCATGAGAAAAGAATGATCTGATTAACAAATTTAGGACAGAAATCACAAGTCCAATGTGATAAAAGGAAAAAGAGAAACAGGAACAACAGTACATTTGTAACTTTAACATCTGTGAACTAGGGCTGCAACTAACGATTATTTTGATAATCGATTAGTTGGCCGGTTATTCTTTCGATTAATCCAAAAAAAAACAAAAAAAACACTACTCCACATTCTGTCCAATGTCTTTCAAACAAACGTGCCAACTGAATGATACACATACAGTACTTAACAATTTATTAGACCACCTATCATAATAAAGAGAAAACACAAATATTTTAGGAATCTGTCGGAAAAATAGTTTACATCTAAAAATCTTATTGTCATTTATTGGGCAAATAACAAACTGAAACAACCAAATAGTATTAATTCCCACTATAACAAAAATGGCCTCATATGCCTTGCAACAGCTTGCATTCTTGCTGCCATTATGTACTTTTTGACTGTAATTGGGTATCTAAAAAAAACACCATGAAGCGCTCTGCCTTTCTTTCATAGATAGCAGCAATAATTATATTATAGCATTAGAAATAGCCTACTATTGTTACTAAAGAGCTTACGCATATTGGAGGACAAGCCAATACAGAAAGGTAAAAAAATGACTTTGGTAATCACCAATGCTGTTAGTTTAGAGCAGCAGTGGCACAAACCTTACATCATTTGTTAAAAACCTTACATAAATGTGTTTTAATAAATTTGAATAGTGAATATAGTTTAAATCTCTATATAATAATAATAAAGATAATAAAGACCAATAAAAACACAAACTCAGTGTTTACCAACAGGTAAGAGTAATTTTCTGCAGGAACACGCGTTGACTTTGATCACAGTCACGTGTCATTTATTTATCCTGTAATAAGGCGGCTATGAAGCGTCTCATATTTATATTCAGAATTACACACTGTTATCCCTTAACAGTTCCTACTCTCATAAAATACTCGCACGGCATTTTGACTTTTAAGCCTTATTTTAACTTTCAACAACAGATATTTCAGCACAATGGATATTTTATTTTTGCGCTGAATATCCTTTTAATTGTCTCCCTCTGTGTTCCGTCTGTCTGACACGCGTGCACGCACCCGCCCGGCACTCATTCGGTATTTTAAACTTAACACAGGCTGTCAGGACGGACCTTTATGCAAAAATGGAAATGCTCGCGTGAATCTGTGACATTTATAGATAAGGATATGACCGTAAACTGAACGTTTTTGCACTGAGGACGCACACTCCTCTGTCAAAGAGCCTGACAGGGCAAGCCATTATGCTAATGCATTAAAATAAAGAATTCTCATGTTTTGGGCAGCTTGGATCACGTAGCCTAGTTCTCCCGCAGCATCTCATTCTGTTTCTTCCACTATTTTTAGATGCATTTTGTTGATAGAAATGCGTTAATCAGTGCTGTAATTTGACGCAACCGGCTGAAGTTGGACGTGCACTGTGGGCAGACCCGACTAATCGATCATGAGAATCGTTGTCGATGATTTTCGTTATCGATAATAATCGATTTTATCGATTAGTTGTTGCAACCCTACCAGGGCTCTAGACTAACTTTTTGCACTGGTTGCACTGGTGCGCCTAACTTTTTTTCTTAAGTGCACCAGCACAAAAGTTAGGTGCACCCAAATTTTCATATAGGCAATATTGACTAGTAAACGATTAACTAACAATCTGGTCAACATAAAGTTCTTTATTTTAAGCACAATTCTGCAAGAAAGGTAACTTACTGAAAAAGTGTTAGTGCTTAAAGTGCTTCACTGAGCTGAGATTTAAACTTCAAAAATCTCAAGATAAATGAAATAAAAAGAAAATCTAAATTAAGTGTTTTAAGGGCGTCAAACTGAACATCTCATGGCTCAATGTCTTATGGACTATCCTCCATTGCAGTCACATGCCCCTCGGATGACCAACTCCTGTAGTTTAGCTTTCTTGATGTGGGGTGGGATAGAGATTAGAGATAACGGCCTCTGTCTCTGATGTTGTCTCCGCTGCACGTGTGGGTGGAGCAAGAGAACAGTTAGGTGGAAAGTTGTTGCCTAGGCGCAGGTGAGATTCTGCGTCTTTTATTTTTTCCAAATACCGTAGATAAGCAAAAGTACACAGTATGATAATCGCACGTGTTTATATCGTGGTATACCGTCATACCGGTATATCATTACAACCCTAACTGCAGGCACATACTGTGCAGTAATTAGTGAAGGTTTTGCAAAGAAATGAAAACGGATCACACCATAACAATTATTTGCACTCACACAAATGCTCCCAAATATATTTTGAGGTTGCGCAGATTAAATTCCGGGGGCATATGTGACCACAAAGGTCGCAATTTCAAGCCCTGTTGGAACAACATTAGGGTTATTAACAGAATTTTTGTTTCTTTTTGGAAATTTATGGAAAAAAGCCGCCAGAATGTTCTAAAAGTTGCTAAATATTGTGCTAAAGTCGCACTCGTGTGTGAGAGACGCAGGAGCTGATGGCAGCAGGTGGTGGATATTGTTGCAGCCCGCCACAAATAAATGAACGTGTGGGAAACATTGGAGTCTGTGGGAGTGTCGACAGTTCTCGAGTACACAGAACGAGCCGTACGAAAGACGTAGGGTGAGGGGAGATTTTCCAATGGTTAATCGATCGCGGATGGTTTCATTATCTCGGGCAGATAATAAAAGTGTAAGAGATAATAATATTAACGAAAACTAAAATGTGTCACCAAATATACTTGGGCGGCCGTTAATATGGGCCCAGGTAAAGTCTATGTATGGGAAACACAGGGCAGCGGGAAGTTCGGGGAGGACTTTTTTTTTAATACTTTTTTGTTAATTACTGTGTGTTAGGGGAGGACTTAGACCATAATATCAGCATGATCTTGCGTTATTACCGTATTACTTCTCGTGTGCGTTTGGCTGTAGTTTGTGGACCAGACAGAGTTGTCGGCGATTCTTCCTATTGGAAAACAACGGTGATCCGATGATTTAGAAAATCGTGCAGTGTGAACTCGGCATTAGTCTTTCAATCTCCAGCATGTTATTATTTACATAAATTTTACTAAGCCATACTTTATCTGCTTGCCCCTCTTTAGGTGGAGAGAATAGTAGGCAAACGTAAGAACAAAAAGGGCAAGACTGAGTACCTGGTCCGCTGGAGAGGCTACGGCTTTGAGGGAGACACCTGGGAGCCAGAGAATCACCTGTCCAGCTGCGTCGAGTTCATCCATGAATTTAACCGGCAACACAGCGAGAAGCAGAAAGATGGAGGTTTACTCCGTTCCACACGCAGCTCTCCCAGCACAGCTGGAGGAAACACTAGCATCAATGCCCGCAAACAAATCAGCAGGCCTCTGCAGTCCTCAGCGAGTCCTAACACAGCGAAGACCTCTCCGCCCACCCTAAACACACCCTCCACAAAACGGCTTCAGCCAGCACAGCATTCACCGCACTACAGCGATGCGCAGCAGCAGAAGAGTAAGCGATCGGCTGGCGTGAGTATCAGCGGCACTGCCGTTATGAGCACAGTCACTGACACGGCTCTGATGGCAGCACCGGCAGCGGCTCCCACTGTGAGTGCACTGCGGCGTAGTATGGACCTGGCTAAATCTGGCATCAAAATCCTAGTGCCAAAGAGCCCAATGAACAGCCGCACTGACACAGAGGAGTCTCCCAGTGAGGCAGCACACAGTCTGGAGCAGGGAGGCCAAGAGCCCGAAGCGGTGCCCCCTGAAGTGGCCTTGCTGGAGAAACCCGCCGGAGCTGTGCGTGTACAAGGAGAGGAACGGGCTCGTATGGGCACGAGGCCCAGAACGCAAACCGCACATCCGCCACCACAGATTCCCATTACCCCCAGCTGCCGTCCGCACGTTAAATGGGAAAGGTAGAGTCCTCTCGACTTACACTGAGAACATTACAGTACATTCTTTTGAGGTTTAGTAGAGAGGGTTTTAGTTCCAGGCCTGGAAGCACCACTAAATTTCAGCCCTATTCGTATCATTTAATGGATTGTGTGTTTCTAGTCATGGGACAACACAATAAACGCTAATAAACAAGCACTTGATGAATGAAAGCAAATGTGTTGCTGCAGAACATCACGTGATTGGATTCAGAAGAGTCGATTCAGAAGGCGTATGTTATCCTGAATATGACAATGCTAGTTTTCCGTTAAAATTAACATTGTTACAATGGTCTTGATTTAAGACAGAAGGAAATAATCACATCTTGATATTTATGTCACTTATAAAATGTAAGAGTAGGTCTAACTGGTAATGATTGTAATAATTTGTGTTGATGCTTGTATATGCAGATGACTTGCACTAAAATTAATTAATTTTATGCCATGATGTTGCATCCATATAAATATACAACCTTCAAAAGTTCAGTAAGATTTTTCAGTGTTTATGAATGAAGTCTCTTATACTCACCCAGACTGCATTTTTTTATCAGAAATACATTAAAAACTGTAGTATTTTGAAATTACAATTTAAACAAAATAAAATTGTATATTTTAAAATGGCATTTTATTCCTGATGGCAAAGCTTATTTTTCAGCATCATTACTCATCGTCATTACTCAGCGTCATCAGTGTCACATGATCCTTCAAAAATCATTTCTATATGCCAATTTAGTTTTCAAGAAACACCTATAGTATTGCTATATTTAATTTATATCATAGTTGATTTATTCGTTTTTGCTTTTGATGTTGTTTAATAGGCGTGACTACCCTCATGGAGGCCTCGTCTGCAAATGGAACGGCCATTACTCGGAGTGGTGCGGCAGGAGTGATGAGCAGCTCAGGGCTGACAGGCAAAAGGCGTTTTGAGGACCGTGCAACTTTCGACA
The DNA here is from genome assembly GCA_027422405.1 of Ptychobarbus kaznakovi. NCBI lineage: Eukaryota > Metazoa > Chordata > Actinopteri > Cypriniformes > Cyprinidae > Ptychobarbus > Ptychobarbus kaznakovi. Next base: position 14,719,777 of record CM049805.1, read on the forward strand.
AGCGTCTGCGCTTCAGTGTTCGTCAAACTGAGAGTGCTTACCGCTACAGGGACATTGTAGTTAAGAAACAAGATGGCTTTACACACATTCTATTTTCTACAAAGACCTCTGAGAACAACTCGCTGAATCCTGATGTGAGTACAAATATATTTCATGTTAGAAATGTTGATTTGACTTTCGATTTAAAATGCACAAAAATAGTTTGGACTATTTGTAAATATCTTGACATTTCACTCATTGCTCTTTGTAGTTTAAAAAAACCTCAATCTCTGAATTAAGCCTGGATGGTATGACAGTAGAAAAAGAAAATCTGATGCCATACAGTACATATATAGTGTTCTTTCCAGACTGTCACAGAAAGGTGCATGTAATGGAAACCATTTGGTTTTGACACTCCTAGCCACATCCTGACGTATACATTTACATTTATGCATTTAGCAGACGCTTTTATCCAAAGCGACTTACAGTGCATTCAGGCTATACATTTGTATTGTCAGTATGTGTGTTCCCTGGGAATCGAACCCACAACCTTTGTTCTAACCACTGAGCCACAGGTATACACAGCGTAACTAGGTTATATATGATATTACTCATACTGTGATATTGGTCATTCCCCTCACCCCACTATGAAGTGATATAACGTCACTCAAATGGTTTTCAGGTAATGAAAGAGGTTCAGAGTGCCATGGCCACAGCTGCAGCTGATGACAGTAAACTTGTTCTACTGAGCGCCGTGGGAAACGTCTTCTGCTTTGGCCTCGACTTCATCTATTTTATTAGGCGGCTCACGGATGATAGGAAAAAAGAAAGTATCAAAATGGCGGAGACAATCAGGTACAAAATTATGAGAAGATAAATATTATGACAGCTATTTTACCACCATATTTCAGAGAACTGTTTTGTAAAAGTAGCGATATATCTATAGCAGAAAACCAAAGTGTTTTCTGTTGTCTTCAGAACTTTCGTCAACACATTTATTCAGTTCAAGAAGCCCATCATTGCCGCTGTGAATGGGCCAGCTATTGGGCTTGGAGCGTCTATCTTGCCCCTGTGTGATGTCATCTGGGCCAATGAGAAGGCTTGGTTCCAGACTCCTTACACAATCTTTGGCCAAACCCCAGACGCCTGCTCCTCTGTAACATTCCCGCTCATCATGGGAGTCGCCCCGGTGAGTACATCAAGTGTGCCTCTGCATGAATAACTTGTCTTTTGTTTTTTTATGTATGTATTATCATTATATTGGCACTAAATCGCCAATACTACGAACTACGGCTCTGTGTATTAACTGCCGCTCCATCTGAAAACAGGTGATGGCGATTTAGTGCCAATCATGGAACCGGCTTTAATGACGAGATGCACATGAGAATCGCATGCGATTAATTGCACAGCCCTTGTGTGTGTGTGTGTGTGTGTGTGTGTGTGTGTGTGTGTGTGTGTGTGTGTGTGTGTGTGTGTGTGTGTGTGTGTGTGTGTGTGTGTGTGTGTGTGTGTGTGTGTGTGTGTGTGTGTGTGTGTGTACATAAAATATATCAACGTTAAAAACAGTCATGCTGTTTAACATTTTTGTGTTACTAATAAGTTAAACTAAACAATTATTGTGTTACTAGTAATTGAGCACCAATAATAATTAATACAGATCATGTGACACTGAATACTGCAGTAATTACAGTGGAAAATTCAGCTTTGCATTCACAGGAATAAATTGCATTGTAAAATATAAAACCTTAAACTAAAATAAGGGGTGGTTTGGACCAATACGGATTAAAATAAGCAAGGTTTAGAACAAATCAATGAATTGTCGATCTAGGTTTTATTTTAAATTGAGGTGTGTTTTCGATTAATTTTCTCCCCCATGATCATGGATTTGCCATTGTAAATAAAACAGCAGCAACTTTAATGTTCCATATCCTTCGTTATTGACTACCAGAACCACTCTCTGACAAAAAGTAGCTCTTGCTGATAAAGGAAGGAAACTTGTAAAATGTCAGGTATCTGCTACATAGAGAGGCCGCTAGAATTAATGACTGATCAAACAGGCAATGAAAACATTAAGTGAGCCTGTACAGATTTTATTAGCCTGAAAATGTATTTATAGTACCAATTAATGGAGTAATATGGCAGCATAGCTTATGACAAAACAACCGATATGAGAGAAAACCACTGGCAAGATGGAGTGACTACCGCTGCTATGCGTGAAGCATGCATGAGAAACGAGAAGTGTGGCAACAATGACTTGTGCTCATCATCACAGCTGCCGTTAAATCATAAATACATTACACAGAGATGCACTGTGAGCATAAGGGATTTCTGTCAATAAATGTAAAAAATCTGAATTATTCTAAACGCTTGATAGGTATATATTCCGATCTGTACACATTAAAACACATTTATAAAAACAATAAGCATATAATTACAAAGATAATATTAAGTAATTTATTTGTATTTGTTCTGACCAACCTCTAATTTCTACTATTTCCACTACGACCAAGCACTGAGGAAGTAGTTTGTTTTATTTAAAAAAATCTAAGTCTACTACCTGTCATGTGAATCCTATTCCAGCATATCTGGTTAAAGCCTGTTTCTTCTCTCTCTTCTTTAATTACTGATATAATACGCTCTTTGCTTGTTTGGGATTGTTCCGTCTTCACTCAAAACTGCTGTGATAACTCCTATACCTAAGAAACCGGGGGCTGATTCGAGTAACTTTGATAATTTTCTAAATGTTCCTAGTGAATATAGATAACTTTCCAATGTCTGTTTCTAAACAGGTTTGGGTGTCATCTTTGACAGTGCTTTATCATTTGAAGCATATATAAACCGTGTCATTCGCTCTGTATAATTACACATATGTAATATTAATCGACTTTGTCTGGCCCTTTTAGTAAAGAGCACATCGATTCTTTTTCACGTTTTAGTCACTTCTTTTATTTGAGTATTGTAATGCTCTCTTTTTATGGTCTGCCGTCAAAGCTTCTCAGTAAACTTCAGGTAGTACAGAATTCAGATGCACATATTATTTGCAGAACTCCTATAACTGAACACACGTCTCCAATATTATATACACTTGCATTGTCTCATGGTTCAGTACTGTATTGACTTTAAAATCCTTCTTCTTACTTACAAGGCACTCGATAATACTTATCTGACCTGCTTCAGATCTACACTCCCACTCGCACTAAGAACATCTTCTGTACTCCCTCAAATTCACACAGCTTCTATGTGGTCTCAAACCTTGTCATGCAGTTCCTCAATTATGGAACTCGTTACCACTGTATGTGTGAAATTGTGAAAGTCTTGTTGTTTTTAAATCTCGCCTTAAGACCTATCTTTTTAGGCAGGCTTTTTTGTTGTTGCTTTGTATCAGGTCTGTCCAGACTGTAATGATTGTTGTTTGTGAACCGTGTAAATTAAATATACATACATACAGATTTATTTATAAATGTCTGATTTATATATTATTTTTAAATGGGTTCTGAAAACTTAAATACAAGGAATTCTAATAGATTTTTATAATTTTTACAACTCTTTTGCTTTAAACTGTAAGGTCCACACATTTGGCCCAAAGAAGGTATCCAATGGTGGATGAAGGTTTCCTGCGTGTTTGGTCTCTTTAGCGCAAAGTTATTAAATTTAGGTTGAATTCAAATCTGACTCCATTTTATTACGACCTCAAATTTAGGTTGAAATGCAAATTGGTTGTTTGTCTATTTCTTATAAGTATTCTTCTGATATTTGATTATTCTAGTTAACTCTACTTTATAATTACTCATTAATTCGGGGGCTCATGTTGCTAACAAGGATACAACGTAATCTACTAGAGTCAATAATTACAGAGTAAACAGAATAAGATCAAATGTAACAATTTATTATCAGTCAGGTAAATACTGTATGTATTATGCCAATTACATAGCCAATTCAGAGATATCATATCAATACAAAACATCAAATTCTCAAAGATAAATCTACGAGTAAAAGATGCATACCTGACTTTATAGAAAAACACAGTGTGAAGTAAAGAGACATGCCACACACTATGGGCTTCTGGCTACAGAATCATCCTGATCCTTTTGCCATATTTACTTAAGTACTTCAGACCAAGACCAACACCCCCCGTGATCGAGACTGCAACTAACAATTTGAATTTGCATTGATCAAGTAGAGTTATCTCCTTTCGGGACAGAAGGTAATTTGCATGAAAGACACTGGGAACTGACCTGCCCTCTACAGTGTGCAAAATATCTCTAAACTCTTAGGATCTGTATTACCTTTTAGTTTACTTATAAGAATGAGACCATTGTACCAGTCGCCCTGAGACAATTCAAATAAAACCAAACACGACTGTGAATATCACTTGCATTAATGTAGAACATTATATTCTACTATTGACCGTTCTGAGTGAGTTGAGTGAAGGGCAGGAAGGGGATGAAAAGGAACTGATGTATATGTGAGAGAGGCGTTTTCCTGCATTTTCTCTCAGTGGGATGTGGAGACCGATTGTCTGTATGTTAATACACTGTGTGTGTGTTGTCCATCTCAGAAGTTCAAAGTGTCTGAGGTTCTGTAATTCTTACAAAACATCTGCAAATGTTAAATCTACAAATAAAATGCCAACATAAAAATAATTTGTTTATAATCTCTGTACAGGATAGACTTGGTGTTGTTTCCAAAAAAGGAAATATACTGATATAAGCATCAGCTATCAGCCAGAATGAGTTGAAAAATATCGGTTATCAGCAAAAATCCAATATCGTGCATCCCTAGAATTCTAATTTCTTGTTCCTGTGCTGTCAATTTAGGCTAATGAAATGCTACTGAGTGGGAGGAAGTTGACCGCTCAGGAGGCTTGTGCCAAAGGACTCGTGTCCCAGGTTCTGTGGCCAGAGACCTTCACACAGGAAGTCATGGTTCGCATCAAGGAGCTAGTATCTTGTAATTCAGTTGTAAGTCATCTTTTCTTTTCTTTTTTTCTTGTTACATTTTCTCAATGCATACATCCGCACAATCCCCTCAACTTTTCATATTGTTTTTTTTACTTTAATATGTCCTTTCATTGTAACTCATGGACATTTGATTCTCACTCTCAAGCTTTATCCTTAAACATGATGCTTTAAACCCTGCTTAGACCCTTGAGGATTTTGAATCATTGGTACATGTATTTTTTGTTCAAATGCAGTTGGGATAACACTTCTGTACAAATTCACAATGCATCCACATCCATAAGTCATGTGCCTTCTTTTCCTTTTCTTCCTTATTTTGTTCCCCTCATTTTATTTGTCATGCTGATGCTGCCGGAAACACTGAAGGTTCTGCGTGAGTCCAAAGCACTAGTGAGGAACATTAACCGGGCCGCTCTGGAGCAGGCCAACGAGAGGGAATGTGAGGCACTTAAGAGGGTCTGGGGCTCTGCTCAGGGCATGGACTCCATACTCAAATATCTCCAGAAGAAAATTGATGAATTCTAAGTCCGTTCAATGTGCTATGAGTGTCAAAACCTCCATCCTCAAGTGCCTGGTGTTATTTAAACAAGGTGTCAGTGGTTATTTTTTTGTAGGATTTTCATGGAACAGTGGAAGACTGGCATGGTCAAACCCGCACTTCATCTTCGTCCAGGATGTATTTCATTTTCTTCAGACTGCAGAAAGCAGTGTCTCATTCTGCTACACTTGATAATGACTTTAATGCAAAGTTTGTGATAAATCTTGCACTGCGCAGAAGGACAAAATGCCTTGATATGTCAATTCCTGTCACCTTTCTGCTCAATTTCTGTTGTATCAAGTAATGAATTGCTTTGGTAAAACGGATTTTGGCTACTTTTCGAAGCACCACCTATGCAGACTGATCGAGAAAAGATGGATTATATCAGAGTAATTTAAGAAAGGGATGCATGAGACTTGAATGAGTTGAATTTTGCTCGTTTTAGATATTGCTACACTAACAGATTGTAATTATAATCAAGTCTTTAGCAGGCTTTTCTTCAGTAGGTACTTTTTATTCAGCAATCAGAAGTCATCTCAAGCCTTGTTCATCTTGAATATTCAAGCAAATCCTGCTGGCATTTACATCGGCCAGCCCTTTGAAGTCATTTTTATAAATGGATACAGTTATATCAAGAAAACCAGACACTGACGGCAACAAAAATGACACCAATGCTTAGAGATTTAGCATCAGTGCTGTTATATAGACTTGAAAGCTACTAATTGATTTAAGTGATCATAATTAATACTTAAGTACATGTGGATTTGTAAGGCTCTGGCTTAGTAGGAATTAAGTCAACTTTTGTACGTTTTGCTGGCTTAATTTTAAAGTTTTCTGCTTGGGTTCATTTGTATGTTCTTGGCATACAAACTGTTTGCTTTGGAGTAACATACCACCAAATAATTTGTGATGTAAATGTTGTTGACAAAATATTTCTAATTTAATAACTTATGACATTATGAAATTGAATGAGTTATGTTCCTCATGAGTCAATAAAGGATGCTGGCGTTTTAAATCTGCATCCTTTTTTCTGCTGGTTCAAACAGACTGGACTGCTGTATCATCAGAAGAGCCCTGAAGATAAACAACCGTCTCTATAAGGGAAAATCCTACTGAAATCCACCCCAAACATCTGTAGTGACTAGCTATTATTATAGGGAATGGATTTCTTTCATTACAATTTTTTATAATGTGTGGGGATGGAGTCAGAAGATGGGTTGCGAGACTGTCCACATAAAATTGCATATAATGTGACTTTGCAAACCTATTTTCCCTAGTGCTAAAGTCCTACCTCTCAAAATCCATATTTAGATTTTTAGCAACGAAGCGTCCTGTTCAAAATCTCATGCTATAGCATGGTTCTGGTACAGATATCTATGCACTATTCCTTAATTCAGCTCCAAACTTTTGCTTATAATTGGACTGTTTGACAAATACTTGCCCCCGAGCTCGGCCCCGGCGATAAAATATGTAACTTATATATGTTATTAATTGTATTCAGTATTTATTGATCAGAGATAGTTTGCTGAAGTGGTTCCTTAACATGGATTAGTTAACAGATGGTTGTGTATGTTTTTCCCTTCCCAAATGGTTTTGTAAAATTAATTGTTTACAAAATTATATTTATGATTGTAGAAATAAATTGTTTTGATTATTTCTATTACACTTGTTGAATGCTTTTGTTCAGTTATTGTTTTAATTGGAGATTTTTCCAAAACAATGTGGCAGGCTATATCTGATTATGAAGTGCATTATGACATTAATGATTTCAACTTGTGATATGTAAATTCTGCTTCCTTGACTTGTAAACGGTCAATGAAACGTTGATCTGTAATGATTAACATTCAATATCTGTTAATAACTCTGAAAGACAAAACCAGAAACACATCCTAATTTTCTTAATGCAGCTTTGAAATATCTTAAATTTGTGATTTTTTTTTTTTCTTTTGTAAATGTGAGCTCCACCCTCTGTCTTTTGAATTCTGTATACAGGCCAGGGTGTTGTTGTTTGATGTAAAACATTGCTGACTCTATACCTGAGGAAAATATCTTTGTTCCAGTCACTTCACTGACAAAAGTATATCTATTATCTGCATTTTCTGACTTTCAGCATAGCTGTACATAATGTGATCTGCCTTTAGTTTCAAATACTGGTCGAAATTAGATTTTACACATATATATAAATAATTGCAAGGCGTATTTCTTATAGTTGATAATAAATGCTATAATCTGTAAAGATTATTTTAGGTTTCTGAACATGTAACAGCTGTGAAAATGACTGGTCCAAATAAACTGATAATCTATACTTTTTTTTTTTTTTACTTGTCCTCTTATAATTTAATAAAAAAAACTTGAAACAACAGCATTCATTTTATTTGTCTGTATTTTACATTATAAAATCACATGAATAAACAAATGAGTTCCCTCAGTGTTAAATATCCACTGTTTTAGGGAGGGCAGCCATCTTGAGCACCGGTAGCCATGTGTAACCAGTAGTCCTGATTCTTGAAGCAAACTAAATTGTAGAAGTTTTCACCACCTTTGAGGAATCCATGTTCTGTGGCTCCCCACGACACGGGACTATCCATAAATCCATGCACCGTGAGGGAAATCCACGGTGTAAACTTGGGTTCATCGAAATACTGCCTAGATGATTCAGGGTAGAGAAATAAACAGCTTGTAACTTTCAAAAGTATCTCCTATGTTGGTAGCCAATGAGCTCGCTGCTCAACATTCAATTACTTGGCTAATGCGTGTGATAGCAGTTTGCAGCGCACTTCAGAAACCCTCCACCTTTCCAACTCCACCTGTATAGCTCTGCTACAGTGTGATCGTGTATGCTATGGGGGTTATTTCATACGTGCAGCAGTATTTCCTACATGCTCACAGTAGCATGCTGTGGATGTATTGGCAATAGCAAGTCTCAGTGCTTCTATTCTGCCAAGACCTGAATACGTTCAACATTGTCATGTACATTACTATGCCAATCCCTCCGAGAGTTTTCATGACAAATGTACATCTTTCTTTGTAATCTATCTCATTAATACTTCTGTTGTCTTACGAAATATAGTTAGTGTACTGAATGCACTGACAAGAATTAAAAAAACTAAAATATACTGTAATGACATATCTATTGAAACATGTCGTATGTAAATGTATTGCTATATCAGCTTAATCTGCTATTACACTGCAGACACAAATAAAACATTCAACAACATGAATACAATACATTTTATAAAAATCAATTCAAAAAGACAAGATTGTGGATTTCTATAAAAGATTATTTAAATGTACTTGTGATAAAAAGCATAAAAGTTTTTTCTAGGTTGACCTGTATTTAATTACTCTAGTAATGAGAAAGTTGCAACTTTAATTGATTTAAAGTTTTGATTTAATATATTGATTTTAAACAGAATCTTGTATAACTGTTAAAATTAGGATCAATTACTTTACATGTGCTTTGGTATGTTAGTCAACTCAACATTAAAATGTGGAATAAAGTGCCTTTTTAATGTGTAATCCAAGTACACTTAAGTTGCCTTTTAATGTAATTAATATTAAATATAGTTAAGTACACTACAAGTGCACAGTCAATACAATTTCAGGCACTTGTTTTTCACAAAAATTACAACACAGAACTATGAAAATGATGACTATCTTTATCAATGTTGTAATCGTGCCACAGTGTTTATGGGGAATTATCCTACAAATGACTTATTTCTAGTCGTCTCAGCATATTAAGTTGGGATACAGTAGGTGACAGTAATGCTGGGCTCTCACCTGAGTTCTTGCAGCAGCACAAACACATTCTCAGGTGAGATAAAGCCGGTAACGGTGCACAGCAAGGCCTGACTGACAGAGCTCTGGGGCTCTGGACACACATATGTCGACAGGAAACTGTCAGCAGCATTTTCACTGAAAACAAACAAACACACCCAGAACTCCTTTATTATCTCTTTGTGCCATAGTCTTCAAGTACTAATTATACAATATAAGGAACCAATTCACCTATTTAGCAGATGACAATCATACAAGAGCACTGCATGATACAGCAACTGGCTTTTGTGAATTTCCTCAGCTCACTTACCAGCTGATGTCCAGGTTAACTGCTCCAAGCCACTCCAAGAGGTGATGTGGGTCACATGACAGAGTCTTTCCTTGTATATCTGATGGGTAAAGTGTGGGACATGGTATATTTTTCAGGGTGTGATGGCTAAAAGCAGGCTTGTGCTCCTCGTATGCGTACTGGGACAACAGCTTGTTAAGAGTCCGGTCTTCATCTGAACCTGAAAAATTTGGAAAGACAAAAGGCTCATGCCGAGTTCACACTGCGTGATTTTCAAAATTACCGGCTCATCGTTGTTTTCACACGGCATGACTATCTGGGGTAGCATTCAGATGCTGCTGTGTTCACATTGCACAATGGATCGGCGACAGGAAGTTACACACTGCATGACTTCACAATAGGAAGAATCGCCGACAACTGTCTGCACCGCAAATTACGTTTCATAACCAAATGCACACGAGAAGTGATAAGGAAATAACGCACGATCACACTGATATTGTGGTCTATAATAAGTCCTCCCCAAACAAACAATAACAAAGATGACTTCGTAACAGTCTACTTCTGCTGGGAAATTTTTTATATACACAAATCTAAGTACTTGAAAGTGAAACAGTTGAAATAAATATGTTGTCCTTTATAGAAGAATATGATTTACAGGAAAAAACCCTAGATATATAGACCACAGACAGGCCCGGTTCTACGGGGGTGCTTGAGAAATCAAAAGCACCCTCAGTTAAAGTTGTAATAATGGCATTTTATTGCAGATTTGGCAAACTATCCAGCGCGTTATGGTTTGCACTCTGGAGATCAGTTTCCATTTCAACGTGTTTTTGCAGTGTTGAGCATTGTATCCAATCTCTGACATATCTGTTGATTTCTTGAGCCTAATAACAGTAAATCTGAGGCGTTTAAGATAGAATCCACTAACTAAGAGATTCAATGTGCAGCGTAGAGAACTTCGTTAATTATAATCATGATGAACTAAGATGAATGACAGCCTTTTAGTGTTTAGAAAGGGAGCCATGCTGGCAGATGAGTCGGTAATGAGCAATATTTCCCGAAATTATTTCCTTTTATTTTCACATTCTCCATTAAAATACCTTCAAAATGAAATGTGATTTGTTGGAATCGGAAGAAAAATGACCGAGCAAATTATGAGTTTGAAGGCTATAGAGTCAGCAGAGTATTCAGAGAAATATCGAGTTTAAGTTTTCTGAAGATTCCAAAGAAAAATCAAGCAACGTTGCATATTGTCCTCCTATTCTTTTCTTTCAAATAATTACTATATAATTGTTAATATAGCTATTTATTATTTTATCGGTTTTATTAAAAACAATAACAAAAATGCAAATAAACAGTAGTTTAATCAAGAGCAACAAGTGATTCCTTTTCTTTTAATGTTTGATTAACATCAACACCACTGAATAATATAAAAAAAACGTTATTGCAACTCTCACAATTCTGAATTACAATATAGATATAGACTCACAATTTCTAGTTATAAAGTCAGAATTGTGAGATAAAAACTAGTAATATATATGTTAGAGCAACCTCACTAATTTAAGAAGCACCCTCAGTGATTTGATTCTGGAACCGGGCCTGATCACAAACACGATAAATATATCTATAGAAAGCTTTCAATGAATACTTAATGAAATCAATCAAATAGAAAACAAAAACGTTTTCATTATAATCATAATCCGTGATGCACTTCTCTCTATATGCGCGTCTAATTAAGAGACGGCGAGTCAGGATCATCATCATCTTTGCGACACTGACACAGAAAACACTAGTGTATTAGTAAATAATTAAAATATCTCCTTACTATTTCCCCCGGACACATTCATGGTAATCACTTTTGCTGGGGCGTTGCGGCAAGATTTTTTTAATCTAATGCGCAGAACACCGTCGAGCCGCTCTCAGTCGCGGCACAGACTCGTGTTGTTTCTACCAGAGCAGCAATTTTTTTCATCACTAATTAATGGATGTCTAAATATAAAAATATGGAGAAGCGTAAAACAGGCCCGAGGCCCGGCCCGCGTTTGAACTATGGCGTGAAATTTGGCCCGAAACCCAGCCCTAGAGGCGTAAAAAAATCAGGAAAAAAATTCGGATTTCCGACGGGCTTGCAGGGCTCTCCAGTGTACCCATCTTCTGATGGCTACTTCCAGCAGGATAATGCACCATGTCACAAAGCTCAAATCATCTCACTTGAAAGCTGGCGCCGTTGTACTGTGGCAGCCGTCGCATCACTGGTTTCCAAGTGGATGAACATGGCTGGCGCCGTTGCACACTGGTGGTGGCAGGTTGAGGAGAGACACCCCCACATGATTGAAAAGCACTGGTGGTGGTTGGGTGACACCCCCACATGATTGAAAAGCACTTTGGGTGTACAAGAATACACAAAGCGCTATATAAAATGCATCATTCATTCATGACAATGAATTAATTTTACTCAAATGGCCTCCACAGTCATCAGATCTCAATCCAATAGAGCACCTTTGGGATGTGGTGGAACGGGAGATTCACATCATGGATGTGCAGCCGACAAATCTGCAGCAACTGCGTGATGCTATCATGTCAATATAGACCAAAATCTCTGAGGAATGTTTCCAACACCTTGTTGAATCTATGCCACGAAGAATTAAGGCAGTTCTGAAGGCAAAAGTGGGTCCAACCCAGTACTAGCTATGTGTACCTAATAAAGTGACCAGTCAGTCAGTGTGTGTATATTATGTATATAAAAAAATTCTCTCTTCATGCACCCAAGGCTCGAAATTTCGACCATTTTGGTCGCATATGCTCCCATCATTTTATCTGTGCGACCAGGGGCAGTCGTGGCCTAATGGATAGAGCGTTGGACTTGAAACCCGAGGTAACCCAAGGTTGTGGGTTCGAATCCCGGCTCTGGCAGGAAGTGTCCACGACTGAGGTGAGACCCTTGAGCAAGGCACCGAACCCCCAACTGCTCCCCGGGTGCCGCAATGTCGGCTGCCCACTGCTCCAGATGTGTGTGCACTTGGATGGGTTAAATGCAGAGAACGCATTTCACTGCCGGTTATACTGTGTAATTGTGTATGTGACAAATAAAGCTCATCTGAGCTTAATTTGTTGTTGTAAGACTTCAAATATTTTTAGGATCATTTGTGCGAGTGCATATAATTGTTGTAGTGTGACCTGTTTTCATTTCTCTAAAAACGTTCAGTTATGTATGACACATACGTGTGCTGATATGGTCTGCCGTTCTATCAAACGTTACATAACTTCATCTTTACATTCTTAAAATGTAATGCATTTTAGATTGGTTAATATTAGCGGTCAATCACTCGGTCACTGCTTTTCGCTGTCAGGCGACAGGGAGCTCACAACTCTTCCTCACAAGAAGAGAGGAAATTAAAATAAACACTGACAGATTTATTTTGTAAACCACATAAAGTTACAAATAATGGTGCTGGTGATAGCGATCATGTGGTGAATGTTGATCCACCAGCCGAAAAGGCGGCGTACAGTTTTCGGAGAGAATGGTTGAAAGACTTTGAGAGGCTCTGCTATGAAAATGCACTGTGTGCTCTATGCACTGCATTCACTTTAAAGCCTGTGGGATGGAGTTTGCAGGTAACAGCATTCGCCACCGAATCTACACCTTTTATGCTTGAGAGCTTGGTTAAACACGTAGAGAGTGCCAAACACAAAAACGCAGGGACAAGTGTGTGGCAAAATGTTCAGGATCATCAGATTCAATCGTTACGGCCTTTAATCGTCAGGATGCTCATATAAGGGGTCTGCGATAAAATATTAATTGTTGTTTTAACGATGTGCGATTTGACATTATCGAGTATATGCACAAAAAAAACACCTACAGAGAGTGCACGCATTCATGACGTGATGAAGTCTAGTATGTTAGATTAGTGCGCGTACGCACTTAAGAGTGCGGTTTTTTTTCACTGCATGATTCGGTCTATTAAAATGCATCAAAAAATTCAAGATATGAGGACTTTATATAATTTCATATAGTGCCGTTTTTTCCTCCAAAAATCAGCATGATTACAAATGTGTATATAACAGTTCTATAAACAAGAAGCTAATATTAAGAGACTTACGTTTTAGACATCTGTTTTTGCACCATTTTGACAACAAAAATCATTCCAGCCACAGCACTGTTTCATGTCTCTGAGCAACATTACGGCGATTCATTCCTGAATGAATCAACCGTTTAAATAATTCGGTTCAGTCGCAGTGACTCGCAGTTTTAATTTCACATTTAAAGTATATTTTCATTTTTTTTTTAAATGTCAAATATCAGTATTCAACATTTTATATTTACAGTATTACAATTATATTTGCATGTGTAACTGCAGGTTAAATGCATTCATGTCCTGCATTAAGCAGTGTGTAAATGCATCTAAATGCCACTTCAGAAATTCAAATTCAAAGATGAATTTTGTTGATACTGATTTAATTTGCTTGATAACAGCCCAAATGTCTTATTCTAATTGATTGATTAAATGTAAGAATTTGAAACAAATTCGAAACAAAAATGGCCTAATTGTAAAAATTACCATAAAAAGGTTAAAAAAATATTAATTTAAACTTATTGGAAAATATTAAATTTCTATCACTGCTGTGAACTGACCACCACACAGAATATGAATAATATCAAAGTCAGCTGTCCACGGTAGTCCTTAAGATCAGCACAATAACACACTAAGCAAAATATAGTCTAATTATCGTTATCGATATCGCTCTCTCTGTGTTTAACCAAACTCAGATTAACTTAGGTGGTTTACGAAAGAAATCTGTCAGTGTTCTTTTCATTTTCTCTCTCAGCCCTTTGCATTTCCCACGATAGTTAACTACCTGTCACCTGACAGTGGAAAGCAGTGACTGGGTGATTGACAGCAATCTAAAATCTGCATTAGAATGTAAAGATTAAATCTGTTAATATAGCATTTGTAATTGTGGTGCTCCTACATTTTTGGTGGGCGCTCCTAAATTATTGCTGGTGCTCCTAACTTTTTAAAGTTGGGAGAACCAGTGCTACCAAGTAAAAAAGTTCATTTCGAGCCCTGACCCATTCTGTATATTCTAATGCAAAACTGTACTGATATTGCCATGTTGTTTGAACATGTCTAATTGCTTAATAATAATAAAAAAAAAAAAAAAGCCTCCCCGAACTTCCCGCTGCCCTGTCTCTTGCTCTCTCGTTGGCTGTAGGTCATCGCCGATGTATGTTTCATTCAGAACTAATTTCACAGCAGGATTGTAAATCGCTGCTTTAGCATGCCAAATATTTCACAGGCGTCAGTGACACATCGGCAATTCTCTCAGATCGCGTCTTTGATAATTCACACTGCGTGATTGTCACTGCGTGATTGCGTGCAGTGTGAACTCGGCATAAAGCAATTTAAAAATGTGTTTGTTAAGGTCAGTGATGGTGAATTAAGACAAACCTGTGTTGTATTTTGTTAAAAGAAAGTCATATCTGAGTGGTAGTCTGTCCTTCAAACTTGAGAGAACCCGCTGGTATCGTTTGGTGCCTGGGGTCAAGCTTTTGTCAGTGAGATCCAGAGTCACGACTGCAAAACAAAGACATTTTATAATTATTTTAATACTAGTATATATGTTCAAAGAAAACGTTGTTTGTTCACATAAAACACCTTCATTTCATGTATGAAAAGCTACTGAGAATAAAAATATTTACCATATCTCATGGTTTTTTTGTGATTGTACAGAGATGGGCGTCCCTCCAAGCCAAGTTGTTCATATGTGTCTTTATCTAGAGACAAAATTAACTGACCTGAAGAGAAAAATAAAGTTTAAAATGACTGTTTCATGTATATTAGTCCATGTCTATATGCTAATGTGGTTGTCACAATTAACTCTTAGCAGATGCTGGCATTTTTAAATTGAACCAACAATCAATTATGTTAATATTAATGTAATAACTTTAAAATAAAATGGGGGAAAAGCTACATCAAGATGAAAATTTAAATATTTTTTATCGAAAAACATACAGTTCTGGAATATAGAACACAACAAAATGTTGTGATTAATTTAAAATAATAAATTAACCAACCACATTAATTCAATATATCAAACGTAGTAGAGCTTGAAAACAAGCAATTCTGTCAATTATAGGCTAGCAGGGGGGAAAAAAAGTTTCAGAAACATGTAATTTTATAGGTGTTTTAAAATAAGAACCAGCTGCATAAACACAGTCACTATGTTAAGACTGAGTCTTTTTTTTTGTCACATACACAATTATACAGAGTATAACCAGCAGTGAAATGTGTTCTCTGCATTTAACCCATCCAAGTGCACACACACTTGAAGCAGTGGGCAGCCGACACTGCGGCGCCCGGGGAGCAGCCGGGGGTTCGGTGCCTTGCTCAAGGGTCTCACCTCAGTCGTGGACAATTCCTGCCGGAGCCGAGGTTCGAACCCACAACCTCGGGTTACAAGTCCGACGCTCTATCCATTAGGCAACTATGTCACTATGTTAAAACTTTGTCTTAAGAACTAGTTTGATTAGCCAGCAGTTAACCAAGTGATAATGAGTCTTACTTTTCAGATTCGAATTAGACCAATCTACGTTATGTAAAAGCTTTTAATAATGACTAATCCTGCAGAAATAATTAAATTACTGACTTTTAAGACTAGTCTAAGCGGTTTATGCAATCGGCCATCCAGACAATGATGTTTATCCGTGTAAGTGTCTAGCTTACCGCTGGAAAGAAGTGCAATCGTATTATCTTCATCAACTTTGGTGTTGTAAGAAAGCGCATAGAAGTTTCCTGTATAAAAAGATAAAAATCTAAATATCTGATTCAATATAAAATACAAAACAGCAAATATGATAGAGATGTCCAATAACATATTTCTCCTCCTACCCTTCTTTACAAGTGCCTCGAGGAATGTCTCTTCCAGTAGTTGATAAACGGGCAGATCCCGCACTAAATAATACGGGCTGAAGCTGTGGAGGACGCCGCTGATATTCGCAGGCAGGGTCCCACATTCAGGAATCAGCACTGATATCTGCGGAGACAGCGGCATCCAAATACAATCTAAGCACAGTTAAAAATGTTTATGTTGAGCAAATGTTTAATGATTAAACTCACTTTGTAATTAAAGCTGTGCTTCGACACGTGGATGTCATGCCGAGACTTTTCATTCAAGAAGTTGGATTTCTCGCACACCAACAGGCTTCTCGGGCATTTTTCCAGCTCTGGCGACATTTTGATATCTGTGCGCAATGTCTACATTTTTATGACATCAACCGAGCAAAAAGAAACAAGCTGATTGAGCTCCCAGGTTATGTGGCTTAATGTTAAAAAACTGCTACCAACTTCTGTCGCAAACATTTGACGTCAGTTCCTGCACACGGCAGGCTCGTAAAACAGTTCGGATTGATTTAAAATACTTTTCAGATGCCCTTAGTAAAATGAAAAATCTAAAGGCAGTAAAACTTTTTAATTTGTTTGTATTAAATAATTTGTTGTAATTATTATTTTTTTATTATTATTATAATTTTATTTCCGTTCTTTTTGTTTTTTATTATTATTATTTTATGGAATATTTTGGAATACGATTTGTCAGGAATGAAGATGGTATTACTGTGTTGAGCCTTCCATACAATATTATGTTTTTTGTTTACTAATTAAGGCCATTTTGTTGTACTCAGATTTTGTACTCAATAAAAAATAAATACAAAAAAAACAGTTCGGATTTGTTACTTTATCTATTTTAAAAGCCGTTCGGGTTATTCTGATTTATAAGGGTAAATTAGTATAACTGAGTTACTACCAAAACTAGAAACTTAAATTTATTAAACCTAAAAAAATTAATAAATAAACTGGAATGACTTGTATGGCGGCCTATACCCTAAATGCTCATTTTACATAATGGCTAGTTAAAATACCCTAAAGTGTTAACTTCTTTTTTTAAAGAAGACAGCAATTTCCCCTTTTAAACATGTTATATTTATGGCTCTACACAAAACCCCGGTGTCAAATGTCCCCAATTGCCTAATTTACCCCTTTCAAAATCTTAACGAATTTTTGGGGGATTTAATCATAATTAGGAACCAATCCAAAATAATAATTTAATACTAAATGGACAGTTCAACCAAAAACAATTTCTAAACCTGTTCGCGTTTCTTTTTTCTGCTGATCACAAAAGAAAATATTTTGAAGAAAGTTGATAACCAAACTAGTTGATGGTAGATATTGACTTCCATAGTATTTTCCCCCAACTGATAAGTTTCCAGCATTCTTTCAAAATATCTTCGACAGAACAAATAAAATCATGTATACAGGTTTGGAACAACGTGGTGAGTAAATAATGACCTTTAAAACAAGATTCTACTAACTGAAAATCTGGAGGGAAAAACAACCTCAACATAATAATCATGTAATTAATTATTAAACTGACTGTAATCTGTTTTCATAAAAGGTAAACAGATCCACGTGCAGAACCATGTGCTTGTTGTCATGTGCGCACAAGCACGTCATAGTTTCTGCACTAGACAATGATTGACAGACCAGACAACATACAGTGGAAGACAAAATGTGACTTTAAAGATTGGATGTTATTTACGATTCTTTATTATTACATAATACATTTTGTTTTAGTCTAACTAGGGAACAAATTATCAATTTGTTTGGGCTACTCTAAATAAATAAGAATTACATGACATTAATTACAGAAGAAAAATCTTGTAAAAATAAATAAAAAATGCTCTTGATTACACAATATAAAATCTTATTTTTTTTTGTTTTACTTATTGATAAATGTATTAAATAACTATGATTATGTCCTCAAATCCCTGGGCTGGTTTCTGCCTTTTTTTGCTGATTGTACATCACTAATTTGTTTGCAAAGACAAGTGACGTTGCTGTGACGCAACTCGTGTGCACGTAGTATTTGTCAAGCATCTTTCTTACGCAAAGACTGCAGGTCCAGTTCTTATATTTAAAAGACCTTCCGCTCCTCAATTACATCTGAATCGGACAGTATGATGAATACTCATGGACACGGAGCAGTCAGAGGAAACTCAAACTTCAGACAAGACTAAGTGTCTGTCTGAACCAGAATCATCTCCTTATTCACCAAACACTGACAGGCAAAGAGCCAAATCTCTGCCTGTAGATCTATACCAGCATGAATCTTCCTCACACAAGGAACGTCCAGTCCGTGGAAAGAGAGTCCAGTTTGCAGACATGATGGGGTTGAACCTGGCAAACGTCAGACACTTTGACATCTCTGATGATGCAAATGAAACATCAGGACTCCAGAATTGTCCTCCAAACCAGCAGCATTTGATTTCAGCACGTTTAATACCAGCCTTTGAAATGCCTGTTAGTTCGCTGGAGTTTGATATGAAGTCACGCCGTCTGGGAGTCACATTGGAGAGTGTCATAATAACCGATTCTGAAGTGAAGGGTGTGATAAGAGTGATACAGAGCAACGCAAGAGAAGTTGGGGTCAGGTACACTTTAAATAACTGGCTGACATGTTCAGATATACAAGCTGCATTAAGACTGAATGAAGAAAAGGAGCTAGAGTGGGAAAAGTTTGACTTCATTTTGCACATGCCATTCTGTTTTGACAAAGATTCATCAGTGCATTTCGCAGTGTATTGTCAAACTGATCACGGGGAATACTGGGACAACAATGACGGACAGAACTACACTCTGAGGATTCAAACTACTTGATAATCTAAGGATTTACTATCCGACTATTTACAATCAGAAATAGTGTTCAATAAAGTGAACTTGACTTTGCATGATCATTTGTCTTAATCATTTGAACACATTTTAATTAAGTCATATTACCATATTGTAGGTAACATGTTTAGTATTGCCATGTGTCTTGCAGATCAGCAAAACAAACAAGTGTAACTCAAATGTAGGGAGTATATTTGTGTATTTTTTTCTATTTACAGTGATTGTCACATTCTAGCCATTCAATATGCAGTATGTATCTCATTTATTTGCTAAAAATATAACATAAACATACATTCACAGTATTCTCTAATATAATATTTTACAAAGATAGTCGACTAGTGTAGCAGCTCCCAGGATAAACAGATCTGTCATTAACAAACCAGACATTTTGATGCGGAAGACATTTATAAATGAGGTTATTTTTCAACAATGGTCTTCTGGGCAGAATACAGATGGCCAATGGAAACCTGTGAGACAAGGATAAATGATACTGATATAGGACATTAAATGTGATTTTAATTATTAGCAAGTTAGCAACTCTAAATGTTATTACATTCTCCTATTTGGATCATGCCATTCAAGTTCGTTGGCCATACAAATCATACTGTAATATTAAACAAAGCTGGCATTGCTTGCCTGTCTCTTGATGACCGCCAGATTCTCTCTAGCGTGATTTAGGAGCATATCCAGGGTTTTGGGGTTGTCCACATGAAGGTTCTCCCTGAAGCCATCTTTTACTCTGCGAAGTGCGTATGTTCTGAAAACAAACAGTATTTTTTATAGTAAACAACCAGTAGATGGGAATTAATTGTTTAAATATAAAACAAATTAAAAAGGCATGCGTCATTTACATATATAAGAGCTTATCATTTAAATCAGGCTACTAGTTTTACAGTATACACAACTTGACAAAGACAACTTACACGAATATATATAATTACAATTTATACATAATAATTTCCCCCCAGCAAATAATAAAAAGCGTACCTGTAATTATATGAGGAGAATTTTGTACTCTCTTTCATAAGCATCCTGTAGAGAGAGATCACTTGGGCTCTGCTGCACGACGCCATGTTGATTTCAGTGTTGTTCTTCTCGTGTTGCGTTGAGTTGCGTGTGATACATCGCCATCTAGTGCAAGGAGCCGTTGAGCAGATGGCCGTGGAATGTAACACACTATGTGCATTCCTCATGAGGCAAATGCCATTTTAGTACTAGTACATTTCAGGACATTTCTGCGGATTAATAACCTATTGCATTGTTTCATTCTTCCGATTGTTAATTAAAATGGAAATGAAATTCACTGAAGGTGCACTTATCATTTTTCAATGCTACTTTGAGCGCTATATTGGGCAGTTAACATCGCATTAGGGGAAATTCATGTCCACAGTAGTGTTGTGCCTGGGGAGACAGTAGAAGACCCCTGGGGCCGCATCATGGCTGACTGTTGGCATATGGGGTCTCTTTCAATGACTGGATCATCATCACATTAACTGTGCTGTGTAAAACAAGACTGTGCTCTTTTTGCTAAATGAAAGCGATGTGAAAAACATAACAGACTAAATTCAGAAACAATTGGGTCTAATGTATATATGTATGTATCTTTTTCTGTTATTTAACTTGCAAATATATCTGAAGAACACTTCTGGTGATCAAAGAATTAAACTACTATATCCAAAATCCATGTTTGTTTGTTTAGCGGTGCACAATAACATAATTAAACACCATCTTCAGAATTCATGTTTGTTTGTTTAGAGGTGCACAATAACATAATTAAACACCATCTTCAGAATTCATGTTTGTTTGTTTAGAGGTGCACAATAACAGAATTAAACACTATTATCTCCAAAAAATGTATGTTTGTATGTTTGTTCTATAACTAGTGATATACAATAAGGAAATAAATCACTATCAATTCCAGAATTCATGTTTGTTTGTTTTTTTATAATTAGAGGTTCACAATATAGGGGAAAAATCACTATCATTTCCAAAATGCATGTTTGTTTGTTTTGTAATTAATAGTGCACAATAAAGGAATTAAACACTACCATCTCCAGAATGAATGCTTGTTTGTATATTTTGTAATTAGTAGTGCACAATAAAAAAAAAAATATATTTATTTATTCATTTGCAAAATTACAGTTGCACTTATGCTCCATAATTTATCATTTAGATGAAAAGCCATCCGGAGCTTCCTGAAGTATACCCCACAGCTACCACACAAAATTCAATTCACTGCAAATGTTCACATCTTCATGAGCATTGAGCTGAACCATTGAAAGTCTCTGTCTCTCATCCTTGACTTTCTGCATTCAAACATGTAACCTGTGTTTATAATTCATCCTCTGCTCTGCTGCTTCCATTACCACAGGGTCCACATAGCATCTACCGCCTGCCCCATTTACTCACACAACCTCTTGCATTATTAACAACCAGAAAGAGCCTGAACTCTTTCTGTTTGTAGCCCACAGAACGGAAGATGACAGTACGATGGCTTCTTACATAACAGTGATTCAGTATTGGTTCTGATAAATTTAAGATTGGAGATATTATTTGCATAAAGTCTTGATTCATATGATAAGGAGACCTGTTTGATGGACTGTGCATCTACGCTGGTAATTAAAGTCTTCACAGGTACATAGAGCTGATATTTTCCCAATAAGATGGTGATAATAAGAAGATATTATTGCTCTAGACAGCAGGTGTTTGTGAAGAGCACATTCTGACTCTCCTCAGATTCCAACTGCAATCATCTGCTCTGACAACACCTTTAATATTTCACATAATGATATTCATCAGAGGCATTTCCATGGCTTATAATAAAAGTTTATGGCATTTACAATTAAACATCTAGTCTTAATTGTTATCAACTGGATTTTCAAAGGTGAAGTAAAAAAAAAAAACTATATTTAAAGCATAGGCATATGATATGGTTTAGTACGTTTACTCAATATTTACACCATAAAGCCAAAACACAATTAGCAATTAGAAATAATTTTTACTCAGAAATTGCTTGTAAATTCTACAAACAATTACAAATAATGGCAAGTAATACATGGAATTAAACATGACATTTTGAAGTAACTTAAATAGCTTGTTCTTGTAAAACACACTATTTATATACACGCTTATAATGTTCACCTGCAGTGTTGTCCTGCAAATCTCTAGTGAATTCTAGTTATGCTGCCAAAACATGCTAAGCGATCGTGTCAAACTGAGTGGTTTATTGTGTTCTGGATGCTGTCTTGAGTATGGAGGAGTCGCAAAATTATTAAACACTTATGAGTCACTAATAGTTTCTGCTCTGGATCTTGCATATACAGTGCAGATACAATTCATTTGTGTGTATGTGATGCAATCGATGTTGATTGAATAAATAAAGCAAATCTTGTTTCATTTTCAACTCACAGATCCCACTTACAGTATATTCTTCTCTCAAGGTGACTGAATTAGATTTGCTTTTATTTTTTCACATCACATTATGTAGCAAATAAAAAGACAGATGTGTTTTGAGTCGATGAATGCACAATCCCTTCAGGGACTGCTTAGGACCTTCAGCACAGCACGTGTTAATAACCAGGTCGTGGCTTCAAGGATTTCAAGGGCTCATATTCACAATAAAAAGAGCATCTGGGATTCTTCTGCCATTAATATTCCACCAGAGATGCCCCCCCATTTCAATATGTATTATGTGTGTCTTGCTTTAGACAGATGTTCAGGTTTTTTGCTATCATTAAAGAGGAAAAAATGCTGGGGGCTTCTTAACTTTAAATGAGCATGCAACTGTAAAATATGGAATTACTTGCATTTAGCAGTTCATTTTATTTAAAGCAACTCAATGTACTGGGAGGGGTTGAAAGAGCTTGAACCCATTGAAAGTATTTAGATGATCAAGAATCTCAAAATACAACAAATCATTTGTGCTGTACTGTATGGAGAAGTCAAACAAGCAAAAAAAAGTGAAGAAAACAAATCAAAAATCTGAAAAAACATCTGGTCTTTATTCAAATATTGATTTATTTGATTCTTACTTAATTTGCTTTAATTTCAACAAAATATAAGACACTTTTCTAAGATTTTCCCAAATGCCCTTTTAATTTATAAATATGTGTTTACAAGTAAATGTCATTATCCTATACTGTTTTAAAATAATCTGTTTATTAAGTTAATTTTGTTTGGGCAGATTGGTCTACGAAGAAAAACATATGTGATGTTAAATATGTGCTTTTCAGACAATAATATATATTTTAGGTGTGCTTTAAATAATAATAATTAAAAATGATTCTAATTATTGGTCCTCATTGCAGAATGCACTGTTTTTATCCAATAATGGTCAGAGAAGAAAAAATGTGTTTCAAAATAATATGTTTTCAAATAATATAATAGATTATAGTATAGTATAATATAATATTATAATATATAATCATTTTCAAATTTTGGTTACAAAATATCTCTAACCCATTTAAGAGAGTTACTTCTGAATTCTTCCATAGGTCAAATAGATACAACGAGTCCTATATTTAACATTATCATAATATTATGTGAATCAAAACATGTAAGGAGTCGGTTGAAGAGAGACAGGGATGCATATTATCCATTCTGTAACTTGTTTCAGGTCAGATCTTCAGGTTTATTACTCAAAAGCAAGCCAAGCCACCAGTGTGGTAAAACACATCAGCAGTATCTTCAGTTCCATAGGTAATAAAACTCTGGATACTCCATTATCCCCGGAGCACAATTCAAACAAGCTTCCCTGATAGTTCAAGCTCCGGGACTGCAGTTTCAGGTTTTCCCAGAGGTCTGTTGCTCCTTCTTGACAATCTGCGATTGCGGTGGAGGCACACGAGTGGAAGTCATTCCAATATCTGCATGAGGATAAACAAAGTGCACAATCTGTTTTAGTCCTTAAAATCAAATATGTTTCAGTCCTGTGAGTCTGAGTCACGGATGGCATGAGTTCAACTCATGGATATGTGAATATGAGAAAGACCACCAGATATGTAATGCTTAGCTTCTTCCAGAAATGATTGCAGACAGTGTGTACTTACGAGCAGATGGTCTGTAGGTTTTCGCTGTCATTCAGCTCTTGGGGATAGTTCACCATGTTTTCTCCAAGGCTGAGCAGGCAGTCTGAGAAACCTTTAAATACGTTTTCACATCTTCCTCCAGCACACGCTGCCTGTACCAATGAAACTAAAATACAACCGAATAAATCACCCAGAATAATACACACAAAATGTCCCACTTAAAAAAGCTTGAGTGTTTCATATCATCCTCAATTTATAATTTATAACCCAAAAAGCCCAAATTAACTAAACTGTGACCTTCACATTAACATTCAATCAATAGACAGGCTAAAGATTACATTAAATAAATACAAAATAAATATAATATATATATATATATATATATATAATTCTAATGTATTTAAGGGCAAGGTCTGGAAATAGATTTTCTGCTCTTTTTATCTCATTATTACAACTAAACAGGAATCAATATTCTGCACATATCTTAATTCAATGACTCACCCAATTCCAGTGTGAACAGTATCGAGTTGTATTTGTCGGTCAAAGTCAGTCCCATCCTACGCTTAACAGAGTCAGTAGTCTGTGGAGGATTTCTGGATCGCCTACTTCCTCTCATCAGCAAACTGCTGCATTTCAAGAGGAATTAAATAACTTCTGCCACGCATTTCCCACAGTTGCCTGAGATGAAGTGGACTGTAGAGGAATGGAGATGTCACCTACGCTCACACACTCGTCCTGTACTTTCTTGCGCCGTGATGACGTCAGCGTGCCGTGCACCTGACTGACAAAACCTCACGTTTTAAATATAACATGTTTTTATTTCGTGCTGCATAATTATTGGAATCGTTGTAAAAAGTATTCAGGTTTATAAAAAAAGACTATAATTTTTACGTAGAACGTTTTAAATCTTAAGGTTTTTCTAATATAAAAAGTCTTACAGTTGACTCGAAATAATCTAAATAGGCTAAGTGTAAAAAAGTAAATCAGAATTTAAGACATTTAGAATGTCTTACAATATAATATAATACAAATTATACAGGTTAAACAGACATATAAATAGGTACGAGAGTCAGAGGTGAGCGATTTTGTCAGAAATGGGAACCAAACGTGCCTTAAGCGCCCCCAAGCGATCAGTATGTGAAAAAACATCATTGTAAACAACATTAGGGTAAGATGGGGAGGAAGCCCACCTTAAAAACAATGTGCATTTACTTTTAAATTGTAACATATTTAGATATAAGTTTTATATATATTTAATTGTTCATATTTTAATTGGACGTGTCATAATGAAAAACAGTCCAAGAGCGCACATCAATTAGGCCAAAAAAGCTCAATGTGGGTGCTCCACCACACAAGAATAAGAACGAAAACATCAAAGTAGGAACACCACAGCTCCAAAGATAGAGATAGAGAAGTATTTAATTATGTTCTCACTACAGGTGACGTTTCAACCTTAAACGCTCTTCATCAAACATATGTCATAATAGCAACACTATGAATGCAAAATGAATGATTTCAGTTAGATAACATAACGGGTTTTAATGAAAAGCAAGGTGTCTGAAATGTACTTCTAATAGAATAATAACTCTGTTTATTACAATAAGTAACTGGGTCCTTCTATGCTTTCTAGTTCTGGGGAGGTCATCTTATCCCAAGGGTCAAATTTGATATTTTTAAAAAAACTTATAATTTTACTCCACAAATCTACAAACATTGATGTGTCCACAAATCAGGAACCTTTTAGGTTCAACATAATTCAATGTCAATAGATCACTACTTTCAAGACTCAAAAATAGATCAACGCACCTACATCTTTTGACTAAATCTCACAAAGGTATATGAAACGTGAAAGGTACATCCATATGAAATGACGAAATAAATGTAAAAAAGCATTGCTATTCATCAATGGTTTTGTCTTCATACAATTACACTTGGATAATGAGTTTACCAAGAATCAAGATTACATTTACCCCCCCCCCCCCCCAAAAAAAAAAACAACAACTAAAAAACATCAACATTCAGTCCTTTTGTTAAAAAATACATTTCTGACTACTAATATTTAAATATATACTATTTTGTTTATGACACATGGCCTACTGCAAGAACGGTTGGCTCAAGGGGATCTAGTTCCAATAGATATCTTCTCTCATCCCTACTTTCGTTCCTCCACATTAATACACTATACAATAAACTAGTATACAGTAGACTACCTGTATACATGTAGTATTACAACCAAAAAGCCCTCTAAAATAGAATAAACTCTGAATATAATATTTTTTTTTAGTTTAGATTGCTCCAAGACAGTTAGGCTACATACAATTTACCATCAGATGGCACTGTTGTCAAATTGGTAAGGCTTATTGTGTATAAAGCTACTGGACGCACGAGTTTCCTCAACTTCGTTGTTGCTTTCTCGGTTTTTAATTTAGAGATATTAAATTCGTGATTCCATCTTATTTGACCTAAAAGATTTACATTTAACTAAACAACATTTTCTCTAAAAGAAACAATAGAGAAAATAAAATAAAAAATAAAAAGGAAATACTTTTTTTATCATGCTAATACAATGGAACATGGAACTTTGTGCAGGGTGAGAACACTATGTAGGCCAGAAGCAATTATCCAGGTCACTGTGGGTCAGAAGCATTGCTTAGTATACCAACACAAGGTCACTCTCATGTGATTACATAAGGTGATGTAGAGACTGCTCTCTAGTGGCAGGACATCCACAAACTCACAGACCCAACACTGCTGCCGTGTCACCTCTCAGGTATAAGACTCATCGCAGTAAAACCTATTTAAACCACTAAGTTAACGTAACTAGTTGACAGTTTTTGAGACACATACTTCTTCACTGTTAAAGCAAGTCGTTTTCACTCAAATTTAGCTAAATATGCAGCATGATGGTGGGATGAAAAAACAGCCTAATCTTTGCTCAGTTAAGACACGGATTTGAGTATGTCAAAATGTATTCATTTGTAACAAATGCATCTTCAAGGTTGTCATGTTGTGTCACTTAACTGTAATATTTGCACACTTGAAATCTCAAACACCATTAATCAAAATATGAACTATGTCATAGAGCTCCAAAAGCTCCAAAGGACTTCATACTTAGGATCTCTGCATACTGAGTCACAGAGGTGTAAAAAGTACTCAAAAATTCTACTCAAGTGAAAGTACAGATACTCAGTGAAATTTTACTCAATTAAAAGTGCAAGTATCTAGCCATAAACATACTTGAGTAAAAGTAAAAAAAAGTATAGCTTTACATTGTACTCAAGTATTAAAAAGGTAGAAGTACTTTTTTTTGTAACTGATATACAGAAGTTTGATTAAAGGGAGGAAACGAAACAAAATGCACAGGTCAAACACATACATCTAGTGCAACGACAACATTTAAAATGCAGCACAGTGGAACACACACACACAAATACAGGGAAAGGGATTAAAAGGAAGCTCTATCCTTTCCACCTTCCACATCTGGGACAACATGAGGGTGAGTAAATGATGAGAACATTTTCATTTTTGGGTGAACTATTCCTTTGAAGAGCAAGATGTGATGCAGAGGCTAAAACATATTCCAGACAAAATGCAAGAATGTGTTGAATTAATGAGGAGCGTCAAATAATTAAAACATACAACATTAATGTTTTGAAAGGCCACTTTTTTGTGTTGTCTGTTCAACATCACGGTCTAAAACAACTACTCATATAATGACATATGATATATAATTATATATATTATAAATACCACTTATCCACTGCCTGGTAAGAACATCACTAAACATAACTTTTTTTTTTTGGAGATTTGTAACATTTAATAAAAAAAAAAATTCACACTAAAATATTAATTTTATTTAAATTCTCATCACTGATTTATTTGCACTCAATCTTGTGCATTCAGCCAAATTATTACACAGCTAACGGCTCTATCAAAACAGAAAGAATAATGAATAAACTTTTTTTTGGGGGGGGGGGGCACAACTTTGCTACATGGTGAACTTTTGAAGCCTGACATTTACCTGATGAAAGTCAGAACTGAAGTAGAAATGTGTGATTGATGTGTGATCATTGGTTCTCACGTCAAGCACACACATTTGAACTTCCGTTTACCACAACTGTGCATAAGATAACATAAAAATGTCATGTACTTTTTTAAATGAAATAAAATTGTAAAGAGTAAAGGTACTGTTTTTTCTCCAGAAATGTAATAAAGTAAAAGTACAAGTAACCAGTTTAAATTGTACTTGAATAAAGTACAAATCCCCCAAAATAATACTTAAGTAAAGTTTTCAAGTAAAATGACTCATAGTAACATTCATAGAGCCACGATTTTCACAGGGCTGTGGTCGAAAAATACAGAAACGCGAGAGTTAAGTCCAGTTACTTTTGTTTTCGTCTTGACATTTAACTCCTCGTTTCTCTCTGAGACTATTAAATCTCCTTCCACAATATTTTGGAGAGATGATGATGATGTAGTATGTAGTATTGTAGTATGAGGACCAACAAAAGGTGTTTGTTTTGTGATAGCAAGAAGTCACTTTACATTTACATTTGTATATTGTTTATAGTTTATATCATCTACGAGTTTATATTGTCTACGCAACATAAAATAGCAACTGTTATACAATTTAACAAATATTTTATATATTTATAAATATGCATTATCACAAAATGTGTTTGTTTGTTAGCCTACAAAATGCTTTAAAAAGATCATGTTGTTGTTGTAGATACTTGTTGCTACATCAAATCTATCTATCTATCTATCTATCTATCTATCTATCTATCTATCTATCTATCTATCTATCTATCTATCTATCTATCTATCTATCTATCTATCTATCTATCTATCTATCTATCTATCTATCTATCTATCTATCTATCTATCTATCTATCTATCTATCTATCTATCTATCTATCTATCTATCTATCTATCTATCTATCTATCTATCGTGAATAATCAATCGGATGAGGCTGAGGGAGTGCACTTTTCCACCCCTCCCGTAGAGATGCTCACAGCTGAACTCCAGCGGCAGCCTCAGTAACACACGTCCCCTTGGAGACTAGAGCAACACGTGATGCGTCTACTTATCGCGTTCACTGAGCAGCGCTCGGGAACACACTTTGAGGAAAAAGTGACTTTTCTGACCCTCATTCGTCGCAAGTGTCGATGGCCATCATTCCTTTAGGGAGCTAACACAGTGAGCGATGTGAAGTATCCAGTTGGCGAACTTTGCACATCCTCAAATACGCCATTTTGATCGCTCTCCGGAACAAGTTTGCAGTTTTTTTTCGAAGTCCATCATCTCTTTTCACCATCATCATCATGTCTCCGCGCTATCAGCCCAACCCCGACAAAGTCAAGCGTAAGTATTGAGCACTTTCTACTTGTTGTTGTTGTTGTTTACGTTCTCCATCCTGCCGATTGCAAACTTTGGTGGATGGATACTTCGTTGGAAGTTTTTAAAGTTGGAAGGCCGAAGATGTTGAGATGATGTCCGATCTTTTTTTCCTCGGCCGGGGATTGTGCTTCCTCGTTTCATTCTCGCATCCAAAGGTTGAACGCCTGACTACAGGAATTCACTCGCGTCTAACCAGCGCACATGTATTCATACGCGAGTTAACTTTAGCACTTTAAATAGCCATACATTCAGTGTCACTATATGGCTTTATCTCCCATTTGACAAAAAGAAGTTTAGATCATGTATTGTCATCAAAAGTGAGTATTTTAGTGAGAAGCATCCACATCTGAACTTTGATCGAGGCTAACGCGTGGGGGGTTGGACACGCTTCCCTTTATATTGTGACCTTGTCGGGACATGTTGTATTTACGTTTTATTTGTGCTTTCGACTTTTTCTCACCATCGACAAGTTATTATTGTTCACCAAACCACCCTTCTTTCGTCAGTCACACTTCGCAAACTTAATGTTTGGGAATGTCAAAAGTTTTAAAGGAGGAAGTTCGCTGTCGTCGTGACATCTTTGGGTTGGGTTTGCTGCACGAGATGAACGCCGAATAGCCATACAAGAAAGGTCGGCTTTTACATTTGAATTAAGCAGCCACATCGACGACACAATTGAAACCATCTCAGTTTGGGATGACTAATTACTCGGA
The DNA here is from genome assembly GCA_027422405.1 of Ptychobarbus kaznakovi. Taxonomy (NCBI): domain Eukaryota; kingdom Metazoa; phylum Chordata; class Actinopteri; order Cypriniformes; family Cyprinidae; genus Ptychobarbus; species Ptychobarbus kaznakovi. Next base: position 14,750,184 of record CM049805.1, read on the forward strand.
TGCAGCATATTGTTCGTGCGGGTGTTCGTGTGCTTGCGCCCTCCTCCCATCATCCTCTGTTCGTTCTCGCGTCTCTTTGGAGAATCAGAATGTGCAGAGATCCGGATGAGCAGTTCACATTCCTTTACCAAATTCAACACTGGGCTCCAGGAGGCCTGCAGTGGCAGCATCATCCCGCTGATTTCTAACCACATCATGGTTGTTTTGTACAGTAACTTTTATACCATGCACTAAACCAAAATGCAACGTGGGGACTAACCTTATAGGGACAACTTTGTACTTTATCTTCCATTAAAAGTTGCGTGTTACTACATGAAAGTAGTGTAAAGTAAACCTTTTAGATGTAAATAAAGGCCTTTTTTCTTTAGTTGGTAATCTGAGGATATTCCTGGATATATTACTCTGCGGTTTATGGTGATCTACTTTATGGTGTATAATTATGTACAACCAGGGGTCCCAGAAGGTACTCCAGGGGGTCGGAAGAGACCACAGCCTATATAAAACATAGAATTAAATTGCATTCCTCGCATATCATCTAATAACCAGTATATAATGTAATTTTTGTTTTTATAGTCTACTAGAGGTTCCTGGGTCTGTAAAAGTGGAAAACTTCTGATTTAGAGATTTTATGTTTGAAATTAATTTTGCCCATCGTCATCATAATAATATCGTTTTGAGAAACATTGCTAATCAAAGATAAGTGGCGGTCTTAAAAAAGTGGTCTTAAAAGATTAAACCATTGTAAATGTACTCTGAACCAACATGTGAATGTGTTGCTTCATCACCGTATGCAAAGATTGTACTTTTTTGTTTCTGCATTACTTATATAAGCATCAACTTGTGCTTGTTTTTGCCTTTAATAATAACAATATATTATATGTTAAGATGTTTTCATGGTCTACTGTTTTCCCCATGCGGAGAGGCAAGGTTAAAAAACAAATCCTCCTTTTCTATTTTTTTCTAATAGTTGCTCCTCTCACAATGCAGGCTGATGTAGGGTGGAGATGTGTTTGTTCAGACGCGTAAAGCAAGAAGACCATTGAAAATTCAAAGGCATGTTTTAGTGAACAGTCAAGCAGTGGTCTGGGCTGTAATCTCCTCTGTCCTCAGCAGGGAGTCGCCAGAGTTGAATAGAGAAAACCCATTGTGAGCATCAGAGCTGCCGTGCTGATAGTGATAGAAAGGGCCGTCAGCTTTTACTCCACTTTGTATTCAATCACTCTGAAGTGTATATAAAGTCTCAACAGCCCTATTGAGTGGATGGATTCATCCTACTAAGTGGATGGATTCATTTTGTACTATTGTTTTGGTCTATTTTAATATCGAGATGCAGCCTTGGAAATGTTTTAATAGACGGTTGGTACATCTTGATTAGCCTCGATTAATATAGATTCATTAAAATGAACTCTCTGGGGTTCCCTAGTAGACTTCCTTTGACAAACATGCCCAACTGTGATTGTTTACACAGTGTAAAGGCAGAGGGACCAGTCTGTTGAAGTCCCAGAGCGGATGGAGAAACTTAGTTGGTCACCTCTCTGAGCCGTTTGCCCCTAGTGATGGGTGTTCTGTTCACTCATCCAGGGGTAGAGATGGGCGTCCTGTTTCGCTCTGGAGCTATTTTTAACCTGTCTATTTTAGATAAGATTATGTTCCCTTTCCCTCGAAGGGAATGGGAAGCTTGGTTTGATTCTGGGGTGCTGGGTCGACACGGTACCTGTATGGCTTAAGAAAATGAGTTTGCATATGGATGCTAACTGTTTGCATGTTTTATAACGTCTTTAAGAATGTTTCATTTATAGCCAAATCAAAAAATGACTATTGAAAGTTGTCTGTTTTAATGGAATAGTTCACCAAAAATAAAGTCCGGACACACTGTAAAAAATTCAAAGTTGAGAAAACTTAAAAGTTTAAGGCAACCAGCTATAAAACTTTTTGTTGTTTAGAAAACACAAAAATATGCTGAATCTGCCTTAAACTTAAAATTTTTTACAGTGCATAATTTACTAATCCTCGTGTTGTTCCAAACCTGTAAAACTTTCATTCTTTACAAAAAAAAGATGATTAGCAAAATGTATTCTCTCCACACAATAAAAGTCAGTGAGATCTAACATTGTTTTTAACCCTGTTGACTTTCATTGAGTGGATAAAAATAGAAATAAAGTCATACAGGTTTGGAAAACATGATGGTGAAGAAATGTAAATATCATCAAAAGAAAATATCCTTTTGTTTCATGTATATTTTTGCATTGAAATGTAGAGAATGTACTGTAAATGAATTTGCCCTTCAGTCCATGCCTGTCAGTCCTCAGGCCTTTCGTAGTGAAACGTTTGGCCATCTCAGGACTAAACTGTTTACTTTTTAAATGATAAAGTGTAGGAAAGTAAAACTAAAAGTGAAACTGGGTCCTCATGAAAATGCTTTGGTGTAAGTGGGACATTGATGACAGGAAATAGAGCAGCCTTTGTGGATAGAGGAAGTTAGAAAAAGATAAAAACAATAGTTAGCATATCCTTACACTGTTAGTTTGAGAATTATTTTTGTGTGATAGTCAATCAAAACAGGTCATAATAGTCAAACTGTGGTGTTTTACCACAATCATAAATAGTTTAGATCGCTAGCACTCCTTTTTGAGGAATTGTGTGCTTTGCTTTCACTTCTTTACGTTTGTCTGTGAGAGAAAAAGAAGACGAATCACACACGGCTTTGCAGGCCTCCTTCTGTGCCTCCCCCTGCTACTTCCCCCGCCCCTCTTCTCCCACCCTGCCTCTGTTGCTGACTAAACAGTTTTGTCAGCTGGCAGTTGCCCACAGTCTGTGAATTTTTGATAGCTTCTAGAGAGGGAGCACCGCTTAGGGAGGCGGAGATGCTGAAGAAACGCTCTTGTTGCTCATTTAGGAGTGAAGGAGAGAGACAGAAACGGGAAGATGGCAGGTCGAGTCACATTGTGGAACCAGTTCGTCTGGTACTAGCATTCTTTGTAGGCTTCCCAGTTTCGTGTTCAAAGCGCTGAACAAACATTTGAAAGATATGAAAATAGGCCTGTGGCTGATTCATCTGTATCATGTATTGCTAAAAGTCACATTTTTGAGAGAAAATAGAGTATGACATGAGTGTCATAAAACTCTTCTAATCTAATGATGCAGGGAGTGATGTTACGTCATGCATAATTTGATGAAATCTCATGACAAAGCTGTGACTTTTGTTTCAGCTCCAGTACATTGTAGTTATTCACGACATGGAAAAAGCAATGAGGGAGGGACGGTGTGTGACTGAGCGCAGGAGTCATTTAACTGGGAAATCTAGGTGTGCACAAACTGTCGTCCTCATGTCAGTATGTCACTCTTGTGTTGACCTGCACGGACTTTGAATCATACAGTCTCCTCTCGCTAAGCGCAAGAAGAGCTTCACAGAGAAACGTCCCGGTTGAGGACAGATCCTCCTCTGTGTCTCTGAGAGCGATGTGCAATGGGAAACAGATGTGGCTGGGCTGTTAGCTCAGTGCTTTCCTTCAAAGAGCTTCAATTAGCATGTCCGTATACAGAACGACTTCATAAGACATATTTTGTCAGCTTCATAGATTTGTTATTGTAAATTCCATGTCAGCTTTGCAGCACAGTTTGCACCAATTTGCCTTGAATTTCCCCATGTTTGCCAAACGAATGCATTGCAGTGATATTTGACCCAAAAATGAAAATTATTCATGATGTTTTAAACCCGAATCTGTTTTCTGTAAAACACAAAAGGTGATTTTATTCGCTCTTTTCCATTTATTAAAGCTTCAAAATGACACAAACGTATCTAAGTGTTATAATAGAAGTGATCTGTATGACTTAATATCTCCTATATTTCATATCTTTTGAGAGGTCATTTTGGAGGTCATTTAAAATAGTGAGAAGGATAGTGAATAAACAATGACTTATCATTTTCCTTGTTGGACTGTCTCTTTAAACAAGATATAACTCAAAGCACACTCATTCACCAGCACATCCATCTCATTAGTGAGCGCTTCATGGCACATTATCACAAGATCATCCCGTATCATCTGATGTCATGTTCAGTGGAGCTTTCATAATGTGTTAGCACCTTAAAAGTGTTTTTTTATAATGGGACTGATTAAAAAGAAATCTCAGGTTATGAAATCATTCTAGCTGAATGATGCCGTTAGTTGACTGCTATCAGTCGACGGGATTTAGGTGATTCAGGCAGTTCTCTAGCAGCCTCTCCCAAAATGCCCTGAAGCAGCGTAGACAATGAAGCAAAAATGGCATCCTTTCAGGAGGAGAAACCCGGCCGCTCCCGTCTCTTCCAGCTCTTAGAAAATAAGGCACGCAGTGTGTTCACAGTGAATGTGACTATCCACCATCCTGGCTCTCGCTAATGTCTGATAATCCACTCTTGCGTCCGAGTCGTAGCTATGTTAAGTGTTCAGTACTTTAAACAAAATGATGTTAAACGCAGATTTCTTTGTTCCCACACTCACATTTAGCAGCTTGCATAACATTTGCAAGCAAATAATACATACACAACCGTTCCTAAGCATGTGTGCTCCTGCAAGAAAAACGTTTTAGTGGAACTGTTAAATGCAGAGCATTGATTTCATAAAATTGATCCAGAATTAATCACCTTTGGCAAAAGCTTGTCGAGGAAGAGAGGATTCCTGGCAGAACAGGACAGGGAAAACAAAACATGGGAACGAGGCAAAGGTCACTCCTGGTTCTTTTGTAGCTCGGTTCATCTCAGGGTTCCAGTAAACATTAACCTGCTTATCACAGAGAATGGGAAGCAAAACTTGAGGCAAAATGGACACCAATGAGTAGGTATTTCAAGACGGTGACATCAAATTTTCAGTTTTGTGGCTTGAAGTTATTTACAGTATGCAGTTTTCAAAATATGCAATACTTTTAAAATGAGCTAACCTTTAGCACATATGTGCAAAATGTACAGTCTTACTGGGAAAAATGGAACAAAAATAGTCAAGTGCACTTACACAGATGTTTATCCAGTTAGATTCTCTCTAAGATGAGAATGTCCCTCCCCTAATTACCACCTGCAACCAGCTAGCAAATAGTACATTGTGCTTTCATGGCTGTGTTGTATCTAACGCATATTGTCAGTGTTACAGTGAGCTTTATATTGAAACCATAATTTTTTAAATTAGGACATAGTAATATTATCTCTAAACTGGACAGCTTGCTCCATAGTGCCCTCCTTCGCTCCATGCTCAGTAATCTCAGGTAGATGTTCTCTTATTGTTTAATTGATTGTATTGGATGATGGGGTTTACTCATGTCATCTTTTTGTTCATAATATGTATAAATATTTAGCAAGTAAACTAAAAAAGCTAATTCTATCCAATCAGAGAGCCTCCCCTTACCTTCCTCCACCCCCAACCAATCACAGCATTGTGTCTTTACTATTTACTCTGTTTACATGTTTGCTGTGTAAATGCAGCTCTCAAAACATGCCGTTTTGTGAGCAGCCGTGCCACTTGATTTAAGCATAAATCTTTCGTTTGGGCTACCAACTATGTGAGTATGCCACACCGCAGTCAAACAGCTATGATTGAGATAATCATTAGATAGGACTGACTAAAAACCAAATAAAGTAAATAAACACTTTACCTTTGGCCAACCATTTCCAGCTGCGCAGAGGTCCGTGTTATCTGCATTTACACAGCCAGCATGTAACATGCAATTAGGAGTTTAGAAACAAACCCTAAAAAGTGACCTAACACACAAATATAATTTTGTATCCTACTCATGATGACGAATTTAACAAATATATATTCAAAAGTTGTGTAGTACAAAGCAAAAATGATTTCTGTCTTGTTTTTCAGTACAAATGTCCATACATTCTTAAATCAAGATGCATTTACTTGAGTAACTGAAAAATTAAGTTTATACTTCAAACAAGAAAAATATCTGTCAGTGGGATAAGAAAAATAAACTTAATTCAAATGGAAAATAAGTTTATTTTTCTTACTCCATTATAGGGGTGTAACTGTACAAGTTTTCTGCATGTGTACCGAACAAATACAGCATTGTTTTAACAACTGCACGAGTGGAACTTCATTGGAAACTTATATTTTTATATATCGTTACTTTTGATAAGAAACTAAGTCTCATTTTTCAAATTCTGTCCATTTTGTTCTGGAAATTCAAAAAATAAATGCAATTTTGGCTCTATTTGATGTGGTGTAAAAGATGGCTGTATAAGCACCTCAGTTCAGACGGGCAGCACGGAGTGCAAGCGAGCACAAATATCCCTTCCTCTTCCTACTACTATAGTTTTAATGCGAAGTAAACATGAATGAACATCCCATGCCTCACGTAAGCGCTCAATCAACTTGTAAACAAAATGTCACGTTCCCTTAGCTCAGGCAAGTCATCAGTGTCCATAGCGCATTAGTTATTATTTAAGTTGAGTGTTGATTATTATATATTTTTTAAATAAATAGGAATTCAATTTAAGTTTGGACTCTGTTGTTAATTGTAACCCTATAGTTTAGAGCATAAGCTGAGGTACATGTTTGTCCCTTAGAAAAAGCCTTTGTTCAGTAAACCAGTGTTTAATAAAAAAAAAAAGCAATTTTATGTTTAGTTTTTCCCCCTGCTGTGCCGAAACCGTACCGAACCTTGACGCCAAAACCGTTAAGACTCGTACTCCATTAGCATACTTTTCCTCACTTCATTTTGATACATTTCCCAGAAAACAGGACTTCTTATATTATGCAATTTTGCTTCTCAAGTAACTCTATCTTTAATTTAAAAATGTTTAGATATTTGTTAGGGGTGTAACGGTTCACAAAATTCACGGTTCGGTTCGATACAACACAGTGATGTCACGGTTCGGTACATTTTTGATACGGGGGGCGGGGAAATTGGTTACTTCGCAATGTTGGAAATATTTCTGTTTTAAACCATGAAGGCGAGCCAATGGATATCACACAAGCACGCGTTTGCACCAGGGTTTGCACACATGCAAACTAAACGCAAGATGTATGCCGGTGAACATCTTAATCAGTCATTTCACTATAAGCAGAAAGTGAAAGTAAAAACGTAATGACGGAGTTATGATGGAGCTTTCGGCATCTGACGCCGCTTATTCTCTCAGAGACAAAGAGAGACGAATCTACTTCAACATATGCTGATAATGGTGTAGCCTATAGCTGTTTTCATTTATTTCCTTTATATTTCTCTTGTGGCCCGTACATACTGAATTTTTTTTTTTTGAAAGTCGGGGCTTGAAATAAAAGCTTTTTTTTTTTTTTTTTTTTTTTTTATGACTGCAGTGTTAATATTTTAATTATAGGGCTATAATTCATTGTAGGTAGCCTATAGCCTAATATAACTGTTTTAAAAGACCTTTAAAAAAACATTTTAATTGAGGAGTAAATAGGTTGTTTTAAAATTGCAGTGCTTAAAAACGTGTGACCATGCTACAGATGTAGTCCCTCGTTTGGGAACGAGCTCCTCGTTTTGTCCTGGCTGGTCGTTCTGTCTCTCCTTCACGCCCCGTGGTGGGCGGCGTATAAAGATCGCAGTCACTCAAATGATGAAAAGGTATTACCGTAAAAAAATTATTTTACGACACCACGAAATAAACGATATAACATAATATGAAACGATAGACTTTTTATTTCGTCCATCCGATATATATCGTCATATCACACAGTCCTAGCATCAGTTATGCGGTACTTATTTGGAATTAGAATTATTGTGGGGCAAATTAATTGTAACTTTAAAATAATAATAAAAGTAACTTAATAATAATAATAATAGGCCTAATAAAAAATAATGCCAAATCAGTCATTCTTCTCACTGGTCGCTCTTTTGCGACTAACTTTCTCAATTGGTCGCACAAGCACATAATTTGGTTACAATTTTATTATTTATTTATTTTTTGCTACAACATAGGATAAATCAATGCATGCTGATGCACTTTTATCATAGTTTATAGTTATATGGTAATGAAAGTTATTTTTCGTCATTAGTATTATTAGTGATTTGAATTTTGTGAAGGGGAATTCCTCTTTTGCTATATTATAAGCCGGACTTGAGATGCTTTCACTTTCGGTTTTGAATTCGCGATCTTCACATTTTACAAGAAAATATAATTGTCTGTTTTGCTCATATCTATTCACCTTTCACTTTTTAAGACTAAAACAAAAGATGCATTCTTTGTTATTCTTAATTAAAAAGCACAACAACAATAAAACAGCAGGCTACAATGACAAAGCTTACATCATTTATTAACAAAAACGAATAAGATGAGGCACATGCAGTATTATATACGGACTAATAAATTACAGAACGTTTAGCGAATAAATATTGAGGAAATATTCCACTGAGGAATAAATATAAAAGCCTTAACATGAGGTAAACAGCAAAGATAAGCTTTTTAAAATGAAAACAAAAAGAAAAGCTAAACTAAACTGGCTGTCGCTGACCGTGCTTGCATTTTCCCCACAAGAATATCAACATGTTCACCTTTTCTGGTTTAAGAAACTCACTTTTACTTTACTTTAGCGTGAAAACCAAATCCTACGTCTGCTGTCATTTCCTCAATATTCGCATCGTTTTTGCGCGCCCAGCGCATTCGTTCTCTTGCTGATACGGCGAGCATAAACCAAGCTCTTCACCCGAACCGCTCGCACAGAAAACGCCTCTCTTTACGCAATCAGTGCAATGACTCCTGCTACAATGTGCTGCGGCTCTGCAACGCTGTATGGAGCAGACGCTTTGGATCAGGCTGCATTGTTGATCGCAGTGGCACTGATATTTCACACACTTTAAGCTCTTTTATTTTCCAAACATAATAGATTAGTCCAATGAATTGTTTGGTTAGTAATGCGTACCGAACCGAAAGCCTCATACCGAACGGTTCAATACGAATACGCATATTGTTACACCCCTAATATTTGTACTGGAAAACAAGCAGTATTTAGCAAGATTTAATTTTGTTTTGCAATGTAGTAAAAGTAGTTTATCAGTTTGTGTGAACATATGTAAAACACTAAAATAGCTGAAGAACCATGCAGCCATTTTTTTTTTTAACTGCAGTGATAGACAGTTTCTGATCCCAGATCAGTGTGCTCACCAGGGCAAAGTACAGAAGATTATGAGGGGTCCACGGTAAGAGAGGGATTAGCATACACACACATATGGACTCTGCACGCACAAAATGATTTTACTAACATTTAGGGGCTTCCAAACCCTTCTTATCAGATTCTCTACATACAATTTCTATTTGTTTAACATGATAACGCTCTAAAATGATTTTCATTAGTTAATCCTAACGGCTAATGCTGGATGGAAATCATCTTTGCCCTGCAAATGTCTCCTGTATGTTACACCCTCACTGGTATCAAAGCCGCTCCAACACAAAGTCTCACTTATTTTAGCGAAGACTGTTGTGTATGCGCGAGCACAGTGGATTATTTTCGCAAAGGCGGTTTGCTTCTCTCCACTCTAGCTTTTGACAAGCGCCATGTGGTTGACAGACAACCTCGGGCTGTTTCCAGCAGTTACTCGCTCAAATAAGCATTGCAGTGTCACCTGACTGATCCAACCGGATTGGCCGTATTAAATGGTAGGGCCCTCGAGGAGGGGCGGGGCTATGGGGGCGGGAGTCAGTGAATGGCAGTTTCTATGGTGACCAGCGGTCAGTGATGTGGCCCTGTACTTTGATCAGGTTCGGCCTGAGGAGATGGTCACATTTGAGTGTAAGAAGCTAGCGTTAGTACGCTTCCTTCTCAAAGAGATGAAAAGCCTGTGTGTAGTTTATAATTAAGCCCCATCGGTGACTTATTTTATGCAGAAGTAGCCTGTGTGCATACAAGCTCATGCATGGATGCATGCACGCGTTCAGAGGCGCAAGAGTGGGTGTGCTGAATAGACAACGTCTGTGTCTGATGATAAGGACTCAGTTGAAGGTGGGTGGAGAAGGACAGAGGGCCGGTCGGGGTGGATATAACAGACATTATAAGCAGAGAAAGCTGGCATGCATGCGGGCAGGCAGGAGGCTGCGAGTTCTGCAGTGGAGACAGCGAGCGTAAACATGCGTAACACTGCCAAATACACTTTCTGACCTACTTCAGCTCACTGGGAATACACTGTATTGTCTGGCCCCAGACAGTGGCTGTCTGTAAGGCCTCAAGCCTCAAATCCTTCACCAAACGGTTCATTCCGCTGCAGCAGAGTGGCCCATAAAGATGGGTTTTGGAGAAAGACGGTGAGATGGAGAGAGATCAGAGTGGGGGGGGGGGGGGGGTTGTGAAATAATGACCAGAAGACTATGCTTGGGTAAATCTGCACTGGGGTTGAGTTTTAAATAGCCTGGAATGCACAGTGCTGAAAATGGGTGGCAGTTCAGCGAGCTCTGCCTGCTTTACTGCAGCGCGTCACATCACAGGGCAGCAGCTGTATGTGACAGAGGAAGTTAGGGTCTCCTCACTGTGCATGGATGGTTATGCTCCAGAAGCACAGACTAAAAGAGGGTTTGCATGTGGCTTGTTGGGCCACATTTTTTTTTCCACTTAAATCACTAGTGATGCACTGAAATTATTTTTTTACTGGATCACTGAAATTAAATTATTAGCCGAAAATAGATTTTAAGTGTGCTGTTCTGAGTGTTTTGTCCTTGCATGATAAATTAAACTAGTTATAGTATTCGGCAAGAAACCGCCACTTGATTTATCCACAACTGCCTTTATTTTAGCCAAACAAATTTGATGTATTATTAGCATCATTGACTACGTTTACATGCACACGAATAATACGATTATTTCAAATAATCAGAAAAGGACTTAATCGCATTATGATGTTTACATGTCAAGAGCAAATCTCTTACTCCCGTTTACATGCAATTTCCATTATTCGTATTATTCGCTAAGAATTGTGGTTAATTTTCTTATTGCCATTATTCACACACCCACAGCACAATTTATGGATTCAGAAAGAGCAGGTGTGTTTACTGGCCGCTGTTTTAATTTATTTACGTCTAATGCATAATGATTTTGTATGGCTGTATTCCACGCTTTTTCAGCGCCATAGAAATGTGATGGAATTTGTTTGCCTATACGCTGCCGTCGCATTCTACTCGTTGTTTCTTGATGAGGGTAAGGAACAGAGACTGGTGGCAGCGAGTTGTTTTCCCCAGAAATGCGATGCTTTCTTCCCCTCCGTCGTTTCTAATCTGCGTATTACTACAGGTGCGCGTTCCGTCATTCATGTACATCACAGGCGCATGCCATGTCCATGCCATCACATTTTGGTCAGATCAGCAATACTGCAATTTAAAGGTGCCATAGAATGAAAAACTGTCTTTACCTTGGCATAGTTAAATAATAACAGTTCTGACATACAGTCAGCCTCAGACACCATAGTTTCCTCCTCCTTATGTAAATCTTGTGATTAAAAAAGACCACTGAAAAACAGGCGAATCAGAACATAACACCGACTGTGACGCAACAGTCGGGATCACTACGCCCCATAATTCCATAAACCCGCCCTTGTTCTAGGCAAGTGCCAGCTGAACCATCAGAAGTTCTGCAGGTGTTGTAAATAAACAAGCGAAAGTGAAACTATAACGCGATCGACTGATCGTTCAAAAGCAGTTTCAATGCCTCGCGTATTAATAACGGCTCCCTGATGCCTGCGTTTTATATACAGTATAATTACCCGATGATATAACTGCGAGAGAAAGTATTTAAATATATATTTTCCTCCCTGTGTTTCCTTCTTGCTGACGTGTGGCACTGTGAAACAGCCAATCAGAGCAGAGCTCATTATTATTCACGGCCCTGCCAAATAAGCCAATAACAGACCGTTTCATTCTAGGGAGAAATCCTAGGGTTGTAAGTGGACATGTAAAATCATTTCTGGAGATTTTTTGCCCTTACCTAAGCCACATACCTTCTATGTTTATATCAGAGAACAATTTAAAATACTGTATCAATGCATTCTATGGCTCCTTTAAGGTGTTTACATGCCTGTATATTTTGATTAAAATTGGCGTACGCAACCTATCTTAATACGATTATGCTTGCTGTGATTATGAGCTTAATCGCATTATTTAAATCAAAGTATTGCGTTTACATTAGGTAAAGATTATTTCCAATGTTGTCAAAATCTCATTATAATCGCATTAAGAGGGTGCATGTAAACGCACTCATTGTTGCTAAAGCCAAATATTTTAGTTGCTGAAATTTCTTAATACAATGCATCCCTTGATACACAATATATCAGTACTGAATCATGTTTTTAGTGTATCAATATTGGTGAAAATTTGATATTTAATTATTTTGATCCCTGTTTTTACATTTGACACTTTCTTTGCCACCATCTGAGGCTCACATAAAATTAATGCTTACTTAATAAAAACAGTGAGAATTTATTAACACAGTTAAATGGTTACTCCACCCCAAAATGAATATGTTGTTAATCACTTACCCCCATGTCGTTCCAAGCCCATAAAAGCTTCGTTCATCTTCAGAACACAATTTAAGATATTTTGGATGAAAACCGGGAGGCTTGTGACTGTCCCATTGACTGCCAAGTAAATTACACTGTCAAGGTCCAGAAAAGTATGATAGACATTGTCAAAATAGTCCATCTACCATCAGTGGTTCAACTGTAATTTTACGAAGCTACGAGAATACTTTTTTACACAAAGAAAAAAAAGACTTTATTCAACAATTTGTCTCCTCTGTGTCAGCGTAGCGGCATTTTGTAGAGTATCCGCTGGACGCAAATAGCGCACGCCGTTCTGAGTCAGCCGCACCACGTGGATACGTCTTCTACGTTTGTTTACTCTTTGATTTGAACGAAAACAGCGTATCCGTGTGGTGTTCCGAAGACGAACGAAGCTTTTATGGAGTTGGAACGACATGGGGGTAAGTGATTAATGACAAAATTTTCATTTTGGGGTGGAGTAACCCTTTAAATGTAATCTTTAGCAAATCTCAAAATGAATATCTATTTTCATTTAGTTCGAAGTTGTAGTACTAAAATAACTAAAACTAAAAGCTTTATAAAAACTACATAGATATACTTTTAAAAAAGGCTAAAACAACACAAACAAAATTACAAAAACTTTAAATAAAACAGAAAATCTAAAAATAAAATCTAATTTAAAATATTAACAAACACTATAATAGTATACCACTGATACTAAAATAACACTGAAGCATTTAAAATGTCTGATTTTAGTTAATATCAGCCATAAAATAACAGGTTAACAGAATTGGCCAGTGCATCCCATCAAATGGTTTTAGGCCCGTTTTTAGGAGTAATTGCCAGTAGCTTGTGCATCATACACTGTGAGCATCCCTCTGCCAGACACAAATAAAGCATATTTTTGGATCTTCTTGACCTCTCTCACTGAACTTCATCCTCTCTGTGTGATGTCATGTCATGGGCTTTGCTGGAGCTCCTGGCTTGATTGCATGAAACAAAATGGTTGCTGTATGCAATAGAAGCCAAAGGTCATGTCAGGGCCACCTGTTTGGAGTGACAGCTGAGTGCTGCTTTGCCAAAGGCCTCATACGTCCCCCTCCTCCTCCCCGTTAACCCCTCGTGTTCATTCCAATCAAGCACATTTCTTGATTTGTCTCGGTCTCTCACTATTCCCTCACCTGCTGGAAAATCCAGCTGAAACCAGTGATAGCTATGTTTTGGAACATGATCGCTAGTGTCTAGTTAGTCCAAGCTCTCAGTCAGGTGCCCAACAGCTGGTTCTCCAGTTTGGACCGTCTTGGACCAGTTTGAAACCAGCTAGCATGGTTTTTAATTTTCTTACTTTTCTTATTTGATATGAAGAATTGCCGTTCTCTTTTATAGTTCTTGTTACATTTTATAGGGCTTATATTTTTAAATGACCCGGTAACTTAATATTTATTATTTCAGGTAAAATTTATTTGCCTGGATATGATTGTAGAGCACTGAAGGACACTTTATAATGAATGCAGAAAGCGTGCAGCAAAATAAGTTTGTGATTAAACAAGATGGAGTTTGTAAGGAGGAAGGAGGTGAACCACCCAGAGAGAGAGAGAGAGAGAGAGACGGGAGGAAAGGGTTGAGCGGCAGAACCAGTTTAACCAGAAACCTTCTCTGGGTGTCTCCTCTTGTCAGGAATCCTCCTCCCTGTTCTTGGACTGTTGTAGCCCCCATCCCCAGCGAGACCCTTCTATCCTGACACCTCCCCCACTCAACACAAACACACATACACACACACACACACACTCTGAAACTGATACAGGAACAGTGTGGAGTGTAGAGCCAGCAGAACGTGATAGCCCCATGAGCAAACACCTGCCCACAATCCAACACTTGCCTGTGCCTGTCACGCAGGGATGCAAGAGCTTTGACACACTCTTGCCTCAGACACACACTCTTTCTTTTTTCAGTTCCCCTGTCGTTTAGGCCGTCTTAATAACATTATACTGGCGAAGTGTGCAGAAGTCTTTCTATTTCCTGTCATGCTTACAGTTATATTTATGTTTGTTTGCATTTTTACATATTTACAATTTTTAAGTCATTATTTATTTATTTTTTAAATGTATTGATATGTATTTTTGATTAAAATGTTGTTTAAATGTATTCAGTATTTTGTCATGTAGGCTAATAATCAGTAGCTTTTGTCATTGTTTTCCTTGACATATACACTTTCATTTAAAAGTTTTACAAATATTTTTTTAAATACGTCTCTTGCTCGACAAGGCTGCGTATGCAGTAAAAACAGTAATATTGTGAAATATTGTTGCAACTAAATTTTGTTTTGTTAAATGTTATATCCTTGTGATGGCAAAACTGAATTTCCAGCATCATTACTCCAGTCTTCAGTGTCACATGACCTTTCAGAAATCATTCTAATGTGCTGATTTGGTGCTCAGTTTTACTGCATAATATTTGTTTGTAAACTGTATTTTTTTTCAGAATACTTTAATGAATAAAAGGTTAAAATGAACAGTTTTAATTTGTAATAGAAATCTTTTGCAGCATTATAAATGTCTTTACTAGGGATGCACCGATATGAACATTTTGGCCGATACCTATAACCGATAATTCTTTATATTTGAAAGCCGATAAGCGATATGTTGGCCGATAAATCTATATCCAAATTTGTATATACTTTTTGAGAGCCTGATAAAAAAAGGTCTCATCATTAAAAGCCACATCCCAAACACTTCAACATAAGCAGCCTAGTTTGAACAGTGTAAGTTTAAAAATATATATTTTACTCTCCCATTACCAAATTTCGCCATAAAAAAGTCTCACAAATAAAATAAAATAATGCATAAATAATGCAAACAAGTCATTGGACATCATTACATGTGTAAAGAATCAAAATGCATGTGCCATGGATGAATAAAACGGAAGAGCCATCTGCATGGACAATAATGAAATCATATTATTTACTAAACCATATTGTTGATGAAAATAATAAGAGAAAATAAAAGTGGTGGTTATTATTAATAATGCTTCAGTGATTTTGAAAAAGTAACAAATTAATAGGCTACCACTGTTTTAAATAGCAGCTGCGTGCGCTGTATGAAGCTGAATGAACACCGGTAAACTGAAGCGCTTGTTATAGCGGGTTAATTAGGCTACATGAGAATCAGATATTTATAGAACATAAACATAATATTACAACTTATATATGCACAAAAATGCACAAGTTATTTTGAACTAAGTTATGCGCTAGTCAGATGTGTAACTCGCGCACTTGGCTTCCCGTAACAACGCGCTGAAACACGGCAACTAAACCCAAAGAATTCACAAGGTTTTATTATAATAATGTTCTCATTAGAATGTTATATACACGACTGTCCCAATCATAATCAAAATCTGCTGTTTGAGCTGCGTGCGCTGAGCTAAAGATGATCACCGGCAAACTGAAGTGCTCTATTAACGCTCTATTAACTTAACCAAACGCATTCTATATGAGATAAAGCAGATATACATAAAATAAACACAATATTAATACGTACAATTGCACAAAAGGCTGCAAATGCACAAGCGCTCAACGCACGCACAATACACAGCGCACAAAGATTACACAATGTCATTTACAGTAATGTTCTTATTATAATTTTATGTAGCCTTTATGACAGACTTGCTCTGCACATGTTGCACATAAGTGTATTATCCTTTTCAAAGTGATTCCATTCATATTTCAAGCATTTCAAAACCATCATGGCAAACAGCGCACATCTGAAGTGTCTCTGAAGGAAATAATGCATTATTTATTGGCGTAAAGATATCGGCCAAATTTTCTTATCGGGCCGATAACCAATAACAGAAAAATATACCGATACCGATATGGTGGCCGATTTATCGTGCATCCCTAGTCTTTACTGCCACTTTTGATAGGTTTAAATGCACCCTTGCTGGAAAAAGTATTAATTTCTTTTAAAAATAAATATTATTGAAAACAAACATTTGAGCAATAGAGGAAAACATTTTATTCAGTGTAAATAGCATTTTAGTTCAAATTAATGTGTAAAGTAACAGTCCGAACTTTTATCATTCCTCTTCAAAAAACATTGTTCGTGCATCGTTACAGATTGTTTTCTCATATTTTCGCCAACAATATGGTTTAATTCTAATCTTTTAATTATCATTGTTTTTATCTCATTGATTTATGACAAAACCAAAAAGCCTCAACATGAACACAATACAAAACCTTTATTAAGAGAAGACACAGAAGTGCAAAAAGGAACGAAATGAGCAACTCAAAACTTGTACAGCAGCATGAGCTCCATCATGCTGTATCAAAGTAGCGTCTTTGCTGTGTAAAATGTGCACTCTAACCCACATCACATGAAAGACTGTCAGACCCACATATGTTTTTCCTGACTGGATAATTTGGCATAAGCCTGTTTTGCGCCTCCTGACAATCCTAAGCTCCATCCATCTGCCTTCCATCCATCTCCATAACGTCATCCGCCCCTCCATCCTGTCTCTATCCCCTCATCCTCACGCTATTCTGTCTCCTTTTGTTCCTGGGTCTTTTAATACCAGCTCTTGTGATATGCTATTGCAGTAGTAATGTTCCCTACAGATGCATGTAGCACTGGCTCCTGCACTCACCAGAAAGGAAACTTGGCAGTGTGTGTGACTTTGTGTTATGTGATGGCAGTGCGTTTCAGTTTACCAGCCCAACAAGAGGCCTGGGGCTGGATTTCTCCTGTTACCTTTACACTACAGAGAGCACATCTGAAATGATGTCACTCTTTCTCATGTGGCCTTTTCAGGTCGCTGTCTCTTCCCGGACCTCGCCTCATGGGAAAACATGCTCTGAATCCACTATAGCCTGAAGGATTTCTCACTTTAATCCTGAAGGAAAAACACCTCACGTTCATTTCCATGCTTACTCAACGACTCGGCTACCTTTAACTCTTGTCTTAATGTGGGCTTTTTTAAACATAACACATGCGTTGTTTATACGGCTTTCTAGCGGTTTAACACTTTGTGCTTTGTGTAGTAATTATATGTTTTGCTTGCTTTCAGTATGAGCAGAGGTCGCTGTCCCTCATCCTGCGCCCGTGACCCTGTGGCTCCATGACCCTGTGACGTGTTAAGCACAGACCTTAAAATGGGTAAATATGCTAAAGACACCTGACACTACTAACTCTTCTGTGTGTGTGTGTGTGTGTGTGTGTGTGTGTGTGTGTGTGTGTGTGTGTGTGTGTGTGTGTGTGTGTGTGTGTGTGTGTGTGTGTGTGTGTGTGTGTGTGTGTGTGTGTGTGTGTGTGTGTGTGTGTGTGTGTGTGTGTGTGTGTGTGTGTGTGTGTGTGTGTGTGTGTGTGTGTGTGTGTGTGTGTGCGTGTGTGTGTGTGAGGTTGCAGCATAGGTGTTGGGTTCAGATGTCAGGCCTATGACAGATCTCTTAATCCATACACTGTTAAAAAAATAAGAAACAAATGTAAAGATGCTTCAGTGAACTCCAGTTAATTAGTTACCTTACCATATACGGTGCACCATTGTAAATGGTTTAACACTGCATAATATGTCATTTTAAATTACTGTAAAATTAATAGTTTTTACAAGTAAATTCTATATAATTTACAGCGATAAACAGTAAAAGGACATTTCCAGAAGTTTCTGCACGTTATTATACTTTATGCCCTTATGGTATTGTTCTTTGTGTGTATATGGCCATTTACCATGAACTCTGGTTCATCATCTGGATTTCTATTTACCACTTGTATTATAATGATTGGTATATTAAAGAGTTAGTTCGCCCAAAAATGAAAATTAGCCTATGAACTCACCCTCAAGGCATCCTCCTAGGTGTATATGACTTTCTTCTTTCAGACGAGTCCAATCGGAGTTATATTAAAACATGTCCTGGCTTTTCCAAGCTTTATAATGGCAGTGAATGGCTGTTAATTTTCAATTGTCCAAAAGAAGACGATAAAGTGCATCCATCTATCATGAAAAATGTCCCATACAGCTCCAGGAGGTTAATAAAGGCCTCCTGGAGCAATTTAATGCATTTTTGTAGGAAAAATATCCATACTTAAAACTAATACACAGTAATCTCTAGATTTGTTTTTACAATGTAGGCATAAAATATTAAAATTAAAATTTGCATTTTACCAGCACATCTGTGTGGATAGTCAGGAGGTGTTGCTCAAGGTGTTGGTAATATATTCTGCTATCATTTACTCACCTCATTGTCTTATTGTCATTAAAAACCCGAATGGGAGATATTTTGAGTAACTCTGGCAACCAAACAACATTGAACCCAATTGACTTTCTTTGTACAGACAAAAATACATTTTTCAAAATATACTCTTTTGTGCTTCACAGAATAAAGAAAATCAAACAGGTTTGGGATGACATGATAAATGTACATTATCCCTTTAAGGTCCTTAAAATATTCCTCACAGTGGGCGTGTTGGTATAAACAGAGCATCTTTATTTAGATGTCAGCACGTTACAGATTAAGATGCTGATTTTCCAAAATTAGACAGAGAAAGAGAGGAGTGGTTGAGTGAGTGAGATGGAGGATGGTCTGTAAGATGGAGGATGATGACAGGGAAGAACAGGGGAGCTCTGCAGTGTAGAGGATGCAAAGGAGAAGAATGGCTCAGCATTCCCTAGAACTTCCCAGCCACCACACCAAACAGGAAATGCACAAGTTCCCCGCTTTCTCTCTGGTGGAACAGAGAGGGAGGGGGGTCAGACTTTCCATTCCTCTGTGTACTTATGAAAGAAAAGAGGAACAAATCAGTCAAGAACACTCAGAATGAAAGCATAAATCTACTGTGATTATTCACGTAAACATTTTGAGAATGTTTATTGCTGTGCTCCAGTGGGGCAATCCCAGAATCCATTGCAACAAGCTCAGTGGGAAAAAAATTTGGTGGAAGTGAGAAAAAAATTTTATTTTTTTTTATTTTGACATTGTAAGGATGCTGCTTTGAAAAGCAGGTATTGGACCAGAGCTAATATTTTCTTCCGAGTTTCTATGGATGAGCCTATATGCCTCATGCCTCTGCCTCTGATAACACCTTGAAGTGTTAGTGTGTAAACGAGAGTGATGGTCCAGGGCAGATGGACTCATCGTTATCCAGTGTTATCTGTTCCCAGTAGGAGGGAAGGTCTATATAATCCCCACACTCCCATTAACTGAGACACTTTTATAGCCTGTAGATGTAGGAGGTCATGTGCTCGCCTGGACAGTGTCTATCAGAGCATCAGCACTCCTTTATTCCATTTATCCTTTTGTTCTGCACATGTATAAAGTGTCTTGAATTTTTACTGCTTACATTACTATTATTTTTGCTCATACTTACTTTACATAGCTTTAACATAATTTAAACAAACCGGTGGTCTCATAGCAACACCTTGGCCTCCGCTCCCACAACATTAAAACACTGTAGCAGCATGTTTTTATTTACTTGTACACTACTGTTCAAAAGTGTAGAGTTAGTAAGATTTGTTTTATAGAAAATGTATATTTTTATTCAGCAAGAACACATTAAATGAATCAAAATAACAGTAAAAACAAAAAGATAAATGCTCAAATAAATACATTTTCTATTCATAAAATAATTCAGATAAAAATACATCACAATTTCCATACAAATATTAAAGCAGCACAACTGTTTTTAACATCGTTAATAATAATAAATGTCTCTTGAGCAGCAAATCAGCATATTAAGAATTTTTGTAATGATTATGTGACACTGAAGACTGTAGTAATGATGCTGAAAATTGTGTTTAACTGTGATGTCCATCTGTCAATATTACCTCCTGTGGCTAATGAATTACTGTATTTAAGCCTGATCCTCTCAATTAGTCCAAAGATGCTTGGCTAATAACAGCTCATTAATCTCTGATAATCTCTGGATCTATGCTGTTTTGCCATCTCAGCTCGCAACACTTAAATCCTGCATCTGTGAGGCTGATAACTGTTTTGAGGCTACATACTCTAAATTATCCTTTATCCTTCTAATTTTTTTATCACAAAATACTCAATGAGTTGAGTTTTTTCTTTTGATGAAAATGAATACATTAATTCAGCACGCAAGCATTTAAAATGATTATCAGTGGATATTTAAATAAATCAATTAGGCTTCAAGTAAAACTTTTTCGGTGTCAGGCTTTGAGGGCCAGTAATAGCGATCTGCAGCAACACATTGACCAGATGTCATTTGTTTTCAGTGAAAGTGGACGGTTTCTGTGAACATATGCAACAGCGACCATTGGTGATGCAATTTGGATGTGTTGAGAGTTGAGAAAAGTCTATCTTAATGCAAATGAGAAGCAACACTATAGAGATTTCACTGATCTATTTAACTTGTGGTCAGAATTTAAAGTAATTCGACATGAGTTTTAGGTTTGATATGATGGATAGCAACGCTTACTAGCAACCTGGTGACCTGTGTAAACTCTCTGTCAGTGTAAAAGCTGCAGAATATGTGCATCGCTTTTCCTCAAAGCTGAATCCTTATAGAAACAGAGGATAATCAGACTCCACCGTCCTTTTCCAAACCGTGGAAGTACATGAGCAGAGTTAAGGATGGTGGGAGCTGGGAGGGGTAT
Source organism: Ptychobarbus kaznakovi (assembly GCA_027422405.1). Classification (NCBI taxonomy): domain Eukaryota; kingdom Metazoa; phylum Chordata; class Actinopteri; order Cypriniformes; family Cyprinidae; genus Ptychobarbus; species Ptychobarbus kaznakovi. Next base: position 14,771,244 of record CM049805.1, read on the forward strand.
TTCCTACCCTCCCCCTCCAGCAGAGGCGATCACACCCTGCTACGGCGCACACAGGGCCGCGTGGTTAGAGCAAGAGAGAGTACAGCAGACAACCGTCTACCCTCCACTGCTCTCACAGCCACTTCCTGCTTTGCCTCTTAACCCAACCCCCTACTGTTCTTCTCTTCACAGCAGAAAGACTTTTCTAAGTTTCTCCCGTGTGAACATGCACCCAGTCTCTCGACTCTCTTTTCCAGTCCTCTCTCTACACTTTTCTCACATTTCACTTTTCCTCCATCTCTGCCTCCCCTCCTTCGCTCTCACGTATGTGTCGTTCATCTTTCTCTCCCTCGTCTCCTCACCCTGCACCACCCCCCTCACTGGGATGGGCCTCTCTCGCTGATGTATCACACTCCCACAGCTGCCTCAAACAGTCCACTGCCAGTGCTTTTCCTATCTTCACTTTCAGACAGCACAATACATAGAGAGATGTTTGTGGGAAGAATGTAGCTTTTTCAATTCAATATGTACACTGCTATTTAAAAGTTTGGTGTCAGTAAGATTAATACATTTAGTCAGCAAGGATGCATTGATTTATCAAAAGTGACAGTAAAGGCATTTATAATGTTACAAAAGATTTCTTTTTCAAATAAATACCTTTCTTTTGAACTTTCTATTCATCAAAGAATCCTGAAAAAAAGTATAAGTAAAAGTATAATGGTTAACAAAAATACTGGTGATATTGGTAGTAGGAAATGTTTCAGTATATGAGAATGATTTCTGAAAGATCATGTGACACTGAAGACTGGTGTAATGATGCTGAAAATTCAGCTTTGCCATCACAGGATTAAATTACATGTAATATTAACTTTTACCATATTTTTTATCAAATTAATCCAGCCTTCATGAGACTTCTTTCAAAAACATTAAAAAAAACTTACCGACCACAAACTTTTGAACAGTATGCATGCATATACAAATTGTCACATCCAAACCTCAGCCTTCTCAAAGACTTTTTGGTCAGTCATTGAAAGAGACTTATTTCCATCATACATTTAAAAACCTAAATAGAAATGTAGCTTTAATATTATCCATTTTGCAGTCTTAACATAGTCCTTTTTTATGTTCATAATCTAGAGTTATTGTTTGTTTTTGTATTTTTTTACATGCGTTTTGTCTATTTGAATGTAAGAAAACAATTAAGAAGCACATGTGGAGGAAAAAGAGGAAGAGGAAGTTGACGATAAACACACTAAATCTCCTTCAGTAGACAATGATAAGATGATTTCCACATGGCTTCCTTCTCAGATAGAAAAAGTCATTAATTAATTAGTGTATCTTTTCAAATTTATGTCATATTGAGTTTTGTGTGAGTAACAAATATTCTCTGTTCTTAGAAATGGAAAGTGCCTCCTGTGAGAAGACTGTCAGCAGTGCTGCTGATGTGAATGAACAGCCTCATTTGTCAGAAGAGGCTGTGAACAATCAGTCCTCCGCATATATACCAGAACCCGTTGAAGGTAAGATGCCACAGTGGCTCCAAGAGAGACAGTTTATCCAAAAATAAAGATTATGTCATTATTTACTCACTCTTATCTGATTTATAAGCAGACTGTGATGGAAAGGACAAACCAGAACATGGAGATGAAGATGAAGGTGGAGTTAGAACGGAGGAGGAGCTGTCCTCTATCAACTCCATGATGAGCACTGTGATGAATGTGGGCCAGATCAATGGAGTTGATTCTGAGCCCACCAAAATATCTCCCAGAAATTCAACCAAATCACCTGTCAATCGTACTGGGAGAAAAAATCAGGTATAGCAGCAGTTGTTGCATATTATATTATGGTTATATGTGGTGACCCATACTTGGAATTTTGTGCTCTGCAATTAACCCATCCAAAGTGCACACACACAGCAGTGAATACACACACACACACACACACACACCGTGAACACACACCCGGAGCAGCGGGAAGCCATTTATGCTGCGGCGAGCAGTTGGGGGTTCGGTGCCTTGCTCAAAGGCACCTCAGTCGTGGTATTGAAGGTGGAGAGAGCACTGCACATTGACATTCACTCCCCCCACCTACAATTCCTGCCGGACCTGAGACTCGAACCCGCAACCTTTGGATTTCGAGTCTGACTCTCTAACCATTAGGCCACGACTTCCCATATATACATACTTTATATATACATAATAAATATACACAGTACACAAGCATATATTATGTAAACAAAAACTTTTATTTTGGATGCGATTAATCGTTTGATAGCACTATTAGAGTTCAGATGCAAAAGCCTCAAAGTGCCGTTTGAAACTTTCTTCTAAAATGACATTTTTTACCAGCCTCTTGTGTGTAGGTTCAGTAATTTCACTTTGATGGCAGTAAATAGGTTTTTTTCATTGCCATAAAAGTGAAATAACTGAACATAAACATTAGAGCCTGATAAAAATACTAATTCACCACCAGAAATAGTATTTTTTGCCTACTATTTTATGAATACTGTTAATTCAGACATACTATACTACTTTTTCACTTGCTAATTTTTGCCTACTATATAGTTGGGAAGTATGCCATTTTTGATGCAGCCCAAATCTCTAAGATTGTTTGTCAAGGTTAAGCTTCGATAACATATTTCACATTAGAAATAAATTAGCTCAAGTGATGCTACAAAAGGCTGGATCCACATTCTAGAGTAAAATAAACACTTGATTGGCTCGTTTATTCACAAGGTGACACTTTAATTTCTCTTCGCGCCATATTTAGTCGTATGAATTCTCCTATTTTTCTACCAGTGGTCCGTCTCGTCTCCCTCGTACTGTCTCTGGTGGTCAGTCAGAGTGGCAGTTACATAAACTCAGCTAAATGAGTGGCAACAAATGGTCCTTGCGCTTTCTCAATCCCCCCTTTGTGAGAGCCGATGCTTGTCTTATGCCTTCAATTAAAGTGTGGGATTTGACTGAAACACTTCTCTGTGGAGAAAACAGGTGTTTCAGTCCCCCAGCCCCCTCTGGTGTCCCATCCCACAGCCCTAACTGTATTTCCATACGCTGAGAGTGACTCTGCACCGCTGCTCGACTGCAGAAGGTCTTACCCTCTGAATTAGTGATGCTCTTCCTCAGCCAGTGCTGCTGTTGTCTGGAGAAACAGATGGAGAGGCCACTTGTTGCTCCATGTGACACGAGCGCACAACCGCTCCTGCTGCTCTGACACATACTATCTTCATCAGGCAGGCCACATCCTGCATCTGTTTTACCTATTGTGTTTATCTCTCACTGGGGGACAAATAAACGACTCACTGGGGTTTCGGAGTCATGGGGAGTCACATGTGTTGAGGAGTCGTATTTTTGTTTGATTAATTCATTATTACTTAAAGGGAAAGTACACACAAAATGTATGTCATTAATTAGTCGCCCTCATGTCATTCTATAGACAGCAAGTATCCTAACACGATCAAGGCTCAGAAATGTAGCAAGGAGATCGTTAAAATAATCCATGTGACATCAGTGGTTCAATCATACGAGAATACTTTTTGTGCACAAAGAAAACACAAATAATGACTCAACAATTTGTCTCTTCTACGTCACCCTATAGCGCCATTTTGGTGAATATCACATACGTTAACAACGTATGTACGCGGATACGCTGTTTACGTTCAGATCAAAGCATAAACAACGTATCCTCGTATGGTGCTGCTGACATAGAATCGCATACGTTGTTTTCGTATGTGATACTATCCAAGATGGAGCAATAGGGTGAAACGGAGGAGATGAATTGTTGAATAAAGTCAGTATTTTAGTTTTCTTTACGCTCAAAAAGTATTATCGTAGCTTCGTAAACTTGCGGTTGAACCCCTGATGTCACATGGATTATTTTAACAATCTCCTTGCTACGCTTCTGAGCCTTGATCGTGTTAAGATCCTTGCTGTCGGAGAGCTCTCAGAATGCATCAAAAATATCTTAATTTGTGTTTCGAAAATGAACGAAGGATTGAAACGACTTGCAGGTTTGAAACGACATGAGGGTGAGTAATTAATGAGTAATTATTTGTGGGTGAACTAACCCTTTAATGTATTTTCAGGGTCTATGACTCTCATAAGGTGTAATAGTTACAAATATATAATTAGTTTAGTTACTAACTATATATAGGCAGGCACACAGTATGATTTAGAAACATTTTGCTATTCTGAACGTATTACAATAAACATATTTATATTTTCTTAAATAAAATAGTTAAATGGTACACCTTAGGTATGATTGCACTGTTAAACATTGCAATGTTGAAATCTAGTCAGATATGTATATAAAAACTATATAAAACTTCATATTAATCAATTATGTAATTTATTACATTGTAGCTAAAATGTTTGTTGTCTTTTTGTCTGCTACAGGAAGTCAAAGACGAACGCTCAAGCTTCATTTGCCCCCTGTGTAACAAAAACTGCATGACACAGCATCAGTTCACCATGCATATCAGACAGGTGCACACTCTCTCCTACTCAAACACACCAGAACATCCCTACATGTACACCTGTTTACTGAACCACAACAGTTTGTCTTAAAATCAGAATTTTACTGAAACTGAACATGTTATACTCATTTCTTTATGTATGATATATAGACTATATATCAGTATGTTCATGTCTGCGCCTCTTTTTTTCCTCCAGCATAACACAGATAGCGGGGGCACTGAACACTCCTGCAGTATCTGTGGGAAGGCTTTGAGCTCAGCCAGTTCTCTGGACCGCCACATGCTGGTTCACAGTGGAGAGAGGCCATACTCGTGTGTGATATGTAGTCAGACTTTCACTACCAATGGAAACATGCACAGGTAAATGGTCACAGTGTTTTTACAACTGTAGATGTTTAACTTTTATGTGAAGTGTAGACTAGCCTTTTCACTGGCTCACGATGATACACATCCTATTTCCTGTTTAGATGCATGGAGGTTTTCATTAATATATCGCTAAAAGTGAAGCTCTATCAACAGAATATGTGGAATGATGTTCAGTAAAGAAAATAATTTTGATTCATAAATAAGTTTTTGTTCAAATCAAAAAACATTGGTTACAGTAACACACATCTATTGGAAATAAGCATTATGCAGGGTTTAAAAGCCAAAACGTGAATATTTATTTTTGTTAAAGAGCATTTAGGAAATATAATTAATTATATAATGTTTATCATTTATGCTGTAGCATTGTCTAAATCATCCTTTTTGAAGTGAACACACTTGTTTATACTCTATTTAAATAGTGCTTTTCTGGTATTTTGATCATTGTCTATTGGATATAACTTTACACATATACAAACTTTACAAGGCCAGTAAGAAACTTAATTTCCACTAGTCTTGTGTCGAAATGTGTTTGTCTTGTGGCTGTACTTCAAAACACTCCGTACTTTGTTTAATGTATTTTAGTGTGCTTCTCAACGGTTCGGCATTGCTTTCATTTGTAAGTGGTTTGTAAAGTTACTTACTGTAAATACCATTTTACTCTTTTGAAAAAACAGGGACAGGTCAAAAAGTAATCTGTGGTAATTAACATTGTCATAGATGCTGTTTATAGAGCTTAATTTGTACTGAACACATTACATTTCTTTAAACAGAAGAGAGAAGAGAAATGGGGTTCGTGATGGAACTAAAAAGGATTTATGAGTTGATGAGAAGCTAATAATTAATTTCTAAAAATGTCAATAAATAATTGTAAAATAAAAAACAATCAAAATGTAACACTATAAAAAATAAATTTGCATGTATGTCATCATTAACTGACATCAGAGAACCTTTAACATGCAAATGCATTGTTAAATTATTGAATAATAAACTTAAAATCTTAAGAGGGATACATCAAGTAAATATTTTAGGTCAAAGGGTTACGACTGACAAATACGTTTGTTGCAGGAAAAAATCGACATAATTCCAAGCATTATATTCATACCACTTTTAGGTTTCAAATGCGTTTCAAATTGGTGACCTAAATAAATAATTGTAACAAAATGTTGTGTATGCACAGGTTGCATGCTGCATTAATAGAAGTAGTTGTAGGTTTGTGGTGGAGGGATGAAGGAATGTCTGCATGTGATGTGAGAGGCCTGATTCTCAAGACTGACTGATATTGATGGCTGTGCCTATATTCTTTCTTTCATGTCACCTATATTTGGAGAGATGTTCTGTGTCCATGCTTTCTTTTCATGTGTCTTTGTGGTGGAGGGTTTGATGTGTGACTCGTTTTGTTTGTGTTGATGGGATGTGTATAGAGGGTTTCCTTGTGCAGTTGAGACATGCAGGCATTCCAGATGGGGGTGGAAGAAGTTTGTGTGAGTGAGAGAGGGAGAAAAGGCAGGGAGAGGGGTGCTGAACAGATTTTTTGGATTGCACATTATGGATTTTTTTGGGGGGTAATTTTTAACCATATCGTTTCATATATTACATAACAAAAACAACTTTGCTTGGCATGTTAAATCATACAGCAGAGCCATTTTTCCCACACTGCCCTCTGGCAATATTAATGAGGCACTGCAGAAGTAAAACATTTACTCAGTGCATCAGCTTTAAACTCAAAACCACAATGTGATTAAGCGCCATGTGACAAGAAATTGCAAGAACTGTAATTATGGTTGTGTGATAACAGTCAGTCTATCAGTCTGTAAGGTATCAACATGGTTTTTTGCTTTGGCCAGATATGGAACAGGATTCAGGCTGTCAGAGTTGGGTCCACATGTGGGTGACCATCACTCTGCCTCTCTGCTATTAATATCTTTGGCTGCAGAATGTAAAACAAGATTATTACCACTGGGTCTGCTGACATGTATCCTCCCTTTCCAGTTACATACACAGTGCAGACCATTAACTCTACACACCACAATACAATACACATTTAATTTGAAAACATGCACAGCATACATGCTCTATAGACCTATTTGGGAAACCGTTTTCAAGGAAACACAGCTGCACATACGCATCAGGGGCCTTGTATCTGGTTGAACCTGAAAGGTGGGTTTGTTTCTGTGTAAGTGTAGGAGGGTGAGGGGTGCGCACGTTCCAGCATGTCGTAATGCGACTCCCAGCACTTTGCCTCCACACATTACCTCAGACCTCTGCTGGCCATATAATTGCATTTCCCACCACCTGGTCACTCCCCTCTTTATTTTGCATGCTTTAATTATTGAAGTATTCCAGTGGCCCCGGTGCCGTCACATCACAGAGAAAGTTTTACATGGATGAGGTTAAAAGATTTAAATGAACCCGTATTATTGCCGTTTTTACAATTCAATTAATACAGTTTATTATTAATTAATTAATTAAAAGAGTTAATTTTACATTTTAAATTGCACATATTGATCTATACTATAAGTTTACAATAATAAAAATAAGACTTTGCATTTGCATTACAATAATGAGAATTGAGGTTAATTAATATTAAGTGTGCTGAAGAATTGTCTTAATGCAAAGTATCTTAGAGGTAATCCATAGTACCTTTTTGCTAAATATATTTTTTTATTGTGAACACCGCAAATCCTAAAATGCAGGTTACAATACAGTCAATGCAAATATATATCATTAAGGAGCACCTATGCATGTTGCATTAAACAAAGCTTTTTAATTTCTCTTATTTTTATGATGGTTGTCAATAGACAGAACTTGGTCTGAGTTTAGTTATGCATTTCTGCAGGCACATGAAAATTCATGAAAAGGATGCAAGCAGTTTTCCTACTCCCAGTTCTTCCCGAATAAACATGCGCCGACGATTCCCTACAAAGAAGAAGCCCAGTGTAGAGGATGAAGTGGAGCAGGCTGAGGAGCCGCCAGTTAAAAAGGTACATTTCCACTCTTCTTTATGCCTATGTCTTATGTCTATGACTTTTGGAATTTATTATGCCCGCATTTATTATGAAGTTATATGAAAACAAATTGCCTTATTTTAGGTGATGCTGGTACAAAAGTCTGGAGAGGATGATTCTGTTAAGAGTGAAGAAGAGATCCTTCACTGCCCCAACTGCTTTAAGACATTCAACTGTAAATATGATCTGGAAACACACATGGAGACACATCCTGACACTACACTCAGGTAGGCTCTGGACATTGTATTCCTGTATATATATATATATATATATATATATATATATATACCATTTCTGACTGTTTCCTCTAATCCTAGGTGTAACATTTGTTGCATTACATTTCGCACACCCCGGGGTCTTCTGCGTCATAATGCCGCCATTCATAAGCAGCTCCCTACTGACCCCTCTGGACAGCCCTTTATTCAGAATAACCCCTCCATCCCTCTGGGGTTTGGTGACTTGGCTTTCATTGACTTCAGCTGTCAAAAATTTCCACAAATTGCACAGGTAAAGACTTGTAAAGACATTAGATGAGAGAAAATTACTTTCTTTTTTGGATGATGATAGAAGATCTTTTGTTTTAATTATTCAGGTCTGGTGTGAGACTAATTTGCGCAGATGCGCTAGCAAGTTCCATACATTTGTTTGTGAGGTCTGCAACAAGGCCTTCCCTCTTCAGCAGTCTCTGGATCTCCACAAATCCTCACACAAAAGTAGCACAGACACCAGCACTGAACCTCAGGAACATAACACAGATGGTGTTATGGATGCACCCAAAGTTAACTCCCATTCCACGGATTCCAAGGAGGTCAATGAACTAGTAACACATGTTGATAGTACCAGTTCAGATGGAAAAAACAGTTTCTTGGAGTGCCTGGGTCTCCAACACGCCTCCTTGGCCAAGCCAGAGAAATCAGAAGAGCAAATTCAGCAGGAAATTTTAGACAGCATTCGCTTCATTCGCATTGAGACACCTTCAACTAATCTACCTCAAGAAAGCAGCAACAATCTCGGCGTCTCGATTTTGGAACCCGTTTCTCTTCAAGATGTGAACAAGAACGCCGCCCTTGGCCTCCTGTCGCTCCAGCCGCTCCATGGTGTCGTGGGTAGTAGTATGTTTGTCCCAATAAATGGTCAAGCTTCGGTGGAGCTGGCAGACATTGAACAAATCCTTAAGCTTGCAGCCTCTGTGCCACCTCAGATGTCTTTTTCTATGCATGCCAAAGGTCTGGGCAGTCCTCTACAGGTGGACCCCAAACAGATTGCTTCTCTGAAGCAAAAGCCCTTAATCACTCCTCGATCCAGTATGGGTGCCTACACACCCCCTCCTCCTGTCATGAATGCCCAACAGGCCTCATCGGGCAACATCAGTCCTAGCCTTCCACCCCAAACAGGTCAACAAGTGAGAACTGCCAGACAATCACCAGCCTCCTCTTCGTCCTCAACCTCGTCCTCTCCTACCAACTGGGAGAATGCTCAACTGGGGCCAGATGTCATAGGAAACACTATTATCTCATATAAAACTGGAAAGCAAGAAGAGTTTGATGGCAAGGAGAAGGAATCGAGAGGCAAGAAGATAGCCAAGACCGAGTACCCTTGTCGGTTCTGCAAGGAAGTTTTTTCATTCTTAGGCGGCCTCCAGGCTCATATGCGTCACCATCTGGGAGCGTCACCATACCAGTGCACCATTTGTAGCTACACCGCTCCTGACAACGCAACGCTGATTCGACATTTCAGAACGCACAGCGGCGAGCGGCCATACATCTGCCGCCTCTGTCACTACCCTTTCACTGTGAAGGCTAACTGTGAGCGTCATTTGCGCAAGAAACACATGAAGAACACACGCAAAGACATCGAGAAAAACATTGAATATGTAACCACCTCCACTAGTGTAAGTGGGGTAATCGGAGGCACCACACTAGACCTCCTTGATACGGCCGGTAACACATCTTGTCGATTTTGCGGGGAGGACCTTAAGACCTACAGAGCACTTCAGATTCACCTGCGAACGCACAATGGATGTCAGCGGAAGCCATTTGAGTGTAAGCAATGTGGGGTGGCGTTTCTCGCTAAAAGGAACTGCATTCACCATTTGCTGAAGCACCACCCAGATGTTCCAGAGCGGGAAATTGAAGAACACATCAAAAGTCTTGTACCGGTTCGAGGAGACGCCACCTCTCAAGCCAACCCTCCAACCTCAAATGGGCTGGTTAACAGCACCGTTCCTCAGAATGTAGGTCCCTACTCTGGACCTGTTGAGGACCAAGACCAGCCTTTGGATTTCTCTAGCAAATCTCAAAAAACGATTCCTTCAAATGTTAAACTTGAAGGAACAGCATCTCCTCTGTTTAACGACTGCTCTATGGAGCCCATTGATCTCTCGATACCTAAGGATCCTGTGAAGAAGAGAATGACAAAAGAAAAACCTCAGAGCGTGTCCCTGAATCATCAAGACATTAAGAAAGAACAGACCCTAGAAACGACCCCTGGACTTCTCACAGCTCTCCCAGTCTCCATTTCTAGCCTGGCCTCTGCTCTATCCAGTGACCTTACTAAGCCTTTTACCCGCTTGAAGCCATTGCTACCAAAACCATCTTCTGTTTCCAGTACTGAAATGGCACCGTTGGCCTCCATTGCTCAGATCATCTCGTCTGTGTCGGCTACTCCAGTATTGATCGAAACAGGAATAGATGGCAAAAACAGTGTTAGTGCAATGGATTTTAATACACTAAGTGAGAAGAAGGGCACTACCAAACTGTATTCCATTCAAAATGTATCTTCTGATAAATCAAAAAAGAGAGGCAAGAAGAGACGGTTTCAGGAAGAGATTTGTGATCCAAGAACGCCAGCAGATTGTGGCATCGACTTGGAGTCAAGTGGAGAGTTTCCCAGTGTGGAGAAAATGCTAGCTACCACAGACTCAAATAAATTCAGCCCTTACTTACAACCTAGTCAGATGGAGCCAATGAAGGAGGAGGAAGAGAAGCAGTCCGTCAGTGAGGAGGCAAAAGAGGGACGAGAGGATAAGCCAAAGAAACCTTCACAGAACAAAGGAAAGAAGAACGCTTATTCCAATTCAGTGCAGAAAATGACCTGCCCATACTGTCCACGTCTATTCCCTTGGGCCAGCTCATTGCAAAGGCATATGCTAACACACACAGGTAAGACACTGTTTACAATTAATAAATTATGCCATAAAGCACTTCATTTACATTTTTATTTACTCTATCCTACAATACAATGAGCTACATACAATTCTTTGAAAAGTGGAGGTTACAAAATGTGTTAAATGTTGTACACTATTTAATTTGTCAGCCATTTAGCGGGAATCGTTCTTCAATCACTAAATAGATCTTAGATATAGAGCCCTGCTCGGGACTGTTTTCTTAAACCCGCCCACTCCCGCAACCTGCATGTTCCACTCCCGCCCGCACCCGCAATATTTGTGTCCACTCCCGCCCGCTCCCGCGGACTTTGTCTCAGAGCTTGTGAAAAATCTCGGCTACACAAATACTCCAAATAAATATTAATTCAACTTAACATCCAGAATAGCAGGCATTAAACATGATTGCGTTTAAATAAGATGAAGTAATGCTAAACCAAAGCACCACACGTGACAAAAACATTGGGTATTTTTTATTAGCATTATAAAACATTAACCGTTAAAAGAAAACCACAACTAGCGGCACGTCAGTTTTTAAACGCATTGCATAATACACACGCACCAAATGATTAACTAAACAAACAATTAACTGTTTACAGTTTAAATAAGCCAAAACACAATATGAAATAAATTTAACTTAAGTAAATAAACACATAGAACTTAGAAAATAGGAATGTCACCGCAGGGCAGAGGTGCCAGGTTTATGTCCATTGTAAACGAACACTTTTGCACATTTATCGCAACTTTTAAGTTGAACTATTTCACTTTTGTCAGTGACAATTGAGAATTGTTTCCAGATGTCTGACTTGCCTTGCTTTGCTTTTGTCAAGTAAACAGCCGCTTTAATTTTCTTCTCAACTTAATGTGTTGACTCCAGTTCTATTACACGCCAAATCCCACCGTTCCCCGCGGGTCTCCCGTGAAATTTGGCCGCCTACTCCCGCCCGCAGCAAAGGTAAAACCGCCCGTTCCCGTGAGGTTTGTATTGGGTCCTGCGGGAGCCCAAACCCAATGCAGCCCTCTACTTAGATAATCCTCACAGTAGTGCAGAAAGAGTGAACAAACATGCTAAAGTTGAATGTGTTGATTAGCTTTGAAATTCATTCACTGTCTATAATTATTTACACTACTGTTTGAAGTTTTTTATTTTTAAGAAATTAATAATTTTAGTCAGCAAGGATGCATTAAATTGATCAACAGTGACAGCAAAATAATAGATATTAAAAATAATTTTAATAAATGCTGTTCTTTTGAACTTTACGTGTTTGTCAAAGAATCCTAAAAAAATGTATTATGGTTTCCACAAAAATATTAAGCAGCACAACTGTTTTCAACATTGAATATAATAAGAAAAGTTTCTCGAGCAGTAAATCAGCATGTGTTGTGATGATGTGTAATCAGATGATATGACCCTAAAGACTGGAGTCTTCGCGGAAATAAATTACATTTTATAATATATTCAAATAGAAAACATATATTTAAAATTGTAATAATATTTCACAGTATTACTGTTTTCACTGTCTTTTTAATCGAATGAATGCAGCCATAGTGAGCATTAGAAACTTCTTTCAAAAACATTTAAATCTTACCGACCCCAAACGTTTGAATTCATTACATTATATATTAACTTTTATTTGATCGAATGTATGAGTCAATAATGTTTTGTTTCACTCTTCAGAGTGTTACAGTTTTGTGCATTGATTTCACAGGTCAGAAGCCCTACCCTTGTCCTCAGTGTGAGTCATTCTTCTCCACCAAGTCAAACTGTGAGCGCCACCTGCTCCGCAAACATGGACAATCTAATCGGACTCTTCAAAACAGTGAATCTCGACCCAAACCTAAGGCTGACGAAGGATCCCAAGGAAGTACTGGTACTATTGGTTAGTAACATTATATTATATATGAATATTTAGCACTAATGGTCTTGCATATATACTGTATGAAGTAAGATCAGTTAACATTTTATCCAAATATTTGCTGATTAAAATTTTGAGATGAAGGGTTGATGGTCCGTTCATGTTGTATTATAATTTAGTGTGTTTTCTGTTCATCAACAAGACTTTTCATATTGCAAAAATTGAATATTATGGCATCATTGTGAACTTGTGTATGCAAAGCAGTGCAATGTATATAGTGCTTAACAAGCTTTTCTTGTCTTGGTAGAGAGCGTATCTGACACTGAACCTCCTGTAGCCAGAGATATTGTGGATCTGAGCTCTGTCAACCCCAAACAAGAGGAGAACGCTTCATCTCCAGAACAAACAGGACAATCAGCCGCTGAACAAACAGACAGCATCTCAGACCCAAACCAAACACAGCCCGCAGAGGGAAACCCTGAGGGAGTAGAAAATAATGACGATGACTCTCAAAGCAATAATAGTCTTGATATGAACTTCGCCAACATCTTTGTAGACTTCAAGCTTTCTGGAACAGAGCAGCACCAGCCAAAATCACCTGCTGAACCGGTTTCTCCACCAGATGAGTTCCCACACACCTGTGCGTCCTGCAAGAAGACCTTTCGCCATGCTGCCACCCTCATCCGGCACCAGAAAATTCACATTCAGGAGGTCCAGCCAGAGGATGGAGGCAAAAAGGGAAGACGCCAACTTGCTCCTCAAAACCCAGTCACAGCGCCCAGAAAGGAGATGGAGCTGGAGGCAAAGTTAGAAGATGATGAAAAGGACGAGAGCAGCAGCTGTGTGAGTGGTGCCGATGAGGAGGAGAAGGAGAGGGAAGAGATGAGTGATGATGATGAAGAAGGGGCTGCTTCCTCAGAGCTCAGGGCTTTGGAAGAGGAGGGCGACCCGGCTGGAGGCAAAACCGACAAGAGGAAGAAGATGTGTGCTGTGTGCAGCAAACGCTTCTGGAGCCTGCAAGACTTGACCAGACACATGCGCTCACATACTGGTAAGATCAGGAGCATTTTACTGTTGTTATTTACTATCCTTCATTTATTAACACAATTTAAATAAGGGTTGATGCATCTAACATGACCCTTGTTGTTGTAGGTGAGCGACCTTATAAGTGCCAAACCTGTCACCGCACCTTCACCCTGAAGCACAGTCTGGTGAGGCATCAACGCATCCACCAGAAACCCACAGATGAGGCAGAAATGAATGAAGAAATGGATGGAGCAAGCGATAATGGCGAAATGCTGGAAGGAAAAGAGGTTAGGTGTTCATCTGCAAGTCAAAGTGAAGCAACAGCTCCAATCCAGAATGAGAATGAATGTGAGAAAGCAGGAACACCCCAAGAAGAAGAGAGTGAAGGACATGTGGAGGAAATTCAGCATCCTGAAGATACATCCATGGAGATGAATTCTGCTGAAGAACCTCAGCCGGATGGGGCTGAACAGGAGGACCATCAAACATTAGTTGCCTCAGTAGATGCCCAATCAGGCTGTGATCCAGAACTTGCAAAAATCAGTGTCCATAGCTGTACAGCAGCTCAGGAAATGATGGAGACACCCGATCAGTGAAGAGAAAATTCACTGTGTTGATTTTGTGCCATAGTTTATCACGTTTCCACAAACACTAGGAGTTGCAAAGCCTGGCTTCTGCCGATATTTGTCTTATATACAGTATGCATGACAGATGCAAACAGCAGAACAGTTTTTGAAGCACAGCGATTCTTCTCTTAATGCCTTAATGCTTTTTCTAAAGATCTGGATCAACACATAACTGGACAGTAGCAATTTGAATCCTTTTTATATGATTTTTAAATAATCATATTAAGCCTTTATATCAATAAATTAGAAGCATTTGTATGATGAACAGAAGATTTATATATCAGCATTAAATTGTATTATTCTTAAGTCAGTTACTGTATGTTTCTAGTATCTGTATGGAGTTGTTTGCTTTCCTTTTTTTGTGTCTTATGGAATTGAAAAACTTAAGTGCCTGACTCATTTTCATTATCAAGATTGGCTGAATACATTTTGGATAAAATTGCTGTTTAGCTTTGTAATTTTTATTTTGGGTGATCGTCGGCCAATCAGTTTATCGGCAATATTTGCCCGTTCTTTGTATATTATCCTCTATCTTTGAGCCTCATTGACAAATGTTGCGGAAGACATGAATAAGTGGCTGGGAAGCTTGAAACAGTGCCTTCTGGTGGCGTAGAGTGTGAAGTATTATATTATAAGGCCTGTGCATCAGAGAGAAGAGGGCTTCTGAGTCACGCAGTATGTCGGTGTGATTCAGAGCACATTTGATGTATCTTTAAAGTGTGATTTGTGTGTGGTTTTGTGTTTGTACTGGAAATCTCCCTAGGATTCATTTTGACTTCAAAACTGGTGTTCACACTAAAAATCAAACTCAAACACTTTTTTTATCCGGTAGATATCGGCATCTAAAATGTATCCCTTATACTGGTTTATGTAGAAGGGATATCAATCTTCCCTAAAACAAAACAAAAACTGTATAGTCACTTTAGTAACATTACTTGTTGTTGCAATAGAGTGACTTGAATAACCCTGAAGCCCACACATAATTTGAGATTCAAGAAATATGAAGTCCTCAGTGGTGAAATGTTTGCTAGTTTTCATTCATTTTGAAAGCTGTGAGTCTTTGGATTTAAAACCAATTGAAACATTGTAAATGAACTGGTCTTTATTTGAAACACATTTTTCTTTTTGTGTAATGATATTTGTACTTGTAAATGTGTACAAGTGCATGTGGGTGTGCACAGTCATATGGATAGAAAACACTGAACATTTTATGCAGGTATTTATTGATCAGTCGGGAGCGTGTGGTTGTAATTTTCAAAGGCAATGTAGAATTCAATTTGTGCAGCGAGGAGAATCAAAAAGATGAATGTTGTTTGAGATTGTGAGGTTCTGTGCATTTTCAGATACTCTGTGCATTCAGATGCTTTAGATAATTATATCTTTTGTGTGTTTTTTTGTTTGTCAGCTAATGAAACCTTCAACCAGTTCAACTATCCATTCATTTTTGAGCATTGAACCATAGAATATAATTTGATGGGTTTGACATTATGATTATAAAAATAATGATTTTTGCATGTTGATCTAATTTGAATTTCTCAGTTATTCTCTTTCTCAGGGGCTTTTCGAAAGCTGTGTATCTGTCTGGCGTATCAAATGCAAGCTCTGTTCACTACACTACATTTAAGAGCATTTGACTGAATTTGGTCACAGTGTGTTTAGGTCTAATTGCACCAAACCTTTTCTGCAAAGATTTTGCAAATGATTGTAATTAGTTCAGATATAGTGACCATGTTTGTCAGAAGGATTGAAATCAATTCAAATGTAGAAAACTCATTGATTTAGCTTTTTTCACCTTGTTTTTTCAACCCTGTAAAGTGAATAAATCATCCAATCAATAAATGTACACTAAGAAAGAGTGAGAAATTCTGTTCTATTTTTTCGGTCTACATTTTTTCTCAATTAAAACTTTTTTTAGTGCTGTCAAATGATTAATCACATTCAAAATAAAAAAATTCTGTACATAATGTATGTGTGTATACTGTGTATATTTATTATGTATAAATACAAACACATTCATCTATATATTTAAGAAAACAAATTTGTTTATATATTAAATATATTTATAATATAGAATATAAATGCATATACATGTAAATATTTTCAAGATATATACTGTATGTGTATGTATTTATACATAATATACATATGCATAATAAATATACACAGTATACACACATATAGGCCTATTATGTAAACAAAAACTTTTATTTTGGATGTGATTAATCGTTTGATAGCACTAATTTTATCAAATATTATTAACATTAATTTTATTATAGTATTATTCATATTTAATACTATTATCATTAACTTAGTAATATAATATACTATAATAAAAAAACAGTTTTTTTTATTATACTATAATATTTAACTTAAAGTATCTAAATGTGATTGGGGCCAGTAAATAGTTTGATAATTATAAATAAAAATAGTAATGTAGTATTAGCAACGTCATAGCAACTATACATCTTTATGAAGTACAATAATTCATGAATGATCAGCCTGCTGAAAATGGGAGCTTCATTTAGCGTTTCGAATTCTCTCTTGAGCCTTCTCAGCACCCTTACCCACATTGCCGGAAGTGAGAGGACGCTGGTGTGCGTGCGTGCTTTTGGTTTGTAAGCGTGTTTTGACGGTGTTTGGTCAGTTCTTTACATTATATATTTTGTTGAGCTATATTTTAAGGGTTTGGGCGTTTTCTTTTATTGAAGCACCGCGATGTATCAGGTTGTACCAGGGCAGTTTGATGACGCGGACGAGACGGCGAGGTATTAAACTTCATTCATTTAAATTAATAGAGGCTATATTAGTCAGTCATCTTAACGTTACAGGGTTCAACGATCATGAAAAACAACAATATACTGGTACATTTACATTGGTTGGGATTTACATTCGTGTGATCATGATTTTAAAAATGACATATGTATGAGTCATATACACCAAAATGAGACACACACACACACACACATATATATATATATATATATCTTTGTTGTGTACCCTGTATGGTAACGTTAGTTGTTTCATGTTTCAGAGAGGCAAACTGGAATTATTGTAACTAATCACAATAATTTGACAAATTATTTTTTATAAAAAAGTCAAATAAATACATTTACAGTTAATAAATGCTAAATGGGTTAAGTTTACACAATGTGTGGTATTTCACAGTAAGCCTGAAGTCAGTCACGTCCCTGACAAGCTCTCCCCGGAGAACCAACTGCATGAAGTTACTTTACAAACCTTCGAAAAAGATAAGCAAGGTGAAATTGAGGAGGACTACGATGATGAGGAAGATGATGATGATGATGAATGGGACTGGTATGAATCAGGAAGAGGAGACTTCACAAAGCGCTACACTGCAATGAGGGCTGGGAATAATCCACAGGTATTCATTAAAGAAGGCCAATGTTGACAACAAACCTGGGCCCGTATTCACAAAACATTTTATCTTACCACTAAGTGGTCTCCTATATAGCAGTAAAAGTTTTTAGAAAATAGTTTTTTATTAAAACCTATTCACAAAGCTGCTGAGACAAAAGTTTACTAAGGAATAGATTAGTCTTAAAGTAGGGGGCGGGGTTGACCTTGTTGCTGTGGATGATGTCATGCTTACTATGCACACAGTGATTGGCTGAAAGGGCTGAGATTTATTCATAGAAATATCGTAGAGGGTAATAATATATTGCAATATTAAAATAGGCTAAAGATTCAAAAATAAAAATGTGAATTTCCACATTCAAATAAAGATTTAAAAATGCAGGCTATGTGTCACTAATTAAACAAGTATATGTTCAGCTAATTGTCAGGCTTTTACATGTATGCTTCTCATAATTAGTGAATTTGCATATAAACAGCCTTTTAATTAACAGAGTAGAATCATCATGGCTGATAGTAAGACATGCAAACGTAAAAGAAAACCAAACTTGACAGAAGCATAGCTGTTACTTCGAGGCTTCGAGCCCAACTGGTTAATGAAAACAAGGATTCAATTTGGAGTTGGGGTAACCTCCAAAACAAAGGTGGTACCTTTATAAAAGCTCATTATCGTCAAATATTTCTAAAATGTTTACATTCCAAGCAGATTGCCGGCAACAGCCTTTTTCGGATAGTTTGTGGCTTGGTCTTTAGTGACTAGGAGTCCTCTTCACTTCCTAATGTTTCACAGATTTAGGAGCTAGTTTTTGTGCTAAAACACTTTGTGAAATACTTTGAGTATTTTAATACTTTTAAAAATACTAGATTGGTGAGTTATGAGCTACTTTTAGCCTTAAGATGTTTTGTGAATACGGCCCCGGTGTTGGTTAAATGACTATACAGAATATATTCTACTATATTATAGGGTTATATGTTTTCTTTTCTTTTTTCACCAGGCTAATCGTCAAAGTTCTAATAAACAATCCTTAATGTCCACTCCATCAGACAAGGTCCTGAGGAAATATGAAAACAGAATCAACCTGGGTAAGCTTTTTATTACTTAATCAAAAATGTAATTGATTTGTGAGATGTGTGAAAAGCTGTGTACTACAGATTTAGTCTATTTGTCCACAGAAAAAAAAAATAGTTGAGCTTTTTCAGATTCAGGTGTCTTTGTTTCACAGATAAACTGAAATATGCTGATTCTGTGATCAATAAAGTCACTGTGATGCAAAAGCAGAGGGAAGCAGACACGTATGTAATCTTATTTTAGTGTTATTTCTATAGTAGGCCCTATTATGTTAGCAGTTTGAATTCGGTTTTATTTGTATATATTTATTTTTATTTTAGCTTTAGTGATTTTATTATGTGCTTTTGTTATTTTATTAGTGTTTATTTGTATTTAGCTTTAATTTATTTTTTAAACCAGTTTTAGTAATTAAAAGAAAATTAAAATGTTTGCCCTGGCAACTCACTAAATAAAAAAAAAAAATTTTTGTATTTTATTTCATCTTTAATTGAACAAAAAATATTGTTTTAATTTTATTTTCATATTTTAGTTACATGCAACAGACATGATTTCCATGCAGGCTTAAGTCTTTAATCTTAAAAAGCTCATATATTTTTGCAGGTTTCGAGTAAAGGACAAATCAGACCGAGCTACTGTTGAACAGGTGTGTTTGTTTAAGCTTTATTTGTGATGATTTCACTTGAGCTCCAGTGTTGTAATTGATGCATTAGTCAGTGTGATATTTCAACGTGACTGTACAGGTTTTGGACCCCCGTACACGGATGATTCTGTTTAAAATGCTCAGCAGAGGCGTCTTTTCAGAGATCAACGGCTGTATCAGCACAGGCAAAGAGGCAAGTTTGTTTTAATGTCATTTTAGTGTTATTGGTAGATTAATTCGTTTTAGTTCATTTATTCGTTTAGTTATTTTAGTAGCGGAGGTTGAAAATGAAAATTGTGGCCTTTTTTCAGTCATTGTTTTTATTTTCTTTCAAGTAGTGAAATTTAATTTTAGTTAACTATTATAACCCTGGTTTGTTTGGATGAAATCAATCAAATTTTCCGAGTTTGAGACTCAAGTTTGAGAGTTTTTAACTCTGTCTAATAACATCAACATGACTCAATTTAATAAACTGTAAAATATTCACTATTCTCCATCATCCGTATTGCTGCTATGTGTATACCCTGTACAACCTGTTTGCACATCCCTGTTTATATTATTATTTATTAAGTATTTATTTTTTTACCTATATTTATGTATATTCTCTTGTGTTGTGTTACATATTTTGCACTGTCCATTGAGTGGACCTGACCTGACAATTTCACTACTGATTATATTCTGTATAATTGAATATGTGACGAATAAAACCTTGAATCCTTGAAAATGATCCCTTACTATATTTTTGGTACACTTGGGATCTTTTACTATGAACGAAAGGTAATGTTGCTTTAAAAAAAAATATATATATTTTTTTTTTTTCTCCTGCATTTTGTACCGCAGGCAAATGTCTATCATGCAACTACTGCAAAAGGAGAAAGCAGAGCCATTAAAATATACAAAACATCAATTCTACTATTCAAAGACAGAGATAAATATGTCAGCGGGGAATTCAGGTAAGACTGATGTCTTTCAGGCATTTAGTCCTATTTAGCCTTATTGATGTGAGCCGTTAAACGCTGAATTTCTATGTTTGATTATAATTTAGGTTCCGCCATGGCTATTGCAAGGGCAATCCTAGGAAAATGGTGCGCACTTGGGCTGAGAAGGAAATGAGAAACTTAATCAGGTTAGTATTATGACTTCTTTTGCTTTCATGAACATATTTTATGACTGTTTGTCTATAATGCGCATCCATTTATCTCAAGACTACAGACCGCAGAGATTCCAAGTCCAGAGCCCATCATGCTGCGGAGTCATGTTCTCGTCATGAGCTTTATTGGTCGAGATGACATGTACGTGGGCATTTACAGATGCACAAATACTTCTCAGCAACTGATCCAAGCATGGCAATGTTTGAGTTTTTAAGTGATCTTGTCGGTGTATTCCTCAGGCCTGCCCCTCTGCTGAAAAACGCTGTGCTTTCTGAATCCAAAACGCGGGAACTCTACCTACAGATCATCCAGAACATGAGAATAATGTACAAGGAAGCTCGTCTGGTCCACGCTGACCTTAGCGAGTTCAATATGCTGTAAGCCGATTTTATATTTTTAAGCATCAGTTAATGTTTACTGATGTTTAATTGTACCGTGAGCATTAAGCATTGCTGTGTTCTGGTGTGCAGGTATCATAATGGAGATGCTTATATTATTGACGTCTCTCAGTCCGTTGAGCACGATCATCCTCATGCTTTAGAGTTTCTTCGCAAGGATTGCACCAATGTCAATGGTAATCATAGAGCCTTGAATAGTATTGTTCATGTTAATGTCAACGTTTGTTTAATTATTTTTTGTTCTCGCAGACTTTTTCCAGAAACGTAATGTGGCAGTTATGACTGTGCGTGAGCTGTTTGAGTTTATCACAGACCCCTCAATCACAAGTGACAACATTAATCAGTACCTGGACAAGGTCAGTGAGTAGCATTGAAGCATTATCGTTAATCATAACGACAGGCTGTTTCTTTTTCTTGTGGCTTTTTGTGTATCCAGACAAGCTTGATGTGATTGGTTACTAGAGCTGGGTAAAATATAGATTTCTCGATGTTAATTGATTCTCATTTTTATGAAACAATATAGATTCTTTAATCCAAGAACCGATTAGTTTTCAGTTAATGAACGGAACAGTGTAGCGCACTTTCTATCTTATAACTCGCAATAAGCTTTGTTACTTTTGATATGAAACAAAGTCTCAGATTTCAAATTGTCCATTTTATTACAATATTAAAACGGTAAATGCAGTTTTGGCGCTGTTTAATTTGGACTGACAGGTCGCCGTAGTGCCTCGGTTCAAGAGAAGCGGCAGCACGTGAACTGATCGTCTCCTTTGCTTTAATACCAGTTTCAGCACAAAATAAACATGAATGAACATCCGAAGGTATGTTAAAAGAAAGAGTACTACTTACCAAATTCCGTATTCTGTCTCATCTAATCGCTCAATCAGTGTTTCAACCGCGAAAACAGCTTGTACACAATTTAACATAACATCATCACATTAACCTCGATCAGAAAACAACATATGTGGTGACCATAAACTCGCTAGTCAGCTAGAAAAATGAACTATAGAGAGGAGCATTTTGTTAAATAAATGCACTGTATAACATTCTTTAATTTTTACTGTTCTTCAGTGTTTAATGTATGTTTGAAAAAATCCATCAGGTTTTTATGACAGCAAACATTTACATTTTTTATTTCACAAAAACGAATTGGAGTTGAAATATAATTCTGTAATTTAACTTCATTATTATAAAAACTTAATTGAGTGTATAATTTAAGCGTTTGTATACAAATCAGTTCATTTTAACCTTCAATATAGAAATGTAGTTGCCAGCTGATACATGTATAAGTTGAGTTTTTTTCCCTTGGAAATGTATGATGTACTATATCTGATATATGTTCAAAATAATAAGTACTGAATCAAATTGAATCGCAAGCTTGTGAATCAGAATCCTATTGTGAAATTTGTCAAAAGCCAGCCCTATTGGGTACACGTTTGTTGTAGATTGACTCTGTGTTTGTGGTTTACCTGCAGGCGATGGAGATATCATCTGAAAGGACTGCAGAAGAAAGATCCAATCAGGACAAAGTTCATGAGGAGGTGAACTCATTTACATTTCTCAACATTTGCATCCCTGTCCAAACTACCAGAGTTCACACGGTCATGGAAAATTGTTGAATTATTAAATAGCAATGTGCGGTCTTGAAAAAGTCATGGAAATGAGAGAAAATATCATCAAAACATTCTTTCTGTGGTAAATGTTTTTTTTTTTTTAAGTCAAGAAAATAGTCAAACATTGCTCTTTGTGAGCACTTGTATAGAGTAAAGCTCAGTGTTGTTATAGTTAACTAAATCTAAAACTATTAATTTAATTAATTTAAAATTAATTTAAATAATGCTGAAATAAAATATAACTTGAACTTGACAAATTTAAACTACACAAACAAAAATTTGAAATGCTGGCAACAGTCTTATAAACTAACCGAAGCTTAAGTTGAACTAAAAAAAAAAAAAAAAAAAAAAATGACCAACAATAATTACTAAAAATGAAAGCAAAAAGATATAAATAACTAAGCTAATACAAAGTGTTAATAATAAATACTATAACAGTATATAAAAATAAAACGGGTAAATACTTGCTAATTTTGTAATATCTCATATATATATATATATATACACACACACACACTACGGGGCTGTTGAAAACTTGAATCTGATTGGCTGATGAACGTTTTAAGGTGTGCAGTTATTTTCAGGGAAACGCACGGCGAACGTAGTTAGGGCTGTTTGATTCCGAAATTTTTGGAATCGAGTCCGATTCCTGGTTCTGGAATCGATGGGATTCGATTCCTCACTGTTGTTTTCGATTGTTGTTTTTTTAGATCGAAGGAACCTAAACTCGCCATGACTGCAGGGTGTAAATGTCATAGAAAGTATCCTTCTCATAATTTGAAGCTTTATTTGTAAAAAATTAAATAAGATTAAGATATATTTCTGTAGCGCTGATTGATTTTTAAATTGTAATTTTGTCTGCTTTGCCCATGAAATGAGTCATAGCCCACTGCTCATCAAGAACATGTATTTATCGCATGAATTGAACAAGACATGAATTGTTTAAAATAAATGTGCGTTCAGCTGAATGAAGTTTACTTTGGCTGTATGTAAAATTAACAAACTGTACATTGAGACAAAATAACCAGAACATTAACAATAACACTGATAGAGCTCGTGGTTTATCTGTCAATCAGATGCGCTCTCGGCCACTGATCTATGCTCATGACGTTTTATTTTACTCATGACGTTTTATTATTTACACTCACTCACTATAACATGCTGTTATACTCCATATAACTCCATATAAAAGCTAGAAACTAAGCTTTTTTTTGCACAGGCCTATCTAAAGGGTTAATGGTGCTACCTCGTGATCAACAGTAAAAATGTCAAATTGTATCTCTTCCTAACAGGGAAAACCACCAACAATCAAAAATGCATGATTATATGGTGTCATGGCTTTGCAATCAAAAAATGTCGTTATAATGGAAGTCAATGGGGCAAAAACAGCCACGAACAGTAAATGAGGGAGAAAAAATGTAAATCTGATGCTGCTCAAAAACTAACAATGCATCAAAGCCAATGTTGTTACTAATCTTGGACATGCCCAAGACTGTGATAAAAGTAAAAAAATATCCAGTCCACAATTACTTTTTATATTGAAAATAAGTAATTTTGTGTATTTTTTTCCCAAAATCAGTGACATCATTTATGAATGGCAATTAAAGAGTAAAAATCCTGGATTATTTTAAATTTTTTGTAGTTTTGATCAGGACTGAGGTTGATTAACAGATTTATGCAAAAAAAATGGAAAACAAATATTTATCTGATACATTTTTACAGCACTTTATTTTAGTGAATGTTTTCATCCCGAACATAACGAAAGGGTAGTGAATTTGAACAATGCACAAGGGTTAAGTAAACAATTTTTTGTGGGAAATTAATCATTTAGATTAGTCAATTAATCGATAAATTAGTTGTTAGATTAATCAAAATCAAAATAGTCGTTAGTGGCAGCCCTAATTTACACCCTCCACAAAGAGGGTAAGTCACAGAGGGTCATTAATGTGCTGTATCAAAGCATATTAAATGCAAAGTTGACTGGAAGGAAGAAATTGGGTAGGAAAATGTGCACACGCAACAGGGATGACCGCAAGCTTGAGAATACTGTCAAGCAAAGCCGATTCAAACACTTGGGAGAGCTTCACAAGGAGTGAACTGAAGCTGGAGTCAGTGCATCAAGAGTCACCACGCTCAGACATCTTCAGGAAAAGGGCTACCAAGCCACTTCTGAAACAGAAACATCGTCAGAAGCATCTTACCTGGGCTAAGGAGAAGAAAGAACGGGACTGTTGCTCAGTGGTCCAAAGTCCTCTTTTCAGATGAAAGTACATTTTGCATTTAATTTGGAAATCAAGGTCCCAGAGTCTGGAGGAAGAGTGGAGAGGCACAGAATCCATGTTGCTTGAAGTCCAGTGTGAAGTTTCCACAGTCAGTGATGATTTGGGCTGCCATGTCATCTGCTGGTGTTGGTCCGCTGTGTTTTCTGAAGTCCACAGTCAACGCAGCCATCTACCAGGAAATTTTAGAGCACTTCATGCTTCCTTCTGCTGACAAGCTTTATGGAGATGCTGATTTCATTTTCCAGCAGGACTTGGCACCTGCCCACACTGCCAAAGGTACCAAAAGCTGGTTAAATGACCATGGTGTTACTGTGCTTGATTGGCCAGCAAACTCGTCTGACCTGAACCCTATAGAGAATCTATGGGGTATTGTCAAGAGGAAGATGAGAGACACCAGACCCAACAATGCAGATGACCTGAAGGCCGCTATCAAAGCAACCTGGGCTTCATTACACCTGAGCAGTGCCACAGGCTGATTGCCTCCATGCCACGCCGCATTGATGCAGTAATTCATGCAAAAGGAAGCCCAACCAAGTATTGAGTACATAGAAATTAACACTTTTCAGAAGCCTGACATTTGTTTAAAATATCCTTTTTTTATCTTATGTAATATTCTTATTTTCTGAGACACTGAATTTTGGGGTTTCATTATCTGTAGCCATAATCATCAAAATTTCAAGAAATAAAGGCTTGAAATATTTCACTCTTTGTAATGAATCTATATAAAATATGGGTTTCACTTTCTGAAATGAGTGACAAAAAATATTGACCTTTTGCATGATATTTTAGATGTACCTGTATATACACCAGTCTGTTCATTGATGGTCGTTGTGAAGACATTTGTACACAAAATATAATTTTAACACTTCAAGGAATCATAGAAATAGAAATTCTTGGCTCTCTATAAAAAAATGTTTTTTTTAAACCCACACAGTCATTGTTGTGTGAACCCTTCAAATGACTCACACGTGGATCTGTCTCAAAACAGGTGTTTAAGAAAGCCTACATTCCACGCACACTTAATGAAGTCACCCATTATGAGAGGGATGTGGACGCAATGTTGAAGAAAAAGGAGGCTTCTTCCGAAGATACAAACACAGACAACGTATGTCTCACTACCCTAAATTAAAAATAATGAACTAATGCTCTGAGAACTAGCAGTGGTTGAAATTGTCTGTTTTCATTACAGATCCTCTACCAGACAGTGACAGGCCTCAGGAAGGATCTTTCTGGTGTGCAAACGGTGAGGAAGAATACCGTTTTTGTTTTTAAGAAGACCATGTGGCACATTAATGATTAAGCGTTAGGTTTAAGACACCTTATGTGGCCAAGACTTTGTTTTTGCTATTAATGCACTCACTAGATCTCTTTGGAATTTGCTTTGCCTACATGACATGTGGGAGGATTAAGACCGAGAATATAAACAGCCATTGCCAAACTCAAGCGTAATGACAATGAGAAATCAGATAAAAAATGCTGTTGCTGAATTTTTTATTTGACAGGTACCCTCGATACTGGAAGACTCCACAAAAGATGATAGTTCAAGCTCTGAGGGAGAGGAGGAGGAGGAGGATGATGACGATGATGAGAAGTCAGAAGGGGAAGACACAGGGGAGGGTGGCAGCAACACTGAGGAAACACAACTGGACAGAAAAGTACTTAATGGGAACAGAAAATGTGCCAACAGATGAATTGTGTTTATGGGTTGTGAGAATAAGTTTGTATTTCTGTGTCTTTCAGGAAAGAAAGAAAATAGTTAAAGGAGCTCAGAGGGAGAAAAGAAAAAATAAAGTGCCAAAGCATTTGAAAAGACGTAAAGAGAAAGTTGCCAAAATGAAGAAAGGAAGATGAATATGGTTGAGATGAAGGTGAACTGAGATTATAGCAGAAATGCTACTTGACTGATGGTACCAGTATTTAAGCTGGGAACTTTTGCTGACAAAATGTCAGTTCCTTAACAATTATAAACGCCTGATATCAGCATCATATTTTTGAAATGCTTATTAAAAGTATTATTTTTAATCAACTTAAACTTTCTTTGAGATACTGCTTGAACTGGTGGGTAAAATGTTTTAATGCATATTTTTGTTATAGTGGAACATTTAATTTACATTGTGCAGAACAGTTTACACAAATATTCATGTTTTACAAGGCAACATGCTGTTAAAGATAATGCACTTTTTCATATTTAAGTGACCAAATCCTCTTTACAATCCTCTATACATCTTGTACATTTAACATTTATTTCAAAGTAAATGCCATGTTGGTACAACACTGTTTATTACATGACATACACTACCTTTCCAAAGTTTGGGTCGCAAGATTTTTGGAAGATTAAAAAAAACAGTAAAATTGTGAAAATGTAAACCATTTAATATTTTTAAATGATACTTATTCCTGTGATGCAAAGCTCAGTGTCTTCACTGTCACATGATCCTTCAGAAATCATTTTAATATGCTGATTTATTGCACAAGAAACATTTGTTTTTATTATCAATTATGAAAACAGTTGTGCTTTTGTAGAAACTGATTTTTTTAGGATTTTCTTGTTGAATAGAGATTTTAAAAGATCAAATTGATTTTAAATAGAAATGTTTTACAGCAATGTAAATATATGTATTGTCACTTTTGATCAAATTAATTCAGCTTTGCTGAGTAAAAGTAGTCATTTAAAAAAAAAATGTATAATGAATAAATAAATCTGACATGTGCCACACTTTTGAACAGTAGTGTACATTCACTTACAATGGACATTCAGAGTAGCAAAATAAAAAAAAATGTAACATTATAAACACTTACAAAGTGGGACAATTACCACTAATAAAATAGAGCTGTTCATGTGACCATTCAGATATGGTGTTTGATTTGTGGCTCAGTGAGACAACTAGCGAATGCCCTCTACATAGTTAGCAGGCAGCATACCCGACCTCCCTGTCCTCTGTACCGTGCCATACATCCAGCCTTCATCGATCGGCTGCACGTTCTGAATGATGTCACCGTCCCGGAACGACACCTCATCGTAATCATGTGCCGTGTAGTCATACAGGGCCCTGTACACAGTCTGGTGACCAGGTTTTTGTGCATTACGAGTAAGTATTTGATGGTATTGAATGCATTTTAATCAAAAAGAGTGTATAAGCTACATAATATTGTAGAAAATCAGGACTCACCATGCTCCTGTGTTGTGACCTCAGCTTGATTGACCTCAGTGAATGCATGCTTGTCTGATGCATGTAGCTGTGCCCATGGCTTTGGCCACTGGGATAGTATGCACCTGGGAGAACAGGTGCTAAAACAACAATTACAGTTGTAAGTATGATATTGTGATATAGGTAATATACTGATTTTGCTACCAGGTGTGAGCATCTCACATTAGAGAACTTACCCACAATGACACCAGGTCTCCGATCCATCTCCATGATGTACTGATGAACCCCCTTGTGTGTGCTGTTCCCCACCGTCTCATGATTAGGTGTCATCTGAGCCCGTACCAGGTACGGCTCGTGCATTCCCTTAGTGACTCCATGCAAACCTGACACCTCAAAATCCTTATGATACTTTGCCTGCAAGAATGAATATGTCAGCTTTTTAATCCACATGTAAGTGTGATGTATACACTACCATCAGAAGTTTGGGGTCAGTAAGAATAATACTTTTATTCGACAAGGATGCATTGAATTGAGTCTTTAAAATGTTGTTCTTTTGAACTTTTATTCATTAAATAATGCAAAAATTGTATCATAGTTTCCACAAAAACTTTAAGCAGCACAGCTGCTTTCAGCATTGATAATAATAAGAAAAATTATTGAACAGCAAATCAGCATATTAGAATGATTTCTGAAGGATCACGTGACACTGAATACTGGTAATGATGCTGAAAATTCACCTTAGCATCACAGGAATAAATTACATTTAAAATAGAAAACTAATGATATTTCACAATATCACTCCTTTGTCCCACTGTATTTTTTATCAAATAAATTCAGGACAGGTCAGCATAAGATACTTATTTCAGAAAAAAAAATCTTACCGACCCCAAGCTTTTGGACAGTTATGTACGTTTGAGAAATAAATGCTTGTATATCTAGTACACTAATTTATCAAATTTACATATTTGCTTTTTAACATTTGGCTACATGAGATTTTCTGCATTTCCCAGCATACATTACTGATCTGATCCTGGGCCTTCCTCAGTCTCTGTAGCTCTGGAGTATCCAAGGCAAATTTGAGGCCCCGACCCTTACTCTGTTCAAAATCCTTCCTGTACTTGGCCTGTAGAACAAGAAAAAGGAAGTTGGCATGGTGTTCTGAGTGGTTTTAAGTGCATTCCTGTTTGGTTGCGAGGGAGTTCTGTATGGTTGTTTCTAGTCCAGATTTTAGCTTAGCTTTTTTTTCAAAGCCCCAACACAACGTATGAGCAATATTAAATGCAGCAAACTAATTTTGTGTTATGCAAGTACATAAAATATATTTTCACAGCTCGCTGACCTATCTTTCAGAAAACAAATGCTAGGATTAGGCTGCAGTATGGACTTGGCAGCATCTTTGGGCTGCCAGGTGGAGAAGCTGAGGGGATCGGCCAGGGCACCACGGAGTAGACAGCTGCCTTGCTTTTCTTCATGCTGACCTCAAAGTATCACACCCAGTCCCTCCCTGGCAGCCGAAACACTCACGCGGCTGTAAGTGATTGTCTCATCCCTTTAAATTGTCTCTGATATCAACAAATAACATTATCCCACCCTAGATATATTCCCTTCTGATTTAAAGCAGTATTTTCTAAATCTGTTTGTATCATGTGTAATAATGTGATTACAGTATACTACAGACTACATAGTGAACAACACGTGATCTTACCTGACTTTGGAGCTCGCTTTGCTGTCTCAGTCGTAGGTTCTCGGGGGTGTCTGTCACAATTGTAAAGGTCTGTTTTGGATAATGCCTTTTTGGAGAAAGGAAGTGAGTCATTTTGGGCTTTTTGACTCTTACCATATTCATGTTCTATCAAATAAGTAGAATTCATTAGTAAACATTTACTTCATGTATTTTCAACACTTCCCATTTAAAAACAAATTACCAGTATATATGAACATGCAAGTAATTCATAAACGAATATTTTGAGGCAATAACATACGCGTTGCAGTAGGGCTTCTTCTCGTATCCCTTGTAGTTGTTCATGTTGAGAGTCATTTTACACACCTCACAATGGAAGCATCCTTTGTGCCAATACTGCAAAAATGAGAGAGAGAGATAAAACTCAATCCATGAAAGATATTTATGAAAGAACGTTATACAGAAGCATTTATACATTTTTAGTTATACGCATAGGAAGGAAGAGCACATACCTTGTCCAGGCAGTTCACTTTCTCTGTTGCGTAGACAATTTTCCCACAGCGCGCGCAATGAGGATTCATTTTTTAGCTGTTGCGATGGTCCGGGAAACTAGCATAACTTCTCCAGTAACTCCGATAATCCACTATCTTGTAAAATATATCAGATATGTCAGACTCCTGCAGCATGCGGTCGCGGAGCTTTAAATTGCGTGGCTCGCGAGTGTTTATCAGCGTGCTGCTGGTCTCGCAGTGAGGGAACTGGAGCAAAGATGCGTGAGATTTTACCAAACATCACCCACTGAGACTGTCGGAGGGGCAATTAAACACGGACCGCGGGGATTGGGCTTTTCTGTACATGCTCAAAGAGCCAAAAAGAGCCAAACAAATTGTTCTAAATAAAGAGTCAGGCGTTGTAAGGTGTGACGCGTTTTATTTCGTCTTTATGGTGTTTTGTTACAGGTGTGAGAACATGGTTTGCATGATGTAGGCTTCTTAGAGATGTTGTTTGTTATTTAGTCTCTCTCATCACACATCAAACCTGGACTACAGAGACTTAATTTGTAGGATGAGTAGCGGTCACTGGTCGTTAAGAATAATAGCATCATAATGCCTAAAGAGGGCAGTAGAACACCGAAAGATGAGAGAATATTAGAAATAATGTTTTTACCTACTGAATGTAAATGGATTACGACAGGGGACGGTATTAAAGACATATGCCATGATAAGATTTCAGCTTAGACCTACAGTAAAAAAAAGTGCTTTGCCAACTTAAAAGTGTGCTCGTGTGTGTCATCATCTTTAAAGTGTGCTCGTGTGCGCGTGCGTGTGTGTGTGTGTGTCATCATCTTTATAAAGTGTGCGCGTGTGCGTGTGTGTGTCATCATCTTTAAAGTGTGCGCGTGTGCGTGTGTCATCATCTTTAAATGTTGTGCGTGTGCGTCGTGTGTGTGTGTGTGACATCGCATACGTCACGCACGTACCTAACATTTTTGTTAAAGGCCTGTAGCTAGGTCTGCACGAAATACGAGCTATCCCAAAAAAAGATAACATGCATATTAGAGGTTTTAGATTTGCATTATAATCCTAAAATAATTTTGATTATCCACCTACGCTGTTTACGCCGCAGGTACGTGGAAGCAAATATAATTAATTGGTTTGACGTCCTCGGCGACATCTCTTCTGCGGGGACTTTTGCACAGGATTAGACGGTTGATTGTTTAGACGGCTTTAATTTTTTTACGTTTAAGATTGAGCCTGAAAATCTTATATTACTGACCAAAGCCAAAATCGAGACGAGTGAAGCAATAGGACTAGCCTACTTGGATTTCATGATGCAGTGTAGCCGTATCAACCCGAGAGTGGCGCCAGGCCAATAGCGTTTCGTGAAACACAAGATTAATATGTCAACGTGCTGAGCTGAGCTAAAGCAGAGCTGTCAGAGGCAGTGGAGCCTGATCCAGCTGCTGCATACAGTCGCAGTGGATAGGCTCAGATGCCCAGCCCGCTCTTCGCCGGGGCTTGACTTCAGCAGCACAGTAGTCGTTTCCTTTTAATATTTTTCCTGTTTTTAATTAGTTAGAGATTAGATATTCGTAAATGGTCGTACCATAATAACGCTTGCTAACGGGGTTTCGCCGCGATTTAAATGAGGCGACACACCTTTTTATAGCGGGGTGATGTACAATCTCTGCTTTCTGAATTTGTGCATCTGTTTACATTTTATTACATTTCACGATGAACACGGATATCATTCGTTTTAGCTTCTAGGATGCTTTGCCGGGCGAGCTTAAGATTTAGTTTGTAAAGCTGTGTGTGTGAATGAGTTGATACCGCACACATCCAGCCAACTGTAACCTTCAAGCTAACGTCAATGACAGCTAGCAGTTAGCTGGTGGGAGTTGGTGAATAACGGGATTTCTGAGAGTTTTCCATCGCTCGTCAGCTGCGCGTTTGCAGAGGGATGCGTGAACGCGATGCATTAAATAACGAAAGGGACACATTGCATGTCGAGATCCGGAGGGGCGCTGCTGATTCCGAACAGCTCGTGTCAAGACATCGCCATAGAGAGGGATTTCATTCATCCGAGCCTGCTCGCTAAACATGGCCTCTGCAGTCAGCAACCTTGCTGCATCCATCGCCAGCAAAACCAAAACCAAGAAGAAACATTTCGTGTCTCAGAAGGTGAAGCTGTTTCGGGCCAGCGACCCGCTGCTCAGCGTCTTGATGTGGGGGGTGAACCACTCGGTAAGGGTCCAGTTTTCTTACAGGTTTATAACAGCTGCGAGGCTCAGCGTGAGCGGATTGAAGGCACGTGTGACCGTTTTCTTGCGGCTTCTTGATCCTCATTAAACTAGCATGTCCTTCATTCTGCGACTCGAAACATCAGAGGCATTTGTCCGCGCGCGACACGATCAATAATCGATCGCGAGACGTGGGACAAAACATGCCACTTCCGTTTTAAACGGGCAACATTTCCACTTGTTATCAGATGATTCAGTCATTTATATTTATGTTAATTCTAAGAACGAAAAGCATATATATATATAATGTACTAGTAGTACAGATTGGAGAAAAACTTGAGCACAATTATTCTTAAAAATAGAATACAATTCTTATATTCTTTATAAGTATATCTCTTTACAAACATTTTATTTCTTAAAATCAAATTCAGCTTTCATTCTTAAGCCCCTTTTACGTATTTAAACTGTTATGCAATCACACAGACCCTAATACTGTTATAAATTATTGTGCTCACATTTTCCGTCTCACAGAATATGATCAACTCTGTCACTTGAATTGTAAATAATTTTTTTTAAAGATTTTTAGGTAATTTTCCTCGTTTTAAGTAGGATAGGTCCTGTTAGTTGTAAAACAAAATGGCTACTGTAATATGTGTGATATGCAGAGTGTTATTATTCCATTAACACCTTACATTTTCACTACATCTGATGGTGGTGAAAATTCAACAGATGGTGCTGAAAATCAGTTTGAAAGCATCCTGTGGTGTCAGTTGATTAATTCTTTGACATGAATGCTTTATTTGTAAATATTTATATTCCATTTGACACATTATGTATGTATCTGGTGGTGTTGATCCATATTGAGTTATAGGAAAGGAAAAATATGGAAGAAGCAGGAGATTACAATCAAATATAGGTGAATAATTATGATTAATGCGATAGAATCCAAAATTATTTCTTGAAAAATAAATGTTTGTTTCCAGTTTTGTGGCATGTTTTGTCCCAGTCCTCATGAATCAGTGAAATGATTGTGTCAAGCAAGCAAAGTGAGTGTTAGCTCAGATGAGAGCTTCTGGCACACAGTCGTGATTGTTGAAGATGCAGAATGACTAATACAGCATTTTAGATCCCTGATCCCTGATTCCTCATCCATTGCCAGCACTTAATGCCTCAAGAATGCTCTTTTATTTCTCAGTTAGTGAACTCATAATAAACAGATTTTAATATTTATATCCGTTTTCTATTATCTTATTTCTCATCATTAATTGCAAGAAAAACGTTTAAGTATTTTTTCCTATGATTAACTCGCACTGTATACTAAATATGTGTGTGTGTTTTTTAAACCTGAAACAACATGACTCGTTTAGAGAGTGCTTCTCCTGTGGGAATGGAAGATTTCCGGGTATCTGACAAACCTTTAATTGTTCTCCTGGGGATCTGAACACCAGTGTCTGGGAGCCTTGTGCTGCTCTTGTAATGCACATGCATGAAAAGATGCATTAAAACTATTATTTGTAACATCTGTGTTGTGGGGAGGTGCAGACTCTACAGTGTAATTATTAATTTACACATTGAACTCAAGATATCAAACCCTCATTGTTTTTGTGTGCTCTGTAGGACTCTCAGATACCACTGGACAGAATCTAAATTTAATTTACATGTCTTTTTGTTAGTTTATTAATTTATGGCATCATTTGAATACCATAGAATCACATGGCAATATCACATTATCCAGAAATGATGCTGTTCATAATCACTTTTATTCTTCGGTGGCATCTAAATGTCAGAATTGCTTTGTAGGCCGTATAACCCATCCTCAAACAAGACTCTTATCTAGGACTCTTGTTGACCCTGGATATTTGATATTAAGACTTTGTAGGCCATTGCGCTGGATTAATTATCTTTAAACTTGCAACATCCAGTGTTTAAGGTCAAAGCGTTTCAGGCAGTACACTTAAAAAAAAAAAGATCTCTAAAATTTACAGTAAAATACCAGCAGCTGTGGTTGCCAGAATTTTATCGTAAAAAATATGGTAGCAACATTTTAGGTTTTACAAACTTAACTTAAATATACTGATAATAACTGATATAATGTTAATATACCATCCTACTACTCTGATAACGAATGAAAACAGGTGATGATGAGGAAGTCACATGATGAATCAAAACTCATCGCAAACAGCTCTTCCTGAGAAGAGAAATCTGTACATACGGTGCACAGTGTCATTCACATAAATATGAATCACCGTGTGGTAGCACAGTATAAATAACAACATTAATTTAACAACATCATATGTAAGATAAAACCCTAAAGTACACAACTGATAACAAATAAGAAGAAAGTTATTTCAATAAAAAAATGTGAAGTGTCACGCAATTCACAGTTTTTTTATTATAAATTATACAATGACTTGTTCTTTTTCACTTTCAAAAAATCGTAACAGTATTTGACTGAAAAATTACATTAAATGTAATTACAGTTATTCATCGAATATAGCTCGAAAACTTACTGTTAACCAATTACCAGGTTTTTACTGTAGCATTTTTACAGTCTTTTACTGTTAAAATCATGATCATTTTTTACCGTGTGTTTTTTGAGTGACTTCATGCTTCACTAACTCATATGTACAGTAGTATATGAGTCTCTGACTGAATGTTTAAGTGTAACGGAGTGGAATTTGGTGAAAGAGTTGTGTCGTCTGTCAACAGCATATGAGTGTTTGATTAGGAAGTAATATTTTACAAGTGCATCTCCTCTGAGTATAGTAAAACACAAGCCTGCATCCCAGTTTAGAAATGGAGAGGTTGTTTGAATGGCCTTTTGATTTATTTTCTCACCAGGCCTAGACCCTGGCTGTGTGTGTGTGTGTGTATATATAAAGACATAGATTGTCAATTTTTGGCATGAACTCCATCTTGTAGGAGTTTTTTGTTCAATCGTTTTCTCTCAGTCATTGTGTGTTTGTTTAGAATAGCATCACTAAACCCCAAGACGAATCAGTGTTGCCTGCAGGTTTATGCTCCCAATCATCATTAGCACATTATTCCATCCATCCTTCGTGATTCACTTTTTTGACGTTATATGACAATGAGATCTTTTGACCTCATAAATGTAGTGTTCGGGAATATCGCCTGTGGGTTTAGCCTATTTTTATCATTTAGGCCAATACAGCCCCCTCCTTTGAGCACATATATATCCACACCGTTTGTGTATGCATGATGCCTGTATGTCTTTCATACTTCTTTAAGATTCATCTCTTCTCTCCTTTTAGATGTTTTATCCTCTCATTCAGCACTGAGTCAGATGAGCTTTTTCATGTCGATTACGTAAGAGTCTCGGAGGTATAACTTAAGTCTGAGGTGAAGGACCTAAAGGCCTCTTCCATTGTGGCAGGAACTAATGGCCAGAATGAGAAATTGCCTTAACTAGAGCCCAAAACCCCTCCATACACACTCAGCCTGTCTCTTTTCACAGCACATAAGGAACGACACTGTCTGCCCTTGATGTGAATTTTTTAGTAGCGCTGTGTTATGTAAAGCGGGTGATAAGCCGTATGTGCTGACAGATATTAGTCTGTTGAGAAAACAGGCTTTAGTAATCAAATTATTTTAGCTCTGATTTGAAATGCAATAAAAAGAAGTGTGTAATCACTTGTAATGTTAATGGCGCGAAGGTTCTAGAGTGGCTTTCAGAAAACACATGGCCTACTCTGCCAGAATACCTGTTTTATTTTGTAATTAGCATTAAGTGTAAAATGATCATGCATGTACTGTGCTTTCAAGTGGAATGTCTAGTTTTAAATGCTTAATGTTACGTTTATATATATATATATATATATATATAGTTAGTATTTATTAAACAATTTTATAAATTATAAATTAAAATATTAAATTATATATTAAAATATTATTTATTTTAAAAATGTTGTCATTAAATTAATAATATTTTAATATATTTTGACATATATCTTAATATTTAACATACATGTATATATTATCAATAAATGTAAAAACGTATAATTATATATTATAAAAATATATTGTTTAATTTATTATTTGTTAATAATGCATATTTATATGGCTTTTTCTAATATAAATGCATGTACAGTATTATTAAAACACACACACACACACACACACACACATATTAAAGGGGACCTATTATGCTCCTTTTTACAAGATGTAAAATAAGTCTCTGATGTCCCCAGAGTGTGTATGTGAAGTTTTATACGTTCGCACACGAAGCGTTGGTATTGATTCCTACACGTATTAGGGACTTTACCGATTTTTTCCGGGACATTTCCTTAGACAATGAAACTTCACCACAGTGTCCTCAGCTCAGATGGAGGGAGTCTATGGAGACTCTTATGTTCGTTAGTGCATCCCAAAACGCAACACCTTAAAAGCCTCTTTGGCTGATATTGTATATCTCCAGCAGCTACAGCAAGTAATCTGTAATGGAGGCGGACCGCAGCTTCTCAGGGCTGTGTCTTTAGGGCAGCGTCACAATTTTGGGAGGGACTTTTTTCCCCTCGGTGACGTGAACAGAGGGAGAATCTGAAACGGCTCATTCTGAGAGACTTTTTATGATTTTTTTAGATTATAAAAATGAGTGGGTGGATTTTTACCATTACAGGCTGGTTGTTTTCACACACTGAGGACCACACAACTGTGTTCAAACACCTTACAAAAGTGATTTTTGCATAATAGGTCCCCTTTAAATGTTTGTATATATAAAATTGTATTGTTTATTTACATATGTGTAGTTAAATATTATAAATAAATACAAATATGATATAAATTGCTAAAAACAATATGTGATATAATATAATAAACTATCATTATTATTAAAATGTATCATTAATTTCAAACCAAAATATTCAAAACAGTTTTACTCTGAATCGCATGGGACATACATTGTGTGTGTGTGTGTGTGTGTGTGTGTGTGTGTGTGTGTGTGTGTGTGTGTGTGTGTGTGTGTGTGTGTGTGTGTGTGTGTGTGTGCGTGTTTGCGTCAGACAAGCTCAGGCTGGTTGACCGTGATTTGTCCTTTCCCATTTTCAGCTGCTGCTGTTTCAGTGCTGCTCTCAGTGAACCCGCTGCCCTCTTCCCCAATCTTGCAGTTGCTTTCTTTTTTATCTCTTTGTAGACTACTGTTGGCTTCGTTTTAAATCGCAAAGCATAGCCTTCTTTACTGAAATGCTTCTTAATCAACAAGAGGACACCCCCTGATGCAGCAGGGACAGATGGAGGCACAGGAAGATGCACAAAAATAACTCTCTGCATACACACAACACGTCATTGTGTGTGTGTGTGTGTGTGTGTGTGTGTTCAAGTGATAGAAAAAGAGTGTTGAATAGCCAGGATTGGATTCCACCATATAGGACAAACGGACATGTGCACCAAAATGTGGTTGTTATCCTTGTATAAGTATAGGCACCTTTCTCAGTCAAACAACTGACTTGAGTTTAAGTGTAGTCATGCATGTGCTATTGCCCATGAAAGACCACTTGTCGTGTACTGAATTATTTAAAATGATAAAAAGGGAAGTGGACAGTCCGGCCAATAAGTAATGCTTACTCTGTTGGCGCAGACGGCTCTGTTTTTCACTGCTGCTGTTGTTAGTGAAAGGAAGTTGTTTCTTGGCAGCGGTCCATCAGTGCAGCACATTTTGAGGAATGGCCCCTGTACTGCAGATAGTTCTCGGTAAATAAGAAAACGCTCTGATTTATTCATTTGGAGCAGGTCCAGAAGTCTCCTGTACAACAGATATAAAGCTATTTTAGATATGCCTCAGCTGTTCAAATTATTTTGTAATCTGGCATTATTGAATAATTTTCTCCCTGTTATTTTCTTCCAGATAAATGAACTCAGTCACATCCAGATTCCTGTTATGCTTATGCCTGATGACTTCAAAGCCAACTCAAAGATCAAGGTGGACAACCACCTCTTCAACAAGTAAGAGAGACTGACTCCAGTTTTTTTCCTCAACTTTATGTGATAATTTTGCTATGTATACATTGCTTTGATTTTGTTAGTTATCAGCTTTTGCACCTTTTTCTGCTTCCAAAGAGAGAACATGCCAAGCCATTTCAAGTTTAAGGAGTACTGTCCTCTAGTCTTCCGCAATCTGAGGGAGCGGTTCTCCATTGATGATCAGGAATATCAGGTACATAAGTGCTAAGTAAGTGGTCAAGTGCTTCCATGGAGGCAACCACCCTCCACTGCAAGTCAGATGGTCCTTTGCCTCTATGCCGTGCGTTACAATAGTTTATACTACGGGGTAGAGGTCTTCACGGGTCCACTTGGAACCGAAAACCCGAGACCCGAGCGGGTTCGGGTCCAAAACTTCTATGAGTGCCTCCGACACGGATTGGGTTCGGTATTAGCAGCTCGGGTAATTAAAATAAATGTGCTTTTCCCAAATGGCCCCGATTAGACCCAAATTCTTTTAAACTTTCCCAGATGCGTAGCCTACTTGTGTTTTCATGTTAAGTTCATTTTTGAGAAACACATGTAAAAAAGAAACATACATTTGTAACCTCAGAAATCCACCGTATAGATACGAGGTCAATCAGGGAAATCCACTCCCTTCATTACGCTGCGTGTCAAAGCAAGGCTTTTCTTTTTGTGTGCAGAAGCCCTTCTCCGGAGATGAGGTAAATAACGTTGCAGACAAAACTAGCAAATCCATGATTTATTAACCTATCGATTTAATTTTTTATAAAACTATCACGTTTATATTTCAAATCCACTGGTTACAATTGAAAGCCAAACTCAGAAATAACATGTATCCATCAGGCTGGTAAAAAATATAAAGTAATAGGCTAATAAGTACATAAACTGAATGAAAGTAATGGAGCAGCGGCCAAATCAGTCAGCAGGATTTTTCCAGATCGATGCGGGGTAAATGTCGGGTCGGACTCAGGTACACATCAATGCAGTTTCACGTTCTGGTCCAGTCGGGTTTATCATTCAAAAAAAATAAATGTTCGGTAGATTCGGTCTCGGGTACGGATTTTAGGACCCGAGAAGACCTCTAC
This sequence comes from Ptychobarbus kaznakovi, assembly GCA_027422405.1. Taxonomy (NCBI): domain Eukaryota; kingdom Metazoa; phylum Chordata; class Actinopteri; order Cypriniformes; family Cyprinidae; genus Ptychobarbus; species Ptychobarbus kaznakovi. The sequence continues at coordinate 14,810,877 of CM049805.1, forward strand.
TACGGGTTGAATGCTTGAATCTGATTGGCTGATGAACGTTCTAAGGTGTGCAATTATTTACAGGTAAACACATGCCTAAAGTTCTTCCAGGCTGGTCTTGACCACATTACATGTCCATATCATTTCACCAAATTATTCCAGAACAACAGCAAAAGAACCAAAACCCACAATTAGGGCTGTGACGGTATGGGATTTTTTTCTTACCGCAGTGAAGAAGCAACAAATATCGCCGTTTGGCAGTTAATTGCACGACCTAAATACCGCATGCAGCTTGTAAAATGAACATGGAAATAAATAATAATGAAGTAGTCTTCTTTATTAGTAAAACAAAACATTATATTAACAATTAATTTCTATAACCAGTTATGGAACAGTATTTGTCATCATTTGTAACCCATTCTTTGTACAATAAATTATAAAAATTGAATAGTGAATTGGTGGGTTTTTGTTAAAGAACCAAAGACTTAAACTACTTCAGTCTGTGTGCATTGAATTTATTTAATACACAAGTTTCACAATTTGAGTTGAATTACTGAAATAAATGAACTTTTCCACGACATTCTAATTTATTGAGATGCGCCTGTATACTGTTACACATCTATTTTCTTTCTCAATTGTTTACGTTCACATTTTCACATACTTTTGCGTGTATGTGTCATTTCAGGCACATATAGACGCAAAAGTGAACAGAATTCTGTGTTCATATGCATCTGCGTGGCTCTCACTGCGTGTACACCGGACACGCATGAGGCGACAAAATACTATAGAACCCATTAAATCAGTGGTGCTGTCTCACTACACTGGATGCGGCGCGACATGACGAATCCTGACAGTAAACTGATGCCTCATTATTTATGACGTACTGACACAGTTCAAATGATTTGCAAAGGTCGCTATATAACGATCAGTTACAGTATACTAAACATTGCACATCCTGCGATGTGACTATTGCGGATGCGTACATTGCAATATCGATGCTGAAACGATATATCATGCTGCCCTACTTAGAACTGCCTGTGCATTATGCTGTTTTAATGCACACCTGCCACGCTGCCAGCCAATCATAATCAATTATTCTGACAGACTGGTATAAGGGGTTGTATCCAAGGTTATTTTCGTAAATGAAAACTAAAACTTAGATGAAAATTTGTACTTTTATTCAACCTTGATCCATTCACCTGGGAATAAATGTTGATTACTCATGATAGATACCTCTTTAAAATGAAGCATTTGTGGTTCTCAGTTCATATGTAGAAGGTTTATATGTAAACTGCAATAAGATCAGGTTTTAGTTTCTACAGCCATCATCAGATATTTCATGCTACACTTACACTACTGTTGACCCAGCACTGGGATTGTAGGAATTCAGCATTTAAATTGCATTGAATTGAAAATGCAGTTTTTTTTATGTGTTTGAATGTCTCCAGGTGACTTCAGTAAAACATCTTTAAATCAATAAACACTACCGATATGAATATCAACAAGTGTGTTTTTCAGCTAGTCATCATAACAAAAAATAATAGCTTATGTGGCCTGTTCTGAGATAGGGCCTGTAGGGGGAAAAACAATGCTTATGCAGCTAACCAAGAAATTGTGCACAGGTAGAATAGCAAAATAGGCTTCTAAAGGCACATTTACACCAAGCACGATAACTATAAAGAAAATGATAAATATATAGTTCTAAAAATCGTTCTCAATATTAAAGAATAGCAGAGTCCACACCACAACTATAACGATAAAGGCACAGAGAAAGGATATTTTTGGAATCACTTTCAGAACTATTTTTTTTCCAGCTGATGAACGATACAAATATTGACATCCAATCAGAATCCATCTTGCTATAAGGAGCTCAATTTTTTTTGCCTTCTGACACTCTGTGGTCATTAAAAATCCCATGGCACTTCTCATAAAGAGTAGGGGTGTAATCCCGGTGTCCTGGCCAAATTCCCACCACTGGCCCTTGTCAATCATGGCCTCCTAATAATCCCCATACACTGAATTGGCTCTATGACTCTCCTCTCCACCTGTAGCTGGTGTGTAGTGAGCGCACTGGCGCCGTTGTCCTGTGGATGCTGCACACTGGTGGTGGTTGAGGAGAGACCCCCCCCCCCCACATGATTGTAAAGCGCTTTTGGTGTACAGCAATACACAATAAAGCGCTATATAAATGCATCATTCATTCATTCAAATTTAAAGCAGCAGACACGTGTGCGCTTAGAATAAACAGACAATATTGTTCGCTGGTGTGGATACTAATATTGTTATCTTTATAGTTATCGTTCTTGGTGTGAACGGGGCTTAGAAATCATGAGAAAAATCTTGGCATATCTGCAAAACCATGTACAAGTTAAAAAATAAATAAAATAATTTTGCATATTGTTCGGCTACTATAAGTTAATACAAATATTTCAGATTTTTCTGACCGATTTATTGATAATCTTGACCGTTTGATTAATTCTTGGTGTTCAAACCTGGAATCCTAAAGCAAAACCAATTGAGAACCACTGATTTACTAAATTTTTTGTCAGAAATTTGGAACAGCTTTTAACATCGTGAAAGCGAATCCCACTCAGTACAACGGCAACACAGTGTGTGTCCATTGCAGTGAACCACAGAGACCTTGCATTTTTGGCAGCTATACTAAAGATGGCATCCAAAGCACAGGCAGTACCGCAGCTGTGCTTTAGCTGGTTGAATAATGCAATTTCAATGCAAACCCACTGACTCCTGTCTTTCTGCACATGGCAGTAACTGCCACACGTTCTTTCTCCTTTTTTTCCCTTTCCCATTGCCATAGAAGAGGATGTTTTGCCATCCAAATGAGCAAAATCTGCCAACGCATTTCAGTTTGTGATGAGGTTCAATAAAAGAGGTAGCCAGACAGTACAGTCTGGCATTCCAGGCTGACTGCAGACTGCAGTCTAGGAGAAGTGCCAGTAGCTTTTCACCGTTTTATTGGAGCTGTTTAGTACAAGTCTGGCAGTGTGAAATCCTTCACTGTTCTTTCATCCTGTGGCAGAACTCTCTGACACGCAGGGCCCCAATTCCCAGTGACGCTCAGGGCCGTAGTGGAGCTCGTTTCCACACTTCGTACAACAAGAGGTATGTCATCAAGATCATCACCAGCGAGGACGTGGCCGAGATGCACAACATTTTGAAAAAGTACCACCAGGTAGAGGGAGCATCTGTTTCTGTGTTAATCTTACGATGAGTCTCACAAGCTGTGAAGTGAATCTTTTTTGTATTTGCCCACTGTAGTATATAGTCGAGTGCCATGGAAACACGCTGCTCCCTCAGTTTCTGGGCATGTATCGCCTCACAGTGGATGGAGATGAGACCTACATGATCGTCACTCGCAATGTCTTCAGTTACCGGCTGCCTGTTTACAAAAAATATGACCTGAAGGTGAGTACAATTCTAGTTTGAAGAGCCTGTCTTGTCTATAGTACAATGAAAATGAATAGATGGGGGCATCATGAATGTGTTTCAAGACTTTTGAGGCATATAATAGCTTTGTTTAACTCACTGTTCACAGAAAATCATGACATCCACCCTAGTTTTTACTGGTACATTCATTATAGTTCATGAATCATGAAGAAAGCAGTGATATCATGAACAAATTATTCTTTTGAATCGGATCTTCAGTTGTTTTAAATGTGTCATTGAAGCAAGTAAAATAACTTCAGAAAATATTTTCCATAGAATAAAAAGTCATGGTTTAATGAGAAGAATTTTTTTTTTAATGATGACTTAATGTATATTTTTTAGGGATCCACAGTGGCAAGAGAGGCTAGTGACAAAGAAAAGGTAAACTCTCCCTCATTTTTTTTTATTATTATTATTTGAAGATGGAATATCATTTTTGAAAAGGGGGTGAACTTCTGTGCTAAAAATGTTTTCATTATTTCCAGTGTATTATTTCATAAGTATTCAGAAAATGAACTCACATTTGCATGTTGAATGTATTGCATGTCTGCAAGTTTGGAAATTATGTGTAAGAAAAAACCATTATAATCACAGTTATAACATCATTTTCCTTTCCATATGTGCTGTGTATTAATAAACTCCCAAAATAAAATTCTCCTGTGTGAAAGATCCCATTTTCTACTCCATTCCTTGGGAAAAAACTCTCTGTGCTCCTGTTCTGTTCAGTGTTTGCTTGATTTAATTTGCTTCAGAGTGTGGGAAACTGCACTTTGTAGTCCAGGGCTATTATTTAATGTATGTAAGTAATGGTCCTGAGAAGAATGAAAATAATTGGATTAATTCAAACCTAAGAACCGTAGTGTCTCTGTATATTGTGATACCCTATTGTTTTACACTGTAATTTAAGTGCACTGATCTCTGAATGTAAAGAGATGGTAACAGAAACCACTGTAAATAATAGATCAGAGATTGAGTACTTGTCTTCAGGAAGCATTTGACTTGTTGGATTACACGTTTTTACATTGATTTACTGTGGAAACTATACAAAAACATTCTGTACATTAAATTCAAGGCATTAATGTTTGCCTACAGAACCACCTCTGGCTCTGCACCCCTTTACCTAAATTCATTACTTCAGACTTATATGCCCTCTAGAAGCTTGCGTTCTGCAAGTGAACGACGCATTACTGTACCATCCCAAAGAGGCACAAAATCACTTTCACAGACTTTTTCATTAACTGTTCCCATCTGGTGGAATGACCTCCCTAACTCAATCCGAGCAGCTGAATCCTTACCCATCTTCAAGAAACGGCTAAAAACACATCTCTTCCATCTTTATTTGACCCTCTAACTCTAGCACTCTCTATTCTAATTTTATTTTATCTAATCTGTCTTCTTTTTATTTAAAAAACACACAAACATTTGGCCCTCTATCAATTGCATATTTATTCTCTAACTGCTAGCTTTTCTTGTAAAACTAACACTAGGTTTCTTGTTTCTATATACTCGTTTTCTTAAAAAAAAAAACCTTCCTACGTGTTAGGCTAACCAGGACTTGTAATAGCACTTGCATGTTGTTGCTCTTTTGTTGGTTTTGATTGCTTCTATAATGTCCTCATTTGTAAGTCGCTTTGGATAAAGCGTCTGCTAAATGACTAAATAAATAATAAAAGGCTAATGAGTTGCCGTTTATACAGGGTTCTCTCACATAAGGCAAACCTGATCATGTGTTTTTTTTTCATATCTGTGTACATATGTAGGGCATGTGAATGATTTGCATGTATATATATTTTTCTATATGCATGTTAGTCTTTCTGGCATGTTAAATTGTTTTTTTGATTGCTTTCTCCTCCATTGATATCTACACATATGTTATATCTACATTCTAATGCTGTATATGATACTCTCAAAAATGGCAAATATTAACTGATGTATATTTGTAATTATGTGTCATATACAGACTAGATTAGTTGTCATTCCCTGTATTTGATGTAATATTTCCGTTGCATCTTTACTGTGATTTACTTAAAGGGATAGTTCTCCCAAAATGAAAATCTGTCAAGTTCAAGTTGTTCCAAATCTGTATGAATTTCTTTCTTCTGTTGAACACAAAAGAAGATATTTTGAAGAATGTGGGTAACCACACAGTTTCTGGTACCCACTGACTCCCATAGCATTGTTTTGCATACCATGGAAGTCAGTGGGAATCAACAACTGTTTTGTTACCAACATACTTCAAAATATCTCCTTTTGTGTTCAACAGAAGAAAGAAGCTCCTAAAGGTTTGGATCAACTTGAGAGTGAGTAAATGATGTCAGAATTTTCATTGAGCGAACTATCCCATTAACATTCTCCCATGATATTTTGTATCTTCACTTGTTTACTGTACAACAGCCATGTTATCAGTCAACTTGATATCACTCTGTACTTTTGGTGTGTTTTCATTTGATGCATGTATGTGAGATATTTCCATCTTTTGAATTCTTCCATTTTCTCCTGAAGGCTTTGCACCTTTGCTTTATGAAATGAAGTTAAAAATGACTAAGAAAACCAGTTCTCAAAGTTATCTAGAAAGCTCTCGTCTCTCACCTCCACACACTGATTTTTGGGTGAAGCTGCTTGCATCTGACGCTCCTTTTCCCTGCAGCCACGTCCACCTGAGGAAACTCCGTCCAAATCACGCATGAGCCAAAAGCTACAAACCATCCGGATTGCCACACGCTTTTACTGCGCCATAAGACACGTAAGGACACGACAGCAAAGAACTGTCCCATATTGCTCTGTTTTCTTCTTCAACATGCATTTTGCCTCAGGAAATCACCGTTCCCTCTGGATCCCACAAGGGACTGTAAACCCAAGCCCAGAGCTGGTGCTTTAAGTTGTCTTCTTGTTCCAGAAATAAAGCGGTGACTTCTTCGACAATCTCTGCTGGAATTTGTGAAAAGAACTGGAATACTAGTGCGTCAGCATTTAAGTGTTCTGCTGAGCCACTGGGGGTTTTATATATATACCTTCATATGTCCATCTGCATGTTCTGTTAGTTTGGATTGAAGTCTCATTCTGTGGCTCAGGGGTCAAATGTTGAATAGGTCATGAAATATTTTGATGTTTCTTGGAGAGAGCAATCTAGATTTTTTTTTTGTTCAGTTCTTATACAGGACTTCACAAAGATAAATGATTTATCTAAAACAAAGTTATTTATCTAAATAATGTGTACTTTATTTGATGTTTGATGAATGTCTGAAACATTTAATGCACTGCTAATCTAACGCATGAAATTCAGATCAATGAATTAAGGGATAGTTCAGCCAGAAAGGAAACTATTAAACCTTTCTTCAAAATATCATATTTTGTGTTCTCTGAAAAAGAAAAGTCATATAGATTTGGAACAACGTGAGAGCAAATGAAAACAGATTTTTTTTGGGGGGGTGAACTATCCCTTTAATCTTGACACTAGCTGCTGTCGGCTTTGGTTTGGAATCGCTGATGTTTGTGGAAGTAGGCATTTAGGAAATAAGCCTTGGTTTAATCATTGTAATTATTTGAATGCTGTAATTGTCTGTTGGCTCTAATCGTGAAATCTAAATCACACCCTGTTGCTCTGAGTGTCCACAGGAGGCCGTCTGCTTTATATTACACCCCACTGCTTCTGTGATCTGCTATTTTTAAGTTCACTCAGTGAATTCTCAGATGTTCACTTGTTGTGTGAGCAGATTATAAGTACCAGAATAATCAAAACTTTTCACCCCCAAAGACTATTTTCTTAGATGGTGAATTTTGGTGTGATAAAAAAAAACAAGAAATACATAATTACATGTTTGAATTGTGTATACTAGCAACACCAAAAACAACTGCACCTAAAATGTATCTTATTTTAATTTGTATTTTATTTATTGCTGCTAAAACAAACTTTTGAAATTTAATTTGGTGCTGCTTATGGCACAGAAATGACCTAATCACCTTTAATTTTGTTCCATATGTAAAAATATTTCTATATTAATTAATTGATTATTTTTGTCAAAGTGAAAATTTTTGAGTCTATCAACAAATCCCCAAAAAATCTGAATTTATGATATTATATATCAATGACATTTTTGTTTCACTGCTGAGTAAACTGAAAGTTAAAATGTTACTCCTGATGAACTTTTAACACTATTTCCCAATGTGAATAACAGACCAAGGAGCTTCCAACTTACAAAGACAATGACTTCCTCAACGACGGCCAGAAGATCTACATCGATGAGGAGAACAAGAAAATGTTCCTGGAGAAACTGAAGAATGACGTAGAGGTCTGTGTGCATTATTCATCATGTTCTTTACCGCTTTCGTCCTGTTCACTTGCTTTGTTTAATGTAATTGGCTCATTAAACTCTTATCTAAACTCTCATTCGTCCTAATCACCCCTCTGCATCATTAAACTGTGTCTAATTAAAAGACAATGTTTCATGCTTAATCCCTTGGAAAATGTGTTTCCAGTTCCTGGCCCAGCTGAAGCTAATGGACTACAGTCTGCTGGTGGGGATCCATGATGTGGAGCGAGGGGAGCAGGAACAGCCCGAGGAGGAGAGTGAAGACAACGATGCTGGAGAGGAGGAGGGGACGGAGAGCGACGGAGGGGCCACCGGCTCCCCACCGGACAGCCCCAGTAACACACTAGACAGCAATAGACATCTGGGCCCGGGAGAGTTTGATCCCGCCATTGACGTATATGCCATCAAGAGCCATGAAAGTGAGTGGTTATAGTTCATTACATTATAATGTGTAATATTGCACATTCAGTGCTCCGAAATGTATTATTATTTTTTATTAGTTATTGTTTAATTTAACATAATTGTTTACCCAGTCAGGTCAATAGTTCATTTTTTCTTTCCCTGACACACAAATCTTTTATTTGTTATATATATATATTTACTATAAATATTTATTCATGAAATGCTATATTTTAGGTAACACTTTACAATAAGGTTCCATTTGTTAACATTAGTTAACATAAACTAACAATGAAAAATACTTATAAACTTATAATTTAATAATCTTAGTTAACAAATGTAACCTTATTGTAAAGTTTTACTATTTTTCCTTTTCTTTTTTAATCTTTTTTTTGTCTTTAAAAAAAGAAATATCAAGCAAGCTGGAAATAATACAGTTGTAATGCAACTCCATGAATCCATAAATGCTTTTTATAAATATTTATTCATTAAATGTTACATTGTCATTTTTCTTTACAAAAACAAAAAATTAAACAATCTTGAAAGTATACACAGCAACTCCTACATTTTATAAATGCTTTTTTATATTTACTAGAAATATTCAATCATTAAATGTTACATTTTCCTGCTTTTTTCATTACAAAAATAAATATGCAATAAGCTAAAAAAATTACACAGCTGTAAAGCAACTCATAAATTAATAAACAAACTTCTGCTGGAAAGTGATGCATAACATTACTGACTGCTTTGTAGTTTTTAACACATCATTAATGCCTTCAAGACTGTCACAAGTAATATTTTGCATATGTTTAAAACTTTATTTATGTTATCCAGCTATATTTGTGACAAATGAGCAGTATTTGCAACAGCAATGTTAAATGCATTTCAGAAAACCATGCATTTCAGTTTGCAAGTCATATAAATGGATGCACAAGGTCAGTAGATTAAATAAAAGTGAAATATTCAGCACTGGAAGTGTTGTAGCCACAAAGCAAGTAACAGTTCTGTCTCACTTTATTCCAGTTATATATTGCTAAATAACAGTAGTGCATTCTACCTTTCAGCTGCTCCTAAAAAAGAAATCTACTTCATGGCGGTGATTGACATTCTCACTCCATATGATGCCAAGAAGAAAGCAGCACACGCAGCGAAGACAGTCAAGCATGGGGTGAGAGTCCAATATGTCAGAACTCAGTGCTAGTATTAAATCAGTCCTCAGTTTACTCAAAATCTACACCATTTTTTCCTCTTTCTTTCTCCAGGCAGGGGCTGAGATCTCAACGGTCAACCCCGAGCAATACTCAAAGCGGTTTTATGATTTCATCACCACCATTCTGTCCTAACTGCTGCCTGAGGCTGGAGTGAGGTGGAGTAACAGGTGGTCACATATGAGCTCATATCCTGGGAGAGGTTTTGTTGTGGGTAACGGATCCAGTGTCTCTCTCCCACTTGTCACAGGATCACGTCTGAGATCTGTCAAGATCTTTTTTTTTTGTTTACAATATGTTTACTTTTTCTCCTCTGTTGGGTTTTTCGGTAGGTTTATGGCTCCATGTGGTTAATAAGGCATACATGTGATATAGTTATGCATATATAGCATTCTGTACCTTTGTGTTAGATATTGTTGATTGAGAAACTGAGTGATGTTGTTTGTGCCCAGCTACGTGGTATGATTATCATACTGGAATTCTCAAAACTGCTTATATATTTATTGTCCTCGTGTTCTTTGCGTAGAAAAATTAATTGTTCTCAAAGGAATAGTTTACCCAAAAAATTGACTTTGCAGAAAACGTACTCCCCCTCAGACATTCCAAGATGTAATTGAGTTTGTTTCTTCATATGAATTGATTTGGAGAAATGTAGCATTACATCACTTGCTCACCAATGGATCCTCTGCAGTGAATGGGTGCCGTCAGAATGAGAGCTGATAAAAACATCATAATAATCCACAAGTAATCCACACAACTCAAGCTGATCGATCAATGTCTTGTGAAACAAAAAGAAGCATGTTTGTAATAAACAAATTCATCAAGGCATTTTTTACTTTGTGCAGAAAATGATTGGACTCTCTTTCTGACGGCACCCATTCACTGCAGAGGATCCGTTGGTGAGCAAGTGATGTAATGCTACATTCCTCCAAATCTGTTTTGACAAACTCATCTACATATTGGATGGCCTAAGTACATTTTCATCAAGTTTATTTTATTTTTAAGTAAACTATTCCTTTAATAAAAAAGTCCAGTTTTAAATAACTAAAATATATTTCAATTTAGAAAATTAATTTAGCCCTGAACAAATATGACCAGAGTCAGAATAAAAAAAACATTTGCAACATAATTGTTTGAAAGTGTTTATTGCACTATCGCTCTTTAGCTGCAGACAGTAATTAAATCTGTTTACCAAGCGTTTGTAACATTGGAAAAGAATGCAACTTCAGGATCAATTACTGCATTTATAGTTCAGATCCAATCAGCAAATTAGATTTAGGTGATCTGCCTGTCGTGCATTGTAAAGTCTTGCACAGGAGCTCAATATTTGCAATATGGCTCCGATAATAACATTTAGTATAACGCAACTGTTTTTGCACATGATGTAATGCACCAAAACGTTTATGCAAATGATTCCAGTTTTACCACTGACTCGCAGAGGGTCATGCAATAGTAGTGATTCGTAGAATGTGTAAGCACCTAATGGGTTACATGTGGGTTGCCACTTTTGTATCCCTAGTGAAGGAACAAAACATTTCCTGGTTTATGTTGTTTAGCTCTTGATTAGAGAACATCATATTAAAATGAAGCATATTTTGTACCTCCCTGTTTTTACAGTAATATTTAGCAAGTTTACAGTGGGCCGTTCTCTTGAGAATGCAGTTGTGCTGGCGCTATATAGATGCTTGAATCTGCGTGTAGTGTTTCAGCTGCACTGTAAAGAGCGAGAGAATGCTGCCTCTTACTGTTGATATCTCTCTCTCTCTCTCATTGTTGAAACTGTGTGTGATCCCAGAGACCTTTAGTATTATAACAAACATATAGATATTGTGATATGTCTTCTGAAATATCGTTTGCAAAGTAATCCTGAATATTCTACTGTATGTGTTGACATATATACACTGTGCGAGGGTGTGCCTTTTTTACTCGGAATTATTTAATTTTGTATTTTAATCATTTTTTAAAAAGAGACGTTTCAAAAATGTTATTTTCTAAAAAGGGAAAGGTGAATAGGACAAAGCCTAAGGTGGTTTTGCTGTTCCTGTGTAGATGTGTAAATATGCAAGTGTATTATTTGTTTGCAATATTATGACAATGTTGCAGTCCTAACGGTACAAAAACGTGAAGATATCCTGAAATTGTTAACCTGATCAGTTTGCTTAATTACACTACATAGTTGTTATAATTGAAGTTGTCTTTGTTAACATTTTTTGAGGCTCGGTGTGTTGCTGTATTTTGATTTCTGTCCTATCAATTACTAATTAGACAATACGCAATGTCAGTTCTTGTTTTTAGGACAGTTTCCAGTGGCTTCGTGAACACACTCCTGACTTTGAATTTGATGTCTGTACAGCACATGTGAATATCAAAGAGCTTTTGGGGGGAAATGACTTCACTTTGTCTCAAATTGTATAGAGTTATGATCTCATGTGTTGTAATTTGTAAACATGCTTCCATGTTGATGGTACCGTGTGAGTTTGATACGTTAATGTTTGAGGAAGAGGAAAAAAGCCCTTTTAAATATGCTGTCAAAGGAAGATATTATCGGTTGTCAGTCTACTTGTCATAACTGTTATCTACGTCATGAAAATGTGCAGCTCTTGTGTGTATGTGCTGTAGGCCTATAATATTTAAACGCACTCTGTCCCATAAGCATTGCTCAATAAAACGATGCATTGCTCTGCTTGATTAATGGTTGTAATATTTATACATTATGGCAAAATCTTACTTTCAAAATACAGACCATTAAAAAAACATATAGTGCTTCCCCTAAAAAGTTTACATTTGGATGTGTTCATCATTAAACCTATGGATAAACAAAATAATGGTTTGTCAAATTGACATTTAGCTGTTTTTATATAATTGGAACAGATTTTATTTGAGTTTCAAAATATAATGAAGACTCTCAAAGGCAACAATTTGTAAATACAGTGATGATCAGAGCATGTTGTAACATTTTGTTTAAACTATAAGGCCTAATATTACTATGCATATATTAAGCTGTAATTTAGTGTATATTGTAGAGGTGCGTTACATGCTTATAACCAAAAGAGGGCGCGCGGTGCTGCCGTGAAGTTACATGACAATCAACAAAACCGTTTATGCGAGGCTCATATTTTAGGCGTGGTAATTTGTATGAACCTTTTTGTATTAATATGAATAGATGTTTTGCGCAATCATTTCTGTATCTTGACTTTGTAAACCTTTGTAGTGCCATTAATTAATCAAGAAGAGCCTTTAAACTGCTCCGCCTAAAAAGATTCTTCATTTGACATTGTTTGCGGTACATTTGCGTTTTCATATGCTACTTATATTTAGCTTCAAACCATTATTGTTTAGCTATTTTTTATATTAGTATTATCTTTAATCAACAAGGCAAACTACTCAACTACTCCAGAATGCATCGGCCCATCTGAGACAGTTCACCTCGGCTTTGCATTATCCACAGAAATCTTTAGAGCGACGAATTAGCAATTAAACATCACTTCGGCGTGTCCATTTATGTCTTTGAGACATTTTAACAATGCTAAATGTGTTTTACTTCACTTTTTGTTTATTTAATTTTATACAAATATCATTCTTAACATTTAAGACTGAAGGTTTTTAATAGCCTACATTTCGGTCATAGCCTTTTCCACGCTGGCCAAGCAGCCTACTGCCGCTCATTCTGACAGGGCGCCTATAGATTATTCAAGCATGCGTTTAGGATAATAGATAATTAAAGGATGACATTAATTCAATTCTAATTACAGTATTTATTCAGAGATCATTGGTTGGGCCTATTGGTTTTGCTCAAATTATTGCGATTAACGACACAGAAGTTATTTTAAAATAGGAAAACGAAGGCTATCTGCACTACTAGATTTCTCTATATTTGTGTATTTTCAGCGTGGTCCTGCGGTGTTTTGACGTGTAAATGAGGTAATCGAGAACGGTCTGACGCGGACAAGAGCAACAAACAGAGATATTACCTTTACAACTGTTAGCTAGACCTTAATCAAATCTTTAACCAACTTTATGCGGTCAAAGCAAACTTATAGCAAAAGATAGCCGTTGCTAACCTTAGTCGGCTATTTATTTATGCACTCATGGACTCTTCTGTAAACTTGTATATTTGTGGGTTGCTCCCACACGGTCACTAGGCCATTTGTTGCTTGAACTATGGGTTCATAGTCTATGGAATCATGTCTATTGATCACAGAAAGACAGGAGTAAAAGCACACTTCCTGCTCTGAACTGTAAAAAATACGAAAGACCACATTTCAGTTCATGAGAGCATCATACGGCTTTGTTAGTCGTAAACTATTCGCCCACAAATAAAAAATGTCGCCGTTTTTGGCCATTGACATTTGTTTTAAATTATTTACATTTGTACAGCTAATATAAAATAAAGTCGGTTAAGTTATCAAGCAGCTTCCTTTGAAATAAGAACCTACTTGATTCAAGGTCAAGGTTCATGTCGCAGAACAACGTCTAATGGCGGTTTTGTTTTATCAAGGCCACACAATTTATTTAGTAATAAAAAGTAAAATGTTTATTTAGACAAATGTTTCATATTGTACAACAGTAAATGATACATTGGCTTTAACAAATAACCGCTGAACAGAAATGCAAAGCAAGAAAAAACATCTGAACTTTAGGCTCGAGGCCTACAGATAGTCTTCTATCTATCCTCGCGCGATAGCAAATCGAGGGACTACAAATCAACTTGGCCGGCGAGCAGGCCTACAAAGCAGATATTTTTTCAATAACACTTTTTTTATCCAAGACAATACTGATGCTGAATTTCTGCCCTTTGCAAATTTAGTTTTGTGTTACACAATTCACCCGAATAAAATCAATACAATCTGGATAATCAAAACATTGCGAGTGCCGCCATGCGTTTTATTGAAGACAAGACAAGAAAATTATTTATATACATTGATGTTCTAATCTAAAACGAACGAGACAGAGTTTATAAAACACCTAGAAACATTCTCCTTGTTGAGTTTCCCTCCAGTACTCTTCACAATATTAGTTATCCCATAGTAATTAATACAAAATATAACACAAACAATGCTGTGTTACAAAGTTTCACACGTGGTGACAAAACAAATAGATTTAAAAATGATATAAAAAATTGAAGAGGTGGTTTATAAAGAAAGCATCTACATCACAGCTCTGTTTGCAAGGGGTTGATGGCTTTGGCATCCATAAGCAAGTCAACCAAGAGAGTTGGAGCCATTGTGAGAAGTTTTGCCGACTTTGCTGCTGAAAGGAGTTTGGCCGTTGTGGCCCACTTTGGCAGAGACTCCGTTAACGGTGGAGCTATGGGGGAAGCTGGGATGTGAAGACTGAACAGGAGTGCTCGGGCTGGGCAGAGAGGAGGATGTGGATGGGGCGGCAGCAGCAGTCGGGCTGTTTGGTTTGTCACTGCTGGAATCGCTTTCTATATAAGGCCTTCTGCCACCGGTCATATCATCCCTTGGGCTGCTCAACTTCATTTTTTTGCAACCAGGCCGAACTCTGTACTTCAATGGCAAGGGCCCGTTCTGGAAAATATCAACACGTTATTATCTTTGCAATTGGACTAAAATATAATAACACAGTTTAATGAGTTAAATATATCAGATTTAATACTCCTACCCTTCTCCATGTGTAGATATAAGCAATATCCATAAGAGTATAATAATCTTTCAAAGGCTCATCTTCATACATAACTTCAATCTGAAAGAAAAATAGAATCTTAACCAAGTCTTATCTTATATTGACAAATTTTTCAAAAGCGCTAAATTTGCGCTTTTACATCAAAAACATGGCCACAACTAAGAAAAACAAGTTTGGAGAGATTACCTGAAAGGTACACGGTATATCCATTTTACTTCTGAGAAATTTTCTGAGATGCATTACTGTCATAGCTGCAGGGCATTGCAAGTACCGCTTTACATTCACCTAGAAAAATTTGATCATTACTCAAATTCCATAAGTAGTCCACTATAACCCTTTACAACTGACTTAATGAGACAAGTTCTAAAATATTTAATTTATTCAGAAATGAATTACCTCTTTTGTGGTTTCTTTTTCTTCTCCATCTTTACAATCAATCCTGATAATTTTAAGAGAAAATAATAAATGCAATGTCTAACTTCAAACTTAATTTCATAAGCAACATGAAAGTGATCTCTGTACACTCCAAACAAAGCGTATAATGAACTGAACCTACTTGTTCCGATCAAAAAACTCAATGGACAGACTGATGATCTCATCATCAGCAATGATCCTCTTGTCTTCATCTGCCACTTCTCCTCTGTCCTCATTAGAACCGTTAGTAGCTGAAGGACAGAGAAATAATTACAACTTCTAGATTAAAAACAAGAGTGCTTATGAATTAAAGAATCACAATTACTATCTTAACATTTTACCATCAACTGGATGCTCCGCATAAAAGTCTCTCCTTCGTTTCATCTCATCTGAGTAACAAAAGCACAATGAATGCATCACTATTGATTTAAGAATTTTTAAACACATAAATAAACAAATAAATAAACAATTAAAATGAACACTTACTTTTGAACAGACCAGGCACCAGCTTGTAAACAATGTCCTGAAGGGTCTTATCTGACCTGAAATATACAACCATTTCTTAGGTTTATACAAACTGAGCCTTCTTTGATGTACAGAAATGTAAAGCTTTTATGTATTTTCTGGATGAACAAGCTGCATGGATGTTTATTAAAAGTATTTAAAAAAAATATGATATTAAAAAATAGGCTATTTAATTAAAATAGGCTACGGTAATCCCCAGCCATTACCTGATATTGAGGAGAGGTTTTGTTTTATGAACTTGGACATCACAAATTGGACAATATTTGCTGGTTTTCAGATACCTCACAATGCACATTTTGCAGACTGTGAAAACAACAGACAACAAATTATAAAATACCGTTTGAGTCGGCTTAAAAGTCAGTCCAGTTTGAACGCCCAACAAAGAAATGCATTAACGGTAAATAAGAATTCAATAATAGAGATTATGACAGACTTACACGAATGCAAACATTCGACGATGGTGGTCGCATCAATGAAGTATCCTCCACATAAAACGCACATCAAATGAGGATTCAGCTCCGTTATCTTGATTCTCGTTGTTCGGTGCATTGTCATGAGAGCTCGCAAACCTGATAACCAGAAAAAGACATTCATTAATATTTACAGTCACAATTAAAAAAAATAAAGTCGGGTTATTATTAAGGTTAGATGGTCCACTTTTATTTGAAGCGGACAAAAATGCGACAAACCCAGACAAAATACATCTAACGTTAGGCTGTTTTAACTTGTAATCCGTTAATAGGCAACAACTGACAACTCAAATGAACTAGTGTTATAGTAAATTCATTAACGTTACGCCTTTGGTCCAAGCACAGTTAAAACGGGTGTCTTGTATTTGCGCGGATGCGTACAGGTGAGAGTGAACGCCAAATGCCCACACGTGCAGTTGCTATGACGACGGGTTGTAACTGGCATTGTGCCAGTCGAAACGGAACCGCATACCTCAGATTCGCAGATGGTCCGGATCATTACAAATGACCATAAATTCAACCAATTAACGGTAAAACGCCACCACTTCCTCTCGACAACAGTGTTTCTCTCTAAAAAGCATGCAGCTTGAACGTGGCTGCCATTTTGATACAGAAAGCCCGTGTCCAAGCGAGTTCGCTCGCGTGAGGCTGCGCCCTGAGCACCACACAGTATTGTTTGAGAAGCGGCGAGTACGCTACTATCACCTGTTAAACATGTCATACAATCATAATTTCAGCTCGCTTTGCTTCCAAAGAGAAAACAATGTGCTCTTCCCTGCCTTGCCGACGTCTTCAATGAGGAACACAGTCAACGGAAGCTCGATAGCTCGCATCTGTGATCTCGCTATCTCTCGACTGCGACATCGGTATGTGTGTGTAACCCACTGATCTATATATACTGACTCTATTATAGATCAGTGGTGTAACCTTTGTTCAACGTCACATTTTCAAATATAAATATCCCGTAACTGCTAATGTTCACCTATACACAGTTCTCAACGAAGAGCTCGGAATTCAACGCATGGCCGTCAAATAAAACTAGACTCTCTACATTTGACACAGTCTAACCTTTAAACAGTTGCCCAGTAATTGAGAAATATGCTTAACGAACCTTTATAAAAGACCTAGCCTACAATAATATAATAAAATAATTCAATAGCGTTATAATAGCTAACTTAATAGGCTACCATTAAAAAAGTGCAGAACGCACTGCATTTCTGCAGTTATAAAAAAAATATTCAAAACACCTGTAAAAAAAAAAACATTCTATACCCATACTTTCACTTCTTTAAGTAGGCTAACAACTGTCGTTATACATCGAGTTAGATTTAATTATTTTACATAAATAAATAGTTGATAACAGAAACCAGCTGGTCAAGTTTCCAGTAAAGGCGGAAAAAACAGGTGCTTTTTGGTTTGGGGCTGGCCCAAGGAAAGCCCTTTCTCAGGCTTGACCAATAGGCTAATGAAAACTCAAGACTTATTTATGTGGTTTAGTAGGCTAATAATATTCAGATTACACTATGATTCGTATCTGATAGCAGTTGTAACACTGTGGAAACGGAACTGTTGTCTTTTCTGTGAAGAAAGGGGAGGTCGGTCAAGGAAAGACAGTTACAGTAAATCTGTCAGGTTAGGCCTACTGCAGATAAGTCATATCTTGATTATTATATTCTGACATAATGTGTTGTCTTCCTTTTACTGTCAAGAAAGATGATTGCAAGCAAGCATGTTATGATTTGACTATGAAACAGATATTTGCGGTGTGGCAAAATGAGTGGAAAACATAGGCCTGTATAAGATGAATAGCCTAAATAAATCAGTGAGGCACGGCATGGATGGGTCAAATAGGAAAACAAAAGTAGCCTAAATCTGTCCGTATAAGCGATCATTTAAATATGGCAGGAAGCATGATTTGGCAATAGAGAACTAGGTTAACAACCGATGTAGAATACATTTACATTATCTAATTTCTTGGATAGAGTTATCAACAATATTTTTATGAACTACGATGAGCGGGGGTGAGTCGCATTCAGTTAACAACTGACTGATTAATAAAGACAATATATATTGTATATATAAACTAACGGGGGGGGGGACAACAACATTTAAAAATCAAATCTTAGAATTAGGACTTGTCCTATTTTGTCGGGAAAAAAAAGGGTTCGGTTCAGTCTGACGTGTCCTGGTCCAGCAGTCTCAAGGCAGTTGCATATAGTCGAGACAATGTAGGCCTATTAGTGTTATTTTTAAAAGCTTAATACAAAACACAGAAGCCAAGTTACATTCAGTAACAAATAAACAATTAATGAATAAGCTCGAAAACATATTTAAAATAGGCTATACGTTAACAGCCTCAAAACAATGTTGGTTTCGTCTGGTTCAGCCTATAGAAGGAGACCCGCAAATACGCACATGAATTTAAGTTAATAAAATTAATCGACGATATTAAAAAACGGTGTAGTTAATTTTTCCTAAATATACACTCTATAGACTGCTCAACTCTATAAAATGAGAGACCTAATGTTTGATTTTCGAGCGTGGATAAATGGATGAAAGTGGTCACCCGTGAACACCTGCCCCAACTCGCCTGTTCTTCAGCGCGCGCCGAGTTTTAAGATTAAAAACACTTGAAGAGAACATATATATTTAGTTTTACAAAGATGACATACTCATTAACATGAATATTGTGTTAACATGTGTCAACGGTTGCGTTTCATAAGAAATGTGACAAAATGAAATTAAATTCGTACGTATGAGAAACAGTCACACAAGAGGCAACATTGTTACTCTCGTTTTCTAAGAGAGAAAGGGAAAGAAAAGCAAAAGAGCTCGCAACTCTGCTCTTTTCCACATTAAAGCGTACATACCCAGTATATTTCCCGATGGTTTCTTAGCTTTGTTGTGGTAGACAATGAAACTTGAGAGTCGATCAGCAAAAAATGAATGCTACCGAAGCGGCCATCTTGGAATGAGCTGCAGACGCTGTCAATGGCTCTAACGTTACACCGCCGTGCTCATTGTGGCCTTCTTGCGCATTTGCACATAGGTTAATGTAGCTCACTCTTCGCCGACACTTTCCGATTTGATTTACAGATAAATCCACAGATTCCGGTCATAGAAGGTAAATTCCAGAGGCGCAGTTCTCCTGCACGGCGATCTGAAAAACACAGTGCCTGATGGTTCAGCGCAAACTGACACAGTCCCCAAAATGGCTTAGTTCGACCGCCCCACTTCATCACGTGATCTCATTCCTTACGGGTAGCCTGGGAATTAGTAGTGGGGTATATCATCAATAGGGTACCCCTCTGACGGATGTCTTTGTCAAACCTCACCACCCACATCACCACTTCTGAAGAGGAAAATCCCTCGCCAAGCCTCGCAGTTTGATCGGAACGATTCTTAGACCATAAGCAATGAAGAACTTTTAGAAAAGCAGTATTTCTCTTTATTTTCACAAAACTCGCATGCAGTGCTAAATGACCAGACGCAGAACAAGCAAGGTTTATTTTGAATAAGTCAGAATTAGGCTGCATTTTAAATTAGCACAAGCGGAATTAGGCAAGACGCTCTAAATGCTTTCTCTATTTTCATTTCACGCTGATTTTTATATTTTGTTCCCACGTAAGATGTATGTTTTAGGCCTAATGGCCAACATGTTCCCAAAGCATTATGCAACTTATGCAGAATATACGCATTTTACGTCAATGACCGTATAGGCTACTGTTAAGCTGTAGCCTAAATCAACAAGTAAAGCACAAATTCGAAAATAATACATTTTTACATTCCTAAATGTTGCTCAGAGTTTTTTTTTTTTTTTTTTTAGACTGTTGGCTACTTAAAATGTAAAATGATTGTGCTTTCTGGTATAGAGTAACAATAAGTTAGCTACACTCGCCTGCACGTCAGGATAAAGTAGTGCTTTTATTAACACTCACTTGCTCAGTGATACAGTGAAGAAAAGTTGGGTGGTGAAATTTTACTCAGTGCACAGATCTTAACTGTCATGCGGTAGCCTATAATAGGCAAATATGTATCCTTTACAGCAATGTTTTGCCAAATACAAGATGTATTGTGTAGCCCACTGAAATCACACTGAACCTTTAAAAAAACACGCTCTAAGCCAAGCCATCTTTTAGTAAACTACCATTATGGCTATTTCATTGACCAGTCCCGACTTGAATGTTGGGTTTAGGTTATACAGCATTTTTTTTTTACTTTTGTTGTTTACAAATTCCAGAAACCGGTCACAAATTTTAGCATTTACCTTGATAGCGTTCTTATAGTGATTATTAGATAATCAGTGAAATTGTGAGCGCGCGTTAGTACGTGCACTCGCTCGTGTGGTAGCTTGGTGTTTTTCTCTAGTCTCCCCCGTTTAGGGCACTGCGTTCAGCTGCAAACCACACGCAGGCTGCCTGCCATGACGTCAGCTGCTCTAATACAGGCACTTCAGCGAAAACAAAGAAGCTCAGCGTGCTGGCGGAAACCCGAGGCACTTTAGCATTAACCGTACCGGGTTCTGCAAAACCTTAAAGCTTCTTATCTACCCTACCATCTACCCTACCGGTTTCACTCGTAATCTATCGTTACTAAAATAAAAACATGCCATTAACTCCGCGCATGATTCGAATTAGTCAAGGTATACGCCAATTGTAAGCTAATTTCAGAGACTAGTGTCATTTTCTGATAAATATACCGATTATAGGCTATCTATACCTATTTCTTTATTCCGACTACAGATGTGATTCATCAAAATGGCGTATCTCAGTCGCCTAGCGGGTGTTAATGCAGCACGGAGTCTTGAGCAACAACTCGAGAGATAGACTAATGCCCTCCTCTTCCAAAAACTATTGATAAATCCATAGCGTCTATGCATCATGGAAAACTACTCCAGTATTACATAAATGTGTGGAAAAATAAATGCTTTCCACGGGTTCTTATTACCCCATTCCTTGCGTGATTAAATGTTGACCCGAATCTTACACATAACCATTTTAAAGCACGCGGGCTCCTTTTGTCTTGTCATTTATTCGATCATCCTTAAGACCTTATGAAGACGATTTAAAGTGATTTATTATAACATATATAAATGGCAAATAAAACGAGAAGATCTCTCAAAAATGACCATGATCAGTGACTGCGTTTCCTCTTTTGTCTTAGGCCTACTCATGGGTTAAAATTTAATGACACTATAGCCTATGGATTATTGATTGTTTACTGATTCCACTAAATTGATTTGTGGATTTAATGGGAGCTGGAGCTCAGGACTTACAGACACAACCGCTTTGAGTTTGTGTTTAGTTATGTCTTTGATGGTCTTAATCGAATGATGACGATTTCATGAATAAACATGAATATTGTTCCATTATGACATTAAGATAAAGATAAGCACACGAATGAAACAACGTGTCGAGAAAAAATATCAGTGTAGCCTTGCTAATATTATTGTTTAATCATTCATAGAAATGTTAATACATTTATTATCGGGTAGCCTGTAAGTCAATGAGCTTGTTTGCATTTTCTTCCTTATAGACAACACCTCTCTACGTATAACTCACTAGTCATTTGTTCAGTGTTACGACATTAATAAATTGTTTATATTTTTATATTACGTGTGCCTTATCTTATCAGCTCAACATTTTTTAATGAGAAGCCTACTCTGCTCATAAATATCGTTTTTCTTCCTTTTCGATACTGACATCCTGTATAGAAAGAAAAAAATCAAATAGGCTATAATTGATTCGATTTGTTTCATGGGATTGACTAAATGGGGTGGAAAATGGAAGGGCCATCTTCCAAGTATAAATACAGAATTAGAAAGTGTAATTTTTTTTTAATTATGATGCATTTAAAATATATAACTTACACAAACGCATAACATAAATACATGTATTCATAAAAGACTTTTACTTATATAAAAAAATAAATAAAAATAAAATGGAAACCAGACTAATTTGTAAGCCTATACACATCGCCTAAAATTAACCACAATGGGCTAAGGACAATAATCTTGTGAAAATATATTTTTTTATTTCCTATTTATTTAGAGCCGGTAAATTTGGCTTTTGCGCTTTATTGATTTAGGCTACTTACCTTTTTAGGCGGTGGCAAATGCATGCTTTCTGTAGTATTTAAATTAATATAGACTATTTTGTATGCCTACATTTCAGCAATATTCCAAGACCTAATAATATACAAACCTCAAGCTGTTATTCTTTAATTGCAAAAGAAAAAGAAAAAAATGAAAGCCCGTCAGCTTACGTCCATAGGTCTATGCCGACTCAAGGACAAGAGTTTAACAAACAAAGAAAATGGCTAAATGAAAGACTTTCCATTAGACTGAAAGACAATGGGGATGTATATTTTGTTTCAGAATTCCGTTGTTAGTTAAATAAGGCCAACCCCTGACACAGACTGTGTTTCTATCCTTGCAAGCCCAATGACGCCCGCATGAGCTTCTCAGTTACAGAAGTGTAAATGTGATTCTTCATCGTGTTAAAGCTTTCTCAAAATAATTTCACAGAATTAAACATGTTTGCATAGGCCTATGTCCTAATAACGACCAAATCAAAGCTAGAAAACAATTAACCTCTGTTAATTAAAAAATATTGATAAAATAATATTCATACATAAATTATAGAAAAATAAGATTTTTTTCCCCCCAAGACTTGTATTTAATGTAGACCATATGCTGCCAGTGACCGCAAATGACTGATACAATTAAATCTGTTTAGATATTAAATGCATTATTTCGTAGGCCTGCATTTGAACAGTTCTTCCTACTTTTAAAGATGTGAAGTTTAGGCTAACTGTGAGCTTTCTCTGTCTAGCTAACTTAATTAACATCTCAAAGTTTTGACTGTCTGATCTTTCAGTATTTTCACTCAGATATTTTCTTTGTCACAAATCAAACTTTCTCGTGAAAAACCTTTGGCGGTATCATGTAATGAGTCGTGCTTAATATTACGCCACCACTGGATTGTTCACTCGAATACAGGCCTTTTGCCGTGTGTTTTAATCACATGGACTTTTATCTGCACTTCATGGAACATGCTTGCGGTAGAAAAGAAACGGGACTAGCCCTGGTTATTTTACCATCTTTTTAGACTGAGAAGAGAGACGGTCAATGAATAGCCTAATCGAAACTGTTTAGGTAGAATATCAATGTCGCAAAATTTACCAAATATGAAAGGAGGTTAGGTTAATGATAAGAGAAGTACAAACAAC
This sequence comes from Ptychobarbus kaznakovi, assembly GCA_027422405.1. NCBI lineage: Eukaryota > Metazoa > Chordata > Actinopteri > Cypriniformes > Cyprinidae > Ptychobarbus > Ptychobarbus kaznakovi. The sequence goes on from CM049805.1 coordinate 14,834,505, forward strand.
GCTACAAGGGAGATTTTCTCTCTCTCCAATCCCAAAAAAATCTCCAATCTGTTCTAAACGTTTCTGATGACGTCACTTCTTTTACAAGAGATTAAAAAAAAAAAAAAAAAGATATGATAGATAATGTCATTACAGATGTGGAAAAGGCTGTAACGAGGCCATGTCAGCTTATTTATTAATTTTGAAAAAAAAGTCCCCTGGTGTATGACGCACCACGTCTCTACCGAATCTTTCATTCTTATTGGCTCGCGCTGTGGCGGCTGCATGTGAAACGTGTGCTACGTAACGCAAGCTGACTGAGCGATGGGCCCGTTTGAGCCAAAGGACGGGAAGTTATGCTAAATTTGCCTCAAAACCAAGATTGTCCGAATGGGTAGTAGGTAGTAAACCTTCTCAAACCTATTCTTTTCAGCAATGGCTTTCCCCGAGATCCTTACGTTAGTGTTGTTATCCGGGCTGCTCGTTATTCAGCCTTGGCCAACATTAGCATGGGACGCAGACCTGGAGCTTTTCGACCTAGTGGAGGAAATCCCCCAAAACTTCTATGAGTTCCTGTCGGTTAATCAGGTAATGGCAATTTGATGTAAATCGCAAAATTATCACGCGTGCCTTTTGACTCGGTCATTCAAACGGTGTCGGCAAATGTGATATTAACTTTAACATACAGCAGCATGCCGACGTAAATTTATTCCAGTGCGTTTACAGAGACTAATGTTACATTCTTATCAAAGCAACTCGAGCCGTTAGCTGAATAGCTTTCTTTAGCCCCACTATTATGTCTCTCGACTCGGGGTGAACGGACTCTGCCTCCTACGGAACCTGGACGGCGGTAGCCATTGACTAAGAAACCTCCCGGCTGTGGGCCTGAACTACACAACATGACGTGTCATTACTTGGCTCATAAATGGATGGTTTATTGTTCTGCTGTAATTTCACTATTTGGTTGCTAAGTCATATTTGATGCGTCGAAGAGCCCATGCTTTTATAATCACATCCGATATTCGTAAAAACTAGTAACGCTACTTTGTTTCACTTTATTTCCTACAACCGCGTCAACCGTTAGACAGGCATATATAACGTTACCTTGCAGAAATGTGTTATCAATGCATTTCCGAAGAAATGCTAATTCTGTGCTAAAAAGATTGTAACGTTAGCTCCGTTTTGGAACGTGCTAGCCAGTTTCCAGCTAGTCCAGACTGGTAAACCAGCTACTGTGCTCCAGAAACCAGCTTAACCACACTGGTATGATCAGCTGGTATCTGGTTTGTTGCTAGTCCAAAATAGTCTACCAGTTACAGCTTGCAGTATAAATTGCATATTACAATTGGCAACATTGACAGTATGTTTATTGTAAGAAACTATAAAGGTGGCAGGACATTCTGCAGCTTGTATTGCTGCTTTATTTTGCCTGAAATGCCAAAGACATTCCAAACACACAGTCTGTTTTCGTTTTTAAACAAACACTCACAGCAGTGAAGTCTCAGAGTATTAGCGTTCCTGACTTTCTGTCAATATTGGCAATAAAATGTTGGGATGATGTTTATTTTGATGATTCTGTTTTTTACAGGATGCATCCTCATCTGAGATCAGGAAGGCATATAGAAAGCTCTCTCTTACATTACACCCCGATAAGAACAAAGATGAAAATGCTGAAAACCAGTTTCGACAGGTTAGTGTTTTGTTAAGTTTGAATGAAAGTTTTCTTTGGGTTAATGTAGATTGTGTTAATTGTTGCTTTTGGAATTCAGTGTATTACAATTGAAACATCTTCTCTGTCATCTCTTACTAGTTAGTAGCCATCTACGAAGTCCTCAAGGATGAGGAAAGAAGACAAAGGTGGGGTGTGTTCATTATTCGCTTGTGGACTTTTATTTATTTAATTTTTTTTATTAATCCTAGACCAGCTGTTCTCAAGCTTTTTGACTTGAAGGCCTACGCACTACTTGTTGTCCAACACATTATTTAAAGATGTTTCTGCTGTAATTATGTATTTACGATTATTTTTTTTTACATTTTTATTAAAACAGTTATTGATATTTGTTGTATGATTGTGTGTATTACATTTAATTTATGCATTTAGCAGACGCTTTTATCCAAAGCGACTTACAGTGCATTCAGGCTATACATTTGTATTGTCAGTATGTGTTTCTATTATTCTTATTATCATCTTAAAGTTAGTACTTTAATATAAATAATTAGAAGTCATCCTGTGGCATCATTGATAGTTTCTGAGACCTCCTGGTTAAGCACCACTATCTAGTATAGCAGTGAAAAGTGTTTCTTACACACAAGTTCTTAGAGGTCCTTAAATAGTGATGAAATATGAGTTTTAATAATTTTATTAACATTATGCCCTTAAGTAAGATCCCTAATCACTGTTTGTACCAGTGTGACTATGACTGGGATATTTGAACTGAATATTACAATTTATTTTAACAGTAGTTTCTTACTACACCCACAGATATGATGACATCCTGGTTAATGGGCTGCCGGACTGGAGACAGCCTGTCTTCTACTATCGACGGGTTAGGAAGATGAGTAACGGAGAGTTGGGCTTCCTCCTGTTCCTCATTCTGACCGTGGGTCACTATGCAGTCATATGGTCCATCTACCTTGAGAAGCAGTTGGTAAGTTCTGAATTATAATAATAAGAAAAAGCACAGTTGTTGTCTTGTAATGCTAGCTTCTGTATTTGGCCTAGCCAGATTTTCAGACTGATGGCAGAAGGTCTGGACTCCATAGAGGCCTTCACTGACCAACATGTAGAACAACCAACCACAGTTTTGTTCAGCATCATGTTTAGCGGTATGAAAATGTAAAGTCGATGTCCCTACGATAACAGACGCGTGCAATTCATTCAAGAACTTTGTGCAAGTTTACTGCAATAAAAGTGCTGTGAACTTCACATACTTTTTAAAAAACAAGATTTAATTGATCCTCATGAGCTTTCATTTTCACAGTTGTTAACATGACTTCTTCTGTAAGGGGGTTTGGCATCACAGCAGCTTTGTTTCGGACCGTTAAAGAACACGACACAAACGTCTCCTGGAAGTCCTGTAGAATTAAACTAATTAGATGATGACTTTGAAAATCCCAAAATGTTTCCCATTTTCTGTGCCATGTTCAGCCAACGGTCCGTGGGGGTCGTCTGAGGCCGAGACTAGCTTTTGTAATACTAAATGTACTATAGCATTCCCAGTGATCGCTGCTATGTCCTGATTCTTCTCAGGATGAACTTCTGAGCAGGAAGAAGAGGGAGAAGAAAAAGAAGCAAAGCAGTAAGATAACAGAAGAGATTAAGTCCTTGGCACAGGACAAAAGTGAGAGGTAACCTAATAACAGGGCTTATGTGTGTTTAAAACGTCAAAATTCAAGTTTTCCTAAAATGACATAAAAAGGAGTAAGAAAAAACACAGAGAAAGATATTCACTTTTTTTGCATTGCATGCAAAAAAATTAGTGTCTTTTGTTTTGTCTCTCTCTTTTTTTTCAATACAAATATCTACGTATCCAATGTATACTTTAAGCCAACACGTGTTTACTTGAGGTGCAAAATAAAGATATAACTTGTTTTCTCTTAAAAAAAACAAGTTGATATTTGTTCTTGTTTTGATGATAAACTTGCTTCATTTTGATACATTTCTCAGAAAATTCAACTTATGTCATTTTACTTAAGTGAGTGTATCTTGATTTAAGAATCTTTTGACCTGGAAAAATCAGATAAAAATACTGAGAAAGAACATCACTTTTTTTGCAGGTACAGTATAAGTTATGGTTGTTTCGTTATTGTAGAGTTTGGGAACAAGCTATTTATTATTAACATTATTAAGCTACTTTTTTGTGTGAAAAGAATGAAAAATAGAGATATGAATGAAAAATTATATTTTTTATTTTTTAAATTCCAAGCTTTATTATTACAACTTATTGCGTGTTCCCTACACATTTACATTGAGAACATTGACATACTGTTGCCTTTAAATATTTCTTAAATTGTCTTTACTTGGTTTTAAAAAGATCTTTATAAAGTTTCTGCATAAAACCATGAAAAACATGAAATGCTGACATAACATTTTTTGTAGATCTGACAGGCCACACTGGCATGACATTTTACCTCTCAAATTAAGCATCTGGTTGTACTATTCAGTGAAGTCTCTCCCTCATATCATACAGGTACTTTTCCACCAGATTTTGTTTTCAAAATAGACACTACAAGGCTAAAGCTGTAGCCATGACCATATGTTGTGTTTTTAGGATGTGAAGCAGTATTATAAAGAGTATAAGGAAATGAAAGTAAAAGAGAAGGAGGAGGCAGAGGCAGAGGCTCTGGCTGAACAGGAAATGCAGCAGAGTAAGATCATGATCTCACACAGTTATACATTACACTCTGACCTCTGCACATACATGTTATTGAGATTGATTCGTGACTATGTGACCCTTAATAATACGTGTTGCTGACTGATTTTGCTCTGCAGAAGAAAAACGGCCTAAGGTGAAGAAACCTAAAGTGGAGTTTCCAGTCTATGAACCCAATACAATTGCTGCTTTTGTGCCAATTTATGATCAGGGTATATCTATTGACGATATTGAGGATCAAATGGATGACTGGTTAGAAGGCAAAAAACAGCAGAAGAAAGTAAGTGTTTGTCTCTGCTCAACGGACATTGATTTTAATTGTATCTATTGAATTAACCAATGGCTGGTGATGATTGTAGGCTCAAGAGTGGACGGAGGAGGATCTCAGCCAGCTCTCCCGCTGCATGGCCAAGTTTCCTGGTGGAATGCCAGGCCGGTGGGAGAAGATTGCTCATGAGTTAGGCAGATCAGTGACTGAGGTAAATCTCTAATTGGTACAGTTATGACTAGTAATTGACCCACAGCAGCTATAATGCTGCTATATATTTGATAGGTATTTTAACTGAACTGAATCAACGATGAACTGATTTAGAGCTGCTTTACAGTGAAATTAAATCACTGTAAAGCTGCTTTTAAACAATCTGTGTTGTGCAGAGTGCTATATAAATAAAGGGGGATTTAATTAAGATGAATATAATGATCTTCTATATAATAACATACATTTCTATTTAAAGGGGACATGACATGGATTTTTCTATTTATTTTAATAAGTTCCTTGAGGTTTGCTTATAATGTTAATAAAGTTGTTTGCACATTAAAAACATGAATATGTGGAAAAATGATCATTTTCAACCCTCATTCTGAACTTCTCTCAGAAACGGGCTGTTTTTAAGGGGCGGGTCCTTTCAGGCATCTCAGTAATCCATCACTTATAATTGGCTAAGTTCATTGCATAGCAAACGTATCAACACCCCTTGCTATTGCATGTTTGAGTGTTTTGACAACATGATCAAAATAAAATGGTCGTTTTCAGACAAAGCGATATGAAATCATTTACTTACGGTTGTAGTCAGATCTAGTACCGCTTTCTTCAAATGTTTTTGTGAGCTCTACATGACACTGTGCCTCGTTTACAAAACAACATGCTCCGATCATTCCTTCCACACGATCCGGGGTGAGATGAAAAATAACCACCGTTCCTTACTATGAGATCCTTCTGATATCTGTACAAAGACTTGAACGAGCTGTTTAAACCAAACGCATCAATGCGGACCATTTGTTCTGACGACAGACCCAAGCGCGTGGACCGTGTCAAAAAGTGCACGTGCATCTGTATACTGTATCCAGTGTGGACAAGATTGCGGCAGTGATTGTAATTTCTATAGGTTTTTGACGCGACGTGATGCTCGCCCTTAGATTAAAGATTATCGCAAAACATAAGCTCTGTGTTCAATCATAGTTCATGAAACTTACACGTTTTGTCCATCAAGATAATCTACACAAAACAATTTAACTTTGACGAATTTTGAAGCCTAAATAAAAGCGCCAGAACCGAAAAGCTAAACTTAGGCTATAAATGAACTACTGCACCACGGTCGCTCACCTTCAACCTCACCAGCACCGCTCACGACAACTTTCTCAAACTTATTTTTAACGTTCAGTGAAAAGTATTTACACTGTATGTGAATTTTAATCCACGCTACATGAACCGTTTCATATAAATACAAAACTAGAGCCAAACTGAAATGAGACATTAGTTATAAATAGTATAGTGAATAAATGAAATAATCATAACAGAAGGACATATGAAAGCACGTATTTCTGTACATTTCGAAATAAGTTGCATTAAAAATCAACAATTCCTTGATTAATATGAATTAAAAATGTATCGCCGCATATTCAATCCTTTTAAATAACAGCAGAGTGAGCGAGTTTTTGGATATGGTAAGATTAAACTTATTTTAGTGAACTAAACACCACATTTCAGCTCATTTTGTTAGGGTGGGTACACATGTTATTTTATCCTTGCTTCTAGAAAATCCTCAATCTATATGCTTTCTAACAGCTTCATGTGGCCGTAAACATTTAATTTTAAAGTGGCTTTAAGCACATGCATCATTAAAGTTTCACTTTCACCACGTAAAGCCGGTAAATGAGGTGTTTACATGTAATAATCATAATATGAGTCATAATTATCATAATTGACCTTATGGTACAAACCAGAGTCTCCACATCAGTAAGTGATAAAACGAGCATGTTCCATCTGAAGCCTTGTCGCATTTCGGGACAAAGCAAAAAAAAACAGTCGAACAACAATATAAAATGCGGGAAACTATTCATTGGTTATTCTAAAATTAATTGTATTACAAATTATACTACAACTGGAAAATACTGTAATGATAAACTGTTTGGCGTGATGACGTTGAATGTCTCCGAGAGCGCCTGTAGTCCCATTTAGCAACTTGTTAGCAACCCTCTTGTTTAAGAAACGTAACAGCTTAAAAAAATCAAGAGTGTGTAACTGGTGTTTTATGTCGTAGAATAAAACATGAAAGTATCTTGAGCTTGTGTGAACCACGGACCTTATTTATGGGATTTTGTTAAATCCCTTAATTAAAAAAAAAACATTGACTCTGGGACGATGGAAGCGGAAGTGATAAAATGCTAACTCGTTTCCGGGTTTTCGCCTACAAAGTGACATCATAGTTCCACCACTCTATTTCTCCTGACTTTTGGGAGCGAGCAAGATCTCACGATATTACTCCTTGAGGTGAAAAGCGGTCTTGCGATATCAGTATAAAGTTCAGTTTTACAAGCATGAAGTGCGTCTCGATCGCAGCAGCTCAGTCCACAAACTCTTCCTCTGCATATGCTGGAGTTTGTTCATCTGGGAAACACTAACAGTGTGCGTTATCTGTGTAGATTTGTCATGAACCATGAACTGACAAACCTATGCCAACACAGGAGAAAGCATCAACATATTTCTAAACATGCGATCTGTTGTACATCACGATTTCAAAATAAATGTCACTGAGTTTCCTTGTTAAATGGATTTAAACGTCATTGAATAACTCTTGAAAATGAAATATTGGTGCCCTCTGCAGGAATTTGTTATAATACATAATGTACTTAAGTTGTTTATATTCATATTATATATAGGCATATTACACTATGTACTTTAACAGTTTTGTTCAATAAAACCATGTAATTACTTGGTTTTAATACTTAATTTGAACCAATTATGATCATTAGTTTATATATACATTTGTATATACGTTTATATATATATATACAGTCATATTAAAGCCTGTTTTTCACTTAGGTTTATTTTTTTATTACAAAAATGATCAGATTACTCAATTGTCAAAATAATCAGTAGATTTCTTGATTACCAAAATAATTGTTAGTTATGGCTCTAGGTTAGTTAAAACATTTCAAAATACAACTGCATTGTTTTGTGATTAAAAGACAAATGTTTTGCAAATTGAACATTTCTTAAAAATAGTATTCAAATATTCTCTCATTCTAGTGAACCAAGTCTCTGTATTTTGTTTCTCATGAGCTAAGTTTGTCACACCCCTAGCGTCTACAAGCATGATATAGCTCATATTTTTCCAAGTGATTGATATAGCTCTTATTCTTCAGGTCAATCATGTATTCATAAAATAAAAGGAAAGTGTACTTTGCCATCGTTTTAAATGTTAAAGTGGCCATAGTCATTGCATGCTTTGCTTGAGCTGCACTTTATTTGTTGTACCATTGTTTTATTAGTTTTTATGTATTATAATTTGAAAGATATTAACAGTATTGTTTGATAAGTGAGATCGCTTAGTGCAAAAACATAGTGCTTAAAGTCCTGGAATTTCATTTAGCAATTTCTGTATGAACCCTGATTTTGTTACATTTTACAGGTATTTTAAATTGTAATAAGATTGCACAATTTTACTTTTTTTTTTTTTGTCAAATTTAAAAAAATCTGGTACATAAATGTGTGAAGTACCACTGTAACCAAAAATGATTTTGGTATACCTTTACAGGTGACAGCAAAGGTAAAGCAAGTCAAAGACTGTGTCACCAATACATCAGGTAAGCTGTTTGTGTCATTCAAATATTACCTACAGTGTATGATTTATCACCTACTGTGACGTATTATCAGGCATATCTTTCAGACACTCATCTCTCTCTGCACACTTTGTCTTTATTTCCAGGGTTGGTGAAGTTTTCTGAGCTGAAGGGTGGTGCAGTGATGGGAAAGAGTTCCAGAGCCGTCGCAGTGCCAGACAGTCTGATGACCCAGCGAGAGGAGCCCTTCGAGCAGCAGCCGGAGGATTCAGCAGAGCCTGCTGTGGCAGAGGTCTCTGAGAGCAAAGCGCTCAGGAGACGGACGAAAATGTCTGTGGCCGGGAACGCTGGAACCGGAGCAGCGGAGGAGAGAGTGAAAGGACGCAGACAAAGAGACTTCGACCCCTCAGCTGTAGATGATGACAGTGAAGATGAGAAGAAACCATCAGCCTCCAAAGAAAAACCCAGTGCTGCTGAAGATGTCTGGACACAGAACCAGCAGAGGCTCTTGGAGCTGGCCTTACAGCAATGCCCACGGGGCACCACTGAACGCTGGGACAAGATTGCTAAGGTGGTGCCTGGGAAAACCAAGGTGAGCAAAGTTCTCACCCACAGTCATTGGAAAATGTATTTAAATTGACATTTAACTGCATATAAAAGCTGGATTCCATATTAATTAATTGCTTCTCTTTAACCTATTTAGGAGGAGTGCATGTCGCGTTATAAACTGTTGGCGGAGCTGATTCTGAAACGGAAGCAGGCCAAGAGCTGACTCCTGGTCTTCAGTATTTCACCGTACCTCTCACCTGCTTGTTATGTGCCTTAATGCAACCCTACGTCCTGTTGTCACACTATGTGCCATGTTCAGTCTGAATCATCAGCATTAAGCATTGGAGAGATCCAAACTGCACATTTAAAGGTTTTATTTATTTTAATATCCGTTTCAGATTATAGACTTGCTTTTTGTTTCTCTATGCAACCAGACAGTTTGAGGAGCAGAAGAGATACATTTTAACCCCCCTCCCCCTCCCCCCAGTTTTGAAACATTGTTTTTCAGAAGCACAGTGTGTTGTGCTATAGTCAGTTTTGGTCATATGTTACAACATAAAGTATTTGCATACAATATGTAATGAGTCCTAGTAGTCTCTCTTGTGGTCGTTACTGTGCTTCAGCACATACATTTTAAAGAGCAGGATACTGTTATCTTCATATGTTGCCATTCTGTAGATTTGAATTAAATCAAGGGATTTTTTTTCAATTAGAGATGTCCTGTATACAGTAAACACATTTTGCAAAGTTTTGAATCGAACTTTCTCAAACAACTACAGATAGGTGGAATTACATTGTCTATAATGAAAACTGATAAAAGTATTTAAATTTCACCAAACTTCAAGTTCATTTTATTTGCAGCAGCTTTCTAAATCTAGCTATGCTTGATGTTTCTGACAGCAATTTCCACAATGCATTAGTTCAGAGTCTGAGGTCATTAAGAGGAGTAGGAAGATGATGCCAAAGGATGAAAAATAAATTAACCCCATTATAAAAGTGAAAGAGATGTTCTTGTTTTAATTATTGTTTTTAAATCAACTTTAAAATTAAGTAATTATTGCAATTGAAAATGCAATTGTCATGTTATTTCCAGTGTCGGTGATAATGACATGTATAGTGTTTTTGTTTTATTTAAATACAGCTAATGTAGGCTTTGCTATTTAGGAATAGGAACACTTTACAACCTGCTGAGGACAGTTTGATTTGTAATCAACACACAAATGAAGTCTGCTGCTCTCATGTGGCTGTGAGAAGAAATGCAGCTACTTTACACCAGTCATTAATTGTTTTGCTTAATTATTTGCACTGTTGTTTTACCAACCTGACAGGACACATTTCAACTCTGTTCAAACCTCTGAATGTCACAAACATGTGGCTTCCAATCACACAGCTATATTGCTCTATAACTGATTTTAAGATCTGAGTATGTTATTGATGGAAGTTTCATATTTTGCAAAAACAAATGCTTGCTTTTAATGTTGTGATCATCTCCAGGGAAAATACTTATAACAAATAAAGTAAACTGGAGAAAGAGGGGCATTTAAATCAGTAAAACATGGCGTTATTTTGAATCTACTTGATTGATTTCAGATGTTAAAGTGTGATGTTCACCTTGAAATTATGGTCCAGATATTGTCAATATCTTTTACCCTACAAAGCCTACTGTATCATGTCTGATACATTAATTTCTAATGCCTCTAAATTATCAACATGTTCAAAACTTTGCTGAAAAACTGCTGTACTCAATCCATACAATATTCTGCCCTCTGACTGATAGTTCATACTTTTTAACAAGTAAAAAGTAATTTATTTACATTACATACTATCAGAAGTTCGTCTTTCTTTTTTGCCATATAAATAACAGCAACCACACCAGCATATTTCTGCTGAGTTTGGGCTTCTGAATAAAATGTGTGCTTTTTCCCCTCCTTGAGCTATGTGATCCATACAAGCCTGATGTATCAAATATGAAACAAAAACGTTTTTTTTTCTACTATTATTTTCTATGGCCAAATTTACAGGATTAAAAAAGACGAATGCTTATCCTGTTAGACATCCATAAAGCAAGGCTTAAGATCAGATCCGTTTTTATATAGAACAATATTTAGAATTGGAATAAACAAATTTACCTGTCAAGATTTTTTGATGGTAAATTTGTTCATATGATATTTTAGTCAAATGAATTTGAGTCGAGACAAAGGCTGGTCGTGTTGTTGTCCAGCAGATGGCTCTCTTACACTCTCATTCTTTACACAACAGAGCATCTTTTGTAGCGTAAACAAGTTAGAAGACCCCACCTCTCTGGTGGTAGAACAATAAAAAGTCGTGGGTATAATTCGAAATTATATTCAGACGAAAGGAAGGGCGGTATTACTCTCCACGAAAAAATATTATGTTTTTAATGAGTTTCTATATTAGCACATAGGCATATTCAAACAGCAACTCTAGCTAACTTTGCTAACTTCACACCGCGTCAAGCTCAATTTCAACTATATAGCCATTTTTAGCTTACAAAAACGAAAGAGCATAATAGTTTGACTTCGTATATTTAAAAACAATGTCTTTCCTGAGGGAACACAAGACTGTGCGTATTTTGCTCATTGTTCTTTCTCAATTTGCGTTCGTTGCTGCTTTGATTGTCAACGCACTCGCGGGACCAGGGAAAGGTAACTGTTACGTAACACGTTCATTTATATACAGATGTATAATAAGTCATGCAACTAATTTAACGTTGGCTTTTAAGGTCCATTTCAGCGCAGCACTGGAAACATATCAGACAGATATCAGACAGAGATCACTCCTGCTGGATGGACCTTCTCTATTTGGGGTGTTATCTATTCCTGGCTTTTCCTGATGAACGCATATATCCTGACCTGGCTCTGTAGAGGGTACTTCAAACCACTTTGACACTTAACACTTTGCTTATTCACACTGTTTGAAAGCCATTATTGTAGTTTGACAGTCTTCGCCTGAATTATTGGCTGTCAGATTGTACACAAGTCCAGCAATCCTGCCCTCGGAGTTCTTTCTCTCTTGGATCATCAACATGATTCTGAACAGTGTCTGGCTGGTCTTGTGGGAGAGAGAGTAAGTTGTGGGCAGCCAACATGTTTTGTGGCATAATCATTGTTTTGCATGGTGCTTTGTGAAACGTGTGTCTCAGAAGTTCACATGTTGTCTTCTATTGATTCAGATTGATGATTCCTGCTCTGATTGTTCTTGTCCTGGTTGCTTTCACCAACTACCTGATGATCTTCTTCTCTTGTCTTGGTCTACGAGCTCATGGATCTTGGCTTAAACAGCAACATCCAAAAGACCTCTTCTGCATCATAGTTTTGGTATGCATTGAACATCATTTTGGAATCGCTTTGACAAGAGGCAGAGTACCCATACTAATGATTTATATTGTATTTTTTATTTATTTATTATTTTTAATTAAATGAACATGAACACATAACCTGAACATCATATGTAAGGTATTTAAATGCACAGTATTAACAAAAGATAGCAGGTAAATTAGGTGCGGTGCAGATTTGAAATGTTTGAAATGACCATGTCATATGTGTACCTCAGGTTCAAAATGGCATTGCCACCTATGCAACATGGACAAGTATTGCCACGCTGCTCAACTTCACTATAGTGTTGGATCTGGCGTCAGTTTCCCCAACAAATGCTGCTACTGCTTCTTTATGCATACTTCTGTTTGAAGTTATTATATGGTAATCATCATTTATTTTCTGATATAATCTTGTGATTTAGCTCAATGACATTTAGATTAGATCTTTTTGTTTATCCAAAAATACAGTTCATACAGTTTATAAAGTGATGTACTTCTTTATTTATTTATTTCAATATTGAAAAGATTTTTGGGGGAGCATAAAGTCAAAACTGATGGAATAATGAAGATTTAAAATGAAGTTCTTGCCAATCGTATTAAAGAGTTTGGAATTTTGGCTTTTATTATTATTATTATTCCTAAGAAAACAAAACATGTAAAGAAAATGCAATTAAAGGCATAAAACTGGAAATGATGTCATGACCACGTGTCAAGGTTATATAAAATCATTTGAACATTTAATGACGAGGCAAGTTTTGCTGTCATGTGGTGTGACTCTCCAGGAACTTCATGATGTTTATAAATGAATAATACATGAAATTCGTAAAATGCTGAAAATATATATTTTAAATAGTTTTAAAAATTATGATTAAGATGTGTATACAAATGTATGGTTAGGTTAAGAATAATAAATGATTACTTTTTACTTGTTGGTTACCCCACATGACATTTTTAGAGAAACCTTTCTTGAAAATGGTATAAAACTAAATCATTTTACATTTTCTTTAATTTGTGATTGACTCATATTTCAGATGCGTGTTTTCTACAGGTTTACAGTTGAAAACTTTCTAATAGAGAAGCAGGTCCGTTACATCCTCACCGTTTACCCTGTGATTATCTATGCTCTAATTGGAAGCCTAAGCAAGCATTACATCGCAGCAGGACCTGGCCGGAACGCCATCTTTTCAAGTTAGTCAATGATAAACACATCCATGCCTTTTTGGTTAACTATAAATAGAGCATTGTTAAATCACGAACTCATAAAGATGTTACATATTAAGGCTGCATTGTGCTCAGTGCTTACAGTGTCATGTTTTTATTTTCCATAGTGGTGCTCCTGGTGTTGGGCTGTATTCTGTTAGTGGTGCGCGTGGGGCTGGTGGTTTGGAGACACAGGACTCGGCCTCTCTTCCGTGAAATAAGTCCTGAGGTGCTGATGTCACCAAACAGCGGCACTAATAAATAACCATACATCATAAACACTACACACTAATGAAAACTTCAAAGATGACGTGGCCTGAACGGTAACACTTCCAGGTGTGCAGTACCTGCATGAATGTATTTCAGCTGGAACAGATGTCTTTTTCACAGTTTTATGGAAAATATGCATGAAACAGCATACGTAACAACATTATATCTATTCTCAGCTTGAGCCAGGCCATGTCCAAGATATTAATTGTGCCTATTTTGTTCTTTATTACTCTACCATTCTAAATATTAAATAAAAGTCTGCATTAATTTGATCAAAAAGAGCAGTATTAAGAAACACTATTACACTATTATGCACAGCTGCTTTTTATTTAATTTTAATATATTTTATAATGTACTTGAGTGTAAACATTTATATACAGTAACTTGTGACCAAAAATATCAGTATTATACCTGACAGTATATTCATTTGCTTGTTACCTTTTTACTTGTCTGTATGAATTAACATTAACATTTAATATTTTAACAATCCAAAGCAAAACACAAATGTGACCCTGGACCACAAAACCAGTCATAAGGGTCCATTTTTCGAAACGGAGTTTTATACATCATCTGAAAGCTGAATAAATAAGCTTTCCCTTGATGTATGGTATTGGTTTGTTATGATAGGACAGTATTTGGCCGAGATACAACGACCGGTATTTGAAAATCTGGAATATGAGGGTGCAAAAAAATCAAATGAAGTTCTTAGCAATGCGTATTATTATTAGTCAAAAATTAAGTTTTGATATATTTACAGAAGGAAATTGACAAAATATCTTCATGGAACATGATCTTTACTTAATATCCTAATGATTTTTGGTATTTAAAAAAATCTATAATTTTGACCCATGCAATGTATTAGTGGCTATTGCTATAAATATACCCCAGCGACTTAAGACGGGTTTTGTGGTCCAGGGTCACAAATAAGGGAGCAAATTATTACAGTATCAAAAGCAGTATGTCATACGAGAGCCAACAATACTCTACCATGTTTCAATACAAAACAAAAATAAACATTTGGATTGTTTTTGTTGTATGTTTTAAGTTTTTTTATAAGATATAACATTTATGAAAAGCTAATTTATGAATGTTTAATAAAATACCTGAAATGCATTTATTGTCATTGTTAATGATCATTAAAAATGTAACACAGACGTTGCATGATACACACTATGAATGATTCGTGAGAAACAGCTCTTATGTAGGTTTAGTGCCAAGTGCTCTGGAAACCACCTTGTTGTTGATTGCAAGCCTCTGAAACCACTGGTCTTTCAACGGCGATTACGGAGACATTCATGGTTGTGTCTGGTGAATATACATGCTTTGATCACGGCTCTTCTTGTACATTTACTTTGGTGTGGATGTGAACTGAAGCATCTTGTCATGCATGTTGTTGCCCTTTGGAATGTGTGTGTCTGCTGGCAGCAGCTGCAGCAGGCTTCACCCTGTGTACTTTGGCTTGTTCACTACAGGATTAATTACTTATGAGAAACTAAAAGACAAATAAAGGACATTTTTTCCTCCCAGGAGATTAACATCCCCTCCATTTCAGACTCACTTTCCCTGTGCTAGTATTAAAGTAGTATGTTAAGAATCTTTTCTTTGTCCTGCTTAAATTATTATTTTATATTTTAGACTACAAAACAAATGTAGCATTAAATATTTAATTTAAAGACAAAAGTATGCATTATACTGACTACTGCAGGTAAGGGGTTATTTATGGATAATGTTCTGACCCACCTGAAACCCATCAGAATTTTTTGTAACAGTTATTATACAAGCATATTATTTTTTCAGTAAAACAAAGCTTTATTTCACAGTCCAACGTATTTTTAACAGAAAAGCTGAGCGACACATTATCATGCTGTACCTATTCAAATTTACTGCAGATTGCTGCACAGAATATACATTTGAATGTGGTGAACATACATTCATTTAATGAAATAAGTTGACACACTCCAGTACAACGCATCAGTTCTTTCTTTGAACTGTCATTTTCGCATGAGGGCAGCTGTACATGAATTGTTTCAGCTGGCTTGCTCACATGCAAAGGTGCTTGCTCCGCAGTTGACATAGTCCTCTTCTTGACGTCTGTCCCTTTGGAAATTTTCAACTATTTCTTTCAAACATGTTTTTAAATGATAAACCAAAAATATCATGGCGATGTCGATGACCCAGACACTGAACAAGAAGTAGCGAAACCATTCGCCAAAAGTCTCTTGAAAATAAAAAATAAAAAACATGACATAGTTGGATGAAAATATGTAAGGTAAAATAAAGATTGATATTAAAATGATTTTTGAACATGACATCACATAACACACCAAGGCACAAAAAGCCGTGAAAATAAGTGCATTTCTTACCACATATCTCTTTCGCTGTCATCTCTTCTCAAAATAAAGCTGAAATATTAAAATAAATGTATTTATAAAATGGCATGTACTTGAAAAGCCACTTAAATGTGTAAAAAAAATGTTTTTACCTTAGCCTATAGACTCGGAGCTAACCAGCATCATTCAGCAGCAACAATGAGGTTTTGTTTCTCGCTAAACTATAAACTGTTAAAAGTGTTTAAAGGTGTTAAAAGTCACTTCCTCTGAGGTCAAGCTGAGATGTTGAGTCCTATGTTTAGTTTAGGAACTGAAAGCAATGATGTATTGCCTCTGGAGATTCTCCGTTGTCATCGCGATGTGTAGAATTATTGTCAGCTATTACTCATGGTAAACTGTAAAAAGAATTGCTGTAAAAATACATCGTTTCCTACATTAAAATACTGCTATTTAAATAATCTCGTAAATGTACTGCTGATAATCCACAAATCAAGCACTTGCAGTAAATTTACAGTATTTAACAATAAACCTATTTGTTTCTGAGAAGAAAAAAACTGTCTTGCACCGTCAACTTAGTACATGGGGTGTTGCATCTTCAACACCAGCTCTCATTGCCCTGCAGAAAGCAGTCAACGGGTTGTTGCAACAGAGAAACATATTGAGCTGACTAAAATATCACTACAAGAAAACAACCACGCGTAGAAGCTGTCACTTGTGAAGAAGAACTTGTGAAGAAGACTTCAGTGCAAAAGTAAAAATGTGTTTGAAAATGTGGGAAAACAAGGTGTTTTTTTGTGTCCATTATTGTGTTTGTGTCCTCAATATCACAGTATATCCAATCTAATGAAACTGTATTTTTTACATCAAAACTGTAAGTAACACACATTTGAATAATCACGGGCAAGATGATTATCAGTCATTAAGCCTGAGATTAGACTTCACAAAGAGATTACACTGGCCTCGGCTTGCAACAAATCATTGACATCCTACGCTTAAATAACTTACTACTGCTCAGTCATGACTGAATATGACACCACCAGCAGATATGAGCATCTAAAACAAGAGAGCATTTCAGTTTGATCATGTACCTAGTCTTTAATGATCATTCAATGGAGGAACAGCATCACGTCCAAAAATATAATCTGTTCGGCGAAAGCACATCAAGACAATCCTCTTATCCGCACATGTCAAAAATGAGAAAAGCTGTTTTTGCAATCCATACTAACAAATGATCTGTTTTCATGTTCACCACATCGCGTCATTATATTTCCCATTAATGTAAAAGCCTCCACGTGCATAGTATCACGGAGGATTCCAGTTTCAATAATATAATCCATTTGTCCAAGGTATTTAACATTCAGGCACTAATACACTTAAATTAGGAACAGCTGCAGGTAGTATTATGAAGTGTCTGGCTCACTGCAGAGAAAATACCACTCTTTTTTTCTGGTGAATCATTAAATCATTTTAATCAGTTGGATGTGCAAAAGTTGGATGTGGTCCTTTTTTTTTTTTTTTTGGAGACAGGTTTTGAATTTTCCCAAAATACCCTGGCACACGATTCCTTACACAGGCCACGACTTGTGCAGAGTCTTTGGTATTCAAACAGCAGGTTTAATGCTTGGTATTTGTTTGTCTAATCATCCAAAACACACACATATCTGCATTACAATACAAATGTTCAATATGTAATCCACCATAAACATTCACACTCTGTTGTTTATGTGCAAAAAGAGAAGCAAACAAATGGAGTATTAAGAATGACCTGTAGCTAAGACTTTAGCAGCAGTTCTGGTGCTGCACAGTTTGCTCCCTCTCAAGGACAAAAAAGCCATGGACTATTACCATCATCCGCCATTACTGGTTCCTTCCAGGTAAGGAGGTTTAATGTGCAGACTGATCTCTAACCAGATTTCATGCTGACTTGCTAGACGGTAAACTGGGTCAAAGGGTCCACCTTTGTGTTTGTCTGTGACCCTATATTACATTTGGAGAATTGATTTGACCAAATGCTTTGAATCACGACCCCTTTTCTGCCCAAAGCATCAACCCTCTATGATTGAATTAGCTTTTACTCCTGCACCTCTGGATTTAACCTTGCCTAGGGTGTTTTTATTGGAGACACAGCTTTCAGATAAATCAAATATATGCCTGTATATAAACTCCGGGTGTCGTCCTATGAGGATGCTTCAGAGAATAAATATATTTGGAGACTGATTATCCTTTAAAATAATATAGACTTAGTTTTTATGGCATTACAATATTCAGTCATTCTTGTTATAGCTTTAAATATCTTCCTATGCTACTGTTGAATCAAAATAGCACATTTAGGCCGAATACTGTACCTGTGAGAATTTCTATCAGACAGTCTTAAAAGAAGAAAATAATCATATTGCAAATAAAGCAGAGATTAGCTCTCTTTAGAGTTTTGCACCTTGATATTGATAGCTGTACACAATCAAAAGACTCGGCTTATAACCCACTTAAGTAAGAAAAATCTACTCATTGTTCCCATGTTTATTTTTGGGTGTGACTAAAACATACAAAAAGTAATTTTCGTTTAAACTGATGACAATGACGACATAATATAACTAGGAGTTATTGAATGAATGAATGTTTAATAAACTATTGCTCCACACTTTAAGCGACAATCATAAAACTGTTTTTCATTTGGCTCTCGGTCAGTCGTGCCGCCCAGATGTATGATATTTCCTAATATTCTTTGTCATCCATGGCAACATATCTGCTATTCCTAATGGGAAACGGTGCTACGTTCATGCCTCTCAAATCACACAGCAAAATCCCTCTCTTGTTGTTTCAAACACATGCAGCTGGCGCTATTTGGGATCTTAATTCTTAAATCTTAATTATCAATTAGTGAAAATTAGATTGGAGGACTTGAGTATTAATTTACTCTCATATAACTGTAGCGTTTAAGTCAATTGTTTTGCACATTGTTGAGGACTATTTTTTTCATAGCGGAAGTGTAAAGGAAAATAAATATTGCCACCACGTTTTCACAGTACGTAAACTGACAATCAATTCTCAAAGTTGAAGTTCTTTGTAACCTTTATGAGGTGTGTGATATATGAGACTGCTTGTTGATGGTAAGGGCTTGTTTTAATGCAGACAGGCCTTGAGGGGGTGGTGCAGGGTTCCTCAATTTGAACAGGATGTGGGCTGAAGGAGGATAGAGTCCAGAAGATAGTGATAGATGAAGCATGAGATAAGAAGTGGTATATTCAAGTTCAAGTTGAGCTTTAATGTCATTCCGCTACCTGTGTGGACATACAGTGGAACGAAATATCGTGCCTCACAGGACCACGGTGCTACATGAATACAACAATGAAGTAAAAGAGTATAAACCTATACACAACTGACCTACTGTCAGATATGACTATAAATATGCTATATATAAAAGTGATTACCTATACATAAACTAAAAAAATACAAACTGTGCAAATGCCTCGCAAATACTGTATATGTGCAAAAAGAGAAAAATTCAAGCAGCTGGCTGGGGAACAGTGTAAGGTGATTTGTAGTGCATGAGCATAAGTGATTTGTAGTGCATGAGTCTTTTGTGGGATTATGTACACACAGTAGTGTGTGAGTGTCTAGTGCAAATAGAGGAGAGTGTGTTACAGGTGGTTTGTACAGGTCCACTCACCTGTGTGTAGCACACTTTGAATTGCACAAAAACAAAAAAGTTTGACAGTTTTTTTCTGTGATGTGGTAAGGTTGGGGGGGGGGGGGGGGGGTGAGATGGTTCATGTTTCAGGAGGTAGGGGGTTTGTATGGGGTTTCAGAGAGGGGTGGTGTGAGTTGAGTTCAGGGCTCTCACAGCCTGGGGAAAAAAAGCTGTTGAGCAGTCTGGCGGAGCGGGCTGGAAGAGCTGGAAGAGACTGTGGGAGGGATGGGTGGTGTTCTTCACGATACTGGTAGCTTTACTGGAGCATCGTGCAAGGAAAATATCCAGGATGGAGGGGAGAGGGGCACCGATGATTTTTGCAGCTGTGTTCACTGTCCGCTGGAGGGTCTTGTGGTCTCTGCTGCACTACAGTTCCCGTACCAGACAGTGATGCAGCTGGTCAGCACATTCTCAATGGTTCCCCTGTAGAAGGTGGTGAGGATGGGTGGAGGGAGACTTGTTCTTTTCAGCCGGCGGAGAAAGTGTAGGCGCTGTTGTGCCTTCTTGGAGATTGACATGGTGTTGGTGGTCCAGGTGAGGTCCTCTGTGATGTGCACCCCCAGGAATTTAGTGCTGCTGACTCTCTTCACAGTCGAGCGGTCAGTGGGGGGTGGTCAACAGAGTTTCTCCTGAAGACCATCACAACCTCCTTTGTCTTCCCCACATTGAGAGACAGGTTGTTAGCACCACACCATTCAGTCAGCTGTGCCACTTCCTCTCTGTAGTGTGTTTCATCGTTGTTGCTGATGAGACCTACCACTGATGTGTCATCTGCAAACTTGATGATGTGGTTGGAGCTGAACTTGGCAGTGCAGTCGTGGGTCAGCAGCGTGAAGAGCAGCGGGCTGAGCACACAGCCCTGTGGCGCACCTGTGCTCAGTGTGGTAGTGCTCGAGGTGTTGTGGCCGACACAGACTGACTGAGGTCTTCCGGTTAGAAAGTCCAGGATCCAATTACAGAGGAAATTGTTGAGGCCCAGCAGGTTTAATTTATTGATGAACTGTTGTGGGATTATTGTGTTGAATGCTGAGCTGAAGTCGATGAACAGCATTCTAACATAGGAGTCTTTATTTTCTAGGTGGGTAAGAGCCAGGTGGAGGGTGGAGGAAATTGCATCATCCGTAGAGCGGTTTGGGCGGTATGCAAACTGGAGCATATCGAGTGTGTTGGGGAGGCTGGTTTTGATGTTGTGCATGACTTGCCTCTCAAAGCACTTCATTATGATTGGAGTCAATGCTATGGGAGAGTAGTCGTTTAGACAGGACACAGGTGATTTCTTTGGTACTGGTATGATTGTTGTGGATTTGAGACATGTGGGGATGACTGCCTGGCTCAGCGAGGTGTTGAAGATATCCATTAGGACATCTGTCAGCTATTCAGCACAGTCTTTCAGTACACGGCCAGGTATGTTGTCAGGACCCGCAGCCTTGTGTGGGTTAATCCTAGATAGGGTCTTCCTTACGTCAGCTGGTGACAGACAGAGCGCCTGATCATTGGGAGGTGTGGGCAGTTTTTGAGCAGGTGTGTCATTCTGCATTTCAAACCGTGAATAAAAGTGGTTGAGTGCATCTGGGAGGGATGTATCATCATCACAGGCCTGTGGCGGGGGCTTGTAGTCAGTTATGGTCTGAATGGCTTGCCACAGGCTCCATGTGTCTCTGCTGTCTGTGAAGTGATCATTGATTTTTTTTAGCATATGACCGTTTTGCATTTTTGATGCCACAAGACAGATTGGCTCTTGCTGTTTTGAAGGCTGCTTTTTCTCCTGATCTGAATGCTTCATCTCTGGTCTTTAGCAGCCCAGGAAACCTCTGCTGTCATCCATGGCTTCTGGTTTGCACGTGTGGGGATGGTCTTGGTGACTGTCACATCATCAATGCAGTTTTTGATGTAAGCAGTCATAGTTTCAGTGTACTCCTGCAGGTCTGTGTGGTTGTTGTAGGTGGCCGCCTCTTTAAACATGTTCCAGTCTATGTCCTGGAAGCAGTCCTGCAGTGCTGAGGTAGCATTATCTGGCCATACCATGATCTGCTTTTGAACCGGTTTGGCAAGTTTGAGAAGTGGTCTGTGTACTGGGATATACTTTGATTCTGTATACTTTGATTCTTTCTCCATCACAAAGCCACGGCCAAAACCAAAGATGATTTCAGCTCATTCACTCCACATGTGAAGGCATATTTCCTCTTTAGACTGGCAGCACTTATTTAGTTTATAAAGGTCAAGGGATGCTATACGTTTATAACAGAATTTTGATCAGGGAAGTTGATAACACACCGTAGCTGAGTAAGTGTTTAAAATTAGGACTCAAAATTGAGAAAGAGGAACTTTAAGCAGATTGTATATATGCTTTTCATATTGGCACTATATTACACTTCAGCCATTTTATTCCATAGTAGGAGTTTATGGCATTCTGCAGAACAGTGAGTTTTGTGACTCATCCAAATGAAACTCATCAAAACATCAGGATACCATTTCACAAAATATTTTTGCTTCTTTCATGTCTGTTTGTTTTCACAGATCATTGGCCAGTAGCAATTATGCTGGAGTGTAAATCATTTAATGCATGGTAAGATTATTGTCTGTTTTAGCCACTTAATATCAATAGATAAATAACAGAAATGGAGCACATATTTTGCATAAATTGTTGACTTTTGTATTTTTCCAGTTGCCAGTATAAATTCTTTGCTTGCAATATTAATGTTATAGTAATGATGAAAGGTGCAATTTTGCGTGCTGGCACAGCACATCATAAAATCAATGTATATCTGTAGTAAATGGTTTGAGCAGTACTTTTGAAGTAATTTAGCCTAGTGTATGAATAGTTTTTTGATCTGAGAGTATGTGAGGACTGATAAGTTAAGAGGAATCAGTTCTTTAGGACATGTGCACCATTTAACATACATTTCCTTGGGAATATTTTTGTCTATATAGGCTGCACTATATAAGAGTCACTTCTCTTGTTCTTCTGGCAGGTTATTTTGAAAATAAATGAATGTATAAGATCTCCATACTGTGGGTTGACTAATCTATACAGGTACATCTAAAAAAATTTGAATATGGTGAAAAAGTTCATTTTTTTCTTGTAACTTATTTCAAAAAGTGAAACTTTCATATATTTTAGATCCATTACATGTAAAGTAAAACACTTCAAAAGTGTTTTTTGTTTTAATTTGATGATTAGAGCTTACAGCTAATGAAAGTCAAAAATCAGTATCTCAAAATATTAGAATATTTACATTTGAGTTTCAATAAATTAGTCACAGAGGGTCATTACTGAAAGGTGTGTCTCTTCACATGGTGCTGTATCAAAGCATATTAAATGCAAAGTTGACTGGAAGGAAGAAATTGGGTAGGAAAATGTGCACAAGCAACCGGGATGACCGCAAGCTTGAGAATACTGTCAAGCAAAGCCGATTCAAACACTTGGGAGAGCTTCACAAGGAGTGAACTGAAGCTGAAGTCAGTGCATCAAGAGTCACCACGCTCAGATATCTTCAGAAAAAGGGCTACCAAGCCACTTCTGAAACAGAAACATCGTCAGAAGCATCTTACCTGGGCTAAGGAGAAAAAGAACGGGACTGTTGCTCAGTGGTCCAAAGTCCTCTTTTCAGATTAAAGTACATTTTGCATTTCATTTGGAAATCAAGGTCCCAGAGTCTGGAGGAAGAGTGGAGGCACAGAATCCATGTTGCTTGAAGTCCAGCGTGAAGTTTCCACAGTCAGTGATGATTTGGGCTGCCATGTCATCTGCTGGTGTTGGTCCATTGTGTTTTCTGAAGTCCACAGTCAACGCAGCCATCTACCAGGAAATTTACAGGAAATAGAGCACTTCATGCTTCCTTCTGCTGACAAGCTTTATGGAGATGCTGATTTCATTTTCCAGCAGGACTTGGCACCTGCCCACACTGCCAAAGGTACCAAAAACTGGTTCTATGACCATGGTGTTTATGTGCTTGATTGGCCAGCAAACTCGTCTGACCTATTGTCAAGAGGAAGATGAGAGACACCAGACCCAACAATGCAGAAGAGCTGAAGGCCGCTATCAAAGCAACCTGGGCTTCATTACACCCGAGCAGTGCCACAGACTGATTGCCTCCATGCCACGCCGCATTGATGCAGTAATTCATGCAAAAGGAGGCCCAACCAAGTATTGAGTGCATAGAAATGAACATACTTTTCAGAAGCCTGACATTTCTGTTTAAAATATCCTTTTTTTATCTTATGTAATATTCGTATTTTCTGAGACCGAATTTTGGATTTTCATTATCTGTAAGCCATAATCACCAAAATTTCAAGAAATAAAGGCTTGAAATATTTCACTCTATGTGTAATTAATCTATATAATATATGGGTTTCACTTTCTGAAACGAATGACAAAAAATATTGACCTTTTTCATGATATTCAATTTTTTTTAGCTGTACCTGTATTAGACTTTCTTTATTATACTTTCAAAATGAGGGATTTCATGCTTCAAGCAGATATGCATTTACATATCGCTTTGTTGGACTCTACTGTCTCCATAAATGAAGGAAAGTCCTATGAAAGCCACATTTATAAAAATTCCCGACGCACTTCCAACAGTCAGTTATACCGTACGGAAGTGATTCTGAGAAGGCACGAGCTCACATATTTGTCTTGGTGTGTTTTTCTGACATGATATGCCACAATATTAGCCTACATAACGTCCCGTTTAACTACAGTAGATAATTTAAGAGGTCAGAAGCAGTTTAATGGGAAAGGAGTAACTAGAAGAAGCTGTGATATAGATGGTAAAAAAGAGCATTGGATGACAGTTTACAAGATTACAGAACAATATATGTGCACTAAATGAAAAGAGCTGCGAGGACAGGTTAAGACAGAGAATGAGTCACTTCTCGCTGTTATTCAGGGCTGTACTTCTGCTACTGTAGAATACACAACTCACACACTCACACACACACACACACACACACACACACACACACACACACACACACACACACACACACACACACACACACACACCTACCTTGGAAGCGCGCGTTTAGGTCGTCCTCCTCCTGGGTTTGCTGGACGTGGACGTTTAGCGAGTCCACCTCGCGCGTGTCTTGTGTCTACGTGGTTCATGCAAACGCCTGTCTTGAATGGCTTCGCATCATTCCAGAGTCGGTTATGAATGAAGTGTTTTTCGTGTAAGGGAGAAACATGGACAGGTTTGGCGGCGAAGGACTGCTGGTGAACCCGCGCGCACCGGAGCGCATAGTTGGCTGACGCGCTTCGGATTCTTTGTCAGTTACTTTTCTGCGTCAACTTGTCTCTGTGCATCGGTGCGTTTGCGAAGCGCTTTCAGTCATCGGCTGAAATGGATCTGTCTAAACGAATGCTGGTTTTATACCTAACCTGCTCCTTAGGACCTGTGAGTATCAGCACTTTTACATTTTATCCAGTTTTCCATGTAATTAGTCATCGACGAAAGAAAAGTGGTCAGGTCCATATAAAGTTGCGTTTTTCAAAAAGATTTTTGCTTTTCAAATCCGAAGGCACGTTAAGTTGTGCTGACAAAATAACAGACTTCGACAAATGAGCCTTAGTAAACTGTTGCACTTTTGCTCTTCTGTCTCAGACCTGCTGCTGCTTCTGTTTTCTGAGCAGAATTTTATCGGAACCGAATTAAACTGTACATTTCATGAGACTGAATTATTTCATTGGCTTGCCGTTAGCTTGGTCAAGGACGCAAACTATTTAAACTCCTACATAATCCCTCATAAATGAATCACATTCAGAAAAACTAGGTAGACAGGACATAATTATGTGGATTAGAGAGCTTCTCTTATGAACTGACATTTTCTCTGATATTTTGATAAAGGATAGACTAAAGCTGATTTATTCATTTAAATAAGACATGTGCCATTGAGATGATAGGCTATAATGCAAATAAGTTTAGTGGTCGGTGCATTTAGCTTGAAACAGTTTGAATTCCATTTAAGGTCCAGATTTAAAAAGAAATCATCTTCTGTAAACAGCATTTCCATCAAAATGAGTATTGAGTTTTTATTGAATTAATTCAAATTTACTTAGCTCTAGCCACATGTAAAACTTAAATATTAATTTAGGATTTCACAACATTTTAAAACATGGCTAAAGGTTAAAATGATGCTTTGACATTTTCATCAGTACATTTATGATGCATCACACATCACATTTTGAAAACGTTGTGTTGCTGATGTGAGAAATCTGGTCATTCCTGCAGGTTAACCTGGGAAATCAGTCAGTGTAAATCCTTCAGGTTTAGTGTTCCCGACCGATAGGCCTATTGCTAGTACAAACAGCATGCATTCACAGTATTACCATGGGAAGATTGCTCTATATTCAAATGTACAGCATGTGTTTACCATCTAAACTGGTTGTCATATTGTTAATCACGCTATTTGAAATAATGAAAATAATGATTTTCTTCTCTTATGGTAACAACCCTCATTTTCTTCTCTGTTCATCCCTGTGCCTGTCAGCACTGTCCTTGATCACTTCTCTTTCCTCACTACAGAAAGTAGTGACTCATGTCTCTATAAAGCACAGCTTACCATGCAACTGAATTTACTTCTGAAGATTTCACCCCACGCAGTACAGTATGTGGTCAAAAGAATGCTATTGTTTGCTCTGGACACATAATATAGAGAACTTGTGTTTTCAGCTGACATAATGTACAACATTGCACTCGATCTAAAATATACAGTGAATGGCACATATCTCAAGATGTTTGAAGATTGGTCCAGTGCATCTTTAAAGATTTAGATTGTGTTTTGTTTAGAAGTGATTTTAATCAAGTTGATCATAATAACAAATGATATTCAGCATAATACAAATTAAAGGGGACACATTTCAGGTCCAATGTTGGAGAAGGCGCGCATGAGCCTTATGTATGAGGCTATTGCCGTGCAAAACAAGTTGTAAAACACTGCTGTAGATCAAACATACTGACTGTTCGGGTACCAGAGTAACATTTGACTCATGGTCGTACTTTCTGTAGCATATGGACAGGTTTGGGAGTAACCATAGCTCTGCTGTGAAGTTTTGATTGATGCCATCTCTCAATGGTCTCATCTGTCAGAGTACCTGTCATAAATCTCACTGTCCTCTGGTGATCTACGGAGGAACCATGAGAGTGTTTTCTTATATAACACAGCCTACATTTTAAAGGAAAATTGGATACAGCTGCAAAGAGACAGCTTTAAGACAAATAATTTATGGCGTGAAATTTTCCTCCGTATAGATGTCCGGAGGTTAGTCCTTTAGGGATTGACAAAGGTGATAGGAGACATTATTAAGAGCTCTGTACAGTGCAGGTACATATTCTACGCTTGTTAAATTGCGAAGGAACAACATGAATTGTTCTACCCTTCATCAAATCTCCATGACTCGCAGGAAAAGGGAGAGGCAGTGTCACATGTGCAACCAGTTCACTTCGTTCTCTTCAAACAGTAATTATGTTCAGCTTGTAATGTGATCAAAGGTGTGTTGCTATTCAGAAATGTGATGTAATGTTCTCTGAAACTTAAAAAATGAAGATATTCTATTGCATGTAAAACAGACCTCTTGTAAGAATCTTGTGATATTGATTTAAACAGATGCTGTCTGTCCAGATGTGTGAGGTCATGTGGGAGCTGGAAGCGGAGAAAAGAGAGTGTTTGTCCAAGCTGGAAAACATCACGTCAGGTATGTACAGTGCATATAAGTCACTATATGACAACTGTATGCAAATAAAGATACAATGATTTCTGTGGTTATATACGCTATACAAATATCCTGTTAAATACATGGTAAAAAGCGACAGCTGTGGTTGCCAGATATTTACTATGAAAATATAGTTGCATTGTTTCAGGTATTGCAGCATGACATATTAGTGTCTGCATATTTCACAAACATTTGTTTAATTTCAAGTGATATGATGTTAATATACCAAAATCAGATTTTCTTTTTACCAAAAAACTTTGGATATGCAAAGATTATGAACAGGAGAAAGTGCAATGTGCAATATGGCAGAAAACCAATATGGGTGGTGTAATAGATACACATGATGAATTAGAGCTCATTGTAAGTTAGACTGTTTGTATGTAGATTGTGCACAGAATCATACATACAAAGACATAAAAAATCATAATGCACATGAAATTAAAATAACGCAACAAAATTGAACTAAATAACAGAAAATGCAACCCAAAATACACATCACTAACATAAATATTTTTAAAAGCTGACTTTTTACAGTTTCTTATACTTATACTTATTACTATAATAATAAATAATTTGACAATGTTTGTTTTATGTTAAAACGTGTACAGTTTTGCACCTTTTGTTGCAAGGTAACTTACAGTTAACCAATTAACATTTGTAAAAGTTCTGTGGTTTTAATGCTAAAAGTCTTTGTTTTAAATGTGGTCTCTTCATCAAACATAGCAGCATACTTCATGCAGGAGTACTGTAAACACAGAGCAGCATAAAAATGTGGATTATGAGGTTGGGCTAATACCGCAAGAGCAGCATTTTGAGTGTTTTAAGATCTGATTAAATGTGCAAAAATATATAGCTGCTTATGTGCATATCTGCAAACGTGTCAATATTTTTTCCCTCATTTCTTCCCACAGGCTGCAGTCAGCTCAAACCCCTCTTCTCATAACTAGATAAATTGGGCAGATAATTGCTGTTTTGTGTTTGTTTGTCTGATCAGGTTTCGGAAGAGGTTACAAAGGCATGCTGGTTAATCAGGCAGAAATATCATTCTGTGAAGTGCGATCTTCACAACATCAGTGCTTTGACTGTTGTTATCTGTATGATTAAATCAGTAGTGTTTCAGTGCAGTGCCTCAGCAGGTTAGTTTTGCTTGCGGCAAGTCGATTCAGGTTTTGTATGAATTATTTTCCATCATTGTTTAGGCAGTGCATCAGATGGTCTGAGAGCACATCCATGTGTTAGCCTACACACAGAATTTAGTTCAGTTCAGATTCGCACACTGTCACAATGCTTGGGATTAAGTCTTGTAGAGAGCCATTTCCAACTAATGATGCTTATTTAAAAAATTACTGAAATTATATAAATAGCTTTGTTCACTTTTAATATTAAAGTCTGATTCTGCTGTGATAATGAAAAACATGAAAGGAGGTTAACAATGATATCAAATTTGATCTTGATTGCTCATTACTGGCAAGGCGGACAATAACCACAAATGAGTTATGATAACACATATTTAATTGCAAATTCTAATAACATATCACATATTGGGGCACCTTAATTACTGGAATCATTCACAGGGATTTGTGTGATTTGCATGTGTGAAAAAAGCTAGAATGAGTAAATTATAAGTGGACTTTAAGAGCTTCAGTGCCTGCCTATTGGGCATACTGTACCTCATTAAACCGAAACTATTCCAGCCTAATCTAATATTGAGTTTGTTCTGACAAAACAATCACAAAAGCTGGTTAGCTATGAGTGTAAGGTCTGATTATCTATGGGCTTGTGTGACAAAGTTATGTTGTCATTTGTGTTCCTGTGATTCAAATCTCAATCACAAATCTCCCCTGAGTAATATATCTTAGACCAATATGCAAATTGGTTTCTCAGACTGTGAGATGAACTTTGATATTGTGCTCTCCCATGGCATTGTGGATGATTGGTTTTTCATTGTCATGTAGCCCAGCCTGTTATAAACTCTTTAATATCAGTTGGATTTAAAACATTTTAGAGTAAAGGAATTAAACGCAGAGTTAAGTTAGTTCATCAAGTCATATGGTGCAACCACTTTAAAGTAGGTATGAAAATTCACTCTATATTATCTAAATGCGTGTTATTGCTCTCATTGTGAACGACACATTCATACAAATGTTTCTTTTATTAAAGTTTGTTTTGAATCAAAATGTAATGATTTGAATTTCCAGTAAAATCACAGTTAACTCTGTCACATGCTGGACTTCTCCAGATATTTGGTCTGCTTAAACCAGACACTTTTCTTATAATTGACTGCAAGTTCACTATATCAGAAAACAGTCAACAGCTGATGGATAGATGGATTTTTTTTTTCTATTGTCTGTTTCTTTTGGATGTTTGTCATAATACGAAAGAAGAGATCGTCACTACCTATGTTAACTTTATTTTTGTATTTATTGTACCCTACAAAATCAGACGAACATGTCTGTTGCCATCTGTCTGTGTCTGTCGGTACTGTGTGAATTGGCCTTAAGAGGATGTAATGAACGTTTGATGTGTCAAGAGCCAAAATAATTGTATAGGCCTGTATCCACTGATTAAAGAGACAATCTAGACTTAATCACCAATTATAGCATGATTAGATGCCTGTATCTTTTCAGATTTCTTATCAGTATTTGATCTCCTAATCTTTTATCTCACCTTTTTTAAGGCTGCACAGGTGAATGGGATCTAGCATGCTGGCCATCAGCTAGGATTGGGGAGTGGGTCACCATCCCCTGTCCGAATTACTTCAGCCATGTCAGTGAACAGAGAGGTATGTCAAGCACGTCCTGATTTTGCTGAGTTAGATGTGTTCCTAGGTCATCATATATTGTTGTATATATTGACCCATGTATTGGGTCAATACATAAGAAAGTGCTAAATGTTTTCTATTAAACCTGTTTTTATCCTTGTGTTTTCACTCCACGTCTAATATTCTTGATAAAGTCTTTTAAAGTCACTATATTTAACAATCTCTGTGAGGACTTACTTCAGAGAAAGTCCGTACATTCAGTGGTCACTACTGAATTAGCACCATAACCAATGTCACATTGTTCTCAAAGCCTTCTTCTGAGTTCTTCTGATGTCTTTGATAACTCTGGAGAAAAGAGAAAGATTGTCTGTGCTATTGGGACCTGCTGATGTAATTTAGTAGTCATTGACACACAAACTCTCTCTGGGAAGAGCCTCATTGGCCAATTATTTGCTGAGAATTCATGACCGCTGTAATTTATTCAAACAAGGAAAGCCATGGGTAACTTTTAATAGTGTTTAGTAAGCCGTTTGTGGTTGTTTGTCTAATCAGGATTGTGAATTGTGGGGACATTCCATAGGCGTAATGGTTTATACTGTACAAACCATATTTTCTATCGCCCTACACCTAAATCTACCCCTTACAGGAAACTTTGTGCATTTTTACTTTCTCAAAAAAACTCATTCTGTATGATTTATAAGCCTTTTGAAATATGGGGACATGGGGAAATGTCCTCATAAATCACCTTCTCCTTGTAATACTTATGTCATACCCATGTCAATATACAAATTTGTGTCCTCATATGTTACAAAAACGCGTGCGCGCACACACACATACACACACACATGCACACGCACACGTGTGTCACGATCTATCTATCTATCTATCTATCTATCTATCTATCTATCTATCTATCTATCTATCTATCTATCTATCTATCTATCTATCTATCTATCTATCTATCTATCTATCTATCTATCTATCTATCTATCTATCTATCTATCTATCTATCTATCTATCTATCTATCTATCTATCTATCTATCTATCTATCTATCTATCTATCTATATTTTCATATAAAGTCGGGGTTGTTTCATTCAGTGGTTTCATTCATACATATGTTGCTGTATGAGTAAACATCCATTTGAGTCCTTGACTTACTGATGTACTATTTGCTGACTGCCGAATAACTAAACTGCTTCCAGCATAATGTTTCTAGCTTGCAGTCATCAGGATCACTGCTGACCTCTCTGTTCTGTTAGACTGTCCAATGGAACTGTCAGTCATACAGAGCTTTGATGGACAGGTTTAAACATGAGCACTCATATCTTGCCAGATGTCATTAAAATGAAGCCTTACCTTAATTTATTTTGGTGTATGTAACCATCTAGGGATTTAAAAAAATAGCTTTTTGTCATAAAGTTAATGTATCAGCTTTTATTTTCTGTAATAATTTTCATTTTGATTTGACTCTATAAGAAAAATGGTTCTAAACAGTACCAGAAAAGGTTTCTTTGGCTGGTAACAATAGCAGAACTTTTTAGTGCTAAATAGAACCTTTTTATTGGGTTCCATAAAGAACTGGTTTGAAAATGCTATATAGGACCTTAATGGTGTTATAAATAACTTTTTTAATGATTGTTTTTCATTAATGTTAGTATGTTAATATCATTAATATTAGTATTATTTGTATATGTTATTTATTAATACTGTTTTTTTACCCCTCTATCTGCCTGGTCTTATAATCTATCTTACCTATTTTATATCTTATAATATACTTGTAATATCTTATAATATAAGTTTCTATTAGGGTTTTACATAAAACCAACAACAACAACAACGTGTCAATTATTATTATAATTTTTTAATTGACGTTAAATTGTAACAAGAATGGCATTGTTCTAACAACAATTATTAGTAGAATACATTAATGAATGACAATGGACAGTGAACATAAATTAATGCTTAAAAAAGTAAAACAAAATAGAACATAAAATAGTGTATTGAAGACCAAACTCCAGTAAAATCTCTTCACAATCCTCTCTGATGCCTTTAAGTTAATCATCATCTGTATTTTGGTGTGATTGAATGGCTGTTTCTCTCTGCAGATGAGGAGGTTATAGCATCTGAAATGCACTATTGAGTTTAGAAATACAATGTGTCTCCTTTCATTTGTTTATGTGAAAACAATTGTTTATGAAGGCCAAAACTATATGTGAGCACTTCACAATGTTAAAAGGAAAAGTAATATAAAGTCATGGGATAGCTGGGTATGTTTATGCATAAACCTTAGTAATAAAAATATCAAACAAAATGAAGTTCCTAAACGTAAGTTAGGGAGGAGCGAGCCCATCTAATCATTCAATCAACAGCCAGAGTATATAAGCAGCTGCTTACCTCTCTCTAGTCCCAGCTGTTTCAGCATCCCTCCACCTCCCCAATCTCCACCTCTTTCTTAGGTACCTTGCCCTTCGTAATCACCTTTCATCAAGTCCCTGAAGCTGCTTCATCGAGCCCCTCATCAGCGGACAGCAAGCCAAATAAGTTTACTCGATTACCTAATGATTATATGGGCAAACTAACTCATTAAATTGATCATAAATTTTGTTACTTAGTAAAGAAGAGGAGAATATTCTTAACTGAACAGAGCTGGTCACACGTACACGTTCTCTTAAACTAAAAAGAGAAAATACATAAAACCAATTAGCATTTTGAAAGTTATAATTTATAGACATTTTAAGAAAGAAATTATTTACCCATTGAGATGTTGACAGTCTGTGTAGTTGGATGGCTGAGCTCCAGAAAATCAGTAATGATGTATCTTTGATTGTTGCCTCGGTTCGGGTTTCACATTAAAACAACAACAATAACCACAACAGCAGCATGTTGTGTGAATTATGTTTGTATTGACATGCAAAATTGTCAGTGCTCATAACAACAGTTATTAGCTGAACACATTGATGAATGACAATTGACAATGAACATGAATAAATACATAAAGTAAAACCCAAAATAATAAAAAAAAATTATGTGATGAAAACCAAGTTTCAGTGAAACAATCACATTCCACTCAATGTGATGCCTTTAAGTCCATTATTCTGGTGTGATTAAGTGGTGATTTTTCTCTGCAGATGATGATGTTGTAGGATGTGATACATTTGAAATACACAATTGAGTTTAGAGTTAAAGTCTGTCCATGCGTTTATGTAAAAACAATTATGTTTATGGCCGAAAGCAAAAATGGACAGTATGTGAGCCCTTCACAATCTTAAAATAAAAAAGGATAAAAAGTAATGGGATAGTTTTAATATTTTTTGTGACTGGGTATGTTTATACATAAACTCAAATAATAATTTAAAAAGTCTAACAATATGAACTATAAATTCATTGTCTATTTTACTTAGTGGAGAAGAGGAGAGAAGTTTCCAAAGCTTAGCAGAGCTGCACACACTTAGGCTATATGTGACCAAAAACAAAAGATAAGAACATGTTTGTTTGGAAACCGGTTACAATTTTAAAGTTCAATTTGTATTTAAATTTAAGAATGAAATAATTTACCTGTTGAGAGTGTGTTGAAAGTCTGTGTAGTTGGATCTCTGAACTCCAGAAAACCAGTAATGAAGTGCTTTGACAGTTACAGATTTGAAAAACAAAAGGGCGGGAACAAAGAACACTAAACTCTAACAAAAACACTAAACTCTTACAAAGAACAATTTCGGCATAAAAGGGTTTTTCAGAATGCTATAGTTCTAAATAAAACCATTACTGCATGTAAAGAACCTTTAAAGAACCATATTTTTTTAGAGTGTACCTCTTAAATGTCCCCTTTCCCCCTCAAGCACACATGAGTCAAAGGAGTATTTTTTTTACTTTAGAAGTTGAAATAAAATGTCCAAACGAACTGAGGACTGACTACGGCTGTTAAGTTTATAGCAAGAACACCAATGAAAGTAGTTCATGAGGTCGGGTTGCTCAATAATCGTGAAATTGTAAGTGAAAATGACTGTGTGGATCAATAAGGTTTTCAAAGTGATCCTACTTTAAAAGCAGCAGTGGCATCCGTGTAATTTAGGGTCCATTTCTGTAATGACACATCATTGTGAAAAATACAGCACTTTTGGTTGAGCTCCAAAAAGTAGCTGTGACACATTGACTTTCTTTTATAGAAAGTTTCTGCATTTTGTCTTTATAGGATCTCCATATGGACGATAAAGAATTTGAATTTATTTATTTGCTTGTGCTTCCACTCACTTGTGCTTTCTGTCAGAATTTCAGCTTTGATTTATGACCATCATTTTCATCCTATGAACTGTTTACACACATCTAATGGCTTCCAGGTCATATCTGTGTCTTGCTGAAAGGGGCATGCCTTTCCTGTGAAACTCTGAGTGCTCTGAGAGAGTGCTTTCTGGAAGAAATCCAAAACATGGATTGAGGGATTTAGATGGTACAGGGTGAAATGCTGTGGATTTATCTTCCTCATGTGCTTGTGGAGTTCATGCGGGAGATAGCCTTTGGTGAGCTGTGATACAGGCCAGATGTGATTGAGAAAAGACCTGCATATATTAGATTGGGGGGTGGGCCGATTTGATCATGTGATGGGAAAAAACTGATAACTAACTGACTGGGAATGTTGAGTTGGATTTTAGGGGAGACAAAGACATATATAACAAACCTGTTGATGAAACGATTTATGAATCAGAGTGAAGAACAAAAGGACATGCTTGGACCCAGTGGACACAAAAATCCTCATTAATTTATAGCGAACAGATTGAGGCTTTCTGGACCAATCAAAGGAAACATTTGTTTTCCTTAGCACCGATTTCCTATAAACTCTCCATGTTTACTGCCCAGAAAGAGTGTTTAAAAGATATTCAACAGTGAATGTTGATGATTTTAGCTAGAATTGCTTCATCAGGGTTCCTACAGCTACACACTAGTGTTTACGTTGCATTAGTGATCACTATGATTATGTTGATTTCAACAGAACTATGTGAAAGTTATGCAACACCAAGTTGGATTGGATTGCTTTTGGAAAGCCAGTTTGCTGTATTCACTTCTTTTAATGGCCTGCGCAATTTTGTCCATAAAAGCTTTCTATATTGTGTAGAGTCTCCTTATGTCTGTTTGTAGCTCAACCAGATGTACAGTGGCTCTAAAAATTACGTTATCCACACTTTAATCTATTTGTGGTATACAACAAAATATCAAACAAAGTGCCATTTATTTTAGAAAAATATGGTTTGAATACAGCTATCAAGCAAAATATTGAATACATTTTGTGTGTAGAAATATCAGTTTATGGCTCTTTACTAATAGCAGTGATGCTTTGTGTAATCAAGCCTGAAGATTAAATCTGACTCCCGGTATTCCAGCTGTTCCTGTATTATCCAGCAGGAGTACAATTCTTTCTTGATGCTTAATCTGTCCAGTGATAGTATCAGATTATAGATTCAAAAGAATCTGCCAGATCTTGTGTTATGGACTAATCAAGAAGCAATTCATTTTTATAGGAGCATGGAAAGGAAAACAAGCGTTACGAAACTTGGCAGCACACAGATCCAGGGACATGTCATAAATGTATTTAGGGTGGAGCTTCTAGTGTCCTAACACATGTGAACTTTTTACCCAGGAGCTTTACAGCAAGCATACAGTCATTAATCTTCTCAACTGTTCAGAGTGGTTTCTTTGCTCATAACTCAAGGCTTCACTTTCATGCTTCAGTCAAACACTCCATCAATAGCGCACTGACCTCATGAGCACACCTCATGTAAATGTTCAGAAAGTAAAGTTTACCAAGCCAAAGCTGTTCAATGCTACTTTTTATGCTTGCAAGCAAAGGTAAACACACCTTAAAGGATAGCTCCAGGTTCCGAAATGTGTGTCTTGTTGATTAAAATAAAATAATAATAATAATTCTGAATGGGCTACAGTGAGTCACAATAGAAGTCAATGTGGTGAAATCTGATTTAAATTTATAAAATATTTATTAATATATTTAATTAGAATGATTTTTTTATTTAATTTTTAAAGTTTTAGTCATTTTATTGTGCTTTTGTCATTTTATTTTTAATATTGATATATAGTTTTGTATTATATATATATATATATATATATATTTCGATATAATATTATATTTCTATTTATTTCAGTTTGTCATTAAAATGAGTAATTATAGTAGTTTTTAATTAGTAATTTTAGTACTTAAATTTAAACTTCAGATTAAAATGAATTTCAGTTATTAGCCAATGCTAATTTCTAATTTTCTAAGTTTTTTGTCTATTTATATTTAAGCTTTATTTAAATTCTAAAAGACAAATTTTGAGCATTACACATTAAAATACTGTTTCAAAACTTTACAGACAAGAC
The DNA here is from genome assembly GCA_027422405.1 of Ptychobarbus kaznakovi. NCBI lineage: Eukaryota > Metazoa > Chordata > Actinopteri > Cypriniformes > Cyprinidae > Ptychobarbus > Ptychobarbus kaznakovi. Next base: position 14,871,133 of record CM049805.1, read on the forward strand.
ATAAATACTATGTGCTAAAATTACTTTATTGTACAATAATTTTTTTCTTTCTTTTATAACTTCATCACATGGCAACACAAGACTATAATAGCCATAGATCACACTTTTTTCCGTTTGCTCTGTTTTGTCAAACACCGTATTTTAAACTCATTGACGCAACTTTAATTCCTGAAGTGAACTTTTGTTCTAACTGTTTTGGACTGCTGTGAACTGGGTGCAATACCTGTGAGTTGTTATAAACGCGTGAGTTGTTATAAACGTATTTACTTTTAATAGGTAATATCAATGGTATGACATATTTCAGATGCATACAAAAATATATATTATATATATATATAGGGACAATTTGGTAGTTGCTGGACATTGGTAGGGGCGTGTCCCTGGCAAGACCCCCCCCCCCCCCAATTCTACGCCCCTACTAAAAACCCTAAAACCCCAAACCGGGCTTTACAGCTCAAAGAATACAAAACTTTTAACAAAATAATAAAATTCAGCTTCACATTTCTGCTTTTAAACCCTCCAAAAATTCTCAATGTCTCCTCCTTTTTTAACAAAACAAGGGAGAAAACGAAATTATTTTTGGAGGTGCTCCACAAATGCTGTTGATTAAGCTTAACTTGTATTGAACCCCAAATATTCCTTTAATTGCCAACATTCTTGCTACTTCTCACAGACAGCAGTTCCACTTTTAGAGCCGCTGTCATAATACGTCAAGCAGCTTGTGTTTGAAAGAGAAGGACACACCTACACACCCACCTCCATTGCAGAAAGCTGCTTTAATAACACTTTGCTCAAAGAGCTTTAACAAAAGCCCAGTCTGATTCATGTTTATACAAGTCATGCTACTATCAACACTTGTTCAAGGACCAAAACTTTACCAGAACCTCCATCCTTTCCCTTCAGACTGGAGGAAATCTTGTGTAAATTCTCACAGGGGCAAGCTTTAACCTGAGGCCCAGCGTGTATCTCTGCATGCTTAGTTGCAGAAGACCTATTCAAAGGCACGCTCTGAAATAACATAACAGCGGGTTGATTAACTCCCATGTTCGGTCCACATCTTCATACATGGCACTGACGATCCTCATTGTCTTGTTTTTCGGCATGATGAAAGCATTCTTCTGACAATCCCTCATTGAAAACAAATCCAGACTCTAGCTGCAGTAGCTTATCTGTCCTGGTGCTTGAGATTACACAGACAATGTCTTGTGTGTTTTTAATGCAAAAACATACCGAATGACAGTGCTTTCGTCAATGATTTGAATAAGCAATATTGAGTCATCGAAGGATTTTTTTGGTCTGTGGATGCTATTATGAGTTGAGCAGGAGCAGTTTGTACTTGAGTGTATTTGACTATAATCTGTTTGTTAGTTAGCACTAGCTCATGTTTTATGTATTCCTGTTCTCTGAATGTCCTCAATCCTCACTTTGTCTGAATGTAGATTTTTCGCTGTCAGAAGTAAACATCATCAGCTACACATACTGCTGGCACAGTGATAATGAGGTTTTCAATCCGTCCCATCTGAGCGAGTTGATCACCGCCACAACTTGCCAAATGCATATCAAACGTTCCAAAATTGTGTCTATGTTTTGCAGTGATGTATTTTCCATCTTGCTTCCCACAGAGCTGTTTTAATTGGATGTGGGACTGGTATTTAACTTCAAAAATGATACAAAATGAATTTCTCTGTTCATGCTAACATGTTTAAAGGTCGTGATGGACAGATGGAAGGGGGTTCTGTTGGTGCTCATTCATTTTGCAATCTTTGATGCAGTTTTATTGCATTTAGAACGGTCTGTCAATTAATCTTTGAAGCTATGTATGGTGAGAATAAACAAAGATGAAAAAATCTGATTCCCTATTCGTATGTAAATTCCACTGTAAGAAATGCTGCTTATTAGAGGATTTTGTAGTTAGTTGCTAGCGGATTTTGTGACATTTCCTTTGTAGATTTACATCAATTCCTGTATGCTGTTGTGTTTCACTGTCCATAAGTCGAGACTGTTGTGTTCTCTAGAGGTTTATGCCTTTGATGCCCTTATGTTCCCCAAGGAAGACAAGGTTCCTACAAATGAGAGTAACATTTTCAGGGGTGAAGAAGTTGATGTTTTATTCATGACTCATCTCTCTAATTGTGAGGCAAATCATCCTCTGGGAATTTGTTAGAGAAAAATACAACCAGTCACTAACCGTACATGAAAATAGCATTTCATTTAATTTCATTTTGTTTCATTTCATTGATAGTGAACAGAATATTTCCAAATGCCGAGTGAGACGTCTGCATGACATTTCAATACTTGGTTAAGTCAGAGAGAAATTCATAATCCTTGCCTCGTAATACTGGGAATATTTTGGGAGGTGGTGTTTTTTAAAATTCCATTCCTTTCTATTCATCTTCTGTTGTGACATCAACCCTCAAAAATCTTGGCCTCACGTGTATGGCAGAAAGGTCATGAATTTGATAAGCGTGACATGGACATTACATGTAGTGCAGAAAAGTGAGAGGAGGATCTAAAGGGTCATTATGGGAACGTCATAATGTGTCCAGTGAGTAAAAGGATTTCCCAGCTGGTATTTCAGGCAGCGATAAGACAGACAGGACTACATCTGTTATTTTTCCTCCTCCACTTTGCAGAGAATGATTGCCTGATGATGAGCTTGTCTCTTTACATCACAAAAACAGACTGGGTGCAGAAATCAGCCCCATTCAGTTTGAAGTCGTCCAGGCCTGAGAGGATTCTCAAGCCAATGAGCGTTTAGCACAGTAATCAGTCGCTGAAATCTGCTTTCATAAATTGCAAGGAAAAACGTTCCAAAAATGTCAGATAATTCTGCTAAAATAAATTAGATCATAAAATTTTGTTGCAATATGCAAAAAAATAAGATAAGACTAGGATATTACAAGTTTTCCAGTGAATGTAGATATAAGTAATTTCCTGTTGATTAATTCATTGGCCGCTTGAGATCCACGAAGTGCTCATTTCCTTTACTTGTTTTGCAGTAATCGCCAGCCTCATCTTTGGCTGTGTTTTAAGTCTGTCTGAGTAACAGTTATTATTGGAGGAATGAGGCTGTGATCGAATCCTGCGGTTTATCACTCTTCATTTCTCTCAGTTTTGACCTATGTATTCATTGTTCTTTTGCCCTTTGCAGGAAACATATCGAAGAGCTGTACTGCCAATGGCTGGACAGAAATAAACCCAGTTGTCGTTGCATATAACTGTGGCTATGACCCCAATACCACAGAGAATGGAAACATGGTGTGTATTTTTGCTTTGTTTTGATTGGCACCCAATGTGTTCTAAACAATAATAGCATATATTTTCACAGGTACCAAATAATCCAACAATCAAATAAGGTTAAGACACTTAGGCCTAGAATTACTAACCATTTGTTCCAGCACAAAATCTCTTTTGGCATTTAATAACTACTGTCGGAATTTACTAAGGATGAATTAGCAATGAAAACAGACAGTTATTTTTGTGGCTGATCTTAATCAATGTGCATTTGTAGGAGTTTCTATTTCAGATGTAAAAATTACAGGAGGAGAGTATTGATAAATCATGCAGCGTGATTTATTACGGTGTGCGCTTGTCAGTTTACTGGTCACCATGTCTTAACCCGTTCTGCTCTTGACTTAGCTGTGATAGTTGCTAATTTGCACTGCGTTCGGTAGACTGAATTAGGCTTTATGGAAATGTTTCTCTGGCTGCATCTGTGTTCTTTAATTTGCACTTTCCACTCCCATCAGCACTATTGTGGTATTGCAGTCTTAGGCTAATTTGCCCTGTTTAGTTAATCTGGCTCTTAACCTCAGTTTGCTTAAATAATTTAAGTAATATCACATGAGCAACAGCATACTGTTGTTCTTCCGTAATAACAGCCTTGCAAATATTTTCAGACTAAAATTTAAAATTGAGTTGCTCACAATTTAGACACAACATTAACTTAATATTACAAAGCTGTTACAAAGCAGAAGCTGCTCGAATCGGTTAAGTAAATGATTCAATGACTCACTCATAAAGACAGTGGCTACATCCAAAATTGCACACTTCCTGAGAAGGTCTTTCTTTTGAATAATTAGTTACTTGGCCACTGTTTAAAAAAGTATGTTCTATATGTGTGCAGTATCCAGACTAATAATGTAAACATACATTTGTTATGTTGTCATTAACGTGACCTACCAGTATCAGTTGCGTCACTTGTTTAGTTTCTGGATGAATCCGTGTTTTAAACGAATCGGTTGAATAAATCATTAAAGAGAGTCTCTTGCCACCACCTACCTACTACTGTATTGTAAATCTAATCAAAGTAAGCATAATTAAAATATTCCAAAAAATCAAGACTGATTTTGTAGTTCTGATTCCAGTTCTACATAATCATCATTAGTGTGGTTCTGAGTTTAGTTAGCAAGTCATTCCCTCGTTCTTTCTTTGTAGGGTGAATTCCTGGGCTCTGTGAGGATTGGATACACTATTGGTCACACTGTGTCTCTTATATCCCTCATCATCGCCATCATCATTCTGTGCTTTTTCAGGTAAATTCATGCATGTTATGTTATAGGACAGGACTTTGGCTCTTTATAGCTTTTGCTTTTCTCACATAGAAGAAACTCCCAAATACCTCCCATTTGATAGTTTTGTTGTCCTCAGTGAATGCCCACATTTTTTGCGATTGATTCAGCTGTGATCTAGACGCGAATCAATGTTCTGCTAAATAATATTGGTGTCAAGCCAGAAGACCTTGTTCAAAATGGCATGTTTTATATCACATTTAACAATGTGCATTGCGAAAGAGCACAGCTTCAGGCTTTTGATAGGGTTATACACAGAATCCTTAATTGCACAACCTCTCAAACTAAATGTTTTAGTAGTTTGTAACCTCTAACATGCAGCTTTGCAGTGCACAAGCTTCTCAGTAGTAAATTAACCACAGCGGATGTTCCCCTCAGTGACCTCAGAGGTCAAGCCACATCTCAAGTGTTTTGAAAAGCTTCCTCTTTTGGCTTGCATCACACTTAATTAAACAGGAACACAGATCTTGAGTCTTGATATTTTAAAGCTTTCACACACAACATATGAGTTTCCTATGCCTCTTTGAAGGGTAGAAGACAAACACAGAAGACAGAATGAGTGGCTCATCTCAACATGTACAGCATATATGATTGAACAACACTGCATGCACACTCTCTTGAGTGTAGATAGCAATATGTATGGAAATGTAATGAATTGCATTGTTGTGCACATGAATGCATTGTCTATATAAAGTATATGCAGAGCCTATTATATAACCATCAGCACATGATTAATGCGTTTTTGCGTTTTACTTATTATGCTAAAACAACTTACTGTGTCTCTTTTTATCTTTGCTTCTAAGAAAACTCCACTGCACAAGGAACTACATCCACATTCACCTGTTCATGTCCTTTATACTGAAGGCTGTGGCTGTAATTATGAAGGATGTAGTTCCTGTATGAGGTGGAGGAAACTGATGACTGCCACTATGGATCTGTAAGTGGTTTTTAAGTAAGGATAATGTACAGTCAGTGGGTATAATTGCGATAATGACTGACTGTATATTTATTTTAAGTATTATTATATTTTATAATAATTCATAATTAATCATTATTATTACTTACTTAATCTCATCTGTACTTTATATTATCTTAAAGCTTTCACTGAGAAACATTACGATGTCCAAAACAGTCTTCCTAGCAACTAGACGTAATACTGTAATATTAATACAACACATATACAGTACATATTGGACAGACTTCAGAATCTTGTGGAAGTACTAGGTCATTTGTGAACTTTTCGCATAAAGTTTTTATGAATACTATGAATTCAAACATACTACTCTTTCACGCACTGTTTTTGTTGGCAAATTTGGACACAAGAGCTGACTTTTTTAAGTTTTAAGTCTCAGTGGTTCATAAAAGTGGGTGGGAGTTGAAGAGTTAGTTTTTTTTGGAACCAATCTCTGATTGGTGGAGATTTCTTTGCAGAATCATGTGTAATGTAGTTGTTACCAGGAATTTCAGAGTAAAACATGATAAAAAAAATAGGTTAATGCAGTATAATGTGGCCTGTTGTCTTCAAAAGAAGCATATCAACAACCTCGTAGCACACAGTAGGTCTGTCTTTAACTGTATACATGTATCATTAAAAATCAATTCCCCTATGAAGAAAATAAATGGGATTTTTACCTCCAGAACTTGACTGTTGAAAACCCAACTGCTGACATCTGCCACTGACCAATCAGAATGAAGTATTCCAGACAGACATGTAATAAAATGTAGCAGTCCAGTTATATTTACGATTATATTTCCTGGTACACTGTATAAAACATATTAACAGGCAGTTTTACCTGAACTTAAATTTAAAAATGACTTTTGTTGGTGTAACCTAACATAGTCAGGTTGATTCAGTGATAATACATCATATTTTTTATTGGAATACAACCACATAAAGCACGTTCTTTAGATTATACCTGACAAAACCTTTTTACACTGTATTTGGTTGCATTTTACTTTATTCCTACTTTCTTAGCTGAATGTAATCGCATCATGCGAATGTAATTTTTCCCCTCAAAAGAAACAAACAGCATCATCTCCGCATTTGATAAACTGTCATCAGTTAACTACTCTAATGTTTTGTCACAAGGTTTGCTCTTTAAACGGTGTTTGGCAAAGTGCTCTTTAATCTCATTTTGTGGCCAGGCATAGCAGTGTTTGAGCAGTCCTTCAAGACCTTTTGAAGAGTTTGTAAATGGACCTCCCTCATCCGGACATGGCCGACGTTGTATTTACCCAACATCATGGTCATGTTTATCTTGTTTAGTGCCATTTTCATAGTTATTAATATCATATGCAGTGTTCAAGTTTTTTAATAATTGTAAAACAATGACATTTCGTTAATTAAAGCGAGTCTATTTGGTTATTAGAACGCTTTGGACAGCCTGTGTGTGTAAAGGTTTCGTAATGTGTTCTCTGTGTGTTTTCCTTTATAAACACTCTTCATCTGGGTCTGAGTGTTTTGGGCCGTTCTGGACGCAGCTGTTGGCCAACAGAATATGTCACATCTGTCACAACAACAGGGTGCTCAAACACTCATGACGGCACGGTCTCCCCTCTGTAAACACCTTTGCAAGCTCACAAAAACATGTTTGACATTTAAAAGGCCTGTAGATTATTTAGGCTTAGTTAGATATTGTCATTAATTCAAATGGATTTATTAGAGATCATTCCTTTAAAGATTGTTTAGGGCTGTGTGATTATGAAACACTCCTAGGTGATAATAAGGACATTTCGGAACAGTCAGCGCACTGCAAGAGGGTCAAACATTAACAGACCAGCATACAGCGATTCTTTACACTCTTTTACAATACATAAAGAGTTTACACTATTTTTAATACCCCTCTTTAGAAGTATTGCACAATGTTTTCTAGTGCCTAGCGCATTCGCTCACACCAGCGCAAAGGCATTCCCTTTGTTTAAGTACATGGTAAACATGCAAGACCGCAGTTCCTGTTATAATATACACAAGTGCATAATAGCTCTAAACAAGATCCTCTCTGCATTTTACAGGTGGGCTGCAAGGCTGCCGTGGTTTTCTTCCAGTATGGCGTGATGGCCAGTTTCTTCTGGTTACTGGTGGAGGGTCTGTATCTGCACGCTCTCCTGGCCGTATCCTTCTTCTCTGAGAGGAAGTACTTCTGGTGGTACATTCTCATTGGCTGGGGTGCGTATGTGCTCAGTGGCATTAAGATATATTGCCCATCGGCCTCATAATTCTTCATGGCTGAGAGAAACGCCTGTCAAATGCAAATGACAGATTGATCACTAAAGTCAATAGGACCTTGTGCATGTACACACTCAAGATTTAACAGTTAACTTTTTCACTGACGTCACTGTATCGTGTTGGCAAACGTTTCACATGTCACTTTTCTTGAATTTAGAATGAGCAGGCTCAGATCTCAGGGCCAAATAAGGTGTAAGGCTAATTGGCAATCCATTTGTTTTATTGAATTCCTAATGATCATGTTAGCCAATTAAATAAGGATTCCCTGGAAATATGCCTTCTGGCAGAGATGTCAACATTTCAGAGCTGTATGTATTCAAATATTGACAATATTCATAGTCAATGTGTGTTTGTGTTCCAGGAGTTCCAGGTGTCTTTATAACAATCTGGAGCATCACAAAAGCTTATTTACATGATATTGGGTGAGTAAACGAGACTTGGTCGCAGAACAGCATTTTGATACTTTGCAATATACTCATTCATGGGAGCCATAAAAAAATTGCTTGTTGTAGCCACTGTTACCTAAGAGCAACATTTAAAACAGAGTAAAGGATGTGACTATTTTTATGAGTTTATGAGCTCAGTTGAATTTCTGTCTTCTACACACCTTTTGCCAATCGCTACAGTATAGCTGACTCTGTAAATTTCACTGAAGGCTGTTCCTTGATGATAAATGACATGCCTTCATGGAGGTCAGTAGCCTATATTTAGAGCAGAGCTCATAGAAGGAGACATATGAAAATAATTTATGTGGATCATTTCATTTTCATTGCCACATTTTTCTTATTTATTTCTTTGTTTGGTTTTGCATCCAATCTTCACATGGACTGTGCAAACAGTGAGAGTCCACATTTCAGCAGCCTTGGCTCTGGAAATATTTTTTTCCCAGTCATTTTCTACATAGGGATTTTAAACAATTATTTACCAGAGTTCAAGACACTAAATCAATCAGCTCTGAAAAGAGTCACAACATTGCTGGGCTTTTCTGCTCAAATTTGACTATTAAGCATTCAAACAAACAAACAAACAAAAGTTGAAATCATGTGTGTTTATTTATGGCTTCTAAAGAAGCACAAACCATCACATAACCACCTTGGAGTTCAGGATAAGGCTGTCTTAAATGGTTCGTACATTATTGCTTAAAATAAATTTCTCTATTCAGGAAATGGTTGGGAATTTTACTTAGGAACCCAAATGTGTTGCTCCATTAATAATTTCTTTCTGTTATGTTCTTTTGATAGATGTTGGGATTTTATTGACGATGATCTGTGGTGGATTATAAAAACCCCTACATTGATAACAATACTGGTGAGTGATTTTACAGCAGCGTGCCACAAATATGGCAGGTGGTGCATGAAATACTTTAAAACGGGGCCTAATCTGTCATTGCTGTTTTTCTAGATGAACTTCATTCTCTTTATTTGCATCATCCGGATACTTCGTCAGAAACTCAGTTCCCGGGATATTGGGAGAAATGAGTCACACCAGTACTCGTGAGTTTTTAGACCACAGACATTGCTGTATTACATGCACGATAGTGGGGCAGTCGTGGCTCTAATGGATAGAGCGTCAGACTTGTAACCCGAGGTTGTGGGTTCGAATCTCGGCTCTGGCAGGAATTGTCCACGACTGAGGTGAGACCCTTGAGCAAGGCACCAAACCTCCAAACTGCTCCCCGGGCACCGCAGTGTCGGCTGCCCACTGCTCCAAGTGTGTGTGCACTTGGATGGGTTAAATGCAGAAAACACATTTCACTGCTGGTTATACTCTGTGTAATTGTGTATGTGACAAATAAATCTCATCTGAGCTCATCATCTCATCTGATATAAACACAAACGTATTCCATATGCCATTTCTTTTGATTTACAGGAGACTGGCAAAATCAACTCTACTTTTGATTCCCTTGTTTGGGATAAACTACATAATCTTTGCCTTCATGCCTCATCACATCGAGTCTAATGTGCGTCTGGTGTTTGACTTGATCCTGGGGTCCTTTCAGGTAGGCGGCAGGAGACTGAAATATGTTTTTACCCACAGTTGTACTGTTCTAGCATTGCTTATCTAGTTTGAATTCTCCAAATGCCAATAGAATACTAAGATTGGCCACAGCAATAGACTCACCGTGGGATCTGCCAGCATGTCTCAACCCCAGACATGTCCAGTGATATTTATTCCCTCCATGTTTGTTATGCAGCCAGATGAAAAGGTTGAATTAGGATATACAAAAATGGCCTCAGTTCACCCAAAAATGAAAATTCTGCCATCATTTACTCAGCCTCGTGATGTTCCAAATCTGTATTTTTGAGACTTCCACAGTATTGAAAAGAATAAAGACATTATCAAAATATCTTCTTTTGTGTGCAACAGAAGAAAAACAACAACAGTATTGAAAAGAAGACATTATCAAAAATGCAACAGAAGTGAGGGTGAGTTTTTACCATACTACCCCTTTAAATAATTCAAAGACTTACAATCCATCTTTCTCTGAAGTCAAACGAGTTGAAATTGAAATATAAACATGGCTTTTGTAGACTAAGATGGTTAATTTGATATGTGTGTCAGCCTTGTCTTGCCCTGTCCTGATGTCTTTATCCTCGTCTCCGTGTTCCTCCCCGCTGTGTGCACCTCGACAATTACAGATAACCTGGGGTTACACAAGATTTGTATTTTGAAGAAAACCAGTTTGAAGGGAGCAGAATTAGCTTTTTGGGTTAGAAGAATTTCTTAATATGAAATTCGAATGGCATGACAATTAGAAATTGTACAGAAATTGAATTCTGATATTGAATGTTAATACACAGTATACCCATGCAATGCTGATGTTGTTAACATTAATAATTTTAGAATAAAGTACAACTATAATAATAATTTGCATGGTTTGGTGTAATATGAGCATAGATTTAATCACCATTTGTGGTGAGATTTATTGTTATGCCTTTTTCCTCAGTTGGTCAGAACAAATGTGGCGGACTTGTTACTTGTTCAGATGGCAATATATGGTAAAAATTGTTATTAGGGTCATAAATTCCAAGATGTAGGCTAGAATCTGTGATAGTGAAGTACAGTAAATATTAACACTGGTGCAGTGACGGACTGCCACACATTCACCTCAAAAAATGTGTTTGTTGCAAAATTGTAATTGCAAAAATTGCAAATAAATTTAGCATTGTTTTACATAAGCTCAAATTGATTGTCCTCTTTGTTTTTCTTCAGGGATTTTGTGTTGCTGTCCTATACTGTTTTCTAAATGGAGAGGTAATATTATCAGGATTTAATGTTTGTATGTATTAGAGGGAACAGTACATTCTTACATGACTGAATTAGTTTCTCATAATCCTAAAAGCCTTCTCTAGCAAAAAATTATTTTGAGAAAAATATAGATATTTTACTGACCTCATACACACACTCTCCAGGTCCAGTCTGAGATCAAACGGAAGTGGAGGCGGTGGCACATGCAGAGATTTCTGGGAGCTGACACCAAGTACCAGCAACCCTCGATGGCAAGCAACGGCCTCAACTTCAGCTCCCAAATCTCCATGATGACAAAATGCAGCCCCTCCACGCGCCGTGCTTCCGCCTGTCAAGATGACTTCTCTGCCGTCTGAGCGCTGAGTGGATGCTCTGTCTATGACGAGACACAGAAACCAATGAGTCTGTGCTCTACACACACAGAAAGACTGTCACCCAGACCACCTCCATCATCTGCAGGTTGCTGCTCCGCCATCATTCCTGTAGGCATCTCACCGCTCAGTAGGAATGTGAGGGAAACTGTGCAGCTCATTGTGACCGTTTGGCATATGATGCATCTTCATAGCCATTCTTACACATCGATCAGGAGAGAAATATGCACGTAAAATGGACTCTTTGACATTTGATTGTGTTTCACCAAACTACTGACTCAAGTGACGTTAACTTTTATAAGGATGCGATCAGAGCTCATGTTGTTGCTGAGAAGACTCTTTTGAATCATGGTCCACATCCATTGCTCCATTTTTGTGCACAACAATATTAATCTTCAGCATTAGAGTTGGTATCTGTTGTGTTTTTCTGTTTTCCCTGCCCTCATTATGCTGCTAAAGATTTCTCAGTCTCTTAATAATCTGTAAAGCTGGATGGTGACCTTTTGGGTCTCTAGTGACCAGGTTTTATTTTTATCTTCTTCCTTATTCCAGGAAAAAAGTAACGTGATTTAGATAGTCTGACATTCTGTTTTTGCATCCTCCCTGTTCGTGTCATGTGCTTGCGTGTCTGTGAACATGTGGACAAACACAAACGTCTCTCATCGAGAGCCATAAAAGCATGTTTACTTATGCTACAGATATAGTGCGTCATACTTTATGTTTTATAATAGTGATTTATAGTGTAATTGTATAGTTACATGTGAAGTTGACATGGGTTGTGTAACTGTGCACTTATTGCATAAAACAATTGCAAAACATGCATTTTTAGGAGATTGGTCTTTCTAAAGAGGATTTTTAGTCTGAAATCGTTTTAGCTGTCATAAGTACATGCGTAGCTTTAGTCATAGTTGCTGGCTCCTGCATGTTTGCATGCACAGTTCTTGTACCTCGGTGTGAATAAGATGTACATTTAAGAGAAAATGTCAATAAGAGTGATGTTGCTGTTTGTGGAAAGTGTATTGTGGATGTTGTCATATAAAGTATACAGAGCAATTTTATTTTATTAGATCTTAGTGTGTCTTTTCTCTTTATATAAAAGTATTTATATGCTGGTCAGAGAAAATTATAAATTTTTCGACTAAGTTATGTATTTTTATTTTAACAAATCATCATTATCACCAGTGTGCAATTTAATTTGTTTTTTTATTTGATCATTATATTGTATTTTAATAAAAATTGTGATTTTAACAGGTAATTGCCTTTTATCCATCCATCCAAAAACTGAACACATTGTATTCATTCTGGCATTAATGTAACCACAATAGCAGCTGCTTTGTTTTCATATATTGTGGATTTCAGATTTCTCACGAAGCTTCAAAAAACAGAGACATCACTATCAGGATGAAAATCAAATCTTGTGCACGAATGATGGAGTGAGAGAAACCAGACCCAGAGAAAGGTGAAGGAGATCTCATTTTGTTTACCTCCCATCTAAAACCCATCTGTCATTTATTTATCTACCAAATCCCTTGTTAAATTATTCTCGTAACTCTCCCTCTCTTCATCCCTTTGTGTTTCTCTCCTTAAATGATTTTCAGTGTCTGAATGCTGGTGAGCATGCTGATGTCACAGCAGACCGATTAGCCAAACTCAGCATGGTCACTCATGGTTTAAAATTACAGCGAGATCTCCGATACATAAACACATTGATGTTTATAGACGTGAGCAGAGCAGATGAGCCAACAGGAGGCATCCTGAAGATTTCATTGAAATTAATGAAATGACTCCCATGGGGGGAGGGCTGGAAACTAATCCTAGAATCACACCATGTTAATTAGCACGATATAAATATTAATTATAGAAGCATGTAACCCCTTCTTATGTCCAAAAGCCTCATCTAGTTCACATATGGAAATTATTTTCAAAGACTATCTTATAATTACATTTCCATTACTCATTATTATGACCAAAAACTTTGTTTGAGAGGTTTATGGATGCCCTTCTTATAGACCCTGTGATTTATGTTTATTTGCGACTTACATTAGCTTACTCATGAACTTCAACATCACTGTAAGATTTACAACCTTCATCTTACACCATGTTGTTAAGGATCCAACGATTCTAATCTTTTGACAGTTTAACACAATGTGCTACAGCCGAGCGATTGGTATAATCTTTTACTTTTTTGTCAGCACACACTGTGAACTTATGCATGATGACAACATGCACCAAAGACAAAGAGAATGACTGTAAAACTAACTGTTTTAAAGTTGCATATCTTTGCATATAAATCTTAACAATAGAATGCAGAATTAATGTATTGCACAAAATAAGATATAAACATTTAGCATTTTAGGAATTTGTGCATGCTTATACTTAGGGCATTTTTTTGTATGTTACAGAACTACTGTCAGTCTCATAAAGAGGTTAATATAACATAAGTTTAGTCTGTAGATATTTTGTAGGATGAATTAAATATATTCAGCCCCATGGGACTTGTTGTGTGAGACATTTTCAAATAAATAAATGTTTAATCTATTAAAGTCAAAAGTGACATCAGTTAGCCTAAATACAGAATTCAAAAGGTTTACCTATACACAAACATGTAAAAAAATACATTTAGCTAAGATGCATTTCAAATCCAGTCCCTGTGTTATATAATACAGCTCTGTGATTTTTTTACAGTCAGAGCAGATGCTGGTGTTGTTTCAACTGTTTTTTTTTGTTTTTTTTTCTCAGTGTTTTTGGCTGATAATTAATTCTACAGTATAAAACCCCTAAAAACATTATATTAACTAAGGCATGCACTGAGTATTGACCTCAGCAGATCTAATCTGACGGCTGCACTGCATATTTTACATTTGTGTGACTTTTTGTCATTTTTGATGGCACATGTGCACAAAGTCTTGTATAAAGTCTCTAATAAACACTTTTGCCTTTTGGTTTAATAAACTAGATTGTATTGCTCTGGAGGGATCTACTAACAGTTGCACTGACAACAAACCGGAGATCATAACAAAGGCATTTATTGCGTTTTTTCTCGCAAAACATTTTTGCACGACCTTTTAAGTCAGTTAAAAAACATTGTAAGAGCTAGTAAGACGTCAAATATCAAATAGCAATTTCAAAACATGACAAGTAACATTCTTTTATAGATGCAATAACGTGTAGCGGGAAAAAAGTCAATGAAACGTGTCAGGCACAGCTGTGAGTGTGACGAAGGCGTCGATAAGAGCGTCGAACTAAAAGCTGTGTTGTAGCGCCATGGCGTGGCCGCAGCGGTGCTCTGTCGGTGTCGGTGAACCGGTTCACTCCGCGGTGGACTCGCTGACCCCGCAGCCTTGTGCTCTGACTGCGCTGCGGCGCCAGGTGCTCAAGGAGACCGTCTGAACGCATCCAAAAATGTGTTCTACCTAATCGATTATTCTGCCATTTGTGACCATAATTTAGCTCCGAACGCTTCGAATTGTGTCCCCCCCTCGTTTAATCACGTCCCTGTCGCTTTAAAGCTCCAGAAAAAACGACCCATATGATTTCCCACCTCCAATCATCATCACTCCCAGTCCCCCGGCCGAGAGTGCGAGCCCTTCTGCATGCGGACATGGCGAAAACAGACAGATGTCTAACAGAAGAGCGCTGTGTGGATATAAATGACAGCTATATTCACGAAAACGAAGCTCTGAAATGCTAAGGAGGGGAGACGGTACTCCTTCGAGGCAGAGACCATTGAATCATCATGGTAGTAAGACCCTTCTCTGACTGTTTTTGTTACCTGCGTGTCTGTGAATGTTTACTCGGCCTGTAGAATCTGACAGACATCAGTCACATCTGGAGGATGATGTGCATGTCATGCAGATGTGCTGATAGCATGCAGCTTCCACATCTGGCGAGAGCTTCAACAACTTTCTGCTACTTTTTTATAAGATGATGTTGTAATGATTGTTATTATCGAAACATCTGTTCAAATTTTAATAATACCCTTAACTAAATAAACTACACTTAGAAATATGCATACAAATGCACAAGAAATATGCATACATTGTACCTTTTGGGGTACAAAAGCTTGTCAAAGGGGCAGTACCCTCAATGCAACTTTCTTCATCCCTAAAGGGTGTAAATTAGTAGTAAGTATCTATAACAGTATATAGTAATGGTTACTATATATAAGTTATAGTCATGTGTACTTTTATGAGACTATTATGAGTGGTAAAGAAGTCCGTTTAAGGGTACTGCCCCAGTGACAAGCTGTTGTACCCCTAAAGTTGATTGTTTTTTTTTCTGAAAGTGTACCTGTCCCAGGCTCCCAGCTAGGACTTTGGAGAATAGCGGCTAAACATGATCTGTTTGTAAAAATGTTGGTATGTATTGTAGAACTATGACATATCAATAATTAAACAAAATAAAATATTAAACTTGACATTAAAAGAAACAAAATAAATTGTTTTATATAATGTATTATAATATAATATTTCACATATCTTCACTGTCTACTTGTCTGGATAATTGGATGACTATATTTCGATAGCTGGAAAGCCTGTGTATCATTTGTATTCAATATTGTATTATAATATTCATTATAAAACCATATTTATAAAATGTATAAAATATAAAAGCTGCTATACGCTATACATTTTAAGAAAAATATCAAGCTTGGCATTATAAAGAAAATGTGTTCAATATTTAAAAATCATCTTAATCTAATCTAATATAATGTAATGTAATATAAAATAATATTTCAGATATCTGCAACTGGTTAACTGTCTGGATAATTGGATTATTATATTATGACAGCTGTATGATTTAGACAATCTGTAAATAACATACATAATTTATTATATATTATAATGTCACTAATATAGATAATATATTTTTCTTTGTGAGGGACCTTCTTTATACAATATACAAAGGCAGCTACAGGAAAATATCAAGTTTGGCCTTATAAAGAAAACATGAATCAAAAGTGTATAAATCATGTTTAAATAATATAATATAATGTCATATAAATCATGATTTCCAAAATTAGTTTTATCTTATTAGAATTTAAAAATGAAAATTTGCTTGACAGCTACCTTTAAAATGTCAATTTCTCCAGCCTGTTGTATGATTATAATGTAAATCAGAATCTAATGTTTAAACATTGAAGTTGATATGCCTCTCAATTAAATCTGATGTTCTGTTGTAGCTCATAGTGGAGAAAACTGCTGAGCATCCATCTGCAGAGTTCTCCCTCGTTGAGGATGTGGCCCTTCACTGCACCTTTTTAATGGACAGCTTAAACAAGCAGCGTCTGTTTCAGCCAGACCTATGTGACGTAGACATCGTCCTCCTGCACCACCAGACTTCTTTCCAGGCCCATAAGGGTGTCCTAGCAGCCTACAGCCCCTTCTTCCACTCGCTGTTTGCGTCGAGTAAGGAGCTGCGGTGCGTGGAACTCTCTCTGGAGACCCTCAAGCCTCAAGGCCTGCAGCAGATCCTCAACTTCATCTACACCTCCAAGCTGCTGGTCTCCAGCTGCAACGCCCAAGATGTGCTCAAGGCTGCCACGGTGCTCCAGATGAGCAATATCGCCACTTCCTGCAGTGAGCTCATTACTAGAGGCTCACTGGACATCAGTCCCAGTGTGGACCAAGCCAAACAGGAAGTCGGCGCTCAGAGCTGGAGCAACAGCAACTCGGTGAACTTTCACATGGAGATCAAGCAAGAGAAGGACCCCACCTGTGCCAGGATCTATGGAGGGAAAAGTGAAGTGAACCCATATGCTGTTCAGGTTGGTGATGGGTGTCCAGTGCAAGTAGGCGGTTGTAAAGTAGAAGGGAAGGAATTGGAAAACCTGAACGACTCTGAAGATCTTGATTCATTTAATAGAGAGCAAATTATTGTGGAGCTGAACTTGAACAACCAAACACTTAATGTGTCTAAAGGTTTAGAGGGAAACACGGCAGCTCTGTCGCCCTCAGGACAACAGCTTCCTGGCAAAGGTAGGAGGAGCGAAGAGACTGTTGAGGAATCAAGAGACAATCTGGCTTTTGAGGAGGAGGAAGATGAAGGTGAGCAAAGTGAAGATGATGATGTGAGACTTGAAGGCACCAGTGAAGAGGAAGGTGAACACACATTACCTGGATTCACGTCTGAAAGACCAGTAGGACAAACCTGGTCCTCTGCTGATGCTGTAACAATGGTCTTCAGGAGAAACAGTGTGAGAGAGAGGCAGGAGACAGCTCATGGAGGGAACAATGAGGAGCTTCTGGACCAGGATAGCTTGAAGTTTCAGAGCTTCACCTGTGTGAGGTGCCCCAAGACATTCAACAACCGCTGGTATCTGGAGAAACACATGAGCCTGTCACATAAGCGCATGCATATCTGTGACAAGTGTGGCAAACGCTTCCTTATGGAGAGCGAGCTACTGCTGCATCAGCAGACCGACTGTGAGAAGAGCATACAGGTAAGCTCAACGGCTAAGAGAGTGACAGCAAATTCTTTTTTTGACCAGCATAATCATTCAATATTTGTTTTCCTCTTTTGGAAAGTCATAGAAACAGTGTAATGGAATTATTATTATTATATATATTTTTTTGCTTCTGGGGCAAATGGGAATTTAAAAATAATATATATATTAAAACAATATATATAAAAAACTAATCTGTATTTAAAAAAAAATATATATATGTTTTTTGATCGAGGCATAAAGTAAAAAATGTTAGGGTGATAGCATGATGAAGAAAGTAGTTTAACTTTTTTTATTATTATTTCTATATATATTCTATATTATTTCTATATGTTGTGTGTGTGTGTGTGTGTGTGTGCGTGCGTGCGTGCGTGTGAAACATTTAATTAGTTTCACTGGTTATTAATATTTTAAAAACTTTTAACATAAAATATCTATTTCACCTTTTTATAACAAAACAAGGTTAGTTCAGGTTGTGAAATGTCATGTGGTGTGACTCTTCAAAACTTAATGATATTATGTATTAAGAATTTGTCATATTTGTATAAAAATGTGTATTTTATATCGAAAATGGAAAACCATTTTCCTGAAAATTGTATACTATATGAAACCAGCATGAATACTGAAAATACATATTTCTGCACTTCACCTGGATATTTCAAACATTTATTGGTAACGCTTTACAATAAGGTTCAATTTGCTAACATGTTAACCACATTAGTTAACATAAACTAACAATGAAAAATACTTCTAAAGCATTTATTAATCTTCGTTAATATTGATTCCAGCATTTACTAATACATCATTAAATGACAAGTATCTATTAATGTTAGTTAATGGACCTGAGCTAACATAGACTAACAATTAACAGTTTTTTTTAAACAAACGTTAACAAAGATAAATAAATACTGTAACAAATGTATTGCTTATTGTTAGTTATTGTTAGTTAATGCATTGAGCATAGTTAACAAATGGAACCTTATTGTAAAGTGTTATACATTTTTCCTTTTCTTTATTGCACAATTGCGATAAAGAAATAATGCAATAAAGTAATTGACCCAGGAGCATTCAAACCCATACAAACACAAAAAC
Organism: Ptychobarbus kaznakovi; assembly: GCA_027422405.1. Taxonomy (NCBI): domain Eukaryota; kingdom Metazoa; phylum Chordata; class Actinopteri; order Cypriniformes; family Cyprinidae; genus Ptychobarbus; species Ptychobarbus kaznakovi. The sequence continues at coordinate 14,890,087 of CM049805.1, forward strand.
GTAATGCAGTGGACATGATTGCATTTGTTTTACTGATCTTTGTCTCATTTTGTAGTGTCTAATGTGTGGAAAAGCTTTCAGGAAGCTCTGGTCGCTCCATGAGCACAATAAGATTGTTCATGGCTATGCTGAGAAAAAGTACACTTGTGAGATTTGTGAGAAGAAATTCTACACAATGGCTCATGTACGCAAGCACATGGTTGGTGGGTTGTGTTACTGCCATTTTCTCTCTCAAACTTTTACTCCCAGTCAACAATAAACTTTAGCTATCTGACTAATCATTGTCTTGTTCTATGTGTCTTTAGCCCACACAAAAGAGATGCCATTTACCTGTGAGACATGTGGCAAGTCATTTAAAAGGAGCATGTCTCTGAAGGTCCACTCTCTCCAACATTCAGGAGAGAAGCCTTTTCAGTGTGAGGTATGGTCAAACTGCACAATTTTGTAGAAGTATACTGTGACTATATTCATTATTGCTTTATAATAAAAAATGGTCACATTTTATTTTAAGGTCCAGTTCTCTCTGTTAAAAAAGCATTAACTATATGTTGTTTGCCTCAATAAACTCCTAATTTGCTGCGTATTAATAGTTAGTAAGGTAGTTAAGTTTAGGTTTTGTGTAGAATTAGGGATTTACAATATGGTCATGCAGAATATGTGCTTTATAAGTACTAATAAACAATGTTAATTATAAGCATGCTAATAAGCAACTAGTTAATAGTGAGACCAAAAAACAAACACATAAAAAGTACGTTAACATTTATTAAAATAATGTTTTATTTGTAAGCTAGTTTAAGCAAATTCATTAAGTGTCATTCTTTTACAATTGGATATAGTCGCTCATGTACAATACGTAAACAATAGGGAATGGTAAAATACCTTATGTATATGTGAGCCCGGTCTCATGAAAATGCGTATGAATAGAATGCCAAATAAAAATGAAAACTTGTGGTATTGATATGCAAAAATAGACTTTGATACGACTATGATACGAATGTGTTTGGCGTGCATATAAAGATGCAGTTTTTACGTATATATGAAACGCATCTACCCCACAACCCTAATACTACTCTTCACGTAGCATATACACGCCAAAGTCCATTTTTGTGGATCAATACCACGAGTTTTGAGATGGTCCTCACTTCAGAACACAAGATCCAAGGGGCGTGGTTGGATCAAGATCCAACTCCTCCCACCTTACATATACCTGAACCTACCCGTCTCCACCCCCTGATCCCTAAACCCACCCACCCCCTCCCCTAAACCTACAAATCTCCACCCCCTAGATGTGGATCCAACCCCGCCCCCTGGATCTTTGTTCTGCAGTGAGGGGCTACTGAACATATAACTAACATAACATTACTAGTGTAGTCAGATTATTGAAGAAATGACTCCAATGAACAGGTTCTTTTTAGTGAATCAGAAAAATTAAGCGCAACAAATGTAACTTCGATTCCCAAAACGAGTCCATTTACTAAATAGATCATAAAAGATGAGTTACTGATTTGAATCAGTCTAAAACACTGCCCTCTGTTATTAACAACGTTAATAAAATTATGTTAAAATATACAGTGATATGTGAAAATGACATAAGAATCTATTGAATCAGAAAATCTGTATTGATACCAAGCAAGAGTAAACAATAAATGTTTTCTGCACAATAAACGTTTTGATTTAGCACAGAATTGACCAATTAGCATCCAGGACCAGAACATTCTGTTTTATCATTTCCATTATCAACTGCTGGCCATGTTTGAAATGTGTCCATTCCTTGTCTTTTAGGTCTGCAGTGAGTGTTTTCAGTATAAGTACCAACTGCGCTCTCACATGAGCATCCACATCGGACACAAGCAGTTTATGTGTCAGTGGTGTGGGAAGGACTTCAATATGAAACAGTATTTTGATGAACACATGAAGACACACACAGGTGAGATGCTCGTACACATGTATAGCACTTAGAAATCCTTCATACAGTCAGTCTAAGAGGTCTGCTGGTTCTTTTTAGGAGAGAAACCATATATTTGTGAGATCTGTGGGAAGAGCTTCACGAGTCGTCCCAATATGAAGCGGCACCGGCGTACGCACACCGGAGAGAAGCCTTACCCCTGTGAAGCATGCGGCCAGCGGTTCCGCTTCTCCAACATGTTAAAAGCCCACCGAGAGAAGTGTTCCCAGGTCATGAACCCTCCCCTGCTGGACTCCTCTGCTATAACCAATCAAACACAAGAACTGCCGGTCGGGATGGAAACACAGAGGGATATTAGCCCACGTCTGCATGGCGTAGTCTCTTTTCCATCATCTATGCTCCACTCAGTGGACGGGGGTCCGTCACATTCTCAGCTGCGTTCCCTTACGCCGCTCTACTCTGCTGGAAGGGCAGACTCCAGGAACCTGTAACTACTGCTCTGTATTATACTATTGTTTCTTTGTGATGCAGAGATACTTTTTATGTAGCAAAGAGTCTGAGATGTCATGTTAGTTTATTTTGTTTTCACATCATATTCTCTAATATCCCTTCCGTTCCCATATCAAATGTTGACGGAGTTCTCCATGCTATGATAAACCCTAGTTAGGCAAAAAGTATTAAGTATGCTACTAAAACTATTACACAGATGTAGAATACTAAATGTAAGACGTATATGCTTTTATGTACAGTATATTAAGAGAATAATAAATAGACAACAGCATATTCGGTTTATATAGCTTTCGGTTTACTTCTTATTGGTTTAGATGCTTTATGTAAAAGTTTGTTAGTAAGCACTATTTGTGTTTGGGGTGATGACCTGTTATATATGCATATTCAGAGACTTATAAGTGAGTAACGCAGGTCTTGTTGGTGGTGGAAATGTGCAGTCAGTAGATTCTGTTTCTGGCACTTAACTGGCTTGTTGGTGTAAGGGGCTTCATAAATATTTGTTTAGCCCTTACTTTTTGTCATAGTTTTAACATTTCTATCCAATTTTTTTGTATTTGTTCAGAAGCACCTTAAAAATCTAATTCAATTGATTCTCCATCTTTGTTTAGATTGTGAATGACTACAGTTTGTATGTTGTCAACAGATGGAAATGTATGAGTCAAGTATACGGCTCATTTGTTTTGTTAAAATTTTCAAAGACCTTGAGGGTTTGTGTTTTTGGTCATGCTCAGATTTATGAATGTGTCTAGGCTGAACGTGTAGGTCAGAAACCACAGCAGCCATTTAACGTGAATTGGTAGAGATTGTATTATATTATTACTGAAAAAATCAGTTGTTCTCCACTATTTAGTGTTTATCCACGTCTCACAGTCTCATGCAGACTCTAATGTTTGATCTTCTAAATTAAAAATCTATTTTTTATTGTTTTTAACTGGTAATTTTTGCACTTGAAGACAAGAATCTTGAGACCTGTAAATGTTTTTACACAGCAATATTTGTAATATTTTCTTAAGAATTGGGTATTGCAATATTACTTTTATTGCTGTAATGTTTTCATTTCTGTCTATGTAATTAAGAATATTTTGGTCTATGCACAATTTTCCAAAACCTGAGTGCTGTTTAGATCTCTTCATTCCAGAGTGTTTGTGTTCCAGCGCTAGCTGTATATTATTCATGATGAAAATATGTCTCTGAAGCTCCATCCAGGACCCATCATGAAAGTCATAATGTCAAGCAGTATCAACATGAAAAAAGATGGAATACATAATAGAAAATCCTTGTATTCTTTCACCTTTACTTTTTTATCTTCATGTGGCTTTGGAGTGTGTATAACAATATTTGTGTTGACATTTACCACAGACAATTGTGTTTTGTTGTTCGTGTTTTTTAGTTTGGTCATTGTCTACAGTATATTAGGTTATTGTTCAATCACTGCCATATTTATTTCTCTTTTTTGAATGCAAAGAATATTGTACTTGGTCATAATTGCAAAATGTTCAATTGTAGTTGTCATCTAAAATAACATAATAGAATGATAAATAAATGTACATGGTTATTTAAATAAGTCAAATTATTCAACATCTAATTACCCAAAATGACTAACAAAGCATTCTTATGAAAAAAAAGACAGTCTTGTGTTTGCTTCCATCTGCTGAGTTTTTTTCTTGGAACAGCAGCATGAAACACTGCTCTATTACATACCTTAAGATCTATCACAAACTAACTATATCAACATTAAGCAAAGTCTGTGATAAATGATTCAATTGAATATGTATTGCTCTTTTATGAAGATGTGGGCAACATATGTGTATTTTGTCAATAGATGACAGCTGTAGATCACATCTTTGTGAATCTCAAGGTGTTCAGACGCACTCCAACCACTGTGGCCCCTGCAGCATAACTGATCTCCCTCAGGATCCCATTCCAGCAGTTCTCCTCCTCCTCAAACCTGTCACGCAAATTACAATTCATTTCTCAAATTTCAACTTTAGTTTCAATTATATGACCAAGTTTCCTTAGACCAATAAGTCTCATTAAACCAGTTTGAGCTGAGCATAAATACTCACCTCCATATGTCATTCATTTCAGTGGGCTCCAGTTTTTCTGTGGTCTCATTGGGCATCATAGCAAAACCTCCCACAGCATACAAGCTGCCGCCCAGTTCGATCAGGTTAAGAGAGCTTCTCTCCTGAGGAAACTCCACGAACTCTGACCAGCTAAGCAGGAGACACACAAGTGAGCAACTTGTCTGTGTTAAGGAGTCTTGACAAATTATGACAAAAGTGTGACTTACGAGTTGCTGGCGATGTCATAGACCTCCACACTGCTAGTCAGGCCATTATCAGTGACTCCAGTCACCACATAGATTTTGTTTTTGTGAACAGCAGTGCCGAATAGCGAGCGGGCGGTTTTCATGGGTGCCAGATCCTTCCATTCAAACTTAGAGGGGTTATAGACACATACTCTCCTCAGGCATTTCCTGTTCATCACATTTCATTTAAGTCTGGTTATGAAAACCAAAGACAACCAGGCATAATGTGTTTGTAAAGTAGGATAAAATCAGATTAATTACTCACTTGCTCTCAGTTTTTCCACCTATCACATAGACTAGTCCTTTATGTGAAACAATTCCATGTCCATAAACTGCGTATGGAAGAGGGTCTGACTCTCCCCATTTGAATGACCTATGTGAAAATGAAATGATCAGCATTTAGCCATGTCAGAGAGTATCCTATTGATCAGGGATTCTGGCTAGTATCAAAAAGAAAGGTACAGTGCCCTCCACTAATATTGGCACCCTTGGTAAATATGACCAAAAGGCGGCTGAGAAAATAAATCAGAATTATTGATTTTTCATACAAAAAAATCACAAAATTCTAACCTATCATTGAATTTAAAAAAATGAAAGGGGGGGGGGGGATCTCATTGTGAAATAAATGCTTTCTCTAGTTCCCATAGGCCACAATTATTGGCACCAAATTATTGCAACGTCCTTTTCCCAAGATAACAGTTCTGAGTTTTCTCCTATAATACCTGAAGAGTTGGGAGATCAGAGACCATTCCTTCATATAGAATCTCTCCAGATCCTTCAGATTCACAGCTCTATATTGGGGCTTCTTCTCATCAGTTCACCACACTCATTTTCTACAGGGTTCAGGTCAGAGGACAGGAACAGCCATGGCAGAAGATTCATTTTGTGCTCAGTGACCCATTTTAGTGTTGATTTTGATGTTTGTTTTGGATTATTGTCCTGATGGAATATCCAACCACGGCCCATTAAAAGATTTCTAACAGAGGCAATCAGGTTTTGATTTTTTACCTGTAGGTATTTGATAGGATCCATGATGCCATGCATCTGAACAAGATGTCCAGAACCTCGAGATGGTCCTCACTGCAGAACACAAGATTCAGGGGGCGTGGTTGGATCCAGATCCAACTCCTCCCACCTTACATATACCTAAACATACCTGTCTTCACCCCCTGATCCCTAAATACTCTCCTCTCCCCCCCTAAACCTACCCATCTCCACCTCTAAACCTACCATCTCCACCCCCTAGATATGGGTCCAACTCCGCCCCCTGGATCTTTGTTCTGCAGTGAGGGGCTACTGAGAACCTCTGGCAGAAAAACAGGCCCACAACATTAAAGATCCAGCAGTATATTTAACCGTGACATGGGGTACTATCCCTGTTTGTACTAAACCCATCTGGTGGGTCTGCAGCCAAAAAAGCTATTTTTTTGTTTCATTTAACCATAGAAGCCAGTAACATTTGAAGTTCCAGTCGTGTCTGACAACTGAATATGCTTGAGTTTATTTTTGGATGAGCAAGGAGAACTTTTCTTGAAACCCTCCCGAACAACATGTGGTGATGAAGGGGCTGTTTGATATTTTTTTTTAGGGTTTCTGATCCCAAGACTCAACTAATCTCTGCAATTCTCCAGCTGTGATCCTTGGAGAGTCTTTGGCCACTCAAACTCTCCTCCTCACCGTGCATTAGGATGATATAAGCGCACATCCTCTTCCAGGCAGATTTGTAACATCTTTAGTTGATTGGAACCTCTTAATTATTGCCCTGATGGTGGAAATGTGAATTTCCAATGCTTTAGCTCTTTTCTCTTGCAGCCACTTTCTATTTTGTTCTGCACATCAGAACTGTTTGGTTTTACTCCTTGTGATGGACGATTAAGGGAATTTGGCTTTCCTGTGTTCCTCATATTTATAATTGTCATGGTTGGATAATTTCATGCTCCTAGTCACCCTGGTGTGCTAATTTTTTTTAAATATGAATATACTTCAGAAATATTTTACTCATAAGAATTTCTAGGGGTAATAATTGTGGCCAACATACATTGAGGAAAAACATTTATTTAATCATGAGATTTTCTCCCCAATTTTGATTGTTTTACTTTAATGAAAGGTTAGAATTTTTGTGAATTGAATAACTTTTTTTTAATGAAAGTTCAAAAAGGTCAACAATGCAGATTTATTTTCACAGCCGCCTTTGCTCATATTTACCAAGGGTGCCAATATTAGTGGAGGGCACTGTATATTCAATCTCAAGAAGATCTACAAAAAAGAGGGAAATATGAGAGGGAAAAACTTTAATAAAATGTAAAATTATTTTGTGAAGTGGCACAGCAAGTAAAATTGGCCTAATGGCTGTATTTAATATTTTAAGTTACTATTTAATTGACATGGAACTATGGCACACCAATGTAAAGTGAGTCAAATATTGATTGTTGATTCAGTAGTGGCTCTGGCTGATTCACTAATTTCATTCAGTGAAGGATTCGTTAGACTGATTGGAAGCTTATATATGGGATTATTCATATAACGAGTTTTGGGCCATTAAAATTACAGAGTAAAATATTGGAGTTTCCCTGGAGAAATAGCAAAACAGGAAGGAAGCTGGAGATGGGAGTGAAATACGTGAGACTCACAGGAAAACGGGAATGTTGACAGGTATGCATTTATAGTAAATAAAATTTCATATATAAAATAAATCTTATGTCAAAAAATTTGTTATGTGAGAATTTGAGAAATTATATTTTTCATATTTCTGATATGCTGCCATGGACTAATCAACATTCTCACACTTCAGTTTGAAAACTGCTGCTGTGAATGTCGTTTGCTGTCTGATTGTACTCACTGTCTGTCGTAGATCATAACAGAATCTAGTGCACGTTCTCCCTCCTTCAGCTCTTTTCCTCCCACCACAAAGATGGAGTTCTCAGCCTCCGCCAGACCAAACAGACAGCGAGGGTCTGGTAGTGAGGGCATCCCCAACCATCCAGAACTCATGGGATCAAACTGTAGGATGAAGAAGAGCTTAGATTAAAATATAATGATCTAAAAACATTGTTCCTTTCTCATACAAATATAATTATTAGTTTGATTCCTTCTAAACAATCCCTTCAAAGGTTTCTCTTGAATTACATGAGGAAAATGTCATGCAGGCAACATTACAAACATGACACATGAGGTTCAAAGCTTTAACAGCTGTTCTGAAGCAAAATGGACCCTGTGGGTCACTCTCACAATTGTATTTTTGGAACCAGAGATTCATGATGCTTTGAGTCATTGATTTGTAATACAAACATATTTAGCAACATTAGCAAGACTTGACCGTGCGTTACCTGAAGAAAGTACGAACTGAACGGCTGTTCTTTGTTGTCTTCGTTGTACATCAGCCCTCCAGCAACAAAGATTTGATTTTCCTTCGTGACAAGACTGCAGTGGTTCTTAGGGATCTCAGTGGATGAAGACGCCGCGTAGCACTCGTTTGTGCCAATGTCATACGCTACCGTTCCTGTACTGCTAATCATCAATAAAACGTCTGTTTGAAACATTCCAAAACGTGGATTGTCATTTAGGATTCCCGGCAGCAAACCCTCCTCATCCTCGTCCTCAGAATCTGCCTTCTCGCCTTCCTTCTTGACCCTTTTGACCCTGTGTAGCAGTCCTTTCTGTGCATCCTTTAATGATCTGAAGCTCCTTCTTGAGCTCCTGATTCGTCTTAATCAATCTGTGGCCCTCGACTTTCTCATTAAAGTAACTTGACGGCACAAGACGGAAACGTACGCAGTGTAGAAGTTGTGGCAGTTCATTCAATCTCTCACCCGTGTCATACTCCACCCAGTCCATGAGAGATTCAAACACCAACTCTTCTCGTTCCACATTCAGAGAGTCACATGTGATGATAGCTGCCAACTCGCTGGGACCCAGCTGATGGAAGTCCTGGTCCCGAATGATGAGGGCATACCGGTCACAGATGAAGTCCCGAGCCTCCATAGCCAAACGTGGACAGTCCAGCAACAGTCCCAGTCTAAAGATGGCCAGACAGTTACTGAGAACCAGCTTCTGCTGCAGATACGACACACACACGCTGAAGATTGATGGAATCTGGTACATGTTGGCCGCCATGAAAATGTCTTGGACGTTATGCTCAGTCAGGTTGATATCCGAGGTGTATATGTACCTCAGGATCATTCCCATGACTCCAGGTTCGATGTCTTTTAGAATAATCTCCCGCTTTGTGCTCTCTTCCAGGTCTGAAAGGAACATGGCTTTGAAGTAAGGGCTGCTAGCGGCTAACACTAGCCGATGACAAGGAAACTCGTTGTCTTTGATCTTCAGAATGCAGTCCACAAACTTGTTAGCATCCAGGAGATCACAGAGCCCATCTTGTAGGAGCGTTTGCTGGTACATCCGTGGCTCCGTCACTGGGTCCACTGACAAGGAGGCCATCTTGTTATGGTTTGATGTGATATTTCAGTAGGAGGGAGGGGTGTCCTGGTACTCTCCCACTGCAGAACTGAACTGACTGTTTTAATACTGTTACTCTAAAAGAGAAACGGCGGAGGATGTGACGCTTTGGTTTGGCCTCAGCTCGTCAGCTGTCACAAGCCATCAGCTACTGACTGTCCATCTATATATAGAAATGCGTAAATGAACCACACTTAGGGCCTGAAATACAAGCTGTCCCTCCCTTCCCCCCACCAAACAGATCAGACCAACAGCTGACATGTTGCTCACTGGGAATATTAAGTTGTAGATCTTATGGAGAAGGACAGTAGAGCGCCACAAGATGGTTGTGAAATGTGAACAGCTTGAAAAGAATGTTACAGTGGGAAAGAAAAGATGGAAATCAGACCCATTTAAAACTAGTTTCAAAATGAGACAAACTGAAATAGAACTGCCTGTTGCTTTGAAGATAAATCCCACCTAGGGGAGCCTTCTAGTGGAGCAACTCGGTATTATGGGCTCCTATATCTCTCAGCATTAATTCATAGTAGCTAGCAAGCATACCTAATCTTTTATTTTTCTCCAGGCTAGACTTGAACCTAGGCACCATGTGCGCAGCAGTGATTTATTTGTTCCAGTTCCAGTAGAATACATTACATTTTTGTTGTTTTATAATTTTTTCATATGGGGAGGACTGAAGATGGCAGGGAAAACAGGAATGGAAAACTTGCATCCCTCACTTGAGACACATGGCGTAATATGTTTGAATTAACGTTGTCAAAGTCAACGCGTTAACGTAAATTCATTTTAACGGCACAAATTTGATTAACGCGCGATTAACTCAGCGCGTATTTTCTGTTTGACTCGTGGCCCAACCCGTAGTTGGAGAAATGTAGATGCAGTGTTGCCAACTTAGCGACATTGCAGATCCCTTTAGTAACTTTTTTCCCTTCAAAAAAGCACCCAAACCTTATTTAGTTTCTGAGAATCGCCCGTACTGCCGTGCGAGGTCTTGCTGTCCCAGTGCGCGCAAATATCTCTCTCTCTCTCTCTCTCTTTGTGTGCGACAGCTCGGTAGCTGAGGAGCAGCGCTCTCAGTTAAACACAGATATTATGTTCTTTGAAAAAACATCTATGACCTTTGAAACATGTCTAGTCTTCATGCTTTATGTTGACTATGGTTTCAATAATAATAAACATACATTTGCATAAAGCATCCATATTTGTCCATGCCCATGTTGATTAGAGTATAAAAAACGTGAAAAGTATTAATTTAAGGTACATTTAGAATGAATAAAAATGTGCGATTAATCGCGAGTTAACTCATGACAACCATGCGATTAATCACGATTAAATATTTTAGACGATTGACAGCCCTAGTTTGAATACATACATGTGCTTACCACTAGGTTATTATAGCTTGTTTACATTTTCACCTTGAATAAAATTAATCTCAAACAAGTCTTTGTTTAAAGCAATTTCTTTAAGTAGGTATTTAATAAAATAATTCCAGTTTGAACTTATAAACTTTCTAAAGGCACACTCTTAAAAATAAAGGTTTCCAAATGGAAGTTTTTGTAGTGATGACATTGAAAAATCCTTGAGCTCCTCAAATCTTTTAGTCAATAGTTCTTAAAAGAACCATTTTTTTTCTTAGACTAAACAAGAATAATAATCTGAAGAACATTTTTCAACCTTCTGTGTGATGGAACGCTTCCATGGATAATAAAGGTTCTTCATGGAACCATAAGGCAAAAAAGGTTATTTTTAGTGTATATGACGACAAGGGAAAATCTAATTTGCACTAATAATGTAAGGTGACAAAAAATCCAAAGGGAGACTGAAAACTAGGAGATATGTAATTGTGTGCTTATAACAGCATAGCAGACCTACAGTATTCATCAGTGTATATTTTAGGCCCATTAATCAGCTGAAATCTCTAGTGTGCCACTCAAAGCTCGATGTAGGACAAAGCCTAATTGGGGAATGTATTCACACCGTATCATTTGCCAGAGTGTGACATGAGTAACAGAAAAATGTGACTGCACAAAGTTTAATGTGGTGAAGTGACTAAGCTTTGTGTGGTTTAATGGGGCATTATTGTGACTATTGTTTATAAGTAGTTCAGAACTATGTAAAATAAAAATACAAGTTTAACATGTTTATGTTTGTGTCATAATAATGGCTCTAAACCAGGACTATTATAGTTAACTAAAACTGAAATTAAAACCAGGAAGAAGTTGTAAATTGAAATAAAAATAAACATTAATTGAAATACAATATTTAAAAACTATTTAAGAATCTTTATTTTAACTAGTTGTCGAGGAAACATTTCTAATTTTCAGTGTCTAAAATGAAGTAAAATAAATCACTGAAATTAATAAAAAATTATATAGACATATTTTTAAAAGAAAAACTAGTATAAATGACAAAAACACAAAACATATATAAACAAGTGTAAAAATAAAAACGAATTAAAAATATTATTAGAAACTATAATAGTGTCTCAAAAATACTCAAATAACACTGCTATAAACATATTAAGAGTGTTGAAATAAAAGACAACCCTGAAAACATTGTACATTTTCATTTTATTTTTCAATATATTATTTATTCATAAAATATTTGGCAAGCCCATTCTTTAAATAGCTATATCCACTGAAAATATAAATAAAAAATGCACTTGTTAGTTTGTTTGTGCTAGAGTATGTCAGAGAACAGGTTGCATTTGGCTAAAAAGAGTGCACTTCAGAACTATTCACAGTTAAAAACATCTCATGTTTTTAAAACAGACTTGTGCAAATCAGTGACCATAGTGATGGGACTGCATCGGTCTGGCACGAAAGCTCAGGGGCAGAATTAACAAGAGGGACCTCAAGAGCTGGATCAGATTCAATGACCTCTCTGTCCTTTACTCAGCCTTCTGTTTGCCCGCCTCTGTGGGCGGCACTGGTTCCGGATCATCCAGCAGAGCCTGCTTTCGCTCTCTCTCCTTTATCAGCTGCACACCACAGTAGGTCACAAACAGCACCAAGAGAGTGGACAAGGGGAAGCCTGAGGGAATCACAAGAGTGTTATTATTCTCCATGTACATGCTGTTTGTCCCATTCCTCTGGAGTTTTTGTGCTGATACAACTTTATGTTTCTATATTTTTAATGTATGATGTATATATACACATTATATATGAGTGATTTACATATGTAAGAAAGAATACATACGTAAGAAACACATTCTGCACAAGATTCTAGCTACTTTCCTTTCCGTTTTCATTATATAATGGTCTAAAACAAAACACTTACCTTTATGAAGCAGTCTCTTAGCAACCAGCTGAGCAAAATCCAGACTGTTAAGCGCCAGGACGTTGTACAGGACGATTTGCCAGAAGTTAACAGCGTTGAACACACCCCTGATTCGACGGGACATTGCCTCAGACATAAGATTCCGCTGAAAAAATGTTAACATTACATTATTACTCATGTAAGCGAATGCTTTTCATTTCCCATCAGTGAAATGTAGGCTAATCGGTCATGATGTAATATTGAAAGACAATCAATTGGTAGTGTAATGATTCAAAACCCTCACAACTGAACGTCTTTGGGATCTTACCTCAATGGTGGAGAACGGTGGCAGAGAAAATAACTTATCCACCCACAGTTCAAAGTTCAGGCCAAAGCAGTTAAAGAAAGACCAGATGTAAACCAGCTCACAGGGTCCGAGCCACAGAGTTGTGACAGCAAAGGTGCAAATGGTTGCAAGAAGCTCCTTGAAGATGGCATCATGCTTTTCTCCGATATAGTCATAGACATATCTTTAACAAAGAACAGGAGAAACACGTAAAGTTTAATATTTTTTTCCTGAGTGTATGATTATTATAGCAATATATATATAAAAAATGGGATGATACACAGATGGAATTGGTTATTTGCTCACTTGCACAGCCAGTCATTGATTCCTCTGTCAAAGTGCCTAAAAAAGTCAATGTGAGAAGAAACTGTAAACATGTGATCTGGTTCCACATCCATCAACTGCTTCCAAAAACATACTCTTTCTTTTCTCTTCTGTTAATGACTATGCTTACGTTTCAGAGAAGACATAGAGCATTGTGATGCATTTAGGAGGCTGAGGAGGGTCAAGATGGTCCAGTCTGGATACCGTGTTAATGACACCAAACATGACGGCTGACTTCACCCAGTCATACACCAGATTGGAGTAAGCCAAACCAGCTGAATAGCAAAAAAATTCAGACTGACTAGTGATAGTAAACAAATTAAACTGTACTTACAAATAATTAGAAACTACTTGTAACATCATTTCTAAATGTCTACTGTTTTTTCTAGAGTTTTACTGACCCAGAGACCAGTCAGACATTTGCTTCAAAAGCTTCAAATCGTTAGGGATGGTCAAAATGTACAAGAAATGGAAGAAGACATCCACCACCAAAATAGCCCCAAGGTGCACCAAAGCATGAATGGTGATGCTCCACATCTCTCTATCTTTACGAGTCAAGTTAGGGTTGTTAGCCTGAGAATATTAGAGGGATTATTACAGTGCAAACCTAGCCAGAGTGACATTATCAACACTCTAACAATTATTTATTCTATTCTATAGATTATGTTTTACATAAACTCACCTGCTCGTGGAATCGATCAAAGGTCATAACAGGTCCAAAGAAGAAGAAGGGGAGGTAGAAGTTGTACTTGATCAGATCCATGAAACTGTAGTTACCATCTTTCTTCTCACAGTTCTCTAGGGCAAAGCTCATACAGCGCAAAATGGAAAAGCCACAGCCTCCATAGAACAGGACATCTTGGAGATCAAAAGAGCCTGTCACAAAGCCTTCCTGCATCAAAACAGGCAAATTATCAGAACATCAAAATGACAACTCTAAATGCATCTGTACATGTACATGGCCAACTGTACCACAGGGGGACTTGTGGTTAGACTGTGGGGGAAAAGATGCTATATAAGGGGTTATACTGCTGTAAGAATACACATATACTGAACAAAATTATAAACGCAACACTTTTGTTTTTGCCCCCATTTTTCATGAGCTTAACTCAAAGATCTAAGACTTTTTCTATGTACACAAAAGGCCTATTTCTCTCAAATATTGTGAATTGTGACAGTGTATTGTGAATATATGTTATTCTTTCACAACTTTAAGTTTTTAAAGTACTACTGTTTTTATAGCACTTTACACAATAAAGATTATTTCAAAGCAGCTTCACAGTAGTAAAAAGTAAAATAATATAATCAATGATGCAAACTTCCTCAAATGAGACAAATTCAAGTTCTGCTGTAAAGCAGCTCTACAAAGAAAATAGTGCTATTTTTTCAGCTTAAGTCAATTCAGTGTTGATTCAGTTTAATTCAATAAATGTAAATCATACTAGAGTAATGATCATTCACTGCCTATGGACCTTCTCACCTGCCAGGTGTTAAAGGGCTCCATTTTGAAAGTTGCCAGGCTGGTAAGTCCAGCCACAAAGCATAGCCACTTCCTCTTGAAAAGGGCCACGCTGTAGAGGATGATGCAGTGAGACAGGATGAGAGAGACGTATGTCCACCCCATAGTAATCAGCACAGCCAGAGATCCATACAGCATATAGATCAAAGATCTGTTCTGTGGGTTAGGAAGAAAATTCCTTGTGAAAAGGCACATTTATGTAATCCAGCTGTTACATACAACAATACTGAATAGATGTTTTGGACTTTTTAAGGAGCTACTGTTTCTAGTGTTAGAAATGACAAAATAAGTCCAGTATTAGCTTTGTACAATACTAGTATTAGTTAGTCAGTCAGTATGATCCAAACAAAAATTGTAATGGCAAGTACTTTAAGAGTTACCTTGAATAAATCTATACCAGTCTTCTTGGACAGCAGACAGAAACACGAAAGCATGTAACATTTCACACAACATTCAAATTAGATCATTTAACACATGCATTGTTAATATCAAAATGTGTTTTTTTTTTACTATTATTGATTATTCATACTCAGTCCATACATAAAATCATGCAATATTCCCAAAACACTCACATAAAATATTAATAGCAAAATATTATCTATTATAATATTAAAATATTATAAATGACTTGATCAATGTGCATAAGGTGAATAACCCCATACAGTACCTTTGGAGACAGCAATGAGCAGATCTTAGCAAAGATCACATGACCGGAGAGGGCAAACAGGATATGGTTACGGAAAGTGGTAAACCACATTACCCATTCAAAATCTGACACATCCTGAAGAGACAGTGAATATCAGTCACAGAAAGTGATTAATCAGAGTCAGAATATGATTAAACAGAGTCAATTATGTAATATACAACAAATCCAAACTTATTTATAAAGCACTTGGCAACCCCAAAAACCACAGAGTGTGCCAACATGGTGTACAATTTAAAATAAATAAACACCACAAATACTGTTCTGCTCAAACCTACTGGCCTCATCAAACAAATATGTCTTCAGGTGGCTTTTAAATGTGTTTACAGCAGTAGAAGATCTAATATACTTGCCATTTTTCTGCCAAAGTAGTGCCATCCTGGTTTCACATTCTCCCTAAATGCCTTTCTGTTCACATTCTCTGCAAATAAAAAAGAAAAGTTTCACAAAAGTAGCGAGGTGTGTTTCAGGCTAAATGATAAAGCTTTCTTTCATATATATATATATATATATATATATATATATATATACAGTATCTCACAGAAGCGAGTACACCCCTCACATTTTTGTAAATATTTGTTATTATATATTTTCATGTGACAACACTGAAGAAATTACACTTTGCTACAATGTAAAGTAGTGAGTGTACAGCTTGTTTAACAGTGTAAATTTGCTTTCCCCTCAAAATAACCGCTGGCCACAAAAGTGAGTACACCCCTAAGTGAAAATGTCCAAATTGGGCCCAAAGTCTCAATATTTTGTGTGGCCACCATTATTTTTTAGCACCTCCTTAACCCACTTGGGGATGGAGTTCACCAGAGTTTCAAAGGTTGCCACTGGAGTCCTCTTCCACTCCTCCATGACGACATCACGGAGCTGGTTGATGTCAGAGACCTTGCGCTCTTCCACCTTCCTTTTGAGGATGCCCCACAGATGCTCAATAGGGTTTAGGTCTGGAGACATGCTTGGCCAGTCTATCACCTTTTCCCACAGCTACTTTAGCAAGGCAGTGGTCATCTTGGAGGTGTGTTTGGGGTAGTTATCATGTTGGAATACTGCCCTGTGGCCCAGTCTCCGAAGGGAGGGGATCATGATCTGCTTCAGTATGTCACAGTACATGTCGGCAGCACTCATGCAGCCCCAGACCATGACACTCCCACCCCCATGCTTGACTGTAGGCAAGACACACTTGTCTTTGTACTCCTATCCTGGTTGCGCCACACACGCTTGACACCATCTGAACCAAATAAGTTTATCTTGGTCTCATCAGACAACAGGACATGGTTCCAGTAATCCCTGTCCTTAGTCTGCTTGTCTTCAACTTCTTTGGTCGACCATAGCGAGGCCTGTTCTGAATGGAACCTGTCATGTTAAACTGCTGTATGGTCTTGGCCACCATGCTGCAACTCAGTTTCAGGGTCTTGGCAATCTTCTTATAGCTTACGCCATCTTTATGTAGAGCAACAATTATTTTTTCAGATCCTCAGAGAGTTCTTTGCCATGAGGTGCCATGTTGAACTTCCAGTGACCAGTATGAGAGAGTGAGAGCGATAACACCAAGTTTAACACACCTGCTCCCCATTCACACCTGAGACCTTGTAACACTAACGAGTCACATGACACTGGGGAGAGAAAATTGTTAATTGGGCCCAATTTGGACATTTTCACTTAGGGGTGTACTCACTTTTGTGGCCAGCAGTTTAGACATTAATGGCTGTGTGTTGAGTTATTTTTAGGGGACAGCAAATTTACACTGTTATACAAGCTGTACACTCACTACTTTACATTGTAGCAAAGTGTCATTTCTTCAGTGTTGTCAAATGAAAAGAGACAATAAAATATTTACAAAAAAGTGAGGGGTGTACTCACTTATGTGAGATACTATATATATATATATATATATATATATATATATATATATATGAAATATGTCAAACTTGAATTGCTTTAAAAAAAAATAATATGTATTGTGCATGCAGTTTTGCAGACAGCTAACAATGTAATTTATGTATTAATAAAATGGACATCAGTTCCACATGATTTCCCAGCAAACAGGGTGAGCTCCAGAGCAAAACCTAATAGCATTACATAAGGTAAATTTTGCCAGCCTGCACATTCAGAGGCTTCTCTGTGATAATCCAGACTCTCAAATATATTTTGAGATTATAAAATGATCCTGACAAATCTGACAAATCTTTGTATTATGAATTTCAAAGATAATACAAATTGCATAACAGATCTTATTTGAGAGTCAGGGGTTGTTGAGGGTTATCAATTTAGGACTGGTACATTTAGAGCCCATGCAGTCTAAACTGATGTTCCAGTAGATACACCAAAAAATAGACATAATCAATATTTGATCTTTAAAAAGGTTGAGGTAGGATATGGCTAGTTTGCTCCAGTACTAGCTCAGATGGCAGCTCCCCTCTCAGAGTACAGTGCTCTGATTTACAATGAGCAAATGCACCTTTAGTTGTTGTATTCTAGGGCATTCATGATCATGACTGATGTGAACATAATTCTGTGATCTTAATGTAGAAAGAAAAGGCGAGAGATAAAAATAAAGTGTACCACTGGAGGCCTCAATGATCCAGCTGCCTGCCCATAAGAGCGCAAGAGAGAGGACAGCAGTGTAGAGGTACAGCTCAGTCTTGGGAAGGGCTGTCTTGATCCCCATGGTTAACCTGAAGAGAAGTCTTAACATAAAAATCATGTTAACGTTACACTCTATACTAAAATGAACCATTAACCACTGCAGGAAATAAATACGGTCGAAAACTTACAGATACAAATACCTCCACAAGCTTGTTTACGGTTGGTTTTACTGTTTGATATGACAAATGTACATAAAACAGTGATTTAGAAGGATGTCAAATCCTTATTTCGTTTTTACTTTAATATTTGTTCGTATTGTACAGTGCTTTTATTAGCCTCGCGCTCATACTCACTAACGGCCGTTAACGTTACAGGTCAAACGTCACTGACTCGGTTTCCTCAGATATCCACAGATCCTTCTCTTCTTTTCGGTACTTAACAGCCAGGTCAAAAGGACAGTAATACTTTACGGATTTTAATAAGCTATATTTGCGGTTTAGTGAGAAATGTTAGCTCTAAAATTGTAATATAAAAAAATCCACGGTAAAACTGAGAAGCAACAGCTGACGGAGAAGAAGCCAGCGAAATTTTAACCTAATGACATGAGCGGGAAAATAACTGTCCAATCACAGGAGACTTTTGTGACGTGCTTATTAATAATATCATTATACAAATTTGAACTAGTTTAAATTTGATTTAACACTGGTTTTAAAAAATTTAATATTTTAGAAGATAAATATCATAAAGTGTTAGAATCAAAATTTCTTGATTTTTTTATTATTAATATCGTATTAATTATTGTTCACGGTCACTACAACTGCAACTACACTGATGTAGTCAAGAGGCACTATTGTCATTTCGGGTTTTGACACCCAGAATCAAGTTTTTCTTGCACAACTAGTTTACAAAAAACAATTTATAAAGGAGTGGTGCTCTGGAATGCTTTAAAACTTTAGTGTAAATGGTAGTCCACAGCAAAACATGTTAACTTAGGCTATATGTGAGCCTTTTAAATGTTAATGTATCATTTAGTTGTGCAGTTCATTCGTTACAGTGAAATAACAACATAATGAAGTGTGTTACTGTGTCTGCTGTAAACTATACTGTAGCCTATTAAATCACGTAGCATCTCTGCCAAGTGCCAACAGTAAAAGTGAACGCTGTTTTCGATCAGGGAAGACACTCCTTACTATTTACAATAATTATTGTGACGTTCACACACAACGTTCATCAATAACTAATGTATAAGAAACACATATTTTACAAATTATGCGTCAACACACCAAGACGATGCAGCCTCAGCATATATGCAATCAATCCAATTACAACAGGATACATATAACAAAATTAAAACGAAAAAAAAAAACATTCTCTCAGAGTTGACACCCAATCTACTTCTCAGAAGACTTAAAGTCAGTGGCTTAAATGCGAGTGCTTCTTTTCACGGCTCCTCAGAAACAGCACAGTCAGCTGTACAACCTCTTCCTATTTTAGCCCGAGCAGTTGCTCTTGTAAGATACAAGCGCAGCAGCTGCAGCGCAATGCGATCTCCCACACACACATCATGAGATCCTTCAGGAGTGTGAAAACCCGAGGACTGGACTCCCAAATCAATTTCCCTTTAACATTGAATTAATTAAGAAATCATGCGTGTACCTGCTCAATTCAAATCCGAGTATTTGTCTCAACTAATTAATAAAGCTACACGCATATCTGAAGTCCTTTTAAATGTAAATGATGTTGCACAGCTCTGAACGCCCACACGCTGCCTCCTATGATCCGTGGGACTCTATCTGTTTACAGCACCGTGTACAGTAAGTACAGTCATTCAAAAGGAAGTGCACTTGCTCAGTACTAACCTCACAGCCGCTCAGATGTTTGAAGACAGATGTCAACCCCCACAAAATTGAAAAAAAGAAAAGAAAAAGGGGGGTGAGTAGGGGCTTCTCCTCCTAACATCCGTCCCGGTTTCCCAGTGCCGATGGTGCACTGTGAGAGGCAGCAGTGGCTGGTGTGGATGTTGCGGGAGGGGTGTAGAGAGTGTATTTATAATCCGGACTGAAACTGCAGAGGGGTGGCACCAGAACTGTCCATCAAAAAGGTGCACAGATTCAAGAACAAGCGCTTCATTGTACAGGTGCATCATGGCCGGCTGGAGAAATCCCTTCTTTTGTTATCTTCTGATCCGTGTGTATAGATGTCTTGAACCAGTCCCTTGTGTAATCCAATGAAGACAAACCGTCTGTTTACTTCAGCCATAGGCAATACTCTTGCGGCCAAAAGTTCAGAATATTTAAGGCTTTAAATGTTTTTGAAAGACGATTTACTGTATTTTTGAACAAATAAATACAGCCTTGGAATAATTTACGTATTTAAAAAGCATTAAATAGTAAAGTAGCAATTTTCCAACTGTGGGTTTACAATGCATAAAAGGAAAAGCAAGACTGATACAGTCAACCAAAAAGCCTATAATCTATCATCCTTTGTTATTATCTATTATGGACACTTCTCAACGTACTTTAAGTTATCATCAGCAAGTCGTAATTTCTCACTCATAGTAGGGGTTAGCCTAACTAGGCCATAATTAAGAAACAATAAATAAATGTTACATAACTTAAGGTTTATCAGTTTACAATTGTATATAATAAAACCAAAACATAAATGGCTGGTTAACATACAAATGCTTGAAAATGTCAGTTTCATGTGTGTTCTTACTCAATAGCCTTTAGGTTTTGCTCTTCTATTGATTCACTGGCACAGCATAAAATACAGACTCGAATGTTTTTTTTTTTTTTTTTATTAAGTTTTAACATAATATGGAGAGACAGAGACCATGGGAAACATGCGATTTTTTTTATTTATTTTTTTACAAAACTGCAACAATATCTTTGAGCAGCAGACGGAGACATGCGACGCGATGTAGTGAAATGAACAGCGCATAGGGAAAGCCCTTACCATTTAAACCTCAGAAGCAGAAATATAGCCTGCTTCTCGCTGTGTAATATAAGCACAGGACACTTTTTACAGGATTGTGTGTGATGCGGATGCCTATTTACATCCCATACCCATTCCTTTACTATAAATTCACTATTTATTCGCATATTGAAGCTGCTCAATATAGATTAAACAACAGTAGGAAGAAATCAAAACAATCAATATAGTAAGCTACTTCCACGAATCTCACTCTTATTATTCCCTTAATGTATTTACCAAATTTCATTCTTATGATTACGAACCAGAGCTGAAAACTATAAACCAGACCAAAGGTTCGTGTATTATATTTTGATCAGTGATTAAATATCGCAGCTCCAGGCGTTGATGAAGAAATCAGTCTACTTTGTACGGACTCCGGTCATTGGGCGAGCTGCGTGCTCCCCGGCCGTGATTTTATTTTTAATATGAGGGAGGGGGGTTCCCAGAAAATACCTCCTCCTGCTGTTCCTCAGCTCGCCTCTATCTCGTGAATATCAAAATCTCACCGTCTCCATATTGGAAGCAGTGATCAGAAAACACGGGAAAAATGAAGAGGCTGTTTTTGACGGTCGCTTAAGCGCGCGGATGTCGGCGTTCTCCGCTCTAGCTCCAGGAGTTTAGACGCTAGCTTTCAGACATCGCGCGGGTCATTTATTCAGCCTACATTTGGAGGTTTCATGGTCAGCTCGCTAACGCTATCTTATATTAGCAATCCAGCCTCCAACTACTTGTTAGCCATTCGGCGCTGGCGCAACAGATTTTTGTTATGCGCCTCTGTACGGGCTGATTGATCAAATGTGTGTCCGCGACGCGTATTTTAATGCAACAAAACGCAAAGATTAGTGGTCGGGTGCAGTCCGTTCGCCCACGCTAGCCTGAGCGACAGCAGTCTGCTGCTGGCTGGAGATCTGCCATTAACTCGACTAGCTGTTAGCACAAGCTGAGACACGGCCAGAACTCGCTGGAAAAAGGAGCTAACATCTCGTTTCCATGGACAACACGTCCATAATAACGCAGGTTACGAACCCCAAGGAGGAGGAGATACTCTCGTCAAATGCCGAGAAAGGTGAGAGGTGTTGAAGTTGCTCGCCGTAGCGCGTTTTGTTAGCTTTAACCACCATTTTAAACGAGCGGGCTGCGAGTCCGCGGACAAGAAACATTTTAGGCATTTCATTAACGTCACTGCTCGCTCTAACAGAAGTGAGAATAAGGTGTTTTTTGTTAACTTTTAATATGCTTTTATATGACAGTGTGTTATTGTTGATGCAGAACGATGACCGAGTGTGTGTGTTTATATAACGGAGTCGTCGTAATTAAGGCGCAATGTAAACCGCTGGAGACTGAAAGTTTCGGGCTCTGTCAGCGTCGGTCGCCCGTGATGTGGATGGAGACCAACTTAAACATGTTTCTTTCTGTGACGAGGCAGAAGTGCTCAGGAAGAATGGCATAAGTAGAGTGCTTTAAAGGACACATGTTTTTAAGAAGCAGTGGACTTTAAATTGTTCTTTTTTTCAGTCCAGTCAGCAACAGGAATAGTTAAGTAGGTATGCTATTTAGTTGCCTTTTTTTACTCAACAGGCAAGTCAGTTCTGTGATGCTTTAGGTTGTTAGGAGGTAAACAAACATTTAATGCGTGGCAATTCAGCTATATATATATATATATATATATATATATATATATTACAGCAAGACACCACATGTGAATAGGGCACACATTCGATCTGAACTAATAGATAACACAAAGTTTTCTGAAATGATGTGTTTATATTTTCTGAAATGTTATGAAAATAAGGCACTGTGTAATTATGTTGGCACTAATTTGCATAAAAATCCAGAAAATAAATCTGAACACTGGATAAAGTCAGGTTCACAATTCTTGGTTTATTCTGTTGACACATCAGTTTTTTTTAACAGATTGGTTTTCACAGAGTGATTTTTTTCAATCACTTAATAAATCCGAAAATACTGTCAACAGCCAGAAAAAAAAATTTTCACCATGTTTTTAGGAATCAAGTGCTCTATAAATTAGGCAAATGATATAAGATCAAACCCCTCTGTAAAAATCATAAGTATATTGATAGGAATAAAACTGGAAAGTTTGGTGTAACTTAAGTGAAACTAAATATTTCTGGCTCAGTACATGAGAAAAAAAGTAATATTGAGAAAACAACATTTAAAAATATGTATTGCAATCAAAATCTACAAACAAAATAGATAAAGTATAATAAAAAAAATATATATTTAAAAAAAATAATAAATAAACACTGTTTCCCTTCCATTAGTTATTTTCGGGAAAAAAATATATGAAAGCAAAATAGCTAAAAATTGACTAGTGCATGAAAAAAAACAATAGGTGTGCCTATAGTATCTCACCTTGAATATCTAAATATTTCAAATAAAGATTGAAAAAAGATTGAAAATTGAGTTCATCTATCTCCGCTGCAGAGATGTGCAGCTATGAAGGCAGTTTTGCAGAGCTGCCTCTGGCTTCCCATCTGAGGATGTCCGGCTCTGACAGCAGGCATTTGGATGGAGCACTTCCAGGGCTTTACCTTTGACCTCTGGGTGGCTGAGTAGAGAATCTCTTCAACAGCTGCCCTCTCAAAACAGCACAGAATAAAGTTGAACCGT
This sequence comes from Ptychobarbus kaznakovi, assembly GCA_027422405.1. NCBI lineage: Eukaryota > Metazoa > Chordata > Actinopteri > Cypriniformes > Cyprinidae > Ptychobarbus > Ptychobarbus kaznakovi. The sequence goes on from CM049805.1 coordinate 14,913,618, forward strand.
CTAAAATGGTCCTTGTGTTCTTGACGGCCTATTAGGCAACACTTTAAATGCCTTTTGTGACTTACAAATACGGCCTTGATCTCATCCAGACCAGGCCTCCCTCTTCAAAGCCATTAATGAGCCTTTCCAACATGTAGATTAATATTAAGCCAGAAGTAATTAAAGTCAGTAGTAATTACAGGATTTTTTAAGGCGGCTGCATCTTCTCATGTCTTCAGCTCTGATGGCATCTGAAGGAGTCCGCCGCAGTGATCAATGTCTCTGGCCCATTGCCTGACAGGGATCTTTTTTGCAATCTGTCCACAATTATGTAAAACTCTCTGTACTTTACAGTGTTTTATTCCTTTACTTATTTGGAGTGCATATGGAAATACTTTATATAACAACTAGTTGCTCATTGGGAGCTTTTGTAGTCTATATGTTTTAGTCTTTATTTGTGGTAAAGGTGTTTAAATAAAACTAGATTACAGACAGACGTGTGTTTTTGCCTTTCGTGTTTAGGTCTCTGTTGTGGAATTTAAAAGACGCTCTCATTGCGACGGGCTAGTCAGTAGATATCAAGATATGTGTTTTTACACTTAAAGCATAATGCTGTATGCTTTCTGACATGTCAAACTCCTACAGTATCCCTGAGTGAAGCCAAGCTGCTGTCCTCCCACTTATGAAAAATGGTCCACTCCTTTGAAAACAAAATAACAGCTCATAATAAATATTTAGAAGCTGCTTTCTCCATCAAAACTATTGAAAGTCCACTTGAAGTTGTAAATGTCAGCAGAAGTTGTCATAATTTGTGATGCATTTGATAAGTAATTAGATTTCATACTTAATTTGGGTGTAAAGTAGTGCAGATTTTTTTAATTTGGAGGAGAAAAGCATGAGATATTCGGCTGAAGCTTTGAGATGGCTAAAGGGGCGGGAAAGGAATGCACGGCTCTCATAGGCTGTTCATTTTCTTAGCTCCTCCTCCCCTGATGCTGCCCTTCCTCTCCTCTTCCTCTCTCTCCCTCAAATATTCCCCCTCTCCCAATGCCTCTGAAGTCGTCACTGTAGCCTCAGGAACGAGGGAAAATAGCCTCTGTCCCTTAAAGTGGTGCTGGATTCGGCAGCCAATGACTGGAGGGATGAGGGTTTAGTAGCCTAAAGGGGACGGGGTGGGGTTTGTAAGCGAGTGGGGTCTAGTTTCATTTTTTTTCTGCTTGTCACTATTTTTAAAGGGCCTTTACTTGCTGGTGACCTCAGTGTTAATATTTAGAGCCTCCGCTGTGGCGCTGGAATGAAGGCAGATTATTATTAGCGTGTGTGTGAATGAGGAGAGGAGAACCGTGAGGGTCTTTGATGTTGTGCAGTGTGTTGGCATAAAGCCTGTCCATAATCAGTTATAATAGCCTGGATGTTTAATTAAAGATCCCAAGTGACATTCTGCACTGGGAGAAAGCCATTTTCCTAAAGGGTGTTTGGACATTCCCACCATCAGTGTCCTAATAAGTGTTATTGAACTATATGTGCAACTGATAATCGATAACCAATATCATGACCTATATATATGTATCAATATATCTGTTCAAAAGTTTGGGGTTATTAGGATAAAAAAACCTTATATAAATTACATGAATTTATTATGAACTGCAACCTGAAATAACCAAGCCACTAATGCACCAGTGTTGCCACTAAAAATGCATCCCTAGTAAACTATTATTGCAGTCATGTGTTTTAAACTATGTTCTATATATTCTCTCTGTCCATTCTTTTGTCAGTTTCGCTGTCTAACAGCAGTCTGAAGAAGAAGAGGACACGCAGCATCTTCAGCTCATTGTTCTGCTGTCTGAGAAGTTACGATGCCGAGCCCCCCGCCACCCCCAACAACAACAGCAGCCCTCTGTCTCCACCTGTGGAGGAGAACAGAGCTTCACCAAAGGTGAGACGCCCAAACATCCTCTTTACACAGGGAGTGATTACAGTCAATCAGATGCGCATTGATTCAGAGACCTCTGCTTCTTTGTCTCGCCGTCATGTGTGGTTTGCTGATGTTAAACCGAAGTCATCACAACTCGCTCTCTCTCTTTTTCTGTGCAGACTGTATCACATTTGTCTGAATTATTGTCCATTTGTCTTGTGGTTCAGCACCTCATTTCCTCTCCTGTTTGTTTCCTCTGTCTTCATCTCTCATGTCCCAGTGTGACCAGGTTGAGGTCATCCCTATCCCCAGTGTATGTATGATTCCAGTCCGTGCCGTCTGTCTGTGTGCTCTCGCATGCCGCATGGAGCGCCGCACCACTGTACACTCCAATCCACTTTTGAAGCGGCTCTGTGGACAGTGATGCACTTTGCCTGATGGATGCTTGCATGCGCTGTATATTATACTACTTCTGAGGCGCCTGGAAAGCCTAACGTTTTTCCACAAAATTATAGGTTAAGGCTTTTTCAACATGTGTTGGCTATGCCCACCCTCCTGCTTTTTAACTGTTTGAAGTATGACTGCTTCTGATTTGATAATGCAAGTGTTTTTCCACTGTATTCTAGTCCGTTTAAAGCTTCTGAGCAAAATGTTCTGCACTAGGGCCACAGTGTTTACGGAGTCTAACAGTATTTTTTTTTTTTTTTTTTTACTTGCTAATATTTTCACTGGCCTGTCTTTAGCAATGTGTTTTTATATTTGTTTGTTTATATTTGTTTCCTCTTCAGTTTTTGTTCATAAAAAAATTACAGAATAAAACTTTGTAACAAGCTGAACATTTTACGGCGATAATGTAGCGAAATAAATTCATGAACATTTTTTGTTGGAAAAGTATGCCATACAATGCAAAACATTACTGGTTGGTTCATTATTTAACATAGTACTGATGCTTTGAAGACTTCTAAGTATTTTACATTTATAATTAATCATTTAGTAGACGCTGTTATCCTAAGCCAGGGGTTTTCAAACTTTTTTGTCAGCCGAACCCCTTTGACATAAATTATTTACTGAAAGTACCCCCTGATATTTTAAGTAAATATTTCAATAATTTAATGACACATTTGCATATTTAACTAAAAACAGGTTTTATCATTTTTAAATTTCAGTAATATTTATATAGTTCTTATTTTTTATTAATTCGCTAATGGTATACACTCGTAGGCATACCTTGTACCAACTCACGAACCCCTTACAATTCCCACCACTTTGGGAAACCCTGTCCTAAGCGACTAAAAAACAATAAAATAATTGAGAATTCAACCAAGCCTTATCATAATTTGCAACAAAAGTTCAGTATTTGGGTGTCAGTAAGATAAAAAGAAAAGAAAGAAATTATTTTTTTTATTTTTTTTTATTTGTACATACACGTTTGAATGGTAGTGTTCAGAGATCAGTTACATTCAAAAATCTGTCAACTAAGCCAGCCTTATTGCTAAAGGGATAGTTCTCCCAAATATGAAAATGACCCTATTTGGCATTACTCAAGCCGCCCTAGTTGTATACAACCTTCTTCTTTCAGACGAATACAATTGGAGTTATATAAAAAATATCCTGGCTCTTCCGAGTTTTATAATGGCTGTTGATATTCAGTAGTCCAATAGAAGACCAATAATCTGCTCCAATCAATCATAAAAATTGCTCCAGGGGTTAAAAAGGCCTCCTGAAGCTAATCAATGTGATTGTGTAAGAAAAATATCCATATTTAAAACTTTATAAACCGTAATCTCCAGCTTCCACTAACTGTCATACGAGTGTACATGGGAGAGTGGCGGTCCAGTGGATGCCGCAGGACCAAGGCGTTTCTTACACAGACGCATCAATTCACTTCAGAAGGCCTTTATTAACCACCCAGAGCTGTGTGGAGCACTTTTTATGATGGATGAATGCATTTTATTGTACTTCTATTGGATTATTGAAAATTAACAGCCATTCAATGCCATTTATAAATCTTGAGAGAGCCAGGACATTTTTTTATTACAACTCAGATTGTATTCGTCTAATAGAAGAAAGTTGTATACAAATCTTGAGGGTAAATCATGGGTTAATTTACATTTTTGGGTGAACTATCCCTTCAAATCTTGGTTTGCACCTTTTTGGAAATCAACCTACAAGTGGCTTCCTTGCATTTTTCTCTAATATGATGTTGCGATATTGATTAAAGTAAAAATATGACACCTCATTTAAAAGGTTCATAAATAGGTTGGCCGATTATCTGCGATCTTTACTTGATAAGGGTTCAGCGCATCTGTTCTGCTGTTAATCTCAGTGATAGGCTTTTTAACTCCAGTTGGGATGGTCAGATCTCATGATCCTTAATGATTTCGCCATGAGATTTCAGTAACCCTACAATAACGTTTCTACTGCATGATTGACTAGAAAGTCACGTCGAAACTGTAAGTGTTCTAGTTTCTTTCTGTGTTCATTCAGCAGTTTGGAACAGGATCATGATTGCACCCCAGCAATTCCTCCTAAGCTTGATTCATCCCATTAAACAGACATGGATTTAGATTAGATTGACTCGACAGCATACTGCCTCCCTCCATAACAAGATTGCCTCCGCTTGTATTGAGACGGTGCAGCGAGGATTAGAGAACTGGATCAAGAGAGGGACCCATTCACCCGTAGCTTATAAATAAAGTGATGGGATTTCATACAGGCAGCCAGTGCTGAAGTCACTCTCTCACTCTCTAACCTTACCCATCCTGCATCTCTGATTAATGTGTGAAAAACCACGCACGCACGTAATCTTTTCCACTTCCGCTCGGAAGAGCTGGGATGTTAATGCATGAGCGTCATCTGTGCAGCTCAGGAAACACACTTCCTAAAATGCCCCCGAAGCTGTCCCTTACAATTTCCAGAGGAAGTGTGTAGATGGTTGGGAGCTGTGCTGCTTTTCCCCCATATTTCTGCTAATTTTGCTTGATAACGGTCTAACACGTCGTGGTTTAACCTCCCGTGCCTCATTTCTCACTCATTTCTCTGACGTTGATCCATGTTCATCATGTTTACTCTCTCTGTTTTACATTTCCACAGCCTCCAGAAAAGTACCTCCTCCCTGAGGTTAACATAAATGACTATGGGAAGAAGTGTGTGGTAATAGACTTGGATGAGACTCTGGTGCACAGCTCGTTTAAGGTAATTCATTCATTATTGCCTGTAGAAGTTAGTTCAGGTGTTTCCCAAACAGAAACGACTAGGGATAGACTGCAGATGCGGTGTAACTGTGACTTCTATCTGTAATTTGCTCCGTGAATGTGACCCACAGTGACCTATTTTGCATTATGGATATACATGTGTGCGGGCAGAGCTTCCTGTGATGCTTAGTGACGGCCCAGTCAGGGCACATTAGTCTCTGCTGCTAGTAGGAGGAGAGTTGAAGAGCAACATTGATTGTGAAACTCGGTATTGGGCTTTTCAGCATCTTGATCTGTGTATGAAGCTCAGAAATTTAGTGCAGGGCAGGGTTTTTATAGTTAACTTAAACTGAAACTAAAATTAAAACCGTAAAAAAAAAATTTGTTACTTGGAAAAAAATAAACTTGAGTTTCAGCTTGTTGCCGAGGCAGAATTTCTCATTTTAATTAACTTCATACCTAAAATTAAAACAGAAATAAAATAGAACTATGAACAATGTAAACATTAAAAAAAGAAAAAATGACAAAAACGCACAATAAATTTAAAGTATTAACTAAAATTAAAACGAAAACAGAAAATATAAAAATAAAACAATCAAAATATTTGTAAAAATACAATATAATAATATCTTAATGTAATAGTATCTTAATGATACTAAAATAACACAGGTGTGTGGAAGTTTGTTTATAAATGAGTTTAACCATTTAAAGCCCATTGTATCATATTAATACTCTATTCTATGGCCTCTAAATTATCAACATGATCAGATCTTTGCTGAAAAACCTGTTGTACACAATCTAATAGGCTTCATGCCTACACATCTGATTGCTAGTTCATACTTTTTAGCAAGTAAAATACATTTTAGTATCGTTCTGAAACCTCCCGCTTTAGGTCGAATTACACGTTTCTTTCTGCTGTGAAATAGTTAATGATTTTTATAAAGTAAAAAATAACTTTTATATTGTTGGTCAGCCTATATTTCAAGATGAAACACTTACTGAACTTAATAATCCATAAATATATATAGCCAAATATACACATACAAATATACTCGCCATGTTGGACATATAAATATTAGCAAGTTAGGAACTGCACAAAGTTCATTTTGGGACTCTGAATAAACACAAAGTCTGTGAATCATACAGTAAGAGTCATAAAAGCCTGATATACCAAATAAAAAATTTTAAGGCTCAAACTGCTCAATAAAAAAAATGAAGATTTTTTTCTGACTGTTTCATATGTCAGGCTTTGCAGGGCACGTTTGCCTTGAGGTTCATTGATTTGATTCATGCTAAGGACAAATATTTGAGGTGTGCAGTTCTCAAACCTCCCTCACAAGAGATTATTAATATTTGATTAGGCAGGTTTGTGCTGAAAGAGCACAGGCGCCCTCTGCCGTTTATCACTACTCTTTCATTTTGCTTATGCAAAATATAAGTAAATAGAGCTTATCACATATCAATTATATCTGGTTGCGGTCATAATGTTTATCAGCTGTTGTTAGTTTATGTAATATTTGGATATAGTAGATGTGACTAAAATGCTCACTTGGGATTTATTTTAAGTATAAGAAAGACCAAACATGAGAGAAGTTATGATTCACAGAAAATGCACATTAGAAACTGTCATGTTTAAATTATTTGGGTTAATGTTGAATAGATACTGTGACTAAAACCATGTGAAGCCCTTAAAATATGTTATTTTTGTAGAATTGGCTGAGTAGTGATAGAATTGTATAATTAATGTATCAAATGCAACCTTGTACGGTTTATTCTTGATATTTAAACTGTATTTGGAATGATGGATTTCATGCGCCTGAGTGATGCTCAGAACAAAAGTGAAAAAATGCATTTTAGAAGTGCTTGCAATAAGACTAGTGTTTAGTCTTCAATGTATTATCTTCGTTATTGGAAGGATATTTCAGAAATCATATCAGACTTAGGTTTGGGTGGGTTTAGTTGGATCACTTCCTCCACATTTGTCTCCCATCTGAGGCTGGGTCATAACTCATCTGTGTTGTGTTTGTTTCTTTCTCTCAGCCCATTAGCAACGCTGATTTCATCGTCCCAGTGGAGATCGACGGCACAGTGCATCAGGTACAGTACTGATGGAAACGTGCTGGTTTCATATTACACTGACGTCAGATTACTGAAGATGTGAACGTGTGAGCAATTATAAACGCTCTAGTGTATTCTGTAGCAGTTATGAAGCCATATATGTGTTTTATGTCAGTGTCATCTTCATTAGATGAAGTGTTGGCTGAGTGGCTGTTCCCTTGTTCAAGTAATCCAGGATAGGCTGTCTGTCCTGAGAGGCCTGTTCATGATTACTTGCACTAGGTGGCAGTCGTTTGTCTTCATGGAGCTGATGCAAATCATCTGTGCTTGATTTGTGTTGCTTAGTGTTTTGAGATTCAGATTGAAGAACAAGGAAAATTATTTCTATTGTTATGTTATAATGCTATATTATATTTTATAGCCTATTGTTTTATGATGTACTATTATTGTAATATGCGTTTTATTTTATTAAGATTTATGAAGAAAAATATTAAATTAGTCATTTAAATGAACTCAGCGAATCACTATTATATTTTTTTGTAATATTACTATGTTTATTATGAAGATATATTATACATTTTCATATTATATTTTATATTTCACTTATGTGTTATATATTATAATATAACAATTTATCATTTAAATGAACTTAAATGGCTCAGTTTATCTCTATATTTTTTGTTTCACTATTTTTAATATATTATGAAAATGTATTATACATTTTTATATTATGTTTTGTATAGTATATTGTTTAAAAAAGATTGAACAATTGTTATATGTTATAAAGATTCAATTTACAAAATGTATTATGAAACCGTATTACATTTATTATGTTATATTTTATAGAGTATTGTTTCATAAAGATGTATATAAATGATGAAAATTCAATTTCTAATTTAATTAACTTAAATTGCTCTGTGTATTACTATATTCAATTCTATATTATTCTGTTTTGTAAATATTTAAGTATTAAGAAATTTTTTATCATATTATGCATTTTCATATTTTATAGTGTATTATTTTATAAAGATTTTACTATTATGTGTTATATATTATAGAGATTTGTATTATATTTAATAATTCTTACAAATTGAATTAGTAAATATTTTATGAAAATGCGTTATTTATTTATACTTTGCTTAATATTGTATTAATTTATATATTAAAAAATTATGTGTTTTGAACATTTATTATAATTTAAAGTTGACTTAAATAGCTGTTATCACATTACTGCATTATATATAATGTTGTATTTTATATTCTATTGTTTTGTTACGATTTGATGTATTATGAGCACTTTGATATGATTTAAACTGTTTTAAATGTCTCCATCACAATATCTCCCCTTCATAGGTGTATGTGCTCAAAAGGCCTCACGTTGACGAGTTCCTGCAGAAAATGGGCGAGCTGTTTGAATGTGTGCTTTTCACAGCCAGTCTAGCCAAGGTTTGTCCACCACACTATGACACAAACATGTCAAAAGACTCCGCAGTCGGTCAGCGTCTCGTAACTCGGCTGCACAGAACCTCACTGGCTGACACAGTCCAAATGCCATTTAATAGAGAACATACTGTGAGACACCCCTGCTGGGTGGGTGTTGATTCCTACCTGCTCTGCTAATATCTGCCCCCCTCTCTGTCTCTGTGTGGCCTGCGTTTGTTTTAGCCGCTAATGCATGGGTAAGTGTCTCTATGGCAAATGTGACTCTTCCAGAATGCGTGCCATGTACCAGTAGTTGCAGTCGCTGCTGCCTTCACCTTTGAAAGCTCACATTGTTTGAGTTTGGCCGCTTTTACGATACGCTATGAAGTTTCATTTGTCGCTGTATCTGTAGCTGATGTGTTTTGTTCTTCTCATAGCTGTTAGTGACACATTAGCTGTTGAGAATGTATGCGGTCCACTGTAGTTTAGATCACGTGTCTTGGTTGCTTCTGTGTCTGTTATATCGAGAACATAACGTCTCATTGGCTTTAATAGCAAGCTTTCTTACTGAGAGGCACATATCTGACTATGGTTTGTAGGTTTCCTTACAGTACTCTTTGTAGACGTTTTCGTTTGCATAGACATGGAAATAGTGTTGCGTTGCCCTAGCAGCTTGCTTTTTCTCTGTTTTATATTTGTATTTGTTGCAGAGAGCAGCTGGATGATTCTACAGTGACTCTACTGTTTAATCAGTGCATGAGCAGCTTGAAGGTGCTCCTTTAACTTGTTTGTAAGTGTCTGTCGTGTCTGTTTGTGCTTCAGTATGCTGACCCGGTGGCTGACCTGCTGGACCTGTGGGGTGTGTTTCGGGTGAGACTCTTCCGGGAATCCTGCGTTTTCCACAGAGGGAACTATGTTAAAGACCTTAGTCGGCTCGGGAGAGAGCTCAGGAATGTCATCATTGTGGACAACTCCCCTGCTTCCTACATTTTCCATCCTGAAAATGCTGTGAGTTTTGATTGCTGATGAAACTCCTAACTAAACCACAGTTTGGTTACTCTTGCGTTTATATAGAAGTGAGAAAACAAACATGACATTCAGAGTCACGATTGACTCTTATGAGTCAGATTCATTTAGCAAATCATACAGCTCAGCCAATGTAGTCATCCAAATGATTCTTATTAGTGAATTAAATACACACAGCTTACAATTATTGTTATGCTGTACTTTAGACCTAAACTGGTTAATATGGTAAAACTGGTTATTCATATGACAATGTATAGTTAAAGCTGCACTGTCATTTTTTAATAATAAAAATATATATTATTAATCATAAAAAACAAACCATGTCTTTACCACTCTCATGAACCACATTCCTCTGCAGAAATTAAGCATAATCTTCTTTCAGTTTTATTTTTAACTCCAAAATGGCCCAACATGACAGTGTACCTTTAGTGTACACCATACTGTACTCATGAGTCATTGATATTTTAGAAAAATCAGTTGCCACAAATAAGTGAGTAAATTGAAAAATAAGTATCCATTTAAAAAAATGTAAATAAGTATGCACTTTTTAAAAAATTTAATGCATAGTTGAGGTCAATTATAAGATTGCATTTATGCCACATATTTTTAAAAATGCAACTTTTGCAAAAAACATTAAAAAATATACTTGTTTTGTATATATTTTAAATACATATTTTTATATATATATATATATATTTAGTCATTTAACTTAATAAAGGGCACAGCATATCACTTATATTTTATTTAATACATTTTAATGTTATATTTATGAAAATTACACATTTTTATATTGAATTATAAATTGTAAAAAAAAATCACTATTATCCATTTTATATTATAAAGACTTATAGTTAAAGCCACTTCATATAAAGTGGGACTTATTTATATTGATGAGTTTATTTGCAAAAACGTATAACACCGTTATTTAAAATGTTCAAAAAACATGTTTTTGTTATGTTATCATGTTTTATTGTTTTGTGTTATTTGGCTGTATTTTGTATTTTTTTTACCTAATCAAAATAACCCAACTGTAGTTTGATTGAAATTAATTGGGATGCGCAATGAAAAAACATGATTTTTTTTTTAAAAACGGAGTAATAAACTCTTCTTATGATAAAAAATAATGATTGATCTTATAATCTGGATATTGCGTTCCCCAACCCACCAATTTTTCTGCCTCAAAAGTGTCTAAAAAAATCGTTTTGGAACCAGAATCAGAACTGTAACTCTGATACATTTCTTTGTTCCCATCCTTGTTCTTTTTGTTTTATTTAGTATCTACTTTGGTTTCAGCAGCAATTTACCCTGTTTGTAAAAACCAGTACAACTACACTCTGGCAATAATGCTTTTTCATCATCACACTGAAAGCGAAAGTGCTTCACAATGTGACAAAAGTACAGCAATATTTGTCGTTCAATATATACAGTTATGTAAATCAAGATTTTGGACCAAAGGCATGACCTAACATGAATGTAATTATATTAGACAATGCCAGATAATAACTCTGTGTGTGCGTGTCTTGTGCAGGTTCCCGTGCAGTCGTGGTTCGATGACATGAATGACACGGAGCTCCTGGACCTGCTGCCTGTCTTTGAGGGACTGAGCAAAGAGGAGGAAGTGTACGGGGTGCTGCAGAACCTGAGGGGCAGGTAGCAGGCTGAGCCGCAGCCCGATCCCAGCTCCTCTCTCCTCCAGCCTGCAGTCCTCACCTCACCCATACCACCAGGACACGCACACCGTGACATAAACAGACTCTGAACATTTAATGGACACTCAAATATTTCTCCTTTGAAAAGTGCTTGTGATAAACCAAAAAATCAGCTACTACTTTTTCTTTCCCTTTTTTGAAACGAAATATCCAAGTCATAACCATTCTCTGAGGTGTTGCTATGCAGGTAGAAATCCGTAGGGTTAAAGGACTGTGGGGTTTCCTCTCCGACCCAACAAAGTGCCTTTTTTGAATGTCATTTTTATGGAGGAAATTAACGTTTTGTACACAACATATTTCCAGAGAACCTAATCTTTACGAGAATTATATGCTTTAAAACGGAGGCTCTTTTTATAAAAGCACTGTTAAAGAGGCCAGAGATTTTTAATCATGTAAAGCTGGGTACACGTCTCCATCTTCTTCTGTTCTTCTTGTGCTCCTTTTGTTTTCGACTTTGCTTTAGCTTGTGCCATTATATAGACCGAGACTATTATCTAGACTTGTTTATGTTTAGTTTGTTTTCTAAGAGCAAAGGAATGCATTTGCACTTGTTAGGTTACTCTTCTCATATACCACAGCCTCTTTTGCCAACTAACCCTTTAAATTGTGCCAATCGCTAATATTTGTCTCGCAATCCGATGCTGAAGTATAGTTCATTTTCGGCAAACAGGCCCGATGCTAATATTGGTGCTGGAGACAAATGTTTGGACATTTCAAAAACAGAGTTTTAGCCGCTAGTCTTTTTTTGAAACTTTATGTTGATCTGAATGGCTTTAGTGAAGTAGCATAGACACTGCAGTTGTTCCCCCGGTAGTCGTTTTTAAAGGGGAAGTGTCCTTTATGGAAACCAGGATGCACAACTGCAAATGTATCCCTTTTATCGTTTTTAATTATTTTCTGTTTGAGTCGTGAGTTCTTGAGAATTGGTACAGGTCCATCATCTTTATATATATTTTTTTAATTAGTTTCGACTCGTTTTAAACCATACCCTGCTGCTGCTACCACTGTATGCCACACTACAAAAGACCTCCCTGTAGGGTGCCACCAGTACCAGCCCAGGGACTGGAGCGCTGTGCAGCTTGTGCCAGAGCAGAACGGACGCAGCAGGGCCTTAAAGGGTTTGCTCTTGTCCTCTTGCAGAGTTAAATGGAGCCCTTTTGTTCCAGTGGGGTTTGAAAGTGTTTGGTGCAAGCTGTGCAGACTCCATCACCGCAGTGCCTAAGACGAGAGGAGCAGCGGCGGGATGTCCCGCTCCGCTGCTGAACAGGCAATAACCTCTCTCTCTCTCTCTGCCCAGAGTCCGTCACGTCACTGTTCGGTCACTACATGTTGTCCTCTTTCTTTCCCCTCGTCTACCTCTCTCTTCATCCTGTTCTGTGGCAGGCGACGGAGAGCGACTCATTCTCACGTTTATGGTCTTCTGTCAGTATTTGAGATGTATGCTTCTATTAGCCCACACTTGCTGTTTTCTGCTTGTTGATGTGCTGCACAGCCTCTCTTCAGTCGTCGCCGTCGATCTTCCAGGCTGCCTGGATATTTGGCTTGCTGGTATTTTAGATTTCTAGCTTTTATTTCTAATCTTCAAACAATACATTTTTGCATTTGCATATTTCACCTTTTTTTTGGACACCGTAGAGTCCTGGTGATCTGGCAGCGTTAAAACTATTGGGTTTGCTCACAGTTGTTGTTTGCTTCTGTTCTCAATGTTTTCTTCACAACTAAACTGTCAGGTGCTGTTTTTAAAACACTTTGTTTTTGTGTTGTCACTTAAATATCTCAAGTCGGCACATTTAATTAAATGATGCCTTATTTTCTTTCAGTAAGCCATACAGACACTTTAAATGGTCCACAGATTGACTCGGGGGTTTGAAATCAGTTCGGAGAGGCTGTGCAGTGCTGATGTTTGGAGTATATTTCAAGCTGAATTGATTCATGGTTGTCGTAAGTTTTCTTCCGGACTCTGACATGTTATATTAAAGCACCTTTTAAAAAAAAAACAACACTGACTTTTATTTGACTTATTTTATATTGCATGTGCTTGAAGTTCTAGCATATCTTAAGTGGTTTTAGACCAGTTTTAGTTTGTTTACAGAATGAGCGGTCAGGTAATTATAAAAAGTTTGTCACCTTAACTTTTATTACATTTATATTATCAGTATAATTATTTGAGATAAAAGTTGAATTTAAAACCTGAATTTTGATTGTTTTAGTATGTGGTTCATCTCTCAAAAGCTGCATGAACTGGAAATCTGAAAAATCCTGCATTACTCTTAGTCCTCCTGATGTTCTCCACACAAGGGAATAGGCAAACAGGTAAGTAGTTTCACCAGGGACCTCACTTAAATACCATCATCTGGACCAAGGTGACAACACATTTGTCCTTACCACTACATGATTGACTGGAGCAAGTTTCATTTTAAGTTAATGTTCCTTTTTTAAGGCTATGTTCGAGTCTATTGCTGTAAATTTCCAACTATAAACTAATTTAACAAGTTTCACTTGTGAGCAAAAAGCAAGATTTTATCCTCTTTCATGAACAAGTACTTTTTTAATTGTAAATTCACCATATTCTTAAATCTCTAAACCTTGAGCAAAATCTTTAACCAAAGATCTGTGCTTATGTCACATTATGTGCTATCAAAGCCCGAGTTGACAAAGAAAGTTGATGATCAGCATCATGGTACCAACAAAATTGAGTGGTTTGGTTTCTCTTCCTCCAAATTGTCAACCCAAAAAAAAAAAAAAACTGGTTATTTTTACATGAATTTGTTGGAGCAAGTTTAGTTTAACAACCATACAGATAGTATGTAATATAAGTTGTAGAATCAATAGATAATGCTTTAAAAATGACTACATGTGACCTTAAATGTTCGAGTCTATTGCTGTAAATTTCCAACTATATAAACTAATTTAACAAGTTTCACTTGTGACTGCGCTAAAAAGCAAGATCATTTCTTTTATTTATCCTCTTTCATGAACAAGTACTTTTTTAATTGTAAATTCACCATATTCTTAAATCTCTAAACCTTGAGCAAAATCTTTAACCAAAGATCGTGATGTCACATCCATGTGCTCCACAAACTCCAGATCAAAGCCCGAGTTGACAAAGAAAGTTGATGATCAGCATCATGGTACCAACAAAGCCGGATTGGAGTGGTTTGGTTTTGTCAACCCAAAACTAACCCTGAATTTGTTCATCAACCATCATGGTACAGGCCCCAAATGTCATCCAATTCTCATGTTATCTGCTGTTAAATATGAAGTTCTGTGATGTTACCAAAGTAATGCAGTTTTTCTTCTGCTTTATGTGGACTCGATATCCACACTAGTAGAGCTCAGTCTTACGTTCTTGTAACCAAGTGTCTAAACGGCCAAATATGGCATTCTTCCACAAGCTCATCAAACTTTCTTCATTACAGAATTGAAAAACAAAAACTTAACCTACAGTTTAATAACTTACATTTATTTATTTATTTCACATTTACATGGATGTTTACAGCTGGCAATGTGTTATCAAAATCACTGATTTTATGAGTATCATGGCATTTAAAGTACCTAATTTAATAATGACAAATCGGATGTTGTATGTAACTACATATAAAGTCTAATGCAGGCTTAAAAACATACCCAGAGGATGGAGTGGTTCGGTTTATTTGTAATTCCACCATCAAACTATTCCTCTGCTAAAATCTGAATATCTAAAAACAGTGTTCAGTTTAATTCATCTTAAAAGGTTGACACTCAATGTTAAGCAATCTATTTGGCATACTAAAATGAATAAATGTATTTTACAGATTGGAAAAAGTACAAAAGTTATAGATATGCAAGACCATCGTATCACAACATCAGAAAAGTTGCTCTATTCCCACAATTTCTCATTTACCCACTAGAATCACTCAAGCTGCTTCATGTTTTGCCGACCCTTCCACATATCTATATATGATCATCTCGGATACAATATACAACCTACGTCATCATGTGTTATTCAGCATCCACAACCATGATGTGAACGAAAAGTCCAGCGGAGGAAAGCTGGTCTCCATTCTTACTGAGCAGTGGCACATGGTGATATCCTGTGGTATAACACAGACTATTGAATCTCTGCATATGTGGATATAGTAATATTTATCATGCATAAGAAAGCAATGGCAATTTACAAAAGATAAAGGAATGAGGATGTGTTTAAACATACTAACCGTTCTTAAGGCTGTTAAAGGGAAGTGTGTACTGGCCAATAAATTCATTGTTCGAACTGGAGTCGTAGTCCTCAATCAAAAAGCGCACAAGGGCTAGATCCGGCACACGCACATCAAACTGGAAGTTCTCATTCCACATGGGGTAGAAGCCTTGAGAAACAATAGAGAGCGATTAGGCAATATCTTGATCCTGAGGAGAGTCCCGACTGAGCACATTTAGAGAGTTATTGTACCGTTATTCTCAATGTACTGCGTTTCCACCACAGTGGTATCGGCCGGCACACCGTAGATCTGCACTTTCACAATGGGATCAACAATGGAGGACTTCCTTTTGCTCACTTTGGGTAACTGCTGGGCTGAGATCACCTATTAGACAAACAGAAACAGAGCACATGTAACATGCAGCATTGTAACTGGAAAATAAAAAGTCTAATATAAAACAAATAAATAAACGATATGCAACTACAGATCCATTACCATCACATGGAGATTCTTATTCTTTAACCACGGTCCATCTGGAAGAGTGATGGGGTCAAATTTAGTGTCTCGGTCTCGTAGGTAAGAAGGCTTGAGGTTGTAACCACTCTGTCCGTTCTGGAGGAAGAGCCCCTGATTCAGATCCATCTCTGGGCAGGGCGTCTGGAAATTAAGGGCCACTGGACAAAAGGGATCGTTTCAATCAGGTTTGAAGAAACTTTTTAAGCTTTAAAAAGCCTGTGAGTTTAGCACTGTGACATTAACATCAACTTCCACTAACTAGATTTGAATACACATCTCAGTGTCAGTTGTATGGTGGATAGAAAATTCATGTCTTTACCTATCTGACAGCCTGCGCTCCACAGAGGCACTGGGTTATAGTTTGAGGAGTCCGTCCTCAGTCCTGCTGGGTAAATCCGGCTGAGTTTGTCTATATTGTGATGGATATAGTCGTTCACTGGGACAGAAAAATGTAATTATTAGCCAAGGAATGTGTTTGGATAGTTTACAAAGACATTTAAGCAGTAAAGATTTTGAAAGGCAGATGATTTTAGGTCAAAATGTACACTACTGTTCAAAAACTGATGTGAAAGAAAATAGAGGAAACATGAAGAGGGAGAAGAAATGTGTTGCACACAATGCATGACAGTCAGTTAATAAGATGCTACACATTAGATCGTGCAGGGATCATGTCTGTGACTGGTCTTATTTAAGACACGCTAACATCTCCGACACCGCGCAGAAATGCCATAGCACCAGAAATGGATGTAATCCCTACATTAACATATTTGGCAACTGGAAAAAATGCAAATATGCAGCAGTGATGATTTGGGTCTGTTACAGCACTTATGTCGCTGTTAATTTCCTATAAAATATGTTAAGTATGACAGCATGGTAAATAAAAAATATATATATATTGTGTGTGTGTGTAAGTGAGTGAGTGAGTGAGAGAGAGAGAGAGAGAGAACGGTAAAATTTACGCCTGTAATTTCAAAGTGAAGGCTTTTAATAAACCCTACTCTTAAAAGCGCTCTTTTATTTCCTTCTTGGACCACCAACCAATCACAGTCTACAAAAGACTCTGTCATAGCAAACAACGGGGTCAGCCCCGCCTCCTCACTAAGATAAAAGGTGTGTTTGACTTCGTGCAGCGCCGCACAGACCTATAGGTGAGAGTAGCCGCTTGCAGTCGGGGGTGGAATTGAAAGCGGAGACGTGAACTCTTTCTGCTCCCGGTAGTGATGCTCTCGCGGTGTTTGGATACTCTTATCACAGATGAAGTGAATAACATGCAATATTTGTCAAATGCACAGATGTTTCAGAAATGTTTTCATGAGCAACAGAAACAGTTTTTAAATACTGCTTAGTAAAGGGCCATCTGTTCAAGAATAAAGTTCAACATATACTATTTAAATAACTATAAAGTGGGGTATATTTGCTTTTATCAGTGTTTTTTTATTAAATGTGACTCAATATAACATTACGACAATACAGTAAAAAGACTTTACTGTTCTAAAAACAGATTTGTGAGCAGTATTGGAATTGAAGATGTTAGAAACACACGTCATTGTTGTCAAGTGGTGAATTTGTCAGACACATTTTCTAACCGGCATGCACTGCTTTAAGTAAGCTGCCGATCGGTTTTCATGGCGCTGCATGAAGTCGAACACACCTAAAAGTTTGTGTCTTTTTCTCGCTCAGAATTGCTCTCAGATTGGTCCTGAATCACTTTTAAGCTAAGCCCCCTAGTTAGAAATGTTAAGCTTAATTAGGAGCTCTTTAAAGTGATTCTTAGCATCTTTAGGAATACGGGCCCTGAACTGTAGTGTACATTGTTTTAAATGCTGTAACTTGTGTAAATTACCATATTTTTCTTAAATTACTAAAAATGAAATTTGTAGATTTCAAAAGATATTTTTTATTTTAATAGATCATTTTACTTTCATGAATAAAATCGGTATCTCTTTTTTCCGTCCAGGAAAGTGATGAATATATGAATGGCTCTTTTCCTTGTTAGTCACCTGCTCGTTTTCATATTCAAAGTTGTGTCAAAGGTCTCCCTCATGCAGAACATCATCTGTGACGTTGTGCAAGTTTCTGACTGTGTATTTTGCAGCGTAATAAATCTGTGCATCTGGACAGAGTCCAAGTCTGCTTCTCATGTGTTTAATAGCCCGTGTTGTGTCTGAGCGGCATAAGTAATGACATCACACCTGATTCCTCCGCCAGTTCCACAGCTTTTCCCTCTTTGAAGGAGGCCATCTCATAAAAGGACTGCTTGTCCCGGGAATCCTCAAACCCACGGAAGTGGACACTCTTGCAGTAGATCACGATATCAGACAGCTCCTTCGCCAACTTCAGCGACTTTGTTTTCTGTTTTGAATACGTGTAATTAAAAAAAAAAAAGATCAAAAGAAATTGACTTTTTCTTTCCATGGTCACATCTGTACATAAGAAAGAGCACAGAAATCAGCTTACACTAGACTTCTTTTCCTGGTCTTCTACGTCACCTTCATCATCTTCTTCCTCTGTTACACTTTCTTCCTCAGCTGTTTGGGACTCCTCTGAAAACATGTCCTCAAGTTTGTCTAGTCTTTTCCCTTTGACTATGAACCTGCCTTTGAGCTCCTAAATAATACACAACACAGCCATATGTGTAAACGTGTATTTAACAACTCGTCACCAAAAGGAACTGCAAATATCATTTTAATAGCAACTTACAGTTGTCTATGAAAACATTTAATTCTCAGATCTCAGCTTAACGAATACTTCCAAATGTAGGTATTTCTACAGAGAAATCACACAGCATATTTACTGCACATTGATTTGGACATTTGGTACGGTGTTTCTAACACAGTCGTTTTAGGAAGCTTTAGCTGTAACTGATACCCTGGAGAACAGCAGCGTTTGTATTGTTGACTGTGACAGTGACCAGGACAGAACACACCTTGACTGAGGGGAATGGAAAACAACGTTATGTAAGCCATGATAATCATCCGCTCCCCTGCAGGCAAAGCACCAGTCAGTCACCATAGTAACCCAAAGCAGAGTCTTTCAAAGCAGGTCACCACACAAAGTGATCGCATATCTCTGCATTTGCCATTTCCTCATTTCACAGTATGAGAGCATAATTGATGTGCTGAAGGTGTCAGTCTAGCGTTTCTGAAGAGTTGACATTTGTCATTTTGTGAAAGTAAAGAGCGTTTGAGATGCAGCGACGATGTCAAATAGAGAGAAGCAGCTGTATAATTCCACAGAATTCCATCCTGAAAGCATCTCCTGTTCAGACACGCTGGAAAACTCTCTTGGGTCTCACGTCTAAAGCCACAGCTACTGGATTAAATCAACTGCTTTGATCTTTTAAACTCATTTCAACAGATTTTAAGTAAATATTCAATTTATATAAATGGCATATACTCCTGTCCCAAACAGACATGCTTTACTTTGGTTTATTACACTGCTCACTAGAAGCCTTTCTAAATTGGTTAAACAAGGCACTCTGTGGTCAAATATTTATGAATTCTATCCACTAAATAGTAGGAACAAGTGACATTTTGGTACCATATCGGTTACCTATCTGTATGAAGAGATATTGGATCTTCAGTTCCAGGTATCATTGGTTGGTCGGTTGTATTTAAAGGGTTAGTTCAACCAAAAATGAAAATTCTATCATTAATTACCCTCACGTCACTCACAACTCATGAGATTGGAATCCGAGAGCTTTCTGACCCTGCATTGACAGCAAAGGAACTACTACGTTCAACGCCCAGAAAGGTAGTAATGACATTGCTAAAATAATCCATGTGACATCAGTGGTTCAACCGTAATTTTATGAAGCTATGAGAATACTTTTTGTGTGTGGTGCTGCTGACGCAGGGTTCTGACATAGAAGAAATTGTTAAATAAATAAAGTAATTATTTTTGTTTTCCTTGTGCACAAAAAGTATTCTCGTAGCTTCATAAAATTACAGTTGCACCACTGATGTCACATGGACTATTATGACGGTGTCCTTACTACGTTTCTGGGCCTTGAATGTGGTAGTTGTCTTGCTGTCAATGCAGTGTCAGAAATCTCTGAGATTTCATCATAATATCTTAATTTGTGTTCAGAAGATGAACGAAGGTCTTACGAGTTTGGAACGTTATTAGGGTGAGAAATTTATGACAATTTTCATTTTTGGGTGAACTATCCCTTTAAATTTATTGCCATATTAGCTTCATTGGCAGATATAAATTATATATATAATATCATATAACTCTACTCAGACGAAAAGACAAGATTAAGCACAATTTCTATAAAAGAATTATTTAAATGCATTAAAATTTTAAAAGTTTTTCTGGGATCATAAATAAATCCTTAAAAGTTTTCTAGGTATCGTTATTGGCAACAATAAACAGCCAGAATGTTAATTTCATTGAATCCCAACTAAATATTTTGATCACTTTTCCTGCCAACAAATTTCCAACAGTCTCTCTTTCCATTCCACCATTGTCTCTTTCTTCTTACATGATAAAAATAATTTAAACTTGATGAAGCATGCCCATTTAATTTATTATTTGCAATTTGGTGTGTTTTTACCAGGATTGCATACACTCAGTCTGTCATCATTATTACAAAACTTCTCAGGCCAGTTGATTTTGTATTTTATAATACAACCCGAATTCTGGAAATGTTTGGACGTTTTTTTAAATTTGAATAAAATGAAAACTAAAATAGTTTCAAATCACATGAGACAATATTTAAATTCACAATAGAACATAGATAACATAAATGTTTAAACGGAGTAATTTTACAGTTTTATGCACAAAATGAGCTCATTTCAAATTTGATGCTTGCTACAGGTCTCAAAATAGTTGGGACAGGGACAAGTTTAACATGGTGCAGCATCTCCTCTTCTTTTCATAACAGTTTGAAGATGTATGGGCATCGAGGTTAGGGATGTGCAACAGCAATCTAGTACTCAGCCGTGACAGCGATGATCAATCATGAAAACGATGATCGAGAAAAAAAAAAAATCTGATTGGTTATAGCAGCATTTTGGGCTGCACCCTGAGCTCTGATTGTTTAGCTTGCAACGGACATGTGGTTCAAAGTATAGACGTGAGAAGAGAGAGAAGCATGGCTTTGAAGTCACGTAGTGATGTCTGGGTTAGCTACATATCGGATTAATCTAATAGGATGCGTTGGGATATAAACATTTATTAACATGCTGAATGCGCTGCATATTTCCAGTGATTAGTTTCATGATCATGCAATGCCCGATATTGACCTAGTTATTTGAGACGGTCATATTGCTTTTAGATGTTTCTTTTTTTTTCAAATACTGATAATGCAGCAGTGATTTTTTTCGTCATATTTGTTCAACCGTAGGCATACTTCAATTAAAATTATTTTCGTACGGCTTCGAAAACACGCAGGAGATTTTAGGAATCACTTGATAATGTAGATGAAATATAGCACAAATCTGCCATAAACATTAATGACAAGCATTATAATGAGAACTTTATAGAATGTGAAATCTATAGTAAATCTTGTCCATGTCCATGTTTCAGCGCGCTGTTGAAAGCGCATCACGGCGGGAGCTCTCTCTCTCTATATATATATATTGCACGTAACTTAAAGGTGATGTAAGTTTTTGACTCTTCTAAAGCATAAAAATACCATAATATGTTCGCAGATATTTAAGAAACATGCAAAGTTAAAGGGATACTCCACCCCAAAATGATAAATTTGTCATTATTCACTTACACGCATGTCGTTCCAACTCCATAAAAGCTTTGTTCGTCTTCCACAAGATAAAAAACTTGTGACTGTCATTAACTGCCAAGTAAATAACACTGTCGAGGTTCAGAAAAGAATGAAAAGCATCGCCAGGGTAGTCCATCTGCATCCAATCTGAATTTTATGAATGACGAGAATACTACGCAAAATAAAGACTTTTTTCAACAATTCGTCTCCTCTCTGTCTCCTCGTCACTGTAGCGCCATTTTGGATATTACCCATCGAACGCAAGCAGCGTACGGTCTTCTGCATCCGCCTCAACACAAGAATGTGCTATTTTCATTCAAATCAAAGCGTAAATACACATCCTTGCGTTGAGGCGTTGTATAACCGGTGTTCTCACACGTCAATTAACCGGTGGGAAAATGTCCTCACTGTCACAACCCTAATGCACACAAGAAACTTTTTTGTGCCCTCAAGAAACTATTCACATGTGCATGGGAATGTTTTGCATGCTTAAGCATTACAATTTCTAGTTTTATATAACCTATTTCCTTTGTGCAACACTGCCATCTTACTATGAATAAAACAATAGCATGGATACACATGAATTTACAGAGATCTACCTGCTCAAAATTGTGCTTTTCTTTACGGTAGTCAATCAAGGCCTATTGTCCAATTTAACACATTCTATGTGATGGTGGAGAAACTATGACACAATGATGGGCTGATGGCATAACATTTGGCAAGTTCAAGTGCCTATAAAAAAGACTGGTACTGCAAAAAAAAAGTGTTTAAGATTTGGCTTTCATTGGGGCAATATGCCATATTTCAAGGCCTTAGAAAAAGTGCACAATTCATTTATTTGGTGATCACTAAAGAATCACTAAACAGCTGCCATGAAACCTCACTTCTTGTACGATAAATGTATTTTCATTAAATTCTTAATTTTCTATTATTAAAAACCTAAATGGGGGCAAAAGTCTGGAAACAAATATTTTCCATACTCTGCTTTCTTTTTCCATACTTTTCCAAACCCTGTTGGAACCCTGGGTATTACATAGTCTTGCAGCTGAATATGCCTGTATAACATGGCTTAGCGGATTTCTGAAAATTAAAATCTTGCAATCACTAACCTCTGGGGAAGGAAGGCATGTCGGCATCTGATCTCCGAGAGGTTTGGTGACCAGAGTGCTACCCAGGATGGAGATCAAGTGCTGAGCCATGATCTTCTGCTGCTCCACACTGCAGTGGTTCTCCAAAGATAGGATCACAGGATACTCAGACGTCTGGTAAAAGGAAAAAACACATTGTTGACAGTCAGGCACACGTGGAAAGCATACCAGTAGGACAGGCTCTACAAGTCCCAAAACAAACATTATCCATCACTATATTATCTTGGTGAAATGACAGCGGTTTGCATTCATTGTTATAAATATTTTGTACCTTAAAGGCATATTCTTGAATGGCTTTGATCACATCTTTGAAGAGGACCTTTGAGGTGAGAGTGTATCCATGGTAAATTACCGGCTCTCCATCTGATCCATCCCAGCAGTCCAACTCCACACAGCGGCAGCCCTTCAGAAGTGCTCTATGGAGGGACAATGCAACTTGGTACTCCAAAAATAAGCCATGCTTTAAGAAAGTTAAATTAATTGAAATACTTTCATTATGAAACTAGTATCTAATAATGCATTTAATCTTTAAACGATTTCATTAAAATGCAAACAAATGTTGAACGATTGACATGATTACTTTATGTACGCCTCAGTGCTGCTGGGTCCTTTGAGCTGGTCCTCCAGCAGGTATGTGTTGTGAGAGGAGGAGATGAAGTAATGGTTGAGAGGCTGGTTCATGTCCTGGTAAACACTTTTATGAGCCGGGTTAAAGATCAGCCCCTCCGGCTGGTGCAAGTACATTAGGAAGCCATCCTTTGTCATCTGCTGTTTGGCTTTGGCTACAAGAAGTGCAAAGCACAGACATGCAATTACAAAGACATTGTAGTTACACTTGCATTTAGCTTCAGTCTCAGGGAGAAAAAAGGCATTTACTTACACTATCTTAAAATTGTATTTATTCCTTCGGTGGCAAAGTCATTTCTCCAATCTTTGGTGTCACATGACCCTTCAAAAATAATTCTAATATACTGACTTGCTACTCAAAAAACATTTATTTTTCATATTAATATTGATTATAAACTTAATTGCTTAATATTTGTTAAAACCACAATACATTTTTTAAGATTCTTTAATGAATGTTCAAAAGAATAACATTTATTTGAAATAAAAATATTTTGTAACATTTAAAATGTCTTTACTTTCATTTCTGGTATGAAATGTATCAATTGAATGCATTCTTGCGGAATAAATCAGTTCTTAAAAAATAATAAAATAAAAAAAAAAATGAACCCAAACTTTTGAATGTAGTGTATAGCAGATTTTTTAACCATAGCAACTAATTAAGAGTAACTCAAGCAGGAGGCATTACCATTTTCATCAAGTTCATATTTCTCAATAAGCTGAAGGGCATCATTCTGAGACACGTCTTCTCTCTGTTCCTTCAACAGGAAGTTGAGCAGGTCAGCGGCGCTCATGAGACCATCTGTCTTTGCATACTCTCCATAGATGACATCAATCTCCACTCTTTGTGTCAGGATTTCATAGAAATGCTCAATTTCCTTGCCCTCCAGGAATCCGCATTTTGATTTGTCACATTTCTGAAAGAGAGGAAACAAGTCTTGTGTGGGTGACACTTTAAGGTTCAATTTGTTGTTAACATGAACGTATACTTCTAAAGCATTTAATAATCTTAGCTAATGTTAATTTCAACATTTACCAATATATTATTAAAATCAAAAGTATCTCTTAATAATATTTAATGGACCTGAGCTAACAACTAAGAATTTGTATTTTGATTAACTAAACACTAATGTTCAGTAAATACTATATAAAATGTATTGCTTATTGTTAGTTAATGCATGAGATACTGTAGCACTGTGGAAACAACATTATAGACGGGCAAACTAGGTTAGAATCCGGCATAAATACAGAAATATTACCTTAAAGAGAATTTCAGCGTAGTCTTCATCCACCTCAATGTTGATGTCTTGTAGAAAGCTCTTCATCTCTTTCTGACTGATCTTGTTATCAAAATCTGTATCTGCTTTACGCAAACAGCTGTAGATCCAGCTGGAGCTCTGATGTAAGGGCAATTAATAAGAGATTTGAAAGAATAACGCTTGAATTGCACCTCAACGTCACAAGTGTTTGAAAAGGATACTGCTCTGTTTTCTTCTGAGGAGTGAGGTTCTTTACGTTTGAGATGACCTTCTCCAAACTGCCGACCCACTTCTTGGCTTCCTCCTCAGAGCTGGCGATCAGGTCCAGGCCCTTCTGTCGGCCCTTAAACAGGATGGAGAACGCTCGACCCTCCACTGACTCCTCTGTGTATTTCCTCAAACCCTCCGTATGCCGACCTGTTCGTACCTCGTCAATGTCCTCAACAGAGACTGGGTGAGAGACAAATATAGAAACATGATATATAACAATGTGAGTCCCACTGAACCCAGAACCAGATCATCTATGGCTTTCCCAACATTATCAAAAATTACACTGCAGTTTAGCAGTGTGCAAATGTAACATCTGTACTGTGAATGAAATGGTGAGCTTATATTTTGGATAATTTATGTCCAAAATTTGTTATTACCTGATGTCAGTTTTTCAAACGGCAAATATTTTGTAAATCAGTAACTCGATTTTATTTTCTGGTAAAAATATCTAAGTATGCTTACAGTGATTTATGGTTAAAACCATTGAAAACGATATTCATAAAGAAATTTCCAAAAATAAGTTTTTCTTAGTTTCTATTAGGGACTGCTGTTAAACGCTGTATCATCACGGTAATATGCATATGGACATTCTATGCAGAAAAGGTTATGCATAAGACAAAAGCATTGGAAGCTTGATTTTGGACATTTGCATACTTTGAGGGAAAATTTACATACGTTTTAAACATAGCCCCAGGCTTGTATTTTACAGCACTGGTCACAATATGACAAAGTAACTTTAATGTGCTGTAGTAAAACACACAACTAGTACACAAATGGAGAAACTTTTTTTCCATCAATAGCCCTTTTGATTAATTACATCTAAAAATTATACAAATCTTCTTGCCAATGCTTTGAAGCATTTAACAAAGGCAAGAGATCACTATGATATTATTATGATGTAAAGATGTAATGATATAATCATACATTACAATTCAGAATTTTGAGTTAAGAGATTGTATAATGTTTTTAACTTTCTTATGCTGACCAGTAAAAACAGTAATATTGTTAATTTTATTAAGATTTTAAATGACCTTTCTATATTGATATATTTCAAAATGTAATTTATTCCTGTGAATTTTCAGCATCATTACTCCAGTCTTCAGTGTCAAATGATCCTTCAGAAATAATTTTAATATGCTGATTTGATGCTATAGAAACATTTATAATTAATATCAATGTTGAACACAATTGTAAATATTGTTGAGACTATGATACATTTCAGGACTCTTTGATGAAGAGGAGGCCAAAAGAACAGCATTTATCGGAGACGGGAATATTTTGTAACATTAGAACATATCTTTACTACCACTTTTGATTAATTTAATGCATCCCTGCTGAATAAAAGTATTATTTATAAAAAATTATAATAATAAAAAATCTTACAGACCCCAAACTTTTGAATGGCAATACACATCAATAATTCAATAAATCACAAGCAATGTCAATATCAGTATTTTTGAACCACACCCAGTAAACGTCAGCCTCAGTCCAAATGATTTTTTAATACACATGATAATAGTATTCATTATAGATAAAATAACTTCAATATTAAATAAAGCAAGATAATTTCACTATCACAGACATTAATGTTATACTGCCTGTACATATTATACGCAACTTTATTTAGGTTTTATGCATTCATTTTACCCCGTTTATGCTTAAAAATGGATTTGAGGAAGGAAGCGCTGTAGTAACTTCTGTGAGAGACATTCATCAACATTCATACAGACAAACAAAACACAATATAGGTCATTGCAGGACACGAGTGCACGAGCAAAGAAAGGGTTGACTGACACACCCCTGCGCACATCCTTTTTGGGACTCACATGTCTGTTTGGACTTCAAGGTCTTTTTGGATTCATGCCACATGGTCTTGCAGTCCTCCTGGAGTTTGTAGTAGCGTGTCTTTTTCCATGATCCCGAACGGACTTTCAAAAGATCTCCGCCATTCATCAGGAACTGCAGGTCCCCGTCACCCTCCAAACCTGTGGGGAGGACAAGAGCAAGACTGCTCATGTAACCATTCTTTTAAAGCTCATCCTGAAAGACAGATTTGTGGGTTATTTCCCTCAACATCCTTTTTATGAAGGCAGAACAAAAAAAAAAAAGGATTGTTTTGTCGCTCTGTGGTCTAATTGAGGAAGGAACCCACCCATTCATGAGTCCAGCTGCTGAGGAAGAAAACGTAGCTTATAAACTTTTATGTAAAACACAAAAGACTGCATAAAAAGACGGGAACACACACTGCAGAGACACCTGACACCAACCAGGACCTGCTTTTAGGTCAAACTGCCATAGCACAAATTGAATTATTTACAAAGGCGTGGTGTGTATCTATGAGCGATTTAAACACGACCATGAATCAATTAACGTTAGGTGTGATGTGTTCTTGCTCTATTTACAATAGCAAAAGCTCCCTACACTGCATTCTAGATAGGCTAATAAAGCAAGACAATTTCCTCGATTTCCTTCGAGGTGCTTGTCAATAATGATAAATGAATGCCACTGTTAAGGAAAGTATGAAATGTCAATTCTCAGATTACACATAAGATAATTGTTTTATTCATTGTCCTACCGAGGCGTCTCATGTTGTTTCTCGCTGTTGTTTTCATCTGCGCGCGGTATAAGGACTCTTGAGATTTGGTCCGCGCTGGTTGTCTTCGTACACACTGCATATTGTGAATAGTCCGCAACAAAAATCTAAATTGCTTCTGAATAAGGCAGCCACGAACATATCCCAACGACCTGCTGTGTTGTGCTCACTCACTTTTCCCCGGATTCGGGGCGTGTACTAATCCAAAGTTCATTCCTAGAATAAAGACTGTAGTGACACCTGATCTCGTCGAGTGGCTATATTCGTTGGAGAATTCAACACTTTAAGGATGTTTGTTTAAAGATAGACTTAATTAGTATACTTATTAAAAGTATACTTCAGACTACAGTCCAGAGCGCCAAGCGCGAATACAGGAGTGTCTTTCTGTGCAGAATCAGTGGCGCCATCTAGTGGCTGTATTTGCCAGCAGCCACACTTGAGATCTCATCCCATTATCTCCGGTGCATTTCTCTTAACCCTTCATATGCTGTTCTATTATGACGGTAGAAATGACCGTTTCAGAATCATATGCTGCGTCCCAATGTGCCTACTAAAGTATGTACTCTTTTGGTGAAGGAAAAAGTACACAATTTTGAGTGTGTAGTAGAAGAGTAGGCAAGCTTTGTGACTTTACGATCACATCATACAACTGCGTCTTTAACGGGCCGCTCTGTCGCACGCACCCTGTCACTGTAAACTGGCCTGTCAATCATATTTTCACAGTTAACATCCTCCACATTTCATTTAACTTCCTACCGTATTAGAAAGAAAAGAAGTAGCTCGTTGATCTGTCAGTTGCGGGTCTTTCATGCAGAGAACTCTGCTCATATTTTCTGCATAATGATGCATTTAAAAGTTAACGATCAAATTGATGTTTATAAAAGTTTACATTGCTGTTGAAGATTAAATATAACACGGATAACAATAAATAAATATTTTTTACCAGGTTAAATGTTGATTTAAAAAAAAAACTTTTTGTAAACCTCTCTACCTAACGGTCGATCGCGCGCATCCGCCACGTTTGTAGTTTTTCTAACGCGTTGTATTCGTGTTTGTAGTTCTGGACCGAATCCTTAGCTATAAAGCGCAATATAGTGTGTGCACGGATCCACACTTCAAAAATCGACCTGAAATAGTACCCCATCCGGGGACTCTTTTCAACATACTATGCTTTGGGACACACTTTTTGTAATCGCACATATTTTCATAGGACGGAAATATGAACATTGGGACGCAGGGATACTTAATTTCAGAACAGATGTTAATGCCTCTCTTGGTGGCATATGGCATAGTATATTAAATCAAGTGAGAAATAGTATCTTACATATGCAATAATAAAAGTTAGACATGTGAAGAGCAGAATGTTTAAAGTTATATTTTGTACTGAAATGTCAACATAGATATTGTTTATATATTTTAGATGTTGTTTAAATATATAGGCCAGGCTAATGCTATTTTTGTTAACTAAAGATATTTAATATATTTTTTATAAATTGAAAGATGAAATAACATAAAAAACCTTAGATGAGAATACCTTGAAAGAAACCGTGGCATCTAAAGTTTAAAATGAAATAATAAAATGACTAAAAGTGCAATAAACTAAAGTTAAATACAAATATTGTAAAAAATAAAATGACAAAAGCACATAAAATTACTAAAACCTAAACTAAAAAGAAAACTGGAAATAATAAAAACTCATAAAAAATATGAATATATACTACAATTGTATAAAACTGATAAAGGCCACATTGATGTTTAAACAATTTCATTCTACATTTCTGTACCTAATTTTCACTGTAAACTTTTGTTTATTGCACAATATATTTCATATATCTACTTTTAAACAAAGTCCTGCCCTAACTGTCTTTTGTTGACATTGTATTATGTTTGTTTTGGATTCAGATAAGTATGCACATGACAGCTTTCTGTTAAAGAAAGCAAACACTTGCAGTGGTTCTATGGACTTTTCGCCGCTGTAATATTAAGACAATTTATAGTGAGTCTATCTGCCTCTACAAACCCACAGGCTGCTTCCTGCTACCATTTCAGTGCGAGAGAGGACAGTTAGATCCTATTCATATCCGTCTGGATGACCGAGATACTGGAGATTCAGGAGCTGTGTACACAACAAGCACGCAGTCATTTAGATGCCTTAGGCTTTTTTAAGAACCCAACTGCAGGTTCACGTTTACTGTAACACCGTATCACCTTCTGGGGAAACCCTGCACATACTGGATATATAAAAAATGAATATTTATAAGAATATTTTTCACTTTTTTTGTAAACTGTGATCTGTTGAAAAACACTGTAAAGTGAGCTGAGCCTTGGTTTAAATAAGTGAGTAAACCCATAATGTGACAGACGTTTCAGGCAGAGGAACTAAAGTAATGAAAGGGATGTTATGTGAGAGTCAACGGAATGTTGCTCCAGGCTACCGTCACCTCTCCTGTGCCCCATTCTCAATAGAAAGTCTAGTAGGTTATTATATTGCTGCAAAATTGGAGCACTGTAAGAGAGGGACAAATACACCCACCACATGACAATACAAAGTTACTAAGGGTGTGGCAGCCATATTATGTCCTCTAACTCAATTTACACTATACACCACCCGTTCATGCGTTTATCATACGACATCCACAGAAACAGCTGTCTGAAAACAAAACAAAATGTGTGATTCGCAAAAGTATTTTCAATATTAGTGCGCAAGTTCAATATCTAATATAACACAATAAATACAAAATTGGTTCATCTTCAGTTTGTTTCCCTCTCTCCATTGTTTGCAACGTCGACCTTTAAATACATATTTCATAAATCAGTGCGTGAGGAATCGTGTTTGGTAATGTTAGCATTCAGTTGCGCGTGGCTGAAACTCAAGAGCGCGTGCATGTTTAGTGAACAGGTCTGAACATTCACTTCTCCCAAACTGAATTATCAGAAGTTTGTTCGACTGACTTTTGTGACATTTCGGAATCATTTTTATTCAGTTACAACGAAGTTCCGTTTTAGTTTTCATTCAACACTTACCTGGTTTCTCAGCAATGCCGTTGGAATCCATTTCTCGTAAATACAGCAGACTGTTATATCCTCCTCGTACACAATCTGTCCAGTGTTCACGACTTCGAGAGTTTACACGCAAAAGAAACAACATACAACTTTGCAAAGTCTCGCTGGCGCAAAACAGACGGAACTGAGAGCCGCACGTTTCCTCCAGCCTTCTCTTCACAGGTACAGATTACCTGCCTGTGGCTGCTACCGTCTCAGCAAAAAGTATCTCATGATGAGCCACTCCCACTGATCGCTTCAGCATCTTATAACGGCATGCTGTGCTTTCAGTTGCCTATAGGGGTCATGACAAATTATACTCAAACAGTAGTAAAGCAAATCCAGACTGAGATTGAATGTTTGGTTTGTTTTATTCTGCAGAAGCAGTTCTTTAACGTCCACTGCGTCCTGCACCGTAATTAGAGCTGTAGACACTAGTCATGTCTGAGAGCAAATAAGCACTATTAGTGAAGTGAATCTGTCAGGCGGCACTAATAATGTATAGGCTGGAAAGCAGTGAGCTAGTCATGTGAGTAACAATTTTTAACCCTTTTATTTTTCTGAGTCATAACCGATACGTAGGCAGTTGTTTAAAGGGATAAAACATTACTGGGTGGGGTTACTTTGGATTTCAAATATATATTTGAAATATGGAATTTTTTAAAGCTATATGCATCTAAAAAATGCTTCCATTGCATGAAAATAATGATAATGCATATGCAAAACAGTATGTATATAGTCTTTCTATTAATGCATACACTTAGTACATCTTATATATATGACAGCTGAGTACAGCAAACTCAGTTGTAAGTCTTCATTTGGTAGTTCAATGTAACATTTCGAGTTGTCTTTTAAGGCAGCACAAACCCTTACTTTCTAAAATAACTTTTTTTTACAGTGTATATATATATATATATATAAACAGAAAATATATGAAATCATGTATATATTGGAAGATATAGGGTCAAGATATTTGTTTATGAGGTTTCAGATTGAATTTCTCAAACATCTCTTCACTTCAAACAGGCCTATGAAAACTGGGGCACATATTCAAGCGTTCTTGGGCCTCTTCCTAATTGTGTTGGTTATCATTTCACATGATTGTGGTCCTCTGTGGTTTGAGGTATTCTGTGTATAAATACTGTGGCTGGAGAGGTTTAAATGTTGCTTTTGTCAAGGAATTCCTTTGCAGATTGATAGCGATCAAGGAACTCAGCTCTCAGATCTGCTGTGTGACAGCTGAGTATAAAGCAAACATTCCACAAGGTTTGTTTTTCTGTGTAAAATATATCAGATGCTTTCTGAACAAACCACCTCTGTAAAGCCTTGCTCTTGACTCATTTGTGAGCTACAAACAGGCAATGCAATATGATAAGTTATGATTGTTGAGTCATGTTTTAGCTTTTTGAAAGGCAACTTATCATTCTATCACTGTCTGATAAGCCTGTCTCAACTAAAAGACACCAACCAGTCAGAAGAAAAAGACAAGCTTCAGTGAAATGCAGTGAACAACTGCATTTCACGGGTCTTCAATTTCACAAATGTCAATGTCCGATTTGTGATTGATTTAAGCTTAGAAGTAGTTGAAGGAATTTTTCCTCAGGCTATGGTAGTTTCTGTTGTATTTTATGATTTAGGCTATACAGCACTCCCATGGAATACACATTGGTAGTGTACAACATCAAATCTGCTCTATTAAATCTCCATGTTTGCTTATAAGTTCAGTTGCAAGTACTATTAGCTTAATTAACTTTTTGAGGTTAATGTCATCTGTCGTCAAGCCCTCATTTTTTGTGCTATTTCCTTAAGAATTGAACAACATTTTGTACTGTAGGTTCTAGTGAAGTAATTCCCAAGCACAAGTATGTCTAGCCCAGAGGGTTAAGCAGGTTTCAGGATGTGATTTAGACAATTACAAATTACAGCCTTAAAATATCAGGACTGTCAATAGAGTACATTGCGATTGATTTTATGTATTTTATGTTTTTTGAGTCCCTTTCAGGTTTAGGAAAGTAAATTATATTTGTAAGTTGTGTCAGTTTGAATGAATGGCTGATAATGGAATATGTGTGCACATAGTCTTTATACTATAAAGCTTACAATAGATTGTGTGGTTGGTATATATGTACTGGATTCAAATGGAGAACTGAAAAAGTAGAAAGTTATTTTGTGTTGCTCATTTCCACGAAGGACAGCAAGACTCGTCACTGTGACCTAGCAACTTCCCAGTGATCATGTGATCCGTGCGAATACATTCTTACAGAAAACGCTGTAAGTATGCAATTTTTAAAGCATGCAGCTTTTGAAAAATGCCCTGTCACCTGTATGTCAGAGGTGATTGGTCATTATTATATCCTGTTGTTAACATGCCATACATGTCATAAAGAGTACAGTAAATGCCTTCACAGGCAGAGCTGAGATCTGAGATATCAAAGATTAAATACGTGTCTCTGGATAAATACTTTACTGTGTTATTTCATGTGTAACTCTTCAGTGATTTTAGGAAGTCATTGTGAATGTCTTGTCACCTCTTACCCACTGTGTATGATTTAGCTTGTCCTTATTAAAACAATAGTCATGGAGTAGTGAGTGTATCTGTGTGCTGTTGTGCCAATCAGCAGTCCCATTCATGGCTGGCTTACCATCCCAGCAGCGTCAGCTCTGGGATGAGTGCATTTTAACATTAGGCCAATCTGCAGCCTCCGGAAGAGGCCATATTCCCCAAATCCATCTTTATGTTGAAGGGGCCCAGGATAAGAATGCAGACAGAAGGCAGCATTTTGTGTCATACAATAGTCAGATTACTTTGATCTAAATTTTATTTAATAAAAGAGACTACATTTATATACAAGTATAAACTGAAAAGATGATACATTATATATATCCCTCTACTGCACACGTTTTGATTTGATACAAATGTCACATTTTTTTTTTGACCACCTACCACCCTAAAATATTTTTTCCTTTACCTTGGAGCAACATTGTGCAGTAATTGTGCTGAATCAAAGAGAAAATTCTTAATTTACATATCGTAAGACAATGTTCAGAGAGCAAAATCAAAAACCTTTTTCAAAATCGTCAAGAAATCTTTAAGTAAAAAGTGAAAAACACTTGAAACACATTGATATATTCCATTTGATACAGGTTTGTATCATAGTGCAGGGATGCAGAGTTTAGCTATGACTCTAATCAAACACACCTGACTGTAGCTTTCCAGTGATCTTGAAGACATTGATTAGATTAGAGTTGAACCGAAGTTGCACTGATGTAGTGTGTCGTGTCGTGTTTACTCCGTGTGAAACGTAAAAAAGCACTTCTTCTCTGCTGTGAAGCAGAGAGGCACGTTACACTTTTGTACATATCACTTTGAGTGTTCCTGTTCACCCAGGAACCCTGCATCTTACTTTCTTGTCACACATTACTTGCCAGTGCGAGGCATTGTCAAAGCAGACATCTGGTTAGTAGTATAGGGATGGGAGCTGCAGACCCTTGCTTCCTTACCCTTATTGCACAATGTTCCTCTGAGTCAATGAAAATAAAAAAATGCATTTATGCAAAATAAATAAAAATTCATAAAACCTAGCAAAAGTCTTCTTCATACACTTATATTTTATGTAGCTACAGTTCATGCACTTTTAAATAAGATTAGGCTACTAAAGCAAATAATCTTGCCTTCTTCTCACATCATGTGCTCCTGTGACCATGCGTCAGGAAAGGAAGTCCCATCTTATGGTGCTTGATAGTGATTTTCTTAATAAAATAAACAAGTACACACACCACACAAGGTGCAGGTACGAAGACACCAAAGTTGCATTGAGAGGGCATACAACCACACATTCACTTGCAAATAAACTTCTTTATTTAACCAATGTTTCAGTGCCGAAACGGTTAAATTTAGAAGAAAATAAATGAATGGCACCCCAAACCATCACTGACTTGGAAACTTTACACTGGACCTGCACGTGGATTCTGTGCCTCTCCTCTCTTCCTGACTCTGGGACCTGATTTCCAAAGGAAATGCAAAATTTACTTTCATCAGAGAACATAACTTTGGACCACTCAGCAGCATCCAGCCCTTTTGTCTTTAGCCCAGGCGAGACGCTTCTGACGCTGTCTGTTGTTCAAGAGTGGCTTGACACAAGGATGCGACAGTGAAACCCATGTCTTCATACGTCTGTGCGTAGTGGTTTTTGACTCCACTGCAGTCCACTCTTTGTGATCTACTTTTTGATGGGTTTTGTTTCACATCCTCTCCAGGGTGCGGTTATCCCTATTGCTTGTACACTTTTTTCTACCACATCTTTTCCTTCCCTTCGCCTTCTATTAATGTGCTTGGACACAGAGCTCTGTGAAAAAAACAATGTATCTTTTGGACAACTGTCAAGTCAGCAGTCTTCCCATGATTGTGTAGCCTACAGAACTAGACTGGACCATTTAAAGGCCTTGCAGGTGTTTTGAGTTAATTAGCTGATTAGAGTGTGGCACAGGTGTCTTCAATATTGAACCTTTTCACAATATTCAAATTTTCTATAGAGGGTTTTCATTAGTTGTAGTTATAATCATCAAAATAAAATAAATAAATATATATATGGAATGAATATACATATACAAGTTTACTTTTTGAATGGAATTAGAAATAAATCAACTTTTTGATGATATTCTAATTATATGACCAGCACCTGTATACTGGGACAGGGACAAATTTCAGGCCGGGAAATCTCACACTCATGCAGGCCATCCCATAAACCCACAACAAAATTTGAAACCATGGTCAACAATATTTTTGTATGACCATTCATCATCATAATCACATAAAGTTTAAAATCCCTAGGCTGAGGCAGTGCAAAATAATTCAATGTTATCACTTGAACTTCCATTTTCCTTTTGAGTCTCTTCATTTCCCTGATATCTCTCTGTCCCTTATATGTATGTTTATTTGTTCACTAATTTGTTTCCTCAACACATCTCCACCTTGATGCAAAACAACCACCTCATTATAATTTGTTTGCACATAGTATACTTTTTTTTTTTTGAAAAAAAATAAGTATTACATTAGGACCATATAATATTGTTTTATCTTACCTAAATGTCAAGATTGGTGCAATAATAGCTACATCCTGAATATATCTTTATAGAGATATCATGGGTCATGTTTGTCCTAGAAGGAAAATTAACCATGGTATTATTAGACCTATGGTAAAAGTAACCAAGGTTTTTTTTTTGGCAGACTGATTACCAATTGTATAACCGGAGTTTTACTAAAAATACCATGGTGAACTATACAGTGTAAAACCATTATTAATTTGTGGTTACCATGGTTTAACTATAGTAACCATGTTCATTTTCGTTGTGTTGTTGTCTGCCTTAGCTCCCTCTAAACCTGTTATAAAACTATGTGAATATGTGTCTGCTAAATTCCTACTCTTTACAATAGTAATTATATCCTTTTGGTAATTTTGCAGTCATTAATTGACTGCTATTGCTAAAATTTGCGAGCATTCTAATGTTTAACTAAGTAAACAAATAAAAAACTATAAAAGTCTATTTACAGATGTAAATAAAAAGTGTCAGCACTTGAAGTCCTGAACAGGACAGTTTTTCCTCTCTGCTCCACCTGGTCGCTTCCACTCCATTCTCAGTCTTCGCGCGGATCTGCGGAGCATGAGGCGAAGCGCGATGCCAGTCAAGACTAACCGATTCAGGATTTATCATTTTAATTCGTTTTTTTATTAATATTATTGAATGGCGAATTCAAAAATAATCACTTTAGTAGCTGCATTCAGCAGGCAACAAAAACAACAACAACACAAATAGCAGGAATTCTCCCGGTGCTGGGCAGCAGGAATTCTCCCGGTGCTCCCAATGACCAGTCCACCCCTGTGTGTGTGTGTGTGTGTGTGTGTGTGTGTGTGTGTGTGTGTGTGTGTGTGTGTGTGTGTGTGTGTGTGTGTGTTACATCAGTCTGTTTGAAATCCTGTGCTGGCTCCCATCTTCACAAAGATCTTCAACAGATCACTGGAACTGCGCGAAGTCCCCTCATGCTTCAAACGCTCCACCATCATCCCCACCCCAAAGAAATCAGAAAATTACAGGACTAAATTACTACAGGCCTGTGGCTCTAACGTCTGTGGTCATGAAGTCATTTGAAAAACTGGTGCTGAGCAAACAGGTCTGTGGACGATGCAGTCAACGTGGGACTGCATTATGTTTGGCAACATCTACAGACCAGGAACTTATGTGAGGATCCTGTTTGTGAACTTCAGCTCGGCCTTTAACACCATCATTCCAAACCGCCTCCTGCCCAAACTAACTCAGCTCTCCGTGCCTACCTCCGTCTGTCAGTGGATCAACTGCTTCCTGACAGACAGGCAGCAGCTAGTGAGGCTGGGAAAATTTTCATCCAGCACCCACATGATCAGCACTGGAGCTCCTCGGGGCTGTGTTCTCTACCCACTTGCTCTTCCACATGGAATCCCCTAATGCTAGTCTTGTTCTGGAGCATCCTTGGTTGGTTCAGCACAGCCCTCATGTGGATTGGTCCTGCAGTCAGATTATGTCTTGGAGTCAGTCTTGTCATTCGTGCTGTCTAGGTGTTGCCTCTCCCCCTATGTCTTTGTCTCCTGTGTTGCAGGCTGAGGCAGCTGATTTCACCGGGGTCCCGGAGGAGTACCTTGATCTGCGGCTGGTCTTCAGCAAGTCCAGAGCCACCTCAAACCGCCCCCCGGCCGTTCAATTGTGCCATCGATCTCCTTCCAGGCACTTCTCCACCCCGGGGTCGTCTCTTTTCCCCGTCTGATCCTGAACAAAAGTCTATGGACAAATGCATCCAAGAATCCATCAAAGCCAGATTCATTCGCCACTTGTCTTCCCCTGCTGGTGCTGGGTTCTTCTTCGTTAAGAAGAAGGATGGCTCTCTGCATCCTTGTATTGATTACCGTGGGTTGAATGACATTACTGTTAAAAACAAGTACCCCTTGCCTTTAATGTCGTCTGCCTTTGAACTCTTGCAGGAAGCCAAGGTCTTCACTAAGTCAGAGCTCTGCAACGCCTATCATCTTGTCCGCATTCACAAGGGCGATGAGTGGAAGACAGACGTCAATACCCCCACGGGACACTATGAATACCTGGTCCTTACCTTCGGGCTCACTAACGCCCCTGCTGTCTTCCAGGGCATGGTCAATAGCATGCTGGGAGACATGATTAACCAGTTTGTCTTTGTGTACCTCGATGATGTTCTCATCTTTTCTCCATCCCTTCAGGTACACACTCAGCACGTGCGCCAAGTTCTCCAACGGCTGCTGCAGAACCAGCTTTATGTCAAGGCGGAGAAGAGCGAGCTCCATACCAAATCTGTTTCATTCCTGGGCTTTATTGTTTCAGCTGGGGAGATTAAGCCGGATCCGGCCAAGGTCGAGGCTGTCACTAAGTGGCCAGTCCCCGACACTAGGAAGGCTCTGCAACGTTTCTTGGGCTTCGCCAACTTCTACCGGCGATTCATCAGAAACTTTGGCCAGGTAGCTGCACCCTTACCGGCGTTCACTTCCATTAAGGTGTACCGTTCACCTGGAGTGCTCAGGCTCAGGAGGGCTTTGATAATTTAAAGTCCCGGTTTAGCTCCTGTTCTCTCCATTCCAGATCCCGAACGGCAATTCATTGTTGAGATGGATGCCTCTGATGTCAGGGTAGGCGTAGTCTTGTCCCAGCGTTCTTCTAGGGATGGGAAGGTGCAACCCTGTGCATATTTCTCCCATCGCCTCAACCCAGCTGAATGTAATTACGACATTGGCAACCGAAAGCTGCTGGCGGTTAGGTTGGCTTTGGGTGAGTTGCGTCACTGGTTGGAGGGATCCGCGCAACCCTTCTTGGTCTGGACAGATCATAAGAACTTTGAATATATCCGCTCGTGCCAGGCACGCTGGGCACTCTTCTTTGACCGATTTGACTTCACCCTTTCGTACCGGCCCGGGTCCAAAAATGCTAAGCCCAATACTCTATCCTGCCAGTTCGAGCGCCCGGGAAAGAAGACCCCGGCCGATGCCATACTCTCAGAAGGAGTGGTGGTAGGGTCGCTCTCCTGGGATGTCGAGCAAAGGGGGGAGGAGGCCGGACGAGGGGTGGAAGTGCCAGTTGAGTGTCCTGCAGGTCGGTTGTTCATGCCGGAGGCAATGCGCCCTGAGGTCCTTCAGTGGGGTCATGAATCTAAGGTTGCCTGCCATCCAGGAGTCAGGAGGTCACTGGCTGCCATCCGCCAGCAATTTTGGCTTGCACTGTTTGTGCCCAGAACAAGGTCTCAAACCGTCCCTCCGTTGGTCTGTTCCAGCCCCTGCCCATTCCCTCTCGTCCCTGGTCACACATAGCCTTAGATTTCGTCTCTGGCTTGCCCCCTTCAAGAGGTTACACCGTTATTCTTAAGGTGGTGGATTGCTTCTATAAGGCGGTTCATTTTGTGCCCCTTCCCAAACTCCCTTCTGCTAAGGAGACAGCCCAACTGGTAATTGACCACGTCTTCTGGATTCGTGGTGTTCCGGTTGACGTGGTCTTTGATAAGGGTCCCCAGTTTGTCTCCCGCTTTTGGCAGGAATTTTGTAGACAGATCGGGGCCTCCTTGGGGGAGGGGGTACTGTCACGATCTCGGTGGGGGCTGCCTTGCTTTTGTTGTCCTGGAGCACATGGCCTTTTTGTTTTGACAGCTCACCATGTGCTCCGCTGTCATTGTGGTGTATACTCCGCCCCTCTTGTTGTCCTGTTTGCTAACTCTCCCTCCTCACCTGCACTCTATTTTGTCCTCATTATCTCCCCTTTATAATGCCCTTGTGTTTGCTGTCTTGTGTCAGTCCGTTATGCGTTGTTCTGAAGTTCAGATCATCTCGCTGCTGTTGTGTTATCTGACCCTGTCTCGTTTTGTTTATTTTTTCTAGTCCTGTCGGTCTGGCACTCCTGTTTTTGCAATCCTTCCTTTTTTTACATGCCTGCTTCTCTAGGACTCTGGTCGGCTCTCTGCCTTGGCTTTTCTCTGCCCGTATGCCTATCTCTTCATGGTAATCCCTCCCCAATTCCTCTCTGCTCGTGCCTCTGGATTTTGGCGGAGGCTGTCTATTGCCTTTCGCCGCCGCTCTGCCCCGCTGGCTCGGCTGAAGCCGGTCTGATCTTTGCGCTGTGTAAGTGGACTATTTGCTGGTAGTTTCTGCCATCTGGCTGATTTTTTGGGACTCAGCATTTTTCTGTTTTCACTGTTTCAATAAATTGAGTTATTCACCTACTGTTGGATCCCAGTCTTGTTTCTGACAATACTTACATGTTTCCCAGAAGACAAAAAAACTAAAAAAGTTACATTTACCCTGATCTTCAAATTAAAAAAAAATTTCCTTCTTAAGCATCAGTGAGCAGTTCAAGACAAAATTAGGGACTCATGAACAACTATCACAAAACAAAACAAAAAACAGCCGTGGATCATTCAGGAAATAACACAGTATTAAGAATCTAGTGTATGTAAACATTTGAACGAGTCATTTTTATAAATTCAACTATTATTTCCGCTTGTGGACTATATGTAAAAAAAAATGTATGTGAAATATCTTATTCAGGTTGGTATAAAAAAATTATAAAATGCATGCTGTATGATCCCTCTTATTTTGGTAAAATAATTGACATTTAGCAGATTCTGCAATTTGTATGTAAACTTCTGGTTTCAACTAAAGTAATCCCTACCTCAGAATGATTTTGAAATGCAAAGCACAATATCGCTTTTTTTCAAACACCTATTGAGTGAATGTGTTGATTGTTAAATTAGTGGCAAGTTGCATAAAGTAAGCCTCTATGTAAAAACTGTGTCTTAATAAGTAGTCTGACCAACTAATAGTTAGCCAAGGGGTAATAAGTCTTACTTATCAGATTCAAATTAGACCAATCTATGTTTTTTGTAACTGACCTAAAAAAGTTATGAGCAATTTTTAAGACAAAAATTAGATGACTAACTTGTAAGACATTAGATTTCATACTCAGCATTTTATGCAACTGAAGGCCACTTTTTTATTAAAGTTTCTATACGTGAATTTAGAGAAACCAAATCTCTAAATGCATGTTACTGATAGTGAGGAACAGAGAGACATATAAGAGCTTGTGGGATATGGGCATGCATGCGATGCTCAAAATAATCATTCTGCGCAGACTCTTTCATATAATTTACCACCTGCAAATCCTCTACTGCTCTACTCTTACTCACATTACTATTAATATTAATGTTGTAATAAGTCAACAAAAATATTCTTGTTCACATTTTCACTTACATGGTGTGTTGCATTCAGATAAAGTTACGGCTGTTGTTTTTAGAAGAAACATTTGTACTTGTTTATATGTATAGCTATTATTATGGGCCTGTATTAAAAGGGAAATTCAAAAGGATATTTTAATTACCATAACTTAATCTAGCAGACTTGGCCCCAAATGGGGCAACTTAACATTGTAAAAAGAATGTGATCATTCCAGTTGGGCAAGATGCAGTGCCAAGTCAAAGACTTTGGGAAACATGTTGCTTCATGCTACAGTACACATTACTACCAGTGTTTTGCTCTGTCCTTTACTGTGACCCTGCTATGACCCTTCTGAAGAAACACTGGGACCATGTTTAAATTTGACCATGCAGTCCATACAGATAATAAACGGATTAGAGAGAAAAATAAGTAATTCTCTTAAAGAAACAAAATCAATCTTTCCGTAACTGCCCTAAATAGAAGTATGCTGCAAACAATTCCCCAAATTATTCACTTTTGATATAATTTAGATAGAACAATTTCATCTTTCTTTAACAATAAAAAGTGTGTAGTTCAGTGAAAATAGTGCCCTTTAATGCTGAGAGCAAAAAAATAGTTTTATTTCAGAATTCCCATTGACTAATATTTTAGAGTTAAATTACTGCAAAATCCTATAAGCTCAATTTCACCATTAAGTTTTTTATGTAGTTTATATCTTCTTTGCTTTTTTGTCATCTGACTTTATATTAAAATATAACTTAGAAGGCTCAAAAGGCTACCCAAGGTAAAGAAAATTATAAATAAAAAAGTTATTAGAAATATTTATAGCATTGTCTACAAATAAAAATCATAACTCTAAACAGTAATAGGCCTACATTGCACCTTGCACCTTGGTTTTTCTTTATTTAGAGTTATACCTAGACTTTATATCACTTGATGAACCACAAAGATAGCAAAATGATAACTCAATTCAATAATTGAAAAAATGAATAGCAATTAATCAAAGGTGTAAAATACTTGAGTAATCTTACTTATTTTGGGGGATTTTTACTTTATTCAAGTACAATTTAAACTGGTTACTTGTACTTTTACTTGATTACATTTCTGAAGAAAAAACAGTACCTTTACTCTTTACAATTTAATTTAATCTTGAAAAGTTCATTACATTTTTATTTTATCTTAAGCATATTAAATATGGTAAACGGAAGCTCAAACGTGTCTGACGTGAGAACCAATGATCATTGTTTTCACGCATCAAGCACACATTTCTACTTAAGTTATGACTTTCATCAGGTCAATGTCTGCTTCAAAAGTTCACCATCGAATGTGAGGAAGCATATTGAGGTAACAAAGTTACGTTTTTCCCCCAAAAAAGTTTATTCATTATTCTTTCTGTTTTGATAGAGCCATTAGCTGTGTAATATATTAGCTGAATGCACAAGATTGAGTATTTTGGGGGGAAATGTTAAATAAAAATCTCCAAAAGTGTTTAAATAAACATTGTTTGTTAAGTTAATTGTCATTCATGTTTAGTGATGTTTAGAGGATTTTTTAATCTTAATAATTACATTATTTGCTCATAAATTAATCTAATTAGTCACAAATAAGTATTTATCAATATTTGCTGAGAAAAAAGTATAAAATCCCCAAATAAATATTTAAAAGATGAATTATCATTTCAGACAATGATGTTGAATAGACAACACACTTCAAAACGTTAACGTTGTATGTTTTAATTCTATGACTCTCCTCATTAATTCAACACATTCTTGTATTCTGTCTGCAATATGTTTCTAGCCTCTGCATCACATCTTGCTCTTCAAAGGGATAGTTCACCCAAAAATGAAAATTCTCTCATCATTTACTGACCCTCGTGTCATCCCAGATGTTTGACTTTGTTTCTTAAGATGAACACAAGCAAAGAGTTAGTCCAGATAATGCAAGGTGACAGAACCACTTCAGAATCCTACACAAAGTTAACATGACGGTCAAGTTTAAAATATTAGTATTTGTATCCTTCAGTTGTATCGTTTCACTTAAGAAGACACTGATCCATTATCAG
Source organism: Ptychobarbus kaznakovi (assembly GCA_027422405.1). Classification (NCBI taxonomy): domain Eukaryota; kingdom Metazoa; phylum Chordata; class Actinopteri; order Cypriniformes; family Cyprinidae; genus Ptychobarbus; species Ptychobarbus kaznakovi. Next base: position 14,956,591 of record CM049805.1, read on the forward strand.
AGGTTGCATGCGCTACTGTCACATTCACTTTGTGTAGTTTTTGAAGTGTCATTTTTGGATGTCCCATATGCATGATTATTTTCTAAAACTCTTAGTTTGTGTTCATCTGATGAATGAAAGTCATATGGGACGGCATGAGGGTGGAAAGGATGGAGTTTCCTTTTAATCCCTTTCACTGTATTTTTTCCTGTGTTCCGCTGTGCTGCATTTTAATTGTTGTTGTTGCACTATATATATGTGTGTTTGATCTGTGCCACTGCAATTTGTTTCGTTTTCTCCCTTTAACCAAACTTCTGAATGTCTGTCAGAAAAGAAAGTACTTCTACTTTTTTAATACTCGAGTACAATTTAAAGTTGTACTTTTTTACTTTTACTCAAGTATGTTTTTGGCCAGATACTTGTAGACAGAGTTAAATCTTCACTGAGTATCTGTACTTTCATTTGAGTAACATTTTTGAGTACTTTTTACACCTCTGCAATTAATAAAGTGAAAGTGCAGCAAAGCAACACTGGGCCACAGAGGGTTAACCACGGATATTTACAATTAGCGCGTCACGAGCGTGTACCGGAAGTAAATCGCACAGGGACGCAGTCAATTTCAAGTTCATGTTGTGAAAACTTTTCGTCCGATGTCTTGTTTTCTGTATTGATTGGAGTCAAGAGCGCACAGTGCCATGATGGCACACCGATATCTGCATCTGTCTGCAGGCTGCAGGAACCTCCTCCACGCTCTGCTGCCAAATCTCAGATCAACAAACCGTGTGCTATCGGTAAATGTGCAGCTTGCCTGTATTTCTCTGGATCTTTCATCATCCGTGAACGCGTCTCCATACGCTGCGATCTGATCACGAATACGCATTTAGTTATTTGTGTGATCCGTGTGTCTTGTCTGCTGTCACAGACCGGAGAGTTTGACAGTAAACAAGGCTCGGCCTTGTGTGACATTGTGTTGGGTAACGCGTCTAGCTCATGTTATGTCACAGTTCTTCTTTGTATCTGTAATACAAAGACAGCGTCCAAAACATTAGTTCGTGTTATTGCCAACTCTGCAATGCTTCTTTAATATTGTAATCATTCTTGTGAACATCGTTATTATAGGTATAAAAACCATTTAGAGCGTATTGGCATTTCACTGTTTTCGTATTATCTGAAAATAGTTGCATAATAATTCATAACGGGAAAAAGGCAGGTACCTGTAAGTTCCTCAAACAGCTATGAGTACTGTCAACATTACCTTCAAAAACTAAGGATGACTGAGATATATAATATTAGAGGATCCTTGAGGTTCTCCAAAGGGCTCTAGAGTGGTAATCTGAGGAGCCAAAATGGTGCCTTGAGAATTTTTTTTCGAATAGAATAAAAAATAGAAGTCTATTTTTCAGATGTTGTGATTTATGTCTGTCCATCATCTCAATGTATTTGCTTTTGAAGGTTCAGGGTGTTGGGCAAATCGTCCTAGACAGAAGATCCTTGCTCTCTCAGGTCTTGGGCACCTATAGAAGATTAAGCTCCACGCCTCCCAAAGGTGTGAATTATATGAATTATAAAATTGACATTGAGTTCTCAAAGCTGTACTGTTTGCTAATTGTGTTTTATCTTCTTGCACTGAAGGGATTTGAAAAATACTTCCCTAATAATAAAAACGGTGGTCCAAAAAATGGTGAGCCCAAGCCATCCAACGCAGAGGTCAAAGGTAATATTTCTCATAAGCTTATAATGTGAGATAATTGGCTTTTATATGACATTCAATATAATCATGTTGTTTTCTGTATCTGTTTTAACCTAGAGGCCAAAGCATCCAATGCTCAGAAGACCACTGGTGGAGGTGGAAATAGTGGAGGAGGAGGAGGAAAAAGAGGCGGGAGGAAGGATGAATCCAGTTGGTACAGCCGTCTCCAAAAGGTTAAACATTGTCTAGTAATTACTATTCGTAATAATAGGCTTATTGTAACATTTAAAGCTTGTTTACTGAGGCAGATGTAATAATACATCACATGTCACCAGAGAGAACTCTGACATTTAATTGGAAGATCAAAGATAACATTTTGCTAAAAAAAAATTAAAGGTCAACAAATTATTTTATGTATTAAAGAAAAACCTATGCATGGATGAATTGTTCACAATAAGATCAATAAAATGCCCACTAACATGCCCTAATTTCTTTGTCGTTTGATGCAGGGGGATGTGCCGTGGGATGATAGAGAGTTCCGTATGTATTTTCTCTGTGGAACGGCCTTCTGGACAGCCGTCACATATTATTTCTTCTTCCGAGATGGAGGAAGAGAGGTCACCTGGAAAGACTTTGTAAATGGTTACCTTACTAAAGGAGTGGTAAGTAATTACTTGCATTTGATCTGTATTTCAGTCAATGTTGTTTGACGTTTCTTTCCACCTACACTTGAACTTTGATCCATGAAGTTATGTATTTTATCTTTGCTAGGTTGACCGGTTGGAGGTTATAAACAAGCGATATGTAAAAGTCATCTTTACCCCTGGTAAAACTCCAGTTGACGGGGTGAGTTCTTTACAATGATTTGAAACAGTTATGATTATTATTTTTAGATAGTCATTGGTAGGGCTGTGACAGTGGCAGAGTGTTGTTATATACATTTCTGAAATGCAAAAATAAATAAATGAGGCTCAATCATCTATTAACAAACGTGCATGTTTATTTGAGCCCTTCTGTCAGTGAACACACAGCCTGCAAAATGCTGTCTACACCAGATGCGCGATACGACAGGACAAATCCCTCACAGTAAACTTCCTTGTCCTATTTATGACGTACTGACATAGTTCAAATGTCCTGTAGACAGACTCAACCTGTTGTGTTGTGTCTCGGCGTCGGTTTAGACACGGTTCGCTGTTCCTCCACCAAGCAAGCGGGTGCGTTAACTCCTCGTCTGCACGCGCTCTCTGTGGAATAGGAATCGCGGCGTATGTTGCCACATTTCTTGTTAACATCTTCCATTTACCGCTGTCTCGTTCGTATTTGGCCAGTTTGGAGAAAGCTTCACCAATACAAACCTGACCAGCCAGGCGTTTGCGATCACGTGAACTTGAAGACGCGGATGGGTGACATGAATGGAAATTATTCCAGATATGCGATGTAGTATTTGGTTTCCCAACAAGGTGCATCGCTCATCACTAAATAAATTTGCTGAATGCGCTCAAACCTGCCAATCTAAAGGAAACGCTGTGTATGGTGTTTGAGGTCATTTGTGAATTAGCATAGATATAGTCTAAATAAAACTATTTGCAACTGTTACTATTATTACACTTGTATACAAAACTTTGTATTATGCTTGTTATAGAGTGTGTGACGTCACGTGCACTACCGCCGGTATCAGTACACAACTGCGGTGGTCGTGACACGGTTGTCACGGCAACCATCACAACCTTAGTCATTGGTCACCAAGACATATATCATATAATTAAACCGATTATCCATTAGTCAGGTCAGACTATCAGTCTCACACAGACTACCATCCAAAAGTTCAGGGTCAGTAAGATGTATATTTTTGAGAAATTAATACTTTTATTCAGCATTAAATTGATTGAAATCCACAGTAAATACATTTTTAAATATCATTTATATTTTAAATATACTGCTATTTTGAAATTCTGTCAAAGTATCTTGAAATTTTTTTATCATGGTTTCCACAAAAATATTAAACAGCACAACTGTTTTCAACAATTATGGATAATAATAAGAAATGTTTTGTGAGCACCAAATCAGAATATTAGAATGATATTTGCAGGATCATGTGACACTGGAGTAATGATTGCTGAAAATTCAGGAGTAAATTACAATTGAAAAAATATTCAAATAGAAAACACATTTCACAATATTACCATTTGTTTTCTGTATTTTTGTACAAATAAATGCAGTTTTGGTGAACATAAAAAAAAATGACAGACCCCAAACCATTGAGTGGTAGTATATGTACAATATTTTTTTATTTTGTCTCTAAAAACTATGCATATTAATGACACACAATGAACTGTGATCCTTTCTCCAAGCAGCAATATGTGTGGTTCAACATCGGCAGTGTGGACACATTTGAGCGGAACCTGGAAACTGTTCAGCTAGAGCTGGGTATTGAAGGAGAGAACAGACTGCCAGTCGTCTACTCCACTGAAAGTGATGGGTGAGATATTCTCATAAATTTAGTAAAGGATAAGAGAAGTATCATCAATCATACAAGGAGCTTTAAATGCTGTGCATATTTGTTTTCTGTCATTTCCAGGTCGTTCCTCCTCAGCATGTTTCCCACTGTATTGATCATTGGGTTCTTACTGTTCATGCTGAGGAGAGGGCCTGCCGGGGCAGGGAGGCCAGGGAGGGGAATGGGGGGGCTCTTCAGCGTCAGCGAGACCACTGCCAAAGTACTACGAGATGAAATTGATATCAAATTCAAGGATGTGGCGGGCTGTGAGGAGGCCAAATTGGAGATCATGGAGTTTGTAAACTTTCTTAAGAACCCAAAGCAGTACCAGGATTTGGGTGCCAAGATTCCAAAGGTACCGCAAGACTTTTACATAATGAGTTTGTAATTTAGTAAGTCAACTTAGATTTCAACAGAGGGTTTAATCTACTTGTTTAGGGGGCTATTTTGACCGGACCCCCAGGCACAGGAAAGACTTTACTAGCCAAGGCCACTGCGGGAGAGGCCAACGTCCCCTTCATCACTGTGAATGGTTCAGAGTTCTTAGAGATGTTTGTGGGGGTTGGGCCAGCCAGGGTAAGTACATTTTCTGTATCCTATTATGAGCTTCATGGTGTTCAGTATGCTTTCTAAAAAAACTTTGCTCACAGTGTGAATAAAACACTGTAATTTTGGGTAGGTTCGGGATCTCTTTGTTTTGGCCCGGAAGAATGCACCCTGCATTCTCTTCATAGACGAGATCGATGCTGTAGGAAGAAAGAGAGGCAGAGGAAACTTCGGCGGACAGAGTGAACAAGAGAACACACTCAACCAGTTACTAGTTGAGATGGATGGTTTGTATCTCCAAGACCGTAGTTGTTTGTATAATTTCATTGTATTTTTTAGATTGCTTTAGAATTTCATTACAATTTCTTGTAATAAAAATATGGGTATTTTATTGGTTTCAAACTCTAGATGCTTCACGTGTCAGATCATCAAACAGTATTTAAAGTTCATATAAAAAATGATGTAATGTAATTATATATGCACATTTATATTTCTTTCTCTCGTTTGTAGGATTTAACACTGCTTCCAATGTCGTAGTGCTGGCAGGCACCAACAGACCAGATATTCTAGATCCAGCTCTGATGCGGCCCGGACGCTTTGATAGACAGATATATATCGGTAAGGGTGTTTTTTTTTGTCACAGCCAATTTTTTATTTACATTTTTTTAAAATAGTTAATTACAAATTTTATCCTTTAAATTGTTGGGGAACTTAAATCACAGGCTATTTAAAAGCATCATTTATTTTTCCTGTCAACAATGTGTTTAATGTTTTAAAAGAATACACTACCATTCAAGTGTTTGGGGTCGTTAAGATTTTTTAATGTTTTTGAAAATTTTCTAATGCTGACCAAAGCGGCATTTAATTAATCAAATATACAGTAAAACAGCAATAATGTTAAATATTACAAATTGAAAAAAAAGATTTTCAGCAGTCATTACTCCAGTCTTCAGTGTCACAAGTTTTTTCAGAAATCATTCTAATATGCTGATTTGATGCTTAACACACATTCTTTTTATATTATCAATATTAAGAAAGAACAGTTGTGCTGCTTAATATTTTTATGGAAACTGATTTATTATTGTTTTTAGGATTCTTTGATAAGTAGAAAGTTCAAAATAACTATATACTTGACATATTTTGTAACATTATAAATGTCTCTGCTGTCACTTTTGATCAATTTAATGCATCCTTGCTGAATAAAAATATACATTTCTTTAAAAAAAAAATCTTATTGGCCCCTAATGTTTAAACTGTAATTTAAGTTTGTGTATTTTGGATATTGAATACTGATTGCAGGGCCACCAGATATCAAAGGCAGAGCCTCTATATTCAAAGTCCATCTGAGACCACTAAAGATGGATGCAGAGATGGACAAAGAATCTCTGGCAAGGAAGATGGCTGCTCTAACACCTGGGTTTTCAGGCATGTAAAGTCTTTTTATACATTTAGGTTTCAAAAGTCGTTTATGAGATGTGAACTAAGTTTCACCTCTTCCTGATTTCTCTGTGACAGGTGCGGACATCGCTAATGTGTGCAACGAGGCTGCGTTAATTGCAGCCCGCCACCTTTCTGATTCCATCAACCAAAAACACTTTGAGCAAGCCATCGAACGAGTAATTGGGGGTAAGTGACAGATGTGAAATGTGAAAATCTCACTTAAATTTTTTTCTTAAACATATTTATAGCAAACTGTGATATTAATCTATTAGAGTGCATGCATAGTTTTGGTGTGAAGTTTGGATAATTATAATCTCCCTGCATGATTAGGTCTTGAGAAGAAGACGCAGGTGCTGCAGCCAGAGGAGAAGAAGACCGTGGCTTACCATGAGGCTGGTCACGCTGTAGCCGGCTGGTTCCTTGAGCACGCTGACCCTCTGCTTAAAGTAAAACTCACACTTATTCACCTGTCCTGTAATACTTGGCTTTTCAGTGTACTCAGTCATAGCATTGGTCGTTTCAGGTGTCCATCATCCCGCGTGGGAAGGGTTTGGGCTATGCCCAGTATTTGCCTAAAGAGCAGTACCTGTACACCAAGGAGCAGCTGCTGGACAGGATGTGTATGACGCTGGGTGGACGTGTGTCTGAGGAGATCTTTTTTGGCCGCATTACCACAGGGGCACAAGATGACTTGAAGAAAGTGACCCAGAGTGCCTATGCACAGGTCGGTTATATATTTATATGATTTGACCATTGCCCGTATCATTAGTGGTACATACATAGTAAATGGATGATTTCTGACAATTTGATTGTCATTTGATAGGATTTTACTTTAATTTTAAGTTGTGCTGTTTCGGAAAATGAAACAAAAAAAAGATTATTGTTATATATTGTTTTGTCTTAAGAATGAACAGAAAGCATTTTGAGAGGATAAGAAGTACACACTGCTGGTCAAAAGTTTGGACTAATGAATACACTATTGCAGGGTATTAATAATTTCCCATCCCGATACAGTCTCAGTTAATGCAGTACATGTAGCAAGGTTGTTTTTATTTTATATTATTATAAAATAAATACAATGAAATTCGAAAGAATAAAGCAAGCTTGTGTTAGAGGCCTTTTATGCTTTTCTCATTAAAGGAATAGTTCAATCAAAAATACAATTTCATTCATTAGGCTATTTACTCACTCGCATGTTGTCCCAAACCTGTATTAATTTTTCTTTTGCTGAACACAAAAGAAGATATTTTGAAGAATGTGGAAAACCAAACAGTTGCTGGTCCACACTGAAAAATACCATGGAAGTCACTGGGGACCAGAAACTGTTTGTTTACCCACATTCTTCAAAATAACATGTTCAACAGAAGAAAGAAACTAATTCAGGTTTGAAACAACTTGAGACTGAGTAAATGATGGTACAAAAATAAAACATTATGACAGAATTGACAGACAGATGAACAGAATTTTCATTTTTGGGTGAACTATTCTTTTAATGATAATGAAACAACAAAACACAGAGAAAAATCACTCACTATTCATGACTGATTAACTCACTGTTTATCAATTATAATTGATGTAAACAGTGTATATAGTGTTTTATTTAATATTTGTTCATTCTATTTCTTTTATTTGTATAGTATGTGTATTTGTAATGTATATATTTTTTCGTCTTTTCTAATAACAAAGATAAAATAATGGCAAAGAATTTTTTCTTCTTTCAACTTCTGTAGCACCAGTGCTATGTGCAAAAAAAGTTAACGTACAGCCCTGCGCTATTGTTTAATTTTGTCTGTGCTATGGGCAGTGCGCCGACATATGGCACGGTTGCGATTCAGGTGTCCTGAGTTTGAATCCCGCCTTGTGGGCTTTCCCAATCCCATCTCCCTCTCTCTCCCACGCACTTTCGGTCAAATCTCCATTGTCCTGTCAGAATACATGCAAAAAAAGCCTTATTTTGTAATAATTATTGAATTATTTGTATTATTTAATAATTAAAACATTTCTTATTATCAGTGTTGAAAGTTTTTTTCTGCTTAATATTATATTATATAATGCTTAATATATTAATATGAGTATCACAATTCTCACAAAACTGTGAGTACCTACCATTCAAGGGTTGGTAAGTTAAAATTAAAAACATTTAAATAAATAAAAAGTGAATAAAAAAAAATTCAACAAGAATTGTATATTGTTTACATTATAATTGTTTAAAAGTGACGGTAAAGATATTTATATTTCAAACTTTTGTGACTTCAGCAGGTATCGCTTAATGTTATACCTAAGTGTATATATATATATATTTTAATAATAATAAAAATAAGAAATGTTTCTTGAGCACCAAATCAGCATATTACAATGATTTTTGAAGGATCATGTGACACTGAAGATTGAAGTAATGGCTGCTGAAAATTCGGTTTTCCATCTAGTGCTGCAAAACGATTAGTCGTGATTAATCGATTCAAAATAAAAGTATATGTTTATAGTACTATATGTGTGTGTACTGTGTATATTTATCATGTATATAAATACACACACATACATGTATATATTAAGGAAAAACATGTTAGATTTAAATGGAAAATATTTATATATAATATAAATTATATACAAGTGTTTACATACAAATATAAAAAATATATATACATGTGTGTGTAAAAATAAATATACACAGTACACACATATAGTATGTAAACACAAACTTTTATTTTGAATCGCAAATAATCAATTTGCAGCCCTATTTCCATCACAGGAATAAATTATATTTAAAAAATATATTAAAATAGAAAACAGCTATACATATATATAATTACTGTATCTTTTACATATTACATCCCTAATAGAATCCACAGACCCCAGCTGAAAACTGTTACTCTTCCATCTACAGATCGTGCAGTTTGGCATGAATGAAAAGGTAGGGCAGGTGTCTTTCGACCTGCCACGGCAGGGAGAGATGGTTTTGGAGAAGCCCTACAGTGAGGCCACGGCATGCCTCATCGACACAGAGGTCAGAAACCTCATCAACATGGCCCATCAGCGCACACACCAGCTGCTAAATGAGAAGAAGGCTGAGGTGGAGAAGGTACAGCAGACCACTATCAGGATCAATGCGTTTTACATGGATTTGTTTTCATCGTCATGTCATATGAATTGTGTGTTCACAGAAAACAACTGTGAAACATAACAGTAATGCTCTCTTTTTATCACTAGGTGGCACTACGTCTATTGGAGCAAGAGGTGCTGGATAAGAACGACATGGTGGAGCTGCTGGGCCAAAGGCCGTTTGCTGAAAAGTCAACTTATGAGGACTTTGTGGAGGGAACGGGAAGCATGGACGAGGACACATCGCTGCCGGAGGGCCTGAAGGACTGGAACAAGGAGCGCGTCAGCGAGAAGGAGGAGAGTACAGAGGAGCAGGTTGCCCGACAGATCACTGGTGGTATGCCCTTCTGAGGACACCCGTTCACCATGACCCTGTAGGGTCCAGAGCACGTATTTAAGAGATGGGAAACACTTGCCTGACGGACACTGAGGCAAGTACCCTGTTCTTCAGAAGAGCTGCAGCTCTTGGTAGTGAGCGTTGGACTTATGAGGTGTACAGTAGGGTGTTTATGAAATATATACTTTCTTGTGCTGAAGTTTATTGTTTCAACAAAATCTAAAGGATCAGGAGATCTTCTGTTGAAGGTGAAGTGTATTTTACGTGACACATCAGCGCTTTGTCAGAAAATCTGTTTAACTTAAGGCAAAAGCACTGTAGCTTGTCAAGAAAGATTCTCTCTTGTCACTTCAATTTTACCTATCAATGACCAAGAAGATACGCAAAAAAATCTCTCTATATATATATTTATGTCTAACAGGAGACATGTTGAATCACCTGTAAGCTTTGCTGCTGATATGCACAGGTTGCGTTTCCTCTTTCTGAACATTAAGATCCCAGTTCAAAACTGCCGCAATTTTGTGACCTTTCTGAAAGGTCTTTTTGCAGTTCTGCTTGCTCACTGGCTTCTGAAAGACTGAAATATAAGTGAATGTTGTGAACAGTGCACAAAGTCACTCGTATCTCTCACAGATTTGCACTGCCGCATGAGCGTCAGCCTTTGTCTTCCATGTTATTTTAGGCAGTTTATGATCACGTCCTTTGATTGAAGGACAGAGCTGTCATTTTTGATGTGTTTTCATCTGTTGAAGTTGATTTGCTTCATTTATTGGCCCAGGCAGCTGCTCTTTGTGGTACAGGCTGATTAAACTAGCTCATTTTGAAATAGTTGCATATGACATAATTCGCATTTGCAATTTGAAATAAGATGCTAGCATACACAAATGCATATAAGTAGTTCATTATGTTAATGATCAGCTTATGAGCGTGCGTGATTTTCGACAGCAGTATTTATTCTACAGTGCAAATCCAAATCACAAATTGAGCTTTGAGGTTAAAAACAGAACTCAATCTAATACGCATTGTCCTTTTGTGACTTCAGCTTGATATTACATCTAAATGTATTTTGTTCTGTGCAAAGGGTGTTGAACATGTTTGAAAACCTAAATAAATCCACATACATTTCAAATGGTTTCTCTTTAGTTCTTAATACCTCTGTGTGTGGCATGAATTTGTTGGTTTTGTTTTGTTTAGTACATGGATTTCAGATACACTGGATCCACAGCTCCAGACTGCAACAAAAATGGTTGCAAATGCAGCAAGAAATATGAATTAAAACGATTTAAAATCTAGTGGCACTGATGAACAGCAAAGCTTTGAAAATGAACTGCTTCTTTTTGTTGAGTAAGAAACACCCCTTAATCTTGTTTGTTAGTAACCATTTAAATCAGACTCGGTGCGTGAATAATTCGGAGACATTTGGGAGTTCACAATTACTAGTAATGCCGATTAGAAATAAACTGGAAACTTGCAATGATATATGTTCTAAATCTTTGTGAGATTTAAATCGGTCTATTTTACTAACTGGTTGTTCATGTATAATTGGGTGGCATGTTTTTGCCCCCAATGTTTTGCATTTAAAACAAAAAAACTAAACAAATCTATAAAAAAATAATAGAATAAAATCAGTAAAAGTTGAAATAAAGCTGAAATAAATATTAGATAAAAATGAGAAACCTTGCCTTGGTAAATAAAATATAATCTGAAGTACTAAAATTACTAAAACTAAATAATTTTTTTTAAATTACTAAAAATTCAAAAATCAAATGATTATAAATAATTTAAAATAAAAGGAATAGTAAATACTAAGATAGTACATTACATAAGTAAAATCACAGGATTTTATATTAAATATAACCAGTGCAGCACGCTAGTGTCTTTACCCATTAAATTAATGAACAGCCATCTTTATCGAGTGAGTCCATAATTTGAAAACTAAAACAAAAACCTTGAAAAAGGAGTTATTTGGCTCCTAAACATTTCTTTTTAGGGGCCAATGGTACTCTTGTCATTTTTCTTTGTATAGAGGCCTGAAATTTTAACGAGGAGAAATTCCACTCTTTGTTTTTGAACTGTTGCTGGAAGCAAATATGGATCAGTTTTTCTCTCAACAGATGCAGCGCCCCCATGAGAATCTGGTAACGTGCTCAAAGAAAGCATGGACTTTAAATGTGTATTCACGCGAGCGTTCGTGATGAGTGTTCGTGATGAGAGTTCAAAAATACACCCCAGCCCACTTTCAGGGGCGTAATATTTGCTGGAGCACTGCGTTTAAACAGCGGTATGAATCAGCCGCTCGCTTGCTGGGGAGGATGTCCACATTTAGACCAGGCAAACATGAAGAGGCTTCCCTTGCTGTCTCCTCTGATTCAGCTCTAAATGAAAGTCTTCCCCACACTGTAACATCACCTGCATAGATTAGCAGCTCACCTCGGGAAAGTCGGTACTACTTTTGGAGTCAAAGTCATACTGAAACTGCTTTAAAAAAATCAAAGGAGCTTTTAAGTCCCCATTTGCGACATCTGTCATTATATATATTGTGGCGGGAAGAGCAAACGACAGACACAGTGGGCGTGGCGTCAGGCCTCGGAGAGGCTTTTATTTAACATAAATAATAAAATAAAGTGTCCAAAGGGGAAAAGTGTTCAAAATAAACAGGGGATCTGGTGTCCTCGTCGTGCTGCGGGTTTGTGAAGAAGGGGCAGTGTTCGAGAAGGAAGGGTCCTGGTAAGGGGCGGAGTCCGGTGGCTGCACGCGTTCCCCTCTCTGGTCTGGGCCGCGAGGGGCGGCGGCTTCCTTTAGCGGCTTTGTCCTCCTTTGGCCCGCGGCGCTTCCGGGGATTATACGGCCCGGCATCCTGGCCCGTCAGCCGTATAGCGGGTGCGGTTCTCGTCCGGACCACGGGTCCGGCAGCTCTGGCGGCGTGGTATCCCTCTACGCTCCCTTCCTGGACCCACGAGGACACCAGCGTGCATGCACGGGAAAGAGACCGGTCTCCCGAGGAGAGGCGCCCTCTGGGTTTAACAGCGGCGGTGATGAGGCTTCATTCACATAAGGTGTGCCTCATCACACGCCGCCAGACCTGGCTGTTTCAGCGCCCCTCCTCTCTCACACACCCACTCGCGTCGGGAGCCTGGTGAAGGGCGGCGTTAAAGGACGGGGTGATGCTGATGATAAGGGGGAGTCACATTCCCCCCCCCAAGCGACATCCCCTTCATACGGCCGCCGGCGGGGCGGGGATTCCTCTCCGGGCAACTCTCCCTCTCGCACCGCGCCGGAACCGGGACAGAGAAACCAGGTTTAAGATGACAGCCTCAACCAACCACAGGGTAAATGACCATAAACGAAAAGTCACTTACCCCTTTGGTGGCTGGGAGGCTGTCTCCGTCGTTCCTCCGTTCCAGTGCGGGTTTTCACAGGACTTTTGCGAGCGAGAGGGGATGACGTCATCAGGTGTTGCCCAACAGCGCTGTCTAGGCTCCGCCTGCCTGCATTCTCCACCAGTGTGGCAGGAAGAGCAAACGACAGACACAGTGGGCGTGGCGTCAGGCCTTGGAGAGGCTTTTATTTAACAAATAATAAAATAAAGTGTCCAAAGGGGAATCTTGTTAAAAGTTCCATGGGGTGGCCGTGCTGGAGCATTTCCTGAGCATCAATCATTGCGTGAACAGGAATATGAAAGCGGCTTCACGAGCATAAGATGAGCATATACAACAGAGAGAGAATTAAATTCAGTGCTTTTATTTCCACCATGCCCTCATTCATGGCTGTATTATTTAATTAATGCACAGTTACGTCTTTATTGGGAAAGATTGACGGATTATCTTACGTGACTCTGTGAGTTCATCTCTATTTCTTAGAGCCAAGCTGCATAAACTGCATATCAGGCATTTATGTAATACATCCAATTTGTGCATTAATGGCTGTTATGTTAAATAAAGTTTACTAACTACAGCAAATCAAGTACCTGGACGCTGTTGTTGTTATCTCATCTCCCCTCAGACATGCTGCAATAACGATCCTGCACACAATTCTCAAAACAACCACTACATTTATCGGTGAATCCGATATTACAAAACCGATATCCGATATTGGTAAAATGCTTAAATATCGGTAAATCGATATATCGTCGTTCTCTAATCATGATGAACGATGACATCGAGGGGCGGGGTTAGGAATGTGCCCAAAGCGTGAATCCGTATGCAGAATGGCACGAAAACAAATAATCGCATTCTACGGAGCCACTAAAGGGACATTAGCCAATAGCTAGCGGGTCCCCCTTACATTAAAGCACATGAAAATTACTTACCATACTTTCCACATACACAGAGCAAGGAGAGATGACTGATAGGACAATGGCAAATGATGTGCAGATACTGAGCTCCACTGACAACTAATCTTGTAAAATGTGTGTCAAGTACTGCCGCTCCGTAGTATAGAGTCCGTGTGATCGCGAATCTCGAAAGTGAACGTAAAATGAGAGCGTGCTTCGAAAGCGGTTTCAATGCCCTGCATATTAGTAGCAGCTCCCTGATGCCCGCAATTTATATATAATTACTCAACGATTTAATTGTGAGAGATAGTATTGACATTTCGTAGGCTATTTATTCCGTTTAGTCCGGGGTTGCGTAATACACTTAATTTCCTTTCCGAACACGGAATGGGGGGGGAAGGAATCACTATGTCGGCTCAACATCGTGATGTCTATCGGCCCAACCCTAATTTGAAACAATTATTTTGTAACAATTGTTTTTGTCACTTTTGTTTAATGCATACTGCCTAAATAAAAGTATTAATATCAATCAATCAATCTGACCCCAAACTTTTGAACGGTAGTGTATGTGTGCTGTACAACTAGCCAGTATAATTTATAAAATCACCAGAATTTTGCTTTTTGTAGCAAGTTTACAAGCACTTCAGGAAGTTTGAGGAAAACTAACTGTTACTCATTTTGACAGAATAACTCATGGACACATGTAAAAACGTGATTTCTTCAGGAGATGCAGAGGCAGTTGGCAGTGAAAGTTGCAAGTATGACTTCAGGTGATTCATTGGCGATGATCACTGTCTGGTGGAGCAGGTAGAGTGATGAAGAGAAAGAGCGAGGGATCCCGCCTACCTTCAGTACCACAGCGTCACTCTGCGGCCTGACTCATACAGAAGTGTAGTAGTGGGTGAGGACTATCCTGCCAAAACTCACTCGCGCACACAAACTCCTTACATCATCAGACTCACAGTTATGACACAATAACATAACACGAGCACAAGATACTACAGGAACGAGCCATTTTTAACAACTTCCAAAGAATAGTTCTCATATTTTTGTTCTTCAATGCATATGTGGAATTTGACCGCAGGGAAGAAAAACTAAACAGACTTGTGGGTTTGTTTAAAGTAATAGAGCGAATGAGATTTGTAAAATGATGTCTGAAGACAGTCAAAGTTTTCTCAAGAAAAAAAAGTAAATTAAAAACACGTGAGAATACACAGATGATGAGGCCTGTCTTACTCATTCCCAGAGTCCCTCTGTGTCTCATCTATAGAGAGAGGAGGCGTGGCAGGCAGTAGGATGTGTGATGACACCACCTTATGGGCACCTTTTAGAAATAGCAAACTCACCACACACGCTTGCACACGCTGCCCAGGCGAACATGTGGCAATGCTAAGAATACGTGTTTAAGAGTTGAGAATGATCCATTGGAGTGTTGTGTTCTTTTCTAAGTGTTAACAAGTCCAGGAATAGATGCAGTGATGCCAGTGGGTGGATGAAGGGTTGCCCGTATGATGAGCCCACGAGCACATCAGCAAGAAACTTGGGGAGTTTTATGCTTTTGAATATGATTATACAAAATAATTTACTTTTATTTGTTAGCTCGAATAAACAGGAACATGCAATTCAAAAATGACAATCTGGACCCCACTGACTTTCACTGTGTGGAAAAAATATTTTCAAAATATGTTCCACAGAAGAAAGTCATACAGATTTGGAACAACATGAGGGTGAGTGAATGCTGACTTTTTTTTATCTTTTTTTACTATGCCTTTAAGTATTAAATTAAGTCATTTTATAATGATTTTTTTATTTAAAAAAACAACATTTTACACAATACCATTTAAATCAAAACAAGACATTTCTTCAGATCTTAGTTTAAAAATAGACTAACATTCAAAAGTCTGTAGGATTTGTTTCTCTTTTATTTATAAAGGACAAATTAAATTAATCAAAAGTGACAGTGAGGGCATTTATGTTAAAATATTTCTATTTTAAATAGATGCTATTCTTTTTACCTTTTGTTCAACATACAGTTTTCAACTTAGATAAGAAATGAGCAC
This sequence comes from Ptychobarbus kaznakovi, assembly GCA_027422405.1. Taxonomy (NCBI): domain Eukaryota; kingdom Metazoa; phylum Chordata; class Actinopteri; order Cypriniformes; family Cyprinidae; genus Ptychobarbus; species Ptychobarbus kaznakovi. Next base: position 14,972,512 of record CM049805.1, read on the forward strand.
AAAATCAGCTTATTACATTACATTTAATCAACAGGTTAGGGAAAGGTTTGTATGGGTGTTTAAGGGTGGGTGAAAGGAATGGGTCAACTGTGTAATTATAAATGTAATTACAGAAGTTAATTACATTACATCTGTAATTACATGCAGGTATTTTTAAAAATATAAGTAAAATGTAAAAACGTGTATGAACACAACAAGCATTGTATCAAAAGATTAATTTAAATGCAAGTACAAAGTAGTTAAGGCCACCTAATATAAAGCGGGACCCTGTTTTTCTGTATTTCTGATCAAATACATGCAATCTTGGTGGTAAAAAGTGCCTTGACTTTCACCTATAGCCATCATGATTGAGTGTTTTTAAAAACTGAAGTTCAGGAGGGAAAGAGTTCGCCTGTGAGTAATTCTTGTTCACAGGAGCCAAGGAATGAAAGGTGAGATGTGCTCCAGCTCACACAGACACATGTATGGACCAGCATGCATCTGTCTGACATACACGCATCGTGGCCGACTTTCAGCCCTCGTTGGTCTCTGGAGGAGCGAGGTCTGAACTCCACAAACATCTGGAGAAACGCTGCGGTATGTCTGTTCTGCAGTCATAAACATTCCTGCATTCGGCTGAATCACCTTCAGGGGTTTTATTTCTCTTAATTGTTTTATTTTGTACATCCACCTAATTTGCTGTTCGTGGGATAATTGCTTGAAATCATTTTCAATAACGAGAATGTCCGTATTATAACCACAAGAGGGAGTCAAGTGATGTCACTGCCATGCATCACTATGATGCAAATGTTACAAATACAGACATGCAAAAAATTTTTTTAATAAAAGGCAATTAGGTTCATTTAAATTGCCCGAAATGTATTTTTAGGAAACAGATGAATCCCTCTAATAAATATCTGTCCTGACTGAATATTAAATATAACAGTTTATATAATATATAATTGTCTTTTTTAATGCTCATTTGATCTAAAGGAAGTTCCTCACTTCCCACCCATGCCTTTTTCTACAAAAATCGTGTCTGTACGCTGTGTGTGCGCCTAACCGAGCATGAATGAGTGACTCGTTGTGTTTACACGTGTGTTATGCACACGGATAGCCATGATAATCATGTTGACCCCTCGACTTTTCCCTCCCCAGGAGATCATTCCACCACACAGTTAGCCAGCCTGCACAACAGGTGCTGACGGATTGATGGCTGTAGAGATGAATGATCGGTGGAAAAAAAAGAGAGAGGGAGAGTGTGTAAGAGCAACTTAGATTCTCACGAGGAAAAAAATGGTACACGTTACTGAAGGAGTCATTGAAGAGAGGGAGAGGGAGGGAGATGAAAAAGTCAGTGAGTCAGTAGTGAGAAAGATTTCAAAAAAATGAGAGGGAGGGATGAAGAGGAGGAAGGTATAATTACAGAGAGAGAAAGAGAGAGGGGACAAACAGTGAGAAGCCAGAGAGGGAGAGAGTGCTAAAGAAAGAGTCAGAGAACTGTCTAACCCTGCCCACTTTCCACTCAACCATTCAACTCCGGCACGGGCAGCCGTGGACAGTCAGGTTTCTCCAGAGCGACCCGGAGCTCATCGACCTGCAGGAGGAGCTCACTGGCGGTGCTTCGTTCAACCCTCTTCAACTTTTATCACCATGACCGCTCCACTCAGATAAGGATTATTTTGGACTGGCTCCCGCTTTCCGCATCGATTTGACAAGCAAGCCAGCACGGCGACTGTGATCTTGGCAACGGAGCAGAACAGGACCGAGGTGTGAGTCTGCCGTCACTCAGGATGTCTTCGCTCACGCTCGTGACAGGAGTGCTGCTGCTCTCCGGCTGTTTGTCAGGGGGCTGCTCGCCCACGCCGGCCGAGAGCGGCTCTCAAGGCACGGGGCGGCCGGACGATGCCGTGACCCCCTGCCCATCCTGCGCTCTAGCCCAGAGGCAGAAGGACTCGGAGGAGCAGACCGACATGGTGGAGGCGGTCAAGAGGCACATCCTCAACATGCTGCATCTGAACACCCGTCCCAACGTCACACACCCGGTGCCCCGCGCCGCCCTACTCAACGCCATCCGCAAGCTGCATGTGGGACGGGTGGGTGAGGACGGCACGGTGGAGATGGAGGAAGACGGAGGGGGGCTGGGGGAACACCGAGAGCAACCTGAGGAGCAGCCCTTTGAGATCATCACCTTCGCTGAGCCAGGTGAGGGATGTTTTAGTGCCTCGTGAGGAAATGTGATGACACTAATAGCTTGTTTGGGCTGTTAAGTGATGAACTCTCACCTGTTAAGTGAGACGGTGGAGAAACGCTTACGTGCAATGAATCTTTATGACTTAAACCCTTGGTGAGAATTTTTTTTATATATTCACAAGTATTACTACTTAATGTAGAATATATATTTATGATATATAGAATTTGTTTAATATATTTTAAGATATACTAGTAAAATTTTATAGTAAGGTTCAATTTATTAACATTAAGAAATCATTATCTGTTCTAATGAATTAACATTGAACATTCATTTTATAGCATTTCTTTATCTTAGTTATTAGTAATTTTTTCAGATACTAATATACGTTTACCTTTTGAAATTGTATACATTAACAATTTTTCATGTATTACAAAGATGAATTAACAATGAAAAATTGTGCATTTATAAATGACCTTTAATCTAAAGGCTGTAAAATGCTTCATTAACTGAACCTTATTGTAAAGTATTACCCAAATGTAATCACTGATCTGAATCATTATATAATGTTTAATTATGCATTAATTTATTATATTGTATAATGGGACTTTATCTAAATCCACACCTCCACTATGAGTTCAAATAGATAAAAAGTACTTTTTTGGTTTTTAATTGTTTGAGTTGTCGCATAATTCACCCCGTTATGTGCACGATTGTCAGTTCATTGTTCCTTCTTAAGATGTACACCGCAAACGCTTACAGTATATATGATGTACAGTGGATGTCACATCAAATGGCTCCACTCAGACTACTGTTTCGAAGGAGTGCTTTTAAAAAGCACTCAAGTAGGTGTTAGCGGAGGTCTGAGGGAGGAAGGGAGGGAGAGTCATCTTAAGGGGAACGCATGCGCTGCAGCTGTGGAGTATTAACACTCTGACTGCACACTGCTGCGGGAGGCTCTCGGCGCCGTGCTACTGATATGAAATGAGGAAATGATGCCCCTATTAACAGCTATTGAATGGAGCCACTTAAACATATTCAGTCCTGCCAAGCAACAGGAAACTGTAGAGACAGTGATTTAATATCAAATGAACACTTTATCATGGTGTGCATCCAAACTATGTCGAGTATTCACTTAAAATCTACTTGAAAGTATAGTTTACCAAAAAGTGTCAATTCCATCATCATTTACTCACCCCTCACGTTGTTTCAGACATGCATGACTTTGTTTTCTGTAAAGCCCCAAAAATATATATATTTTGAAGAATGTCAATGGGGTCCAATATTTTTGGACCCAAAATTTTCTTTCAAAGATGATTTTTTCTGAATAATTTTATTTTGGATGAACTGTCCCTTTGAGGTACCAATTCTTGTTTTCACAAAGTATCTCTCATTTTAATTGTCATACAGTTCATATTAACTCTAATATTGAGCTTTTGACTCTGAAAATGTGTATCTGTTGACCTGATTATCTGCTATTCATGCCATGTTGCTAATGATAGAGTAGCCTATAGACAGCCATCTATTTTCGATGATTAAGAAAAAAAGCTGAAAATGACACAAACAATGCTCTTTCTTGTTTGAAAATGCTTTTTGGTGCCGCCCGTAACAAACACTACTTCCCAGTCGGTTCAATAAACTAAGTCTGGGATGGGAAGATCCACAAGTACATTCCATTTTTAATTGGTTCCTCATGACTTATTTATAACAATGTCACTGATCCACAAATCAGCATGACACTGCTGTAAAAAAAGCTAACAACATTTGCCTGAATGGGGTGCGGAAGCGGATGGTTGAAGCGGTCCAAATCTCATGGCATCTGGGTTTTTTCCGCAAAAACAATATAGCAGTGTTTCTAAAGATAACAAGGCTGACCTATCTTTAGACCAGCACCGGCCATGATGTGGATTGGCAGTCACATCTGATTCGTATACACAGATTGATCACCAACAGTCCCGCACAGGCTTAATGGGACGATTTCCACGGCTCATTAATTGCAGCTATCATCATTGGGTGCAAGAAGGAGCCAGGAAACGTTTGATGGCGTTGGCTATTGTGCCTGTTTGCTTACATAAATGTGCATTATGCCTTGATGCTATAAATAGACCTTTTGAATGAACCTAAGATTAAAAAGGCCCCTCAGAGCCTTTATGAGATTGCAGGGGTGTTAATGATGCTCCAGGGAATGGAGGGGAGAGGGATGGGGTGGTTCGATCCAATTCAAAACCCACAGGGCTGTTAGCTGGCCATAATTGCTCCATTCATCAAAATATGGGGCCCAGTAATTACTCTAGGCTGCTCTGTTGGTGTGTGGAATGGTTGGGTTTTCTTTGAAAGTATCTTAGTGAAATAGAAACATCATCGAGTTTGTTTGTGCAAAATCATTCATCTAACGGATAGTTCACCCAAAAATGAAAATTCAATCATTTACCCTCAAGTCCTTCCAGACCTGTAATAAATTATTTTTTTTTAAACCTGTGGAACAAAAAAATTGATATTTTGAAGAACACAAGGTGTTCGAACAACATTATACCCTGTTGACTTTCATTGTATAAGCTAATAATAAAAAAAAAAATCTTCTTTTGGGGTTTGCAGAAGAAAGAAGGTCAAACAGGTTTGAAATCGTTACATTTTTGAGTGAACTATACATTTACTGACATGCCAGTTCTGGTCTTCTGGGAAGGATCTGTTGTGATGCACTCACAAATATCTCTAAACTGTTTAAAGAAATGGGATAAGAGTGGGATTGACACACTGGAGAAATTCAGGTTAAAGGGTTACTCCACCCCAAAATGAAAATGTTGTCATTATTCACTTACCCGCATGTCGTTCCAACGAAGTTTAGGATATTTTGGATGAATACCGGGAAGCTTGTCGAGGTTCAGAAAAGTATGAAAAGCATCGCCAGGGTAGTCCATCTGCCATCAGTGGTTCAATCTGAATTGTATGAAGCGATGAGAATACTTTTTGTACGCAAAGAAAACTAAAAATAACTTTTTTTTTAACAATTCGTCTCATCTCTGTCTCTCCTCGTCAGCGTAGCGCCATTTTGGATATTACCCATCAAACACAAGCAGCGTACGGTCTTCTGTATCTGCCTTAATGTAAGGATGCAAAACCTCGACAGTGTTATTTACTTGGCAGTCAATGGGACAGTCACAAGCCTCCCGTTTTTTTATCTAAAATATCTTAAATTGTGTTTCGAAGACAAACGAAGCTTTTATGGAGTTGGAACGACAGGCAGGTAAGTGAATTATGACAACATTTTCATTTTGGGGTGGAGTAACCCTTTAATCGCAGCAGCTCTTCACTTATTTAGACGTCGAATCTGAATCTCAGGCAGTTTTGCTGAGCTGGTGTGGATAGCTTGGCCTGTTGCCTCTGTGAGCCGCTTCCTGAAACTGCTTAGAAGTTGACCGATGCATTACAACAGGTCTTAATTCTTTGAGGCTTACTCTGAGGGATGTTATTAACTATGTATTTCCCACTCTGACCCTTGTGTCAACCCTGTCTCCTGACGATTCATATCTGAGGCTTCATTATTAGGGGACAGACAGGTGATAGCTTTGTGTATTGTAGGAGACAAAGCAGTGCAAGACAGTATTATAGGTAAATGCAAGATAGCACTTGATTATGCGATGAATATGTTTTGTGTTGCGGTCATCTAGTGATTGGGGACTGTGATATCACTTTTACATCCTGGTACAACAATACATCCGTCTACAGTGAGGCTTCTTGTCAACGCCAGTTTTGGGTGGATGCTGTTTTTTATCTAACCACAAAAGCAATTGACTTTTGGTCTATTTATAAAGTAATTCAATGATCTGACATCAATTTTGAATGCCTTTTAGTTTGGTGATTCCCAACCAGTGGTACACTATCATTCAAAAGTTTTAGGTCAGTACGATATTTTTTCCATAGTTATTAATCATTTTATTCAGTAAGGATGCATTAAATTGATCAAAAGTGACAGTAAATACATTCATAATGTTAAAAAATTATTAATTAAAACAGAAAATTTATCATTGTATAACATTGATAAGAAGAAATGTTACTTGAGAACACATTCAGAATATTAAAATGATTTCTGAAGGATCATGTGACACTGAAGAATGGAGTTATGATGCTGAAAACTCAGGTTCATCATCACAGGAATAATTATATTTTATAATATTTCAAAAATATAAATATGTTTTTACTGTATATTTGATCAAATAATTGCAGTTAGCATATGAGACTTCTTTCAGAAACATTAAAATTGACACCAAACTTTTAAATTAGTTATTTTATACTTATTTTAAATAAGTTGGTTCTAAGGGTCAAAGAGGGGCTGCCAGAGATAAAAAACAATTAAATTGAATTATTTTAAGAAAAGAAAAAAGAATATAAAACAAATAATATGAGAAATTATTATTATTTACTATTTTAGCTTTTCTTTTTTCATCCAATCAAACATCTTCACATCAATATTAAACTAAATCTGTTTCTATATTTTTAAGCCGCTTTGGTTTGACAGGATTCTACTGTTTGGCACAATTTAGTTTAATAAAGTTCAAACATTTAGTTTGTAGGTAAGCCAAAAAGGTTGAGAAATATTTTTTCAGTCCTGATGTCATCAGAAAGTGTTTACTGGGTTATCTCATGTCCCTTGGCAGTGTTTCATTTTTTTTAAAGACCCGCTGCATGAATGTAACACCATGTAAACAATCCTTTGATCTTCTCTGATATTCAACATGCTCAAATAGTCAAGCTCATTGTGCATGAAGCGGATTATTTTAATGCAACTTTGCGACTTTCAAAACAATCTTGTCCTTGATATTGACAGTACGTAGAGTCGCAGACACAACTATAGCAAAATTTCAACATACAAAACAGATAAAGAAGTGACGGTATGATAAGAGTGTACAAATAAGTGGAATAATTCAGTGCGTTACGTGACAGTGGGCACAGCTGACCTTCGACCCGAAACTGTAGTATATGAGCTTCTGAAATGTCCACCTCACGCAGAGCTCAGAGACACGTGGCATGTGTTTAAACCTACAAGAATGGCAAAACAACTACAGTGAACTTTAAGGCTTACTCAGGAACCAAATGACAATGGCAAAAGAGCAGTTGCCTTTTAATATGGAAAGAAAGGCCAAGTCTTTTCACTTGGACACACACTGCAGCTCTTGTTCGAGTTAAGAGGTGTTCTGACAAGAGATCAGGCTCGATAGAGAGACACATTCATCTGCAAATAGAAACCAGTGCTGTGCTGTTTCTATCTCTGAAAACATCTGCAGCATTTCTACAATACAAACGAAACATTAATTTCCATTAACCTGCTATATTCTTGATTTTCCATTTCTTGGCAGAATTTCCAGCCTCTACTATCAACACTCTTAAAGGGTGTTGCAACTGATAAATGAACCAATTACATGAAAGCATAACAGAAACTTCAAACAGATTCACATTAGTGTGGTGGCACTGCGTTGTTCACTGATCTGTTTGACAACTTAATCCACAGAGTAAGGGAATATTGGCTTTAAAAGTGGTGTGTAATTCCACCAAACAAAATTTCAAAAATAATGACTGTTTCCAAACAAATGCCATTGTTTGAGTCGACAGATATCTTTCCAAAGCACCACAGACTCTCTGTGTTTATAGTTTTGAGGGTGAATCAACCGCTATTTTTGTCTCTGCGTGCATAATATTAAATTGGAATAAGACTAAGTATTTTAGCATCCAAACTACACATTTAAGCTTTAAAAATAGTTCTTCCTGTTATGTGTTAAGTCCATTCAGTGTTTCGTGGGAGTTTTCTGACACTGTGAGATTCAATGAAGAGAACAGACCGTCCAGTAAAGTTACTGAGAGATCTCAGAGGCTTTCATGAGCTTTAAATAGTCATTCATCCAGGCAGATTTTCATAATAGCCTGACAATCGAGGCCCAAATGAAGAAACGGTTGCTCTTGTGTTCAAAAGCGGCTAAACGTGACAGAATGCAGTGACGTCTTAAAAACACAGTGCTCATGGTGCGAGACGCTGAAAAAGAAAACAAGACTCATCACAATGGTTAAATATTTCAATCTGGTGCATGTTTACATTGACCAACAATTAAAAATGGTCTAGTACTGTGTGAACTTACTGTATTGACCCTTCTTTAGTTACATAGATCACTATTATATACAGTGTCATATGAGATGACTGAAAGATAAACTTGCAACTGTATTTGTCTAGATCTAGATAGATATCTCAGTGCCACATTAAGCATAAAAGTTAGAGTTTTATAAAAGGTATTTTCACAGCTATGCTGGACTGTCCTTTATATCAGATAACACAGGATTTATATAATGACATGTTGACTAAACAGTTGAATTAATAGCGGTCCTGTTGAGGAGGGGTCGGCAGAGATCATTTAAAAGAGTCAATATGTTGGGTCTGTAAATCAACAGTGGTTACTGGTGCTGAGCTGGCTTATAGCAGACAGTCATGTGCAAGTTATAGGAAAGGTCCTTGTCATAACATACATGCTTTATGTACACAAATGAAGTGCCAGGATTTTAGAAGCAGGAAATGTTTTTATGGACTGAGGCTAGGTGTTGACGAAGGACTGCAGATGGTGGAGATTGACCGCAAAAAGATAATATCCTCGATTACAGAAAGAGAGAAACAGTTTAGTGTAGCAGGCGTTGTGTGTGCTCTGATCATGTTGAGCTGGTGGCTCTAACAGAGAGAGTTTTTCATTAATAAACTGAGCCACACATAATCTCTGCATGAAGATCACTACTGAAAAATTGGCAGATTTCCATAGAATTGGAACAGCCACCATTCACAAAAGTCTACACATTCCCATCATTTGACTTTTTGTTTATTAGTTATTTTGGTTAAACTGATCATACTTTTTATAACTAAGAGGGGAGTACCAGGATTTTTTAAAAGTTAATTAATATATTTCCCATTTTATTTTCAGTCGAAAGTTTAGTTTTCACTCTTATTAGTTTTGATTTAATTTTAGTTATTTAATTTAATTTTACATTTCATTTATGGAGCTAATTTCCAGATTTGTATCCTTACATTTCTCATCACAGCTATTGTCATTGCTATTCATTTTCATGTTACTGCAGGTGCGTTTCAAATATTCTATGCATCATAAACTGAAACAAATATATATGTATTTTTAGAATTAAATTTAAAAAAATGTAGTTTAGAATCATAAAAATGCTTTTGTTTAGTTTTCTATTATTTGTTTTTTATTTATTTTTTAAACCAAAGAATATATTATGCCTTGCACACCTGCATAAAGCATTGGTTTGTGGGGTGAAAATACACATTTTTGAATATTTTTTTTTTTTTTTTTATTTTTTTTTTGTGTGTAGTACTCTCCATTTTTAAGTCCATTCTGCATAATTTTCCTTCCGAATCTGCACAGAAAATGTTTGAGCCTCTAGATTTTCAACTGTTACAAAGTTCAAATGTGCTGTCATTCAAAGCTCAACAACGTAATCACAAACATAAAGCTAACCAATTGCCTCATGTGCTTTATCCACAGGAGATGCCCCTGACATCATGCAATTTGACATTTCTAAAGAGGGCAGCACTCTGTCGGTGGTGGAGCAGGCCAACGTGTGGCTGTTTCTTAAAGTTGCCAAGGGCAGCCGAGGGAAGGGGAAGGTGTCTGTGCAGCTCCTGCAGCATGGTAAAGCTGATCCAGGCTCTGCGGACGGACCCCAAGAAGCGATGGTGTCCGAGAAGACCGTGGACACGCGGCGTAGCGGCTGGCACACGCTACCGGTGCCCCGCACGGTGCAGGCTCTGCTGGACGGGGACAGCAGCTTGCTCAGTCTCCGTGTCTCCTGTCCCATGTGTGCCGAAGCCGGCGCCGTGCCCATCCTGGTGCCCGCAGACGGCAACAAGGGCAAAGAGAGAGAACAATCTCACCGACCCTTCCTCATGGTCGTGCTCAAGCCAGCCGAGGAGCACCAACACCAGCGCAGAAAGCGCGGCCTGGAGTGCGACGGCAAAGTCCGCATCTGCTGTAAAAGGCAGTTCTACGTCAACTTTAAGGACATCGGGTGGAGCGACTGGATCATCGCTCCGTCTGGGTATCACGCTAACTACTGCGAGGGCGACTGCCCCAGCCATGTGGCAAGCATCACGGGCTCTGCCCTCTCCTTCCATTCCACTGTCATCAATCACTATCGGATGCGCGGGTACAGCCCCTTTAACAACATCAAGTCGTGCTGCGTACCCACACGCCTTCGGGCCATGTCCATGCTCTACTACAGCGAGGAGCAGAAGATCATTAAGAAAGACATCCAGAACATGATAGTGGAGGAGTGTGGCTGCTCATAAGACGCCATGAACTCCTAACAAACATTTTAATGTTGGTACAAAGCACATATCAGAGGGTTGGCACACAAACCTTGAACTGCAAACTCGGGCAACCTATTTGTTTCTAGATCATTCCAATAGGACTGATTATTGGAGCGGTCTTTGTGGCACTTTCATATAAAATGACGGAGGAGAATAAAGCATAATATATTTTTTTTAATGAAGGGAGACAGAGACTGAGAGGGAACGGGTGCATGGGTCAAAGTGTCAGCCCTGATTCTCTGCACTGCAATAAAGAGACTTATTTTGAAGTGTGGAATTATATATTCTGAGAAGAAGAAAAAAACATGCAACTCTATGCAAGTCAAGTATTATTACTGGATGTTCTTTTTTATTATTATTATTATTTGTCTTTTAGCTTATGTTTAATGTTGTTTTTATTGCCATCCCTTTTCTCACAGACAAAAATTTTTTATTTTTTTAGTACATCTTAAAAGTAGTAGTTGTTTATTTCATTTTTCTTAAGAGAAATACTTGAACAAAAATTAGTTTGACCAGCTGCTGGAGCCAAACTACATTGTTATTATTATGATTATTTTATTATTATTATAATATTCCTATTATCACCTATTATTATTTTTCTCCTAAACATTCTGAATGTTGATGAAAAGTAATATAATTTGCACTAAGCCAACATTCGTACCATGTGAGGCCCAGAGCATTATGGGTCACATTCTAGTTGCCATATCAGAGTCTAGAACCATATGCATTTGGAACGTACACATAGTAAACCAAAGACCATACACATCCCATTCTCAGAGCAAATCCCCAAAATCCCCGGCTCTGTGAATTATTTCAATTAGGAACAACTGTGTATGGCCAACATAATATACCATTAACTCAATATAGCACAAAATAACTTTAATTTCTAGTAGTTTGTTTGTTTTTTCCTGAAACAGCCTCAATGTTAAGATGTTTTGCTCTCTGTGTTTCGACAGTGTTTGTCTCTACCAATGTATAACAAAGGTCTTAGATTCTGAACTGAAACCTAGCCTTCTCGACAGAAATATTCAGTAAAGAGACAGAAACAATGTCCTGGCAATCTGCTTTGTCAGGTTTAAAGTACAAGACACTAAAGGAACTTACTGTGTTGTTTTATGTAGAGTTATGCAACATATGGTTGTATGTTGCTATGTTGTACAAATCAAAATATGTGCTTGTCATGTTTTATATCTAATTTATTTTGCAGCATATTCTTTGCTTCACTATTAAAGCTGAATTGTACAACTTCACCTTTTGGTTTAAGTCAGCAGTGTGTGTTTATTAGGCCAGTCGATGAGCTGTATTTCAACACTAAATGCAAGCTAGTTTGGCTTTTACTAAATGTAGTCCAATTAAGTATATTTTTTGCAGATCAACTGACAAATCTGACACGTTACCCTAAATATTAGCACTGCACAGCCAAAGCAGATGCTGTGTAAACTAGTGTGAACTCCTCAAGGGACGATTTCTGTCATTTTTAGCCAAATAGCAGCTGTCTGTTGGCAGGTTTAGATTGTAAGGAGTCAAAAGAAACATATATCTTCTGACTGATATTCCAGTAAAAAAATATATAATTAAATAAATATTCATGGCTCTAAATGTTTTTAAAATAAGTCAAAATAATAATAAAAAAGCACTTATTTGATAGAAAATACAGTTAAATGTAATATTGTGAAATTGTATTATTTAAAATACATTTCCTATTTGAGTATATAGTAAACTGTCATTTATTTTTAAGAAGGCAAAGCTGAATTTTCAGCATCATTACTCCAGTCTTCAGTGTCACATGATTCTTCAGAAATCATTCTAATATGATGTTTTGCTGCTTAAAACCATTTTTGATATTATCAATCCTGAAAACAGTTGTGCAGCTCAATGTTTTTTTTTTTGGAAACCTTGATAATTATTTTATTAGAAAGTTCAAAAGAACAGCATTTATTTGAAATACAAATCTTGTGTTACATTTTAATTGTCTTTACTTTTGATCATATTTAATAAATAATTTAGTATAATTTATTTTCCAAAACTTCTGAACAATAGTGTAAGTCACAAACCGATATGTATTATAAGTACGTGTTTTCCATTGAACATATCAAAGCATAAAAGGCCTTCAATCAGAGATATGTGCACTTACAGAGGGACCTTGTCAGCACACCGCATGCTGTGTCAGGACAAGAGATGTGACCCAGGGGTAGAAAGGTAATTACCGCTATCATCACTCAGCAAATAAAACCCCCGCAGGTCCTGTGAAAAAGAGCCTCTCTCAGAGGAGGACATAATCTCTTCCCCATAAACCCTTCATGCCTTTTAGAGCACAGCAACAAAACACACAGCTGATTTATCACTAATCATCATCATGTGAAATAAATCTCTCAGCATAGAAACGCACAAAAAGATGATCAGAGATCACATGCTAACCAATCGTATCCTTTTCCACTGCCGCCTGTAATAAGTACTTCCATATGACTTCTGCCTTTGAAGATCCAGTATGAAAAATAGGTCAAGGTCAGTTCTCTTTTGAATTAGTCTTTCAATCTTTACAGAGACGGTCTTTTAGCTTGGACATCTTGACGTCTGAGGCTTGAGGGTGTTTACGTGAGTCTTTAATTATCCGCCTATATACACAAACAATACATGCTTTGAAATAGTGCATGTGTAATATTTCTGGTGACTGTTATCACATACATGTGTGCCTTTATAGTGCCATAAAAGGCATTCACATCTTTGTTGGGTCTACTTGTGTTGATAACTCTACATCCTCTGGTAACATTCATCAGGAACCATAAAAAAGGGATGATGAACCAAAACAAACACGGCAGATTTCAAGTTCATTTCCTTGTGCTGGTATGGCTTCCATACAAACGATAAGAATGTGTGTATATTAATCTATTTCATTTATGATTATTAACTGACTTTCTGTTTAGAAACAAGCTGCTTGCCATCTATGATTGACAATGAATATCATCAGTAGACTTTGTGAGGTATAAACATCACATGCATTCCTGTCCTTCAAGGACATGAGCTTGGAGAACTCAAAATACCCCGACAGGAGAATAAAGGCTGAGAGGAGGGGACTGGATCTACAGAGTCTGTGTGGGTGTTAAGCATTGTCAATCCTCCAGGAATAAATGTGTTTGGAAGGGTGTTTGTATATGTTATCAGGGCTGAAGTGTTTATTTAACACCTCGTCTGTCAAAATGAAGACAGGGGATGTGTTTTACATACATGCCTTCTAAAACTTGGACTCTGCATATATCATCTTTTGGACAGTATGACACATTTTAAACTCCTGAATGGGACATGGTGGCCTTGAATTAGGCCAGCACCCCCATTCATATTTACAGAGAGTCTCAATGGTGACTGGCTTACGTTAAACTCAATATTGGCTAAGTTCCCTGTTCAAGAGTTGTGAAAACTGGTAGTCTGTTGCACACATATGTAAAAAAGTGCTTTTTGACAAACGAACTGAAGGACAGATTTAAACATGAAGTATAATGGTTTTCTGAGCACCGTAAAACAACAGATATAACACAAGTATTTTTAACAAAATGTTTCTAACATTTTTAAGACCCTATGAAATCTGTAAAAAAAAAAAAATCTAATTTAAAAATATATCTAATTCCGTTTTTTCAGGTTTTAATTTTTCTAGACTCTTTTTAATGGTAAAATTAAATATTATTTATCAAAAAGCATGTCTAATTAACTGAAATCATGAAACTTACCATAATAAACAGCAATTTATTTAAAGTTTAACAAAAATTAAATTTTTAAGGTCCCATGAAATGTTTTTATTTTTTTTATTATTTTTTATGTTTTAACCAAATTCTGTTTTCATACATTTTCTGGATTCCACTTTAATGGTTTTATTAAATATTAATAATAAAAAGCATCTCTAATTAACTGATTTTATAAAATAATTTATTATAATTGTATTTATTTAAAAAATTTTCCCAGAAATACTGGTTGTGTATTTACATTTTTATTATAAATAAATTCTGCTAAATACCTTTTTACTGGTAAATAACCAATTCAAAACAATGTTTTAATAGTATTTTTTTGTAGTAGTAGTACTATTGAGCGCAGAACATGCAGGATTCATATTTAAATTGTCTATTTGGGTCTTAATATTCACAGACACTAGTCTACTTTTGATGTATCCATCCAAAATTTAATTTTGCGTTATAAAGTAAATTCTGTTTTTGCGGAAGTCATAGGGGACAAAATGTTTGTCTCAGTGGCCTCAAAGACCAATTGTCAAAGTCAGTTAAAGGATTATTCTTGTTCAGTAAATTCAGTTAACAATAACAGTGGTATACCATAAAAATGAACTTTGAGTTTACAGTGAGGAACAATGGTAGAAAATGGGCCAGGTTTTGGAGGATTTAAAAGCAGAAATGTGAAGCTTACAAATATATAAATGATTTACATTAAAGGCTGAATACACTTCTCTTTTAATCTGAAGAGATATTAAAACACTAGGCATTGTATAAGTGTAGAATTTGTAAATGGAAATCATTCACTAAACGAATAAGGATCACTCACTACCAGACCTTCAAGTTGTTCTAAACACAACAAACTCGAGTATAAACAAACGCCTTGTTACTAGGAGACACGCGACAAAAGATAACAATGTGCTCTAAAATCAACTCAAAATATCAAACATGGTTGATATGGCTGCCTCTGACTTTTGGTAACTAGTGACAACTCCTCCAGAACTATAAACCAGGGGGAAAATCTGGCCAAAAGTCATGCAATGTAATCCATCCTTAGGTATTCTATTAAAACGTACTAGTATTAAAGATAGTATTACTTCACACAAAGTAGTATTTTCACATAAAAATCATTATATTACACATTGTTTAATGAATTATTGTTTTACTTTTTGAAAAAAGTGAGCATTTTAAACATTTACAGATTCCACTTCAAGAGAACAAAATCTTCACTTCCTACGAAACTTGCACAAAGTAGCAGTAATATAATAATAAAAAGTTGCTGCAGTCAGGGATGTTTGTGACTCTTTTTTCCTACATAATAAATTGCTTGCACAGATGAAATGCAATAACAAATGGTGTCATGTTATCTTGTGTTTGGAGGCGAATGTTTGAGAGCGTAATCGTGTGAGACAGTTCTGAGAGGCAATTATTCCTCATCATCCTGATGACAGATTTTTGCTCAGGCATTTCAGATAGACTAAAACAATATTTTAGAAGGTGTGCAATGTGATTGGTCCGCTGGTTAGTCGAGTGTCCAATCGCATGATCTGTTGAGTCAGTCACGTTTTTAGTTGCACATACAGGAATTTAATTGTTAAAGTGGTCATTGGATGCCCATTTAACAAGTTGATATGATTATTTAGGGTCTTAATTAAAAGTCTATAACATACTTTGTTTAAAATTTCTCAATGGTAGTGTAAAAACACATTTTTTACCATGTCAAAATCAGCTCTGTTTTCAGCAAGCCGTTTTTTTGGTCCATGTTGCTTTAAATCCTAATGACTCTGCTGACCCCGCCCCTCTCTTCAGTGGGGTGACAAGCAGTGCTGTTTACTTTAGCCGGGAAACTGGCTAACTAGCACATGATTAGGAAAGGCGATTTGCATAGATTCATAAAAAAACCTTATACTCACTTCATCTGTAGATGAAGCTGGATCAGGAATGATTCGCGCGAACATTGACACGTTTAGACAGATTCACGAGTTCACACTTACATATAATAAATAGAATATATATTATGCGTATTTGGCGTGCTGTCGGAGGGGAGGGTTTCGAGCTCGGAACTTTGGCCCGAACCCAGAGTAGGTTAGGACAGAAATAGTTGTAAATGCGGAGAAGGGGTGGCAGAGGGATGCTGGAAAACTGTCAACAAACAGAGGTGAGTCTGCTGTGTATATATACACCTCTTACCTTGTTAACTGGGTTGATTAACGTTACTGATTGTGCTCCCCTCGTGTTATTTAGGTTAATAATCTGAACGTGCTCCTCCCGAACTTTGTTATTAAAACATAATTTGGGGATCGCCGCATTCCCTTCAAAGCGAAAATAACGTAATTGCGTATTCAGCACAAAAAATGTCAGGTAACTTTTCAATTACTTTATAAAGTAAATAATGATGACTGCTATTTCTATGTTTTCATTATTACATCCAACAACAAAACACTTAAATCGCTTCAATCGGAGACATCTTGTCTTCCCCTGCACAATTTTGATTTTGCGGAATAACCAGTCCACACAATGGTGGACAGCTCTCAGCTCACTCAGGGCGGGTCTAAAGTAAGACGGCCTTGTAAGGCCAATCAACAAGTTTTGTTATCTAAAGGTGGGAGCGGCCTGTGCATCGCCTTTGCTCTTCCACGAAGAACTACATCATTCTGACAGTAATCTCAGAACTTGTGGAAAATAGCCTGATTGAAGCACAGCCACCCTCAAAATCAGACTTACTTTAAAAAAGGGTTAAATACAGATTTTAATTGTTTAATAGCTATGATATTGATTTTAAAATCAAAAAAAAAAACTGGAATCTAACGATGTGAAAAAACAGATTTTTATCATAATAGGATTGATGTGGATGTTAAAAAAATCAGATGTAACTGTGTAATTAAATGTAATAGTTACTCCCCACACTGCCTCCAACACACATTTATGTTCAAACAACTTGAAAAGTGAATTTTGCATCCGATGACCCCTTTAAATGTGTTTTAGTTTATGTACACTTTACACAGAATAAAAAAATGATCTGCCTCAATTAAAAGTTTTTTTGGGGGGATTATAAGATTTTATGCGCATTTCGGTTTTTTTCCATCCAGCATTTTTTAATGCAATGTTTCAAATTATGAAATGAAGCTTCTGTAACCAAGATTTTTGCATTTTTAGTGAAAAAGAGAAACAAGTGGAAATTAATATTTGTGTCCATCAACAAATGTCACAAATGCTGACAATTGAGTTTAGCTTGTACTGAATGCGTAATATTCATTTAACAACCATAATTACAAGCTTCTAGAGCCACATGCTGTGTGTTTGGGTGTTAATCTAATACCTGATGGTCACTTGTCTTTTTCAGACAGTCCAGGCTGCCTATTCAAGACTCAAAAGCAACAATGGTACTATGGCTCTGACAATGGTTCCCTGCTGGGAATGCCGGTGAAGGGAGAGCTATCTCAAGGTTGTCAAGAGCTTAATCTCATGCCAGGCTTGCGAGAGGTTGTGCAAATCTTGACACTCTTTTTAGGGCGATAAAAAAGTCTGAAAGATAGAAAAGGGTTAGAAAAAAACAAGGTCTTGCTGCCTTGGCCTACAGTAGAAGTCCACACAAGGTGGTCTGTTGTTTTCAAGGCTGAGAACAACGTATCATGTCTGCTGGTCTGGTTAGCTTTCTCACTTTGACAATAAGAGTGAGAGTGACTGGGAAATATAACACTCATCTCTTTGTTTGTGGAGAAAAACTAGAACGGCAGCCTACAGACTGCACGGCTCCTGTGTTATCACTACAAACCTCCTCTTCCCTTTTTTTCCACCCCTGACTCCTCTTCTCTCCGCTGAGACATAAACTCCTTTATAGTGTATAGTATGTGGGGTTGAACATGGATGCAGGTAAAGTAATACCTGCAGAGGGCACAGAAAGTGCATTCAGGACAAGAGAAAGAGGGCTGATAAGACCCTGGTTAGCGGTGGAGAGCATGTCCCTACACATATCTTTCCATTTGTGCTCCGACCCAAAATCCCATCAATGATTTTATCATGCCATTAGCAGGAAAACAAAGGGTGTCTTGCACATTCCAATTATCGCTATACTTAAGTATAATTTTTTTACCAAACAATGATGACAATATACTAAAACTTAAATATTTTTCCTTTGCGTTTTTGACGAATGTTCAACAGATAACAACATTGTCAAAATGATTTCTGTCAACATGGATCATCGAAAATTACTAAGGGTGCTTTCACAGTAGCACTTTTGGTGCGCACCTGGGTTCGGTTGACGCCAGAGTTCTTTTTTTTTTTGGATGATGGTGCGCACCCATGAACTGTACCCGATGCCCACTTAAAAAGGGTGGTCTGGGGTACGGTTCATGTGAACTCCGGTACGGTTCGCTAGCTAATGTTGTGAACACAATCATATCAAATTGCGGAAGTGAATTGCTATTAATGACATGTTATTTGACAAAAATGTGTGTGTGTTTCACTCACTTTCCTGATGAGCGTGAATGACGCATTGCAAGCATTGAGCTGTACGTCTCATTTCTGTTCACCTTCAGCGTTTTTTAGAGCATTTGCGGTACATTCATAAGACAGACGTCATTATGTACTGAAACTTTGGAAACAAAATTAACAGTTCAATAACATAAATATTTCACAAGTTCACACTTACATATAATAAACTGAGTAAAGGTTATGCGTATTTGGCGTGCTGTCCAGGGTACTCCCCTGTCAGGGGAGAGGGGTCCGAGCTCGGCACTTAGCCCGGACCCAGAGTACTCCCCCAAAATGCTATTATCGTGGGACAGCAGCTAAAGCGGGGCTTGATAACCCCCAAAACTTGCATTGATTAGAGCTGAAGGGATGCTGGACACCGCTTGTAGTAACGGCACCGTTGCAGCATCTGAAAGGTGAAAAACGGCTTCTGCGGAAGCGGGTACTGCTCAGTGTGGAGATACAGAGTAGGCTCCTACGGGAGCAGACAGAGCTGCGGCATTGGGGAAAAATAGATAGGGCTCCTGTGGAAGCGGGTACTGCTGCAGCATCTGAATAGAGAAAATGGCTTCTGCGGAAGCGAGTACTGCTGTGGCAGTGGAAAGTAGAGATGAGTGGGGAAATATAGATAAGGCTCCAGCGGGAGCAGACACTGCTGCGGCAGTGGGGAAATATAGACAGGGCTCCTGCGGGAGCAGACATTGCTGCGGCAGTGGGGAAATATAGACAGGGCTCCTGCGGGAGCAGACAGTGCTGCGGCAGTGGGGAACATATAGAGAGCCTCCTGCGGGAGCAGACACAACTGCGGCAGTGGGGAAAATAGAAAAGGCTCCTGCAGGAGCAGACACTCCTAACGTGGGGAAATATAGACAGGGCTCCTGCGAGAGCAGACACTTCTGTGGCAGTGGGGAAATATAGACAGGGCTCCTGCGGGAGCAGACACTGCTGTGGCAGTGGGGAAATATAGACAGGGCTCCTGCGGGAGCAGACACTACTGCGGCAGTGGGAAAATATAGACAGGGCTCCTGCGGGAGCAGACACTGCTGCGGCAGTGGGGAAATACAGAAAAGGCTCCTGTGGGAGCAGTCATTGCTGCGGCAGTGGGGAAATACAGAAAAGGCTCCTGTGGGAGCAGTCACTGCCACGGCAGTGAAGGAATACAGAAAAGGCTCCTGCGGGAGCGGGCATTGCTGCGGCAGTGGGGAAAAACAGATAAGGCTCCTATGTGAGCGGTCACTGCTGTGGCAGTGGGGAGCCGCTACGGGTGATGGTGATGTTAAAAAGGGGTGGCTAAAGGGGTCTGAAGATCAAGTGAAAAAGGGATGGACTGGCGTTAAAGGGGTCGGCTGATGAGGGTTTGGTGAGGTTTTTTTATATGAAAGTGGCCTGACCAAATGTAAGTCTTGAAGGACTTTTTTTTTTTTAAATGTGGTAGGATTTAATGGTGGAATCTGGCAAGTCTCTCCCTCCGAGTGGACAGGAGAAACGCAATGCCCCGTCTTATAAGGAATTATTAGACGTTGTGACACGCGCTGTGGACAAACTGGGGCTTGACTGTGACTGTGAGCCGACGGATAACCAGGTCCAATCTAAATTCGATTACCTGCTTTTCACTAGTCGTACTCCATCCCAGCCCATAGGCCTCTTCCCTTCTTTCAAGACCTCCACCACCAGCAGTCCTTTTCAGTGCGAATTACCAACGCCGCCGCCACTAATTTCGCCACTGTATCTAAAATGGCGGAACACGGTTATGGGGCAATGCCAATCGTCAAAGAGACTCATCGTGACATACCGCGTGCCTAATTCAGCTCCACCCTGGAAAGCGAAACCTATGTTGCCGTCCAAACCTTGTAGAATAACCTCTGCTGGGCAGGCCGCGGCCATGATGCATTCAATGGGTGTGCTTCAAGCCTATCAGGCAGAGCTTCTCAAAGAGCTGGACGAAGGGGAAGGCCTCACTCCTGAGGCTGTTAAGGAGCTAAGGAGAGCTACAGATTTGGCGCTTAGAGCTACCAAACATAAAGCTTGAGCAGTGGGAAGGTCCGTGGCAGGTTTTGTGTCAGTTGAGCACCACCTTTGGCTCACCATCACAGACATCAAAGAAAAGGACAAAACTTTTCTCTTGGACGCCCCTATCTCAAAAGACGGCCTGTTCGGAGATTCAGTCACCACAGTGGTGGAAAAGTTTCGGGCAGCGAATATATAGTTATATTATATATATAATATATAATTTATATAATTATCATTTACTCTTACAGTTAGGTGATGCGTTTCTGGTCTCAAATTGTAGCTTTTTATTTCTTACCATTTATAAATGTGGGAATTTCTGCCATGATGGTTCTTTTTCATAACACTGAATGCGGTAACAAAGGTAATAAACTAAAGACTTGGCTATTATTATTATTAAGTCTTTTTCCCTTAGACTGCATAGGTTTAGCTTACGGGGCTGTCACGTAACGAACGACTTAAACCCGAAGACTCAAAAGGTGAACTAATCAATTCTCTTTCCGGCTCATACTCCATTAGTTAAGTGATGAACGAACGACTCGAAAAACCCGAAGACTCGAAACAGGTGAACTAATTCCAGTCCAGAACCTATAGGATGGTGTGCGTGCGCGACTGAACGAATCACTTCCTGAGACGACTCGTTCTTCTCGAGTCACATTAAAGACTCGTTCAAAATGAACGAATTGTTCAAGACCGACCCATCACTATTGTTGAGGTTAAACACGGGCGTCAGAACATCAAGAGTGTTGAGCGCAGCGGCACGCGACCTGTTCCAGGAGGAGTGCATTTGCCTAGACACAATTAATATTGATATTTTCACAATACGCTTGCAGAAATATAGGCTACATTTGTTTACATTTTCCAGAACTTTTTCATATTTGGCTCCCAAACTCGGAAAAGAGAACTTCAGATTTCACACTCTCCTCTATTTAAATACTAATTAAAGACACATCTCTTTAGCCTGAAGCATTCTTTATAATGCTTCTCACAATTTTGTATCTGATCAAACGCACATTATTGTGCTTTAAAGAACAACATAATTTTTGCCTGGATAGAACAACAGCTACGCTGCTGTCTTTATTTGTTTTCTATTTCTGCCTGACCGGATTAACACCCCGTGTAACTAGGAATTACACAAGCTTCAGTGCCTGGATCCAACCCTTAAATGATCTGAGATGACGGAACACAAGAGATGGAGAAACCCCTCAGAGGACCTCAGAGAAAGCCAACCATCAGCGATTATACTGAATTAACCAAATTTTGCCATAATTTAATTATATTGAGTTTCCAATACAGGCATTGTCAGATTGACAAACGCTTAGATCCAATGGCATACAGACATCGTCAAATTGACAGTACTCTAGCCCAATGATGTTGGGGATCCAGTGGGGCGGCAGTCATATTTCAAGGTGACCGTGCCACTCTTGTTTACAACCCTGTTAAAATGTAGTGCCAGTACATGTGCTCATTGGCACACCTTCAGCTGGTGGTGCCCTAGGCCACCGCCTAGCTCGCCTATGCCTAGAAACGGTACTGTGTGTATGTGACAAATAAAAAATGATTCATTTTATTCTTCCTTTTCACTGTTTTAACATCACTGCATCAAAAAAGATACAACAATCAACAGTATCTTTTAATAGAAGTCATTCAGCTAGAGTGTAAATATCCCACAGCAATGAATGCCACATCTATTTTTGGAGAAAACCCAATAAACGAAGGCCACTTAGTTTTTAAAGGCGAGATGAAGAAAAAAACATTGTTTTCTTCCACTGTCATTTCTTGTCCTCCCTCAGAGAATGTGCACGTCTGTCTTTAGTAACTATTTTTTTTTCTGTTTGTTATATAGTTGTTTTGAATGCATCTTGCGTCAACTTAATATTCTAAATTTCCCAGAGGACACCAGCAATCAAATGCAAATTAATGGCAATTTAAGATCCCCGTACTCTCTGAGACACATTATAATTCTGTTTCCCTCATTTGCCGAAAGTAAACGACAACACTAGTCACTTCAGGCAAAGGAAGTGGTGCATGCTGTTCGTTTAATGAATCTGCATTCCTAACACATTTCGTTTGTATAACATAGTAAACTATAGTACTCTCTTTCCATGTCACAAATGGGTAAAGTTTATTCAAGCGGTCCTCTGTGGGCAAAATGGATCTTATCTGAACGTAAAAAACATTGGTGCAAAGGGGGAGCACAGAGCCAGTGGATTGAGTGAAAGAAGATAAATAAGGAAAAGTTTCTGCAAACAGACAAAGTGCAGTGACCCCGTTGACAGGTTAGTCAATGCTTCTTTCGGAAACACTTGGTTGGAGTGGCTCAGGGTGAGGCAGCTCAGCGGGTGGCGCAATATTTACCGATCAAATGCCACGAAAGTCCCGCTCTGACGGACTGTTCATCTTCACTCAGCAAAGCACTTATACCATGTAATTATTTATGAATTCAAATAAGCACAACTTGCCGAACAAAGCTAAGACACTGAGTAAACAAGCTTTTATGGATCCCTATGGTCTCTGGATAACAGTACAGTGTGTGTAAAAAAATAATGATTGCCAGGACTGTCACATTAAATAAAAGAGAACATCAATCTTCATAACATGTACCATGTGGGTCAATGACATGATACTCTTTCATTTGTCTGGATCTATTCATTTAATAATAATAATAATAAATACCTATGTACAAGGTTGAATACACTTTTTCTATGATAAGCATGTTTTAATTTCTGTATTCAAATTATTTTAAATATTTTCAAAGAGGGTATTAAGTCAAAAATGTTAAGGTGATACAATTGTTGATAACAATTACACTTATTAAATATGAAATAATAATACTAATATTTTTTGTATTATTATTCCTTAAAACCGCTTCACTGCTTAATATATTTAGTAACACTTTACAATAAGGTTTATTAGTTAACACTAGTTAACATGAACTAAGAATGAACAGTAATTCTACAGCATTTATTAATCTCAGTTTACTAATGCATTACTAAAATCTCAAGTTGTGTTTGTTAACATTAGTTAACGCACTATGAACTAACATGAACTAACAATGAATGACTGTATTTTTATTAACTAACATTAACAAAGATGAATACATTTTGTAATAAATGTATTGATCATTGTTTTCTCATGTTAGTTACTACGTTAACTAATGTCAACAAATGACACATTATTGTAAAGTGTTACCACTTTGTTTTCTTTTCTCCCCACAAAATTAACATAGTGTGGTGTGCATATCAACATACAGAACCATAAAAAATATAAAACAGGAAATTACATCATTATACATTTACATTTACATTTAGTCATTTTGCAGACGCTTTTATCCAAAGCGACTTACAATTGGGGAATACATAAAGCAAATAATCTTGAAGAGGCAAACAGACAGAGGAAGTGCCCATAACACCAAGTCTCAGGCATTGTTCAAATAAGTACAAGCTAGCAAGAGAAGGAGAGAAAATAAAGAGAAAGATGAAGATTGTGAAAAAGTGAAAAAAATTTTTTTTATATATATCGTTTTCCACGTGCAGCTGACTTGCAATATATGAATCACCAAGGACCACAGTTTCAGATAAATATCTTCTTTACACTATTCTGCTGAAGAAAAAATGTCATCTACATCTTGCATGGTCTGCAGCTGAGTACATTTTTGGGTGAAATATCCCTTTAAGGAAAACATATTTTTAAATAAGTAGAGACTTTACAAGTTTAAAAAATATGTAGAAAAATGTCTATGAAGCTGAAAATAGAAAGGGGGGGGGGGGGTACAATTTGAGTTTGCTAGGAGATGAGAAAAAAGAAGAAGAAGAAAATGCCTCCCTTTAAAGCTTAGGATGTTCATGCTTGAGTTGGCCTGTTGGGATAGCGGACAGGTTTGAGGACAGGCTCTGATGCGAGTCTCATTCATTGAGGGCCAGTGTTGTCCTCATGTTATTCTAGGCATAGGGAAGTGACGTGGATGAAATAGGCAGCCATTGTCTTCTGATGCGTTGACCTCATGCTCCCTCTGGGACTGTCTAAATATTATTTCTTGCAAAAATGTTGGGCGCTGTTGATAGGCCCTTTTTCACACCTCTCTACCCTGCAGTATGACAGCTTTGTGTGTTGCTTCTCTTTTGTGTGTGCCAGTGTTCATTTTGGTGTATAATAAGGTTCTCCAGGGTAAGTCGAATTTGAATTTTTGAGTATTTATGAACTGTTGCTTGAATTGTGCTGAATGTTGTCAATGGATTTTACCAAATTAAATTACAGCAAAAGAGCATCCATATTCATCAGCACTATTGACCCACGGCTAAAACACAAAAAGTGTCTATCACAGGAATTTTAGCCTTGTATTTTATAATTTGATTATAATTTGCTTCTCAATGGACTACTACAGCTGTATGGAGGGAATTTGCGCTTTGTAAATTTGTGTCCTCATTAATTTTTATAGCCCATGACTTTGTATTTTATAAAAAAAATAATATAATTATAGCAAGTACACTGGAAAATGTTTCAAGTGAGCTTTTGTTTTCATAATAATAATAGTTTTATTTATTTATTTTAATGAGTTGTATTAACTGTCAGTATTGTGAACTTTGGATTCCCTATTAGTGAATGAGAATGAAGACATCATTCACCATAATAATCAATAAATACAAAGACCGTTGTTGCAAATTAATTTTAATGAATATCAGCAGGACTGGCATGAGGCCGCTGATATCCAGAACAACAGCATGCTTTCTCATAATATTGCAGATATTATTTTGCTTGCTTCTCTAATTTTACATGATGCAAGCATAGCCGAAATCACAGCACAGCTATTGTCGTTATCTTATGTGTATTTGATTTCATAAAACGACAGCTCGATTATCAGGATTTTTGTGCAGATTAACATCTTGGAAGGGAGAGCTGGTTATTTAGTCAATGGATCGCGTTTCAATCGCTTTTTCATATTCATTCCGTCTTCTGACAACAGAAACAGTAAAATAAATCAATGAAAACAGTCATATTGAGAATTTAACTGCATCAAAATACAGTATGTGGGCACAGAGAGGCAAACAAATGCAATAATAAATAATATAGGATATGCACATTTTGCATGTTCAGAAATGAGCTGCCCTGTCCTGCAAAAATGTAAACCGGTTTGTGTCAGTAAATTGCTCAGTGCAAAGAAAGAGAAGTAATGGGAACCCAGTATTTCTTTTTTCATGTGTCTAATAGACATGAACAAGTTCTTTGAAAAACATCTATTACCTTTGAAACATGTCTAGTCTTCATGCTCTATGTTGACTATGGTTTCAATAATAATAAACACACATTTGCATAAAGCATCCATATTTGTCCATGCCCATGTTGATTAGAGTATTAAAAACTTGAAAAGTATTAATTTAAGGTACATTTAGAACAAATAAAAATGTGCGATTAATTGCCATTAATCACGAGTTATGACAATCATGCGATTAATCGCGATTAAATATTTTAATCGATTGACAGCCCTAATTCAAAGATATAGAAGCATTTAACTTGCTGTTGTAGATGCACACAGTCAACACGCTCAAAGGTTCGCAGACCGTTCCAAAAATGGCGGATGGCTCAAGTATTGTGGCCCACAGAAACAGTCCCTAATGAGGCATCTACTTATATGACTGTTTCTATACATATGTCTGCGTTTATCTCATATATATCTTTGTTTCGGTTTCTCTGTTTGAATGACGAATATTTACTATTGATAGATGCTGATATAGACAGCTAACTCCTCTCATGCAGGCACAAAACGCAAGTGTTTAGTTTGCAGTCGGCTGAAGTCTGTGCAGTGTGTTCACGTGCAGCTTTTTTTCACTGCCGACGCGAGGTGATAACACCGTCAGCTTTCATCGCCGCTAATTCTTTGAAGTTGGCTTGGTGTGTCCCGGCCCAAACTCCTCCCTCTTAACTTTTTTCATCCCAGATTAGGGATGGGAGAGCTCTCTGGGTTAAGGCCCTCCCTCAGGACAGCACGCCAAATATGCTTACTATTTGCTCAATCCGAATATATATGTAGGCTAATGCCGAGTTCACACTGCATGATTTTCAAAGTCATCGGATCACCATTGTTTTCTCACTGCAAGACTATCTGGGGTAGCATTCAGTTGCTGCTGTGTTCACATTGCACGATGGACTGGCGACAGGAGGTTACACATAGGAAGAATCGCAGACAACTCTGTCTGGTCCACAAACTACGTTTCATATAACTCCTCCCCGAACTTCCCACTGCCCTGTATCTTGCTCTTTCATTGGCTGTAGGTTTTTGCTGATGTATTTACAGTCAGAAGTTCAGTACTTATTTCACACAGCAGATTTCTTAATCGCCGATGCCCATGAAATATTTGGCGAGCTAAATATCTGGATCTGTCGGCGATTAAGAAATCTACTGTGTGAAAACAGTACTGACTCTAAGCTCATTCTCTTAGATCACATCTTTGCTAAATCACACTGCGTGATTGTCACTTGCGTGAATAAGTACTGATTTGCCTCCGATTTCGGGCATTTGTTGGCGATTTCGCAAAACCTGTCGGTCGAGTGAAAAATCGGGGCTAAAATCGTGCAGTGTGAACTCTGCATATGTGCGAACTCATGAATTGACTATGGTGAAAGTAAGCCCCCAGAAGGCTCTAATTTTTTCTTTACTTTTTTATTTTACTTTTACAAATTTATTATATAGATTCCAGTTCTGAGGTCAATATTTATTATTGCTATGTATTTGTCTGAAAAAATGTGGTGAAAATGTTGTGGTATTTTATGGTATAATTCAAAGATGTTTAGGCTGGTCATTTACTGAATTTTAGAACAATATGTAGAATCTGTTTAGAAAATATGTAGCCTATTTACAAAAAAAAATGTGAACAATTAGTCATAATTATTTGTGTTTTGTGCTAAAATTTCTGTTGGACTAGTGCTAGCTGTGTGACTGTGTTCTTTGAAATTGTGTGACAATTTCTTTAAATTGCAGGTCAGTAAATTCCTCTTTCTGCCATTCCAACTCAGCATCCTGTGGGCCGTGGCCAACTCAATTCAAATTCCAATTTTCCCAGCCCTGACGCTCAGGGATTTGTGTCCTGAGCATCAGCACAGCCTGTACCGAGTAGCAGGGAGAAGCAGCGAGTCGGTTATGGAGTTGTGTATGGTGGAGTGTCAGCTGGGCTCAGGATGCATCCTTTCTCTGATGAGACTGGAGATGCTGACTCACTCCTACAGCTATAGTGGGTGATTAAAGTGTAATGCCATGTGTGCCACCTCCACATACTGCACATGCACACACACACAGCCTGACTGGTCATGCAAAAGAAACAGATCTCACACTCACAACTGCACATGTACAAACCAATGTAGTCATGCTGGTTTGTCAGCGTTTGTCAGAGACTGTGTAACGTAAAATCAAACCGCAGCTGTAACTTTCCTGAAGGGCACACTTCTCTTCACAGTGAGTAACACACATCATTTAAGTATATTGCACACACTGTGTGGGGGCTCGTGAAGGATGTAGGCTGTTGGAAGAGGGACTAAGAGGGGGAGGCTATATTACCGCATGTATACGTCTTCAGTCGGTCTTTTCACTCTTAAGAAAACGTCGCGCAATTATTGAGAAAAAATGCATGCGGTGGGTGGTCCTGACCTCGCTAATTACCACAGATTGCACACACACTGTACCGACATATTTGCTAAAATGTCAGACGGGCCAAACGGAGAGTCTCTCACATATCACGAGCTTTGTAACGACGCCGTACTGTGGGAGAGGCTGTAATTAAAAAGCCAAACATGTTGTGTTGAACTTTATACGTGGATTTCTGTGTTCGCGCCAGCGTGAGCCAATTTGGAGGGGTACATTTAATACCTCGCTCTCTGTTACGGAGTTTACGGGCTGGTCAAATGCTCGTCGGATTTTAAGGGCTGAAGTAAACAGCATGCGTGAGTTCCAAGTCCTAATTACCTCTAAATGTCGGAGGATTTGAGAACACTTCCTCTGGAATAAACTTCTGCTCCAGGTTTGTTTGAAAGGGCTGTCAGTTTTCTGAATCCTATTGCATACCTAGTGACCAAGAGGTTAACCACTTCCTTTAAGGTTTTAAAGACTGGCCTGCGATTGGCTTCGGCCGGCTTGGTGACGATGAATCACGGGCCTGGTTGGTCTGAGTAGGCTTTCTGTGGGATAAACTTCTGGGAAAAGTTTGTTTGAAAAGTCTGTCCAATATGGATTTCTGGATCTTATTGTATAAAGAGTTTAGTGATCAAGAAGCTAACCGTTTCCTTTGACATCCACAATACAGGACTGACA
This sequence comes from Ptychobarbus kaznakovi, assembly GCA_027422405.1. Lineage (NCBI taxonomy): Eukaryota > Metazoa > Chordata > Actinopteri > Cypriniformes > Cyprinidae > Ptychobarbus > Ptychobarbus kaznakovi. Next base: position 15,001,530 of record CM049805.1, read on the forward strand.
TTGGCTGTCGCTGGAGCGGTGATGATGACACATCTGTCTCGAGGCAGCACCATGTTTCTTCTCGTCCCGGTGGTGGCAAGCTTTCCCCCCACCACATGCCCACCCTGAAATGCATCCCACTTAGAGCCAGGCATCTCTTTCTCACTCTCACGCCGGTTCTGCCCACTTCACTACATAGAGAGAAGGAAAATAATAACTTCATTATAGATCTGCCTCAAAAGGTTACCCTACAGCTCACCTACACCTATTCAGTCTCCCACTCTCTCAGCTCAGCTTATTATGTGTTGATGCTTCTCACTTATAGTTCTACATGTACTGCGATGCAGTTGCAGTGCATTTGTCTCATGTAAATGCTCTTCGTAAATAGCCTCGCTGATCTGAATCCATTATTGACCTCTCCTATACTGAAGTGTGTGGTTGGCAAAGAGCTATAACATGATTCCTAGAACTGAGACTCATTTGCATTGTTTTGAAAAGGCTGTATTCAAATGACAGTGTGATAGAGGTTTTCTTTACGTTACTGACATCAATGAAAATGAATACCTGTACAACCGTGACTAAACAAAAGCTATATGTACTTAATTTTACTTTTACTAATTTATTATATAGATTCCAGTTCTGAGGTCAATATTTATTATTGCTATGTATTTGTCTGAAAAAAAATGTGGTGAAAATGTTGTGGTATTTTATGGTATAATTCAAAGATGTTTAGGCTAGTCATTTACTGAATTTTAGAACAATATGCAGAATCTGTTTAAACAATATAAGTCATTATTCAATAAAAAAAAAATCTAAAATGAGGAACAAAAAACAATTAAAGGTACATATGAACCTATATGGCAGGTTTTGGGTTTCATTCTAGAACAATTAACTATTAAGCCAGTGCTGATGTTTTTATTATTGGTTTCCATGGCATTGGAAGGGTTGCCCTGTAATATATCCGTGAATGAACTGCATAATAGATTATACAGCTGAGCTGAATATTCAGACCAGTAACCCTGAACGGCTTCCAGACATGTGTTTTCTTTAAACATGACAAAGTGCCCCAAATATGTTTTTATGTAACAGAGAGATTGAGGAAAGCCCTTTCAGGCCATCTTGAGAAAGAATCGCCAGCTTTGTGTTTCATTACATTTGATTGTTTTCCTGAGAAGGTTTAATGGTAATCTCAACTCCCTCTGGTCATACAGTCATTCAGAAGATGTCGCTGCCAGCTGGACACTAACCAATACAGAAATTTGAACACACATGCAAAGGGAACTATTGTGTCCTCACCTTACCACGACAAGTTATCAATTTCACATATTTATTTATATCGTTTTGCTTTGCTTTCGAACAAAAACACTGTCAATTATAAAGATCTTTCGGGCACAGTGTTTACATGTGGATGCAGGAACTGTAAAAGCTTTTCCTTTACAATTGATAGCATTATGTGCCGCGGGCAAGGGCCGTGTGCCATCCTCTTGCCATGCCTAAACAAGGCTTCACTCACAGATATGGGAATATGGGATGTTTTTTCCCACTTTCAAAGACCGTGCAGCGATAAACAATCCAACATCACACTCCAACCTTTGATAATTAAGAACTGTCACGCATGCTTGACCACATGGAGTGCTCTCTGTTTTGCTCTCTTTGTTCTGGATTTTGATGTGTAATCAGCCACATCAGAGAACTACAGGGGGTATAAGCCATATGTCCTCTGCCAGGCCCTTCGGGTTCCTCTCTGAGTCAAAAACTGGACCACACATTTCCCTCCACTGCTTTGTTGTATTGTATAATTCTGAACACTCATCACTGCTCTCCAGGAGATAATCACAAATGAGCTCAGCAATGGCACTGTTGGAGGAGACATCATTTTTAGGGAAACAGGTGCTATTCATTTATTTACATTCAGTGTCATGTTGATGGGCAGCTTATTGGGCTGTGTATGTCAAAATCAACAGTGCAGCTCCATATTACCTATTAGTAGATGCAAAGCGTCTATTTACAATTATATTGTTTTATTTAAATAATTACAATTATTATTTCTAATAATTACATTGAATTCATAATAATGCCATTCACGTGTTGGGCAGAGCTTGATTTTAATTCAGTTGATTGGATCAAACATTGACCAAAGAATTGCACACAATAAAATCAAAACATACATTAAGAAAGTTAAAAAGTCGAAGCCTATTTTGATTTTGAGTAACTTTAAAGTCACATCCTGCCTAATCACCAGAAATAAATATTTTTTTTTACTAGAAGGCCCAGTATGAAATTTTGATTACATTATGAAGTTCAAATAAAAGAGAATAAACTGTATCAAAATTTTAGGGGATGCATCTTTTCCAAGGCCAAATGCATCACAGCGGTGTGATGAAGATTGTCCCATTTCTAAGGCTACGTCTACATCAATCCTGATACATTCGAAAAATGCCATTTTATTTTAAAATGCTCTCCGTCCACACAAGTGTTTTCCAAATGTTTCTCATCCACTCTGAAAGAGGGGGGGGTTAGGACTATTCTAAGGGCCCGACGATGTAGGGGGGCCTCCCCAGTGGGAAACACGATTCCTACCAAGGGGAACGCGATCACGATTTCTACCAAGTCCCCCCCCCCCCCAGAACGCAATCTGTAGGAGGGGGTGGACCGTGATGCAGACGGAACAGACATGATACATTTTCATGCAATTATTCTTGAAGGATCATTTAATTTAGGAAAATATCACATGCATTTTGACTTAATTTTTTTTTTTACTTGTTTATAAAACATTCGTCACCGAAATGCCGTGAACAAAAACAAACACACTTTCACAACTCTGTTGCTGGCCCGAGAAACAAACTGCATCCACTGTTCCCTTAACGCTGGGTTCTTTGGGAAGTTGAACAAGGTTATCTTTTCCTCACAACCAAAAACACACTTCTTTCATGACATTGTTGATTTCGTGATCTCATGATCAAAATGACAAATTGCTGCAGAAAGTTCTGTGCAGCATTGTCGACGACTTCCGTAACACGAATGAAGCACTTTCATCATAGTTTCATCATAGTTCCCCCACTCTATTAAGCCCGCCGCGTCTGTAGCACGCACACGTGCCATATACGTGGGGGGGGGGTATTGGTGATGGGAGGGCAAGCTCAGAATCGATTCAGAATCGTTGAAGAGAGAATCGCGATGCATCGGAAAATTTATTTTTTCTCCCACCCCTAATATGAAGCATGTATATTTAGACAGGTTGTGAACTCTGTCAGTTTTTCACATTCAAAAAAGTCCAGTACAAATGTTACTACCGCTACAGTTGTCACAGTTGCAGGTTTACAAGATCAATCCTCCGTAAGCTCAACCATCTCATTTAACAACGCTTGGTTCGACCTTTGACCTTCGGCTTGTCCTTTGAAGTCTCGGCCCTTCCATGGATATATCTGCTTACAAAGGTAAATGTCACACAAACTCCACCCACTCCCACCCCATTCACATCAGTTCATCAGGAGCTCATTGGCTGAGTTCTGCACTTTCACCTAAAACTCCCATTAACAATTATTGAAGCTATTTACATTGCACAACGAATATCATATTTAAAATGTGTCAATTAATTTGATATAAGTGCAGCATTTGCAGAGTGTGTGCGTGGTGAACAAAACTTATTTGGTATTTTTCTGAACAGCGACTAATTTAAATGCCTCCGATTTACCTTTGCATTCATTTGCTCATCTGTGATTGGCTATGATGCTCAACATTGCAAAAGCGTGTTGTAAATAGAAACCTTTAGCACATTGGCAAATAGAATGCTAATAGTCAATTTTTATGATTAGTTAATTGTAATCACAATTATGTTTTCAATTAATTGTGCAGAACTACCTACATACAGAAGCTAGTTGATGTTCACAAATGTAAATTCTTCGTGTTGTGATTGGGTGATGATCCACTTGACTTGATCTGATAGCATGTTAATGGAAAGAACAGGACCTTGTTCAAACCCTTATGGAGTGATTTGCTCAAAACTCATCACTCACGATAACAGGTGGGACAGTCGTAAAAGGTGCACATGATGCTCAAGCGATATCACAATCATGCCAGGAGATTGTTTGCCTGAAGATGACTATAGGAGTCATACTCGCACTGACAGTAAGTTAGACAAAATGAGCTGTTCCCAAGTGCCAGTGGGTTTGTGTTTGCGGTCAATGACACGGCTGCAGAGACTGTAAATCTGTGGTTGTGTGCCCAGGTGTAATGCTCTAATGCTCTATGGCAGCAGATTGTGTGTTGTGGTTGGATGTAGGGTGTCTGAGTCAGCTGTGTGGTTTTATTTGAGTTCCCCCTCAGCAAAAACTGAACCATTTTATTCCCTTCAGACATCCTCCATCCTGTACTTACTGGCACAGATGCTTGTCTCACAAATGCACAGAAGGAAACGGGTAAATGTATCCGCCTTTGATCCTCCAAACCTGTTCTGCATCGAGGTCTCTGGCACCACATGGTTTCTTGATCACAACTTCATTTTGGCAACATGTGCAGTGTAGTCTTTCATTTTATGTTTCATTCAAATGCCATTTTTAATGTTTCATTCAAATATAGTATATTACAACAGAGCAGGGCTAAATAGAGAGTTAGTGTAAAAATAACTATATGCAAAGTCGACAACTATGCCTTTAAGAAATGAAGTGGAGATGCACTGAATTAAACAGTAAACAACCTTAACCTTTTAACATTTCTCTCAACTAATGTAGATCATATTTTGGTAGATTAAAAGTGAGAAAAAAACCCAGTGAGTCAGACCAGGCTCTGATTTTCACATTTTCTGTCTCATTCACTCTTACTGTCATTAAGCATAGACCATCTTGTTATTTGAGTCTATTGAACTTCATCACATTAATGGTAAAACAGAAGAAAAAAGCATCCTCACAACATTACACACTGTAAATTTTAAATGCTATAGTAAAAACCTGTTAATAGACTAACTGTAAGTTACCTTATACGCCACCATAAACGGTGACATTTTTTATGGTTTAACATCACAGTATATGTAAATTTACTGTAAAATACTTTACAATTTATGAGTTTTGGAGTTTATGGTGAAAAACAGTGAAAGAAAATTCCCATAAGTGACAGGCTATTTACGATGAATCGCCTGTATTTTTATGGTTGTATCAGTACATCAGTATAAATACAAAGGAGATTTTGGTAGCTTTTGGTATAGACGGTTTCATCTGGCGCACGCGGTCTGTGTTTGTATATCGGGCTGGTTAGTGGCCCCGGCTACAAACACAGTTAAAGTGATTAGTAATGAAGTTGGGCTCAGGTTGTTGTGCTGTGGGATGTGTTTCACATACATACATTTATTTGTGGCGACCCACCACAATATCAAAACTTTTCCAAAAGGCTTTGTTGAATAAACATAAGCACGTAATGCACGTTTAAAAATTAAAATGAGGTGCAGGTGTTTTTATATTACTGTATTTCTGAAGGAACACTGTCTTTAGAAAATGTTTGATGTCATTTTTATTTCATCTTGCATGTTATATGTCTGATAAAGCAGCGTTTGTAAGCTCAGTTTACAGCCGTTACCGGGCGCAAACCTCTAACGTTAACGTTATTTCTCCTGCTTTTAAGCGTCTCCTGCTGGCAGAGAGTGAATTTGCATTTTTAATAAGTCCGTCCAAGTAGTTATCGCTGCATCTCAGTCCGTCTGATTTACGAAGCAAACATATTTAGCTTGTTATCAAAAAATAATCTACTCCAGAGGGACTTAGCTGTTGTTATTGATTCTATTTGGATGCCTACCGGAAGTTAAGTTAGGGCCACAAAAACGCGCATGCACAGTAACGTTTGTTCATGTTGTTGCCGTTGAAACCGTCTATATAAGTCTATGGTTATAAGCTTTTTTTAAACCCTTCTTTTCTTAAAAATAGGTACACTATTGTAAAAATTTCGAAACACGTTCAGAACTGCTTCCTTGCCTTTTTACTTTGGAAATCTCTACGTAATCCTAAAATAACGATTCTTATTTAGACCTGTTGGGTTAAATTTTGTGGGAAATTTCAGTCTCCCATCATTGGTCCTTGTATGTTTACATCATGTCCATAAGTAAAGAAGGTCCAAGTAACTTACAATTTTATGTCTCATCCACAGATGGCGATAGAGAGCCTTAAAGGAACACTCCACTTTTTTGGAAATAAGCTCATTTTACAACTCCCCTAGAGTCAAACAGTTAAGTTTTACCGTTTTTGAATCCATTCAGCCGATCTCCGGGTCTGGCGATAGCACTTTTAGGTTAGCTTAGCATAGATCATTGAATCGGATTAGAACATTAGCATCTCGCTCAAAAATGACCAAAGAGTTTCAATATTTTTCCTATTTAAAGCTTGACTCTTCTGTAGTTACATCGTGTACTAAGACCGACGAAAAAGGAAAGTTGTGATTTTCTAGGCCGATTTGGCTAGGAACTATACTCTCATTCCGGCGTAATAATCAAGGGACTTTGCTGCCGTACCATGGGTGCAGCAGGCGCAATGATATTACGCAGTGCCTGAAAGCAGTCGCCTACTTTTTCATAACTAGTTACCTAGCTGGGGAATATTTTCACGCGCTTGCGTCATATAAAAAATATCGACACTCTTTGGTAATTTTTGAGCGAGATGCTAATGGTCTAATCCGATTTAATTATCTATGCTAAGCTAAGCTAAGCTAAGCTAAAAGTGCTCCCGCCAGACCCAGAGATCAGCCGAATGGATTCAAAAACGGTAAAACTCAACTGTTTAACTCTAGGGGAGTTGTAAAAAGTATTCCTTTAAAGTCTGGTTACAGGTCAAATTAAAGGGTTAATGGAGTACACACATGTCCCATCTTTGCTCTTTTTTTAGAAGCGTTTACATTTCATTAAAAGCAAATCATTGGAATTCGCCCGAGCCTTATCGTTCCTCACACTAGAAAGCATATCGTTCCTCACATTAGAAAGCATATCGAACTATCAACACACAAACGCACTTGAAAGTTAATAGCGCTGTGTTTTGCATGCAGTGCTGTGAGGATGACTCAGACTTGTAAGAGCATTACTATGGTTGGATTTTGCTGCCAATTAAAATGCCCATGTGTGTGAGCAGTGTGTGGGTTGGCGGGGCTGCGCTCTTTCACACAAGAGAAGCCTCAGGGGATCATTAATCTAAAGCTAATAAGAGACCTGGTAATTGGGCGCGTGGTTCAGTGTGTGCGTGTGTGTTTTGGGAGCGGGTGCAATCATTATAGAAATACAGGCTTAATCACAAAAATGGACCTTGTGGACACCGGTAGGCAGCTTTCGGGGAACATGTTGATTAATTAAAACGGTACCATTTCATGTGATCTATTTTTGTATATGTGTACTGATGACACAGGTCATTTTATTTTCACCATATGACCAATCTGCCCGGCGTGACGTGTGAAAACGGTGGTGTTCTCCATCAACACCTTCATTACTTAGCCTGCGTGATACGGCCGCCCACCCTGCATGCCTCTGTGAGTGACTCTGATTGGTGAGGAACATGCCATGTGTGGGTAGAGAGGTGTCATTCTCATATTAGTGGCCCTCACACTGTGTGTACCTACACCCTGCAGTCCATTCCATGTCTCAGGGATGATGATAATGATGCTGATGGTGCCCACATAGTGTGGTCAAGGAATGTTTCATCCGTTACATCTAGCCACAGATAGAAGTGAGATGCATTCGTGCACGCTCCAACAGGGACGTTATGGACGCAAAATGGTATAAACACACGTACGCAAGCACCCACGTATGCAGACATCCTCTAACGGAGCTGCCCACACATCTAGCTGTGTCAATAAGTATTCATCTGTGGGAAAGAGATAAAGTGAGGTACGAGGGGATTCCTTCTGCGTAGTCTCTTTCACAACTTTGCTCTCCGCACCGCTGTAAAAAAAGCATGCGGTGGGAGATGTTACTCTTCTCTGAGCTGTGACGTCACAGTAAACGTTCAGGACTTCAAGAATGGAAATGACGTCAGATTGTTTAGCATGAAGCAACTGGATTAGTTCTTCATTTCAGGAGCACAAGCACTTGAAGTATTTCTTCGGTCAAAGCCACACTAAGAAATGTATTAGACTCAATTATAAATTCATGACATTTCGTGTTCAAAGCATTATTATAATGTGGTCGTATTCATGAGTCACCAGTTGTCTCCACAACATCTGATGAAGTGCACCGAACCCTAAACTGCAAGCTTAATAACCTCTTACCCCGCCTCCCCTGTTTTGAACATAAAATAAAAATGCATCCAAACTTATATGGTTAAATTCATGAACACTTTGCACTTTGAACACATGAATACAAGCCTAAGGTTCATCTCTTTTTAAAGAAGGCCAGAGTATTGCTGAAGTGAAAGCATTTAAAAAACGAACGTTTAAAAAATATATAGAAGTTTGTTTACTATAAAGAAAATGTACTGTACTAAAAATATATATAAAATATTTTGATATATATTTTGGTATCTACAAATTGCTATAAAATCAAAGCCATATGTCTAACTAAGTTATGTTCATAATTGGAAGTTGATATCACAAAAAGTGACATTCCTGTGAGTTTATTTAGGCGCCATACCAAAAATAGCCACCTAACACACAAACTCCAATTAGATTTTTGATACATTTTCCTATCCCATATTTCTAACTTTCTGTCAAAATACTACTTCTATCACAAAATAGCCATCAAATATGAACCTTAAGACTTTATAAAATATTGTAGTAAATTCTGTATACAAATACGATAATTGACACTGCCCACTAATATGTATATATATATATATATATATATATATATATATATAATGAATAGTCATACCCCTTATAGCGGGTAAATACTTTTTGTTCATTTTATGTAAAAAAAAAACTTAACTTATTACAACTATTTAACTAATAACTAGTCACTTACTGTAAAATGGACATAAAAATTTTATTTAATTTTTATTTATAGAAAAAATATATTGTTGGCTCTTGAATGCTATTAATAGGAGGCCATAACCTTGATGACAGCTAGTATTTTGGTTTGAACTGTTCTTCCTCGCCAAATCTTCCTTTCACAAGTTCACAATATACAAAAAAAGGGTTTAATTTAGCTTGAGTGCAATTGATTAACTCTTATATAAACACCCTAGTCAGTCCACTACTTAGAGACTGGTACACAAATAAACAACCAAAACTCTGGTATACTTGCATTAAGGGATACAGACACCACAACTTACGTAAATCAATGGAGAAAGATTTTAGGAGCTCATGTGTTCAGATTTCTTGGATGTTTTAGCTCACACACAATGGGACACAGCTGAGACTGACACTGTGGAACTCATTTAATGTCCACCTGTTTTCTATAAACTTTTCATTACCTCTGTATAAAACGTGTGTCTTACCAAAGCAGCGATGGCCACAGCTGACAAGGAGAGATGCGAAGAGTCTTCACCCTGAAAGCGCACATTAATCCGTGCTGCTTCCTCTGGAGTCTGGGAACCTGCTACAGAGAAGTGTGAGGTTACACATTCACAATGCTCACGCCATATTCAAGAATACAACTGCATGACCTCGGAAAAAGAGCATGAACTCCATCCGGAAGGGCAAATGGAGCCGTTTGGAGGAAATGTGCAGGCCACATGGACTAAACAATGTAAAAAGTAAGTCATAAACAAGCTAATTTCCTCAGTGGTTCCAGAGCAGTAGGATGTGTCAGCAAGATGATAGGCTAATGTGCATCCCATGTGACAATCATTTCAGATGCTTTGATGTGATAACTAAACAAACTTTCACATGATAATCACAGTAATGCTCTCGGCTTTAGTGGTACAATAGATGAGTGGAATTAACAGGAAAAACTCCATGTTTAATGCAGTGTTTTTATTGCCCTTGATCTTCTGCGGCTCCTATCGCTCCTTTCCTATAGATGAGTCATAGAGGCATCAGAGGTAGCTTCTTCAATCAATAGGCTTTTTCATGTGGTGGGATGTTGACGTCCACCAGCCTCCTACCGATCTCTAGATCAAGGTGACCTCTGGGGCACAAACAGCTGCTCCCTGGTGTTTAGTTCGTCATGACGGTGACAAAGCAGTGCACCTCTGGAACATCTGTGATGCTGGACCTTTTTTCATGCTAATGCAAAGCATAGAAACTAAACTGATACTGTTAAAGGAATAGTTCACCCAAAAATAAACATTTGCTGAAAATACTCAACCTCAGGCCATCTAAGATGTAGATGGATTTGTTTCTTCACTGGAACAGATTTAGAGGAATTTAGCATTACATCAATTGCTCACCAGTGGATCCTCTGCATTGAATGGGTGCCGTCAGAATCCGAATCCAAATAGCTGATAAAAGCATCACAATAATCCCCAAGTAATTCCCACAACTCCAGCCAATCTGTCCTGTGAAGTGAAAACAACAAATCTATCATTAAAACTAATGATGTGCACAGAAAAAAAAACATTTATAATAAACACTGCAATATTCTGAACTGTTAATTTTGATTTCATGCTGATTTCAACCTGTTAAAGCATGCAGTAAGAAATTACTTTTAGCTCATAGTGGCTTTCTTGTTGGCTTTCTCATTGACTTGCTCAATGCTTGTACATCTATCACATGAACTGAAAATCTGCTAGATACTAATTCATTTTCACAGGCTTTTTCCAAGCAGCAGATGTGAAAACATTTCCATTTGATTGAGCTTCAGACATGTGGTTTCAGTCAAGTCTGAAGTATGCACGTCGTCCACTCTAGAAAAGTGCTCTTCACTGCTCTGTGGTGAGAAAAATCATTCCCAGCTCAAATCTTTCAACTGTTCCCCTTGCAGTCAACAATGTTATTCAACAATCTCTTATGATTCTATTATGATTGGCTATTTGATTGGCAGTTCGTAACAACTGCAGTATTTACATACTTTATTGTATTGTAATATTTGACTGTTTTGTATGTCCTTTTTCTTTCATATTGAATTGTCTTGTTGACCAGAGACAAAATCGTTAAAACAACGCATGACCTCTGAGAACTTGTTCAACAGATTGTGTAAAAAGGAGACATAGACATATCCCTAATGCTTGAGGATAGTATGACAGACGGCTTGTGGTTAAAAGGAATCAGTGGTGTATTAAATTGAATTGAATTTGAACTTTACCTAAGTAATATTGAAAATAAATACTTGTACTGAATTGTAATTTTAAGGCCCGCAGCCTTAAGATGCATTAAAATAAAAAAAATGAATAACAAGCTTTAAAATAAGCAAAAACAGATATTTTCTATTTTAATTACTCTCTCAACAACGGTCTTAAAAAAACCTTGATAAATGAAATCCTAATTTTAAATATGATTGATTTCTAGACCTAGAAAAGTGAATCTTGTAACTTTATACATTTTCTAGTTATGGCAAGCTAAAAAAAAGTGGAAATTGTGAGTAAAAATATTTTTAGAAGTCATACATGTTTACAGAATGTTTTACATCATGGCTGTTACAGCTAATGACATTGACTTTAGACCTAACTCTACTCATTGGTCCTTATAAAGAGACATTTCATGAGCCAGGACAACACTATTTTGTAAAATTATAGACATTGCCATGGATGGATGAACATGAACATGTCACTCTAAACAACTACATTGAAGTATAAAACAAAAAAAATAGCTGCAACTGAATTTAGGTTTCGTAAACCATTCTGAACTGTGTTTGGGAAGGACAGTGGGAATATAACTATTGCCTTCTGATCTTCCAGGTTTAGACTGGAGCTGCTCGATGGGGTAAAATGTGCACTACTTTTGCAACTGTGGTGAGAAGCTCTCAATGTGATCAGTGTAAGAATATCTGCTGAAGACAGAACTCACATGACACAGAATCTGTTACAGAATTAGCAACTGTTCACACTGCCACACACATCTGCATTTGAATCATTCACAGACGGAGATTTTAATAGATTAAAATATTTTAGATCTGTATCTTTTTTATGTAACAGAGGGATACAGTTTATTGAGCAATGTAAGCTGATATAATGAGCTTGGAACTATATTTGATCTCCTTAAACTAATCAACTTCAAATTGCTTTCATTTCTGTAATTTCCTCTGCATTCTGTGCCTTGCCAAAACCCTGTGCCTTTTTCCTCTGACTGGGCGCATTACGCTTTTTAAAGGGGTCATATAATGCTACATGCACTTTTACAAGTTGTTTGAACTGAAATGTGTCTGTACACAACCACCCTATAATCAGTGCTTGAAGTGGAAAAAAAGAAGTGCTGGTACTCACCCGACCCCCCCCCCCCCCCAACACACACACCCTTATTTAATTATTTATGAATTTACTTATTTATAATAAATAAGTACTTTTTAATAATTCACAATGTATGTATATTGCCACAATCAATCAATCAATCAATAATTAAATAAAAGTTTTCAATACAAATTAGCACAAGTTAAGCTGCAATATCAAACAGGACCACCGGGAGACGCCAAAGACCACTAAATCGCCTGCCTTTAATATATGGTTCCATTCAGAATCGCTAAATCTCTGACCACCGCATAATCAGCGTTCATTATAAACACTCTTGCTTTTAAGCCAAATACACGCTGAAAATAATAATTTTACTGACATCTGGACGAAAGTCACTATTCTCTCTGTAATCGCTGATGAAATCGGCCATGTTTTCTCTGCATTATAGTGCTGTTTTGAGCTTACTGTTTGAATTCGTTCACTGGATCCTTGGACTTTCCAGGAGTTTACGGTTTAAAATGATGTGATTGCAAAAGCCTGCTTCTTTTCATTTTAAGATATGATTTTCGTTATAAAGTACTGATTCAAATTAGTAATCAATAATTAATTATTCTTATACAAATCTGCACGTCTTCCCTGACACCGCCTTCCCTTCTCGCGAATCCACACAATAGTCGACTTTAAGCGGCGCTGCGTAGAATGGTCAGTGTATGACATCAAAATACTGCGAGAGCGATAAGAGAGCAGGTGGATCCTATGCTTCGAATGGCTCTCACAGTACTTTGATGTCATACACTGACCATTCTGCGCAGCGCCGCTTAAAGTCGAACGCGCCTAATGAAGTAGACTGATTCTGCTTGTGTTCATTCACGTGATGGGTCGAGATGAGAGGTGATCCCGCCTGGGTAGTGTGCTTTACATAGTTTCTATATAATTTCTAATCATATATGGGATCATATAGCCTAATCACCTAGACACTGACGATTTTACTCTGAGTACCGCCAACATGTCAGAAGTGCCGGTACACACAAAAAAGTGCAGGTTAAACCCCCAATTTCATTGTTTTTTTATTATAATACAGCAGAGCGTATTGGTGTAGACGTTTGCGCATAAAGGGTTAAATTGGGGGTTAAGACTTACGGTCTTAAAATGTATTTATTTTTTTACATTTAAACTTAGACCACATTATTAGATTAATTCAATTCAAGATTATTTGTATAGCGCTTTTTACGATACAATCGTTGCAAAGCAACTTCACAGGAAATTAAGTTTCTAAAATAGATTTATATCGTAGAAACTCAATATAATTAACTTATGGCAAAATTTGGTTAATTCAGTATAATCGCTGATGGTTGGCTTCCTCTGAGGTCCTCCGAGGGATTGGCATCATCTCTTCTCAGGTGTTCGGTCATCTCAGATCATTTAAGGGTTGGATCCGGACTGAAGCTTGTGTAATTCCTAGTTACCACTGGATTTTATATTAATGCTTTGATAAAGAGATGTGTCTTTAATCTAGATTTAAATAGAGAGAGTGTGTCTGAACCCCGGACGCTATCAGGAAGGCTATTCCAGAGTTTGGGAGCCAAATATGAAAAAGCTCTACCTCCTTTAGTGGACTTTGCTATCCTAGGTACTACCAAGAGTCCAGAGTTTTGTGACCTTAGGGAGCGGGTTGGATTGTAGCGTGATAGAAGATTAGTTAGGTACGCAGGAACCTGTCATGAGTCCAGGCACGGTGTTCCTCCCTCTCACCACCCGATGTCGCCATCTCCCTTCTTCCTGGACTCATTTCCCTAAACTCCATACACCTGTCACTCATCACACCCTCAGCTGTTCCCCATTATCAGTGTCTTTATATTCCCTTCTCACTCACCACTCTGCCTGGCTATATTGTATTCATGCATGATTGTTGTTAATGTCGAGTCATCTGTTCCATGCTCTCTAGGACACCAGCACTGTGTTGCCGTCTGTGGTGTCCCGTTTTGTATCTTGTTTTTGTTTTTTGCCTTGTTGGCCTTTTTGTTTATTAAATAGTGTGCTTACCTGCATTTGGACCCAGACCTCTGTTTTACGGTGATTGCTCTCACCCCTCCATGACAGAACCATTTAGGGCTTTATAGGCAAGCAATAATATTTTGTAACTGATAATGAACTTAATATGTAGCCAGTGCAGAGACTGTTAAATTGGGGTAAAATGATCATATTTTCTTTACCTGGTAAGGACTCTAGCCGCAGCATTTTGTACTATCTGTAGCTTGTTTATTGAAGATGCAGGACAACCACCTAGCAGTGCATTACAATAGTCCAGTCTGGAGGTCACTCATGAATGCACAAAGTAGCTTTTCTGCATCAGAAACAGTTAACATGTTCCGTAGCTTGGCAATGTTTCTAAGATGGAAGAATGCTGTTTTTGTAACATGGGAAATATGATTTTCAAAAGATAGGTTGCTGTCTAATATAACACCCAGATTTTTGACTGTAGAGGAAGTAACAGTACATCCGTCTAGTTGCAAATTGTGATCCAAGAGATTCTGTGTACTGTTTTTTTGGTCCAATAAGTAATATCTCTGTCTTATCTGAATTTAATAGGAGAAAATTATTGGTCATCCAATCTTTAAAAATTTTTAACACACTCTGTTAGCTTAGATAGTTTAGAAGTTTCATCTGGTCTTTGGCTTCATGAATACACATAAATGATAATACACATAACATTTTATTTTTTATATAATATATAATATAATTTAATATATTTTTTTATATATTTATTTGGCATTTAGTTTTTATGTCATTTATTTGATAGTAATATATCCATTATTTATTTTAAATGGTAGAAAACCCTGTTTCAAAATAAAGCACTTTCTGGCTGTGGTGACGAGCAGTTTTGTGGTGCTTGGAATTCTTCATAATTAATAAAAAACAAATACTGCCACATTGATGGCTCAAGAAGGTGCGATTATTCAAATAACACATTGTTTAATTTTTACAAATTAAAAAAAATTTAACCAAGTGTTTTTCAAGTGTAATATTTCTTTTAAGGCTAGGGACAGAAAAATTGAAATTTCCATAGAATGACCCCTTTATATTTTAGGCTATATATGGGTGGCTATGTTACAGCTCCCCTTTGAAGCTCTTGTGCTTTTCTCCTTTTCCATCTCTCCAATCCTATTCTGCTCACAGGTGATTGGAGATTAGTTTTGTTCCCAATTTTGTTGTAAGTTGCTAATTTTTGTAAAGTACCTTCTGTTTTAGCTTTTCAGATAAAAGGGTGGTTTCAGTTTAATATGTTACAGGCTCATTTATTGATAATAAATCATTGATAATAAATAATATTGATGATAATAAATCGTCAAAAAAAATATTGGGCTTGTTTTTGAAGCTGCGGTTGCTTATTTGTCTCGTGAAAGTTGGCAACTGTGCTGGTGTCTTACCTCAGACCCGCCCTGAGTGAGCTGTCATCAGTTGTTTCTCCGCCGGAGCAGATGTAGACAAGAATGACTCCTAAGCAATTGAGGGGTTTTGTTGTTGGATGTAATAATGAACATAGTAGTAACTTTAGTCGTTTACTCCCGTCATCTGAGCGGCTGAAGAGGATTACGTTTGGTTTTGAAGGGAATGCGCCCTCAATCTACCTAAATGCGTCTATGTTCGCGCAAATCATCCGTGATCCATCTACAGAAGAAGTCAGTACAAGGTTTTTTTAAATGAATCTTTGCAAACCGCCTTTCCTAATAATGTGCTAATTAGTAAGTTTCACGATGAATGGATGAATGCGGCTGAAGTAAACAGTCCCTCAGAGAGCGGCTCGGAAGAGAGGGGCGGGGTCAGCAGAGCTCTTTCTCATTTAAAGGAGAATGACACAATACGGCTTGCTCTGAAAAGAGCTGTTTTGAGAGACTAAAAAAAATGTTTTTTACACTAACAATGAAACATTTTAACCAAACGATGTTACAAACTTTTCATTGAGACCCTAAAGAATAATATCAACTTGTGGAAAATGGGCATTATATGACCCCTTTAATGTTAAACTGAATGTGTTTTCTGTTTTATTTGGAAGTCTTGAAGGAGTAGTTCACAAAAAAATAATTTTTTTTTTAAATTAACTCACCAGCAGACCATCCAAGACCTAGATGAGTTTGTTTCTTCATCAGAACAAATTTGGAGAAATTTAGTTTATCACCAGTGTACCCTGTGCATTGAATGGGTGCCGTCAGAATGAGAGTCCAAACAGCTGATAAAAACACCACAAGTAATCCACATGACTCAAATCCATCATCTAATGTTAATGAATTGAAAAGCGGGGTGTTTGTAAGAAACAAATCCATCATTAAGGCATTTTAACTTTAAACTGTTGCTTCTTGACTAAATATCCATGAGTCCATTATAATGCTTCCTCCAGTGAAACCAAAATCCACCAACATATTTATTTAGAAATGTTTTGGATTTTTAAGCTTTGTAAACCGTGCATTTCTCTCCTTATTCAGATTAGATTAGTTTTTTCACTGGAGAAAGCGATACATGAAGAGAGGACTCATATTTTAGCTTGAAGCAATGGTTTGAAGTTTAAAACAGTTTAATGATGGATTTGTGTCAAATACACAGCTTTTCGCTTTACAAGACTTTAATTGATGGACTGGAGGGTGAGTAAATTTCAAGCAAATTTTCATATTTGAGTGAACTACCTCTTTAACTGGTCAAAAAGGTTGCAGGTTTACAACAGCCAAAATAATTTCATGATCCTCAGTTCCTAACGAATTGCAGTTTTGAATGATCAACACCTTTTACCAGTAAAGTTTAAAAGAAAAAAGTCAGCGAATGAAAGAATGTAAGTGTACGTGAAAGGGGATTTCTACAGCTTTCCAGCAGCCAATCTCAGATCCCTGGAAAACCGCTCAAATCCACAGGGAGAGTTAAGTGAAAAAAAGTTTCAACAACTGACAGGAATGGTTAATCTCTTTTCATGTGCCGCTGATCTCTGCAGAAACACTTCACAGTAGCAGGCCTTTTGAATTTCAAGACAAAAGGTGAAATTTTAGAGGATGTGAGGTGTGAAAATATCTTTGAAACACAGTGAACAGCTGGCCATAATTAATCCCAGGATATTCTCTCTCACTCAGGCTCTTTGTCTTGATTAGGCAATCATGAGAGGTAAATAATGAGCGCATGCAAATTAAGGCTTTTACAATGCCAGGATGAATTGTGTGGCTTTCATGGAAGTGTGGTCGTCTTTACACAGATTCAGCACCTCCTGGGGAAAAAAAACTACTAACTACAAAGCGGCTCCCACATACTCGAGCCCAAAACCATAAATCTCTTCCCCCTGGCCCTCTTCCAGTTTTCCAGCTCAGGACTGCAGGTATTGCAGTTTAAAGACTTTTAAATGTAGGTTTCTCTAAAGTTGTATGTCCTCCAAAATATGTATATTATAAATAGCATTTAATGTTTTAACATGATTTGCCATGGGACAACTATTACACAGCGTACCATATTTCCTGATGCGTTCTAAGGCTCACCCCTTCAAATCTCATATTACAATAACACAGCTAAGTGGTTAAAAATTTTTTATGGCAATCAATAAACGTTTAATATTTGAAATAAAATATTTGAATATTTGATACATTAAATCACAAATAAGATTATTTTTCAGAAATCATTACAATATAACGAATCGGTGCTCAAGAAACATTTCTTATTATTATTCATTTTGAAAAGAGTTGTGCTGCGTAATATTTTTATATTACCATTATATTACCATTACCATACTACCATTCTGAAATTTTGGTAAGCAAGTTTTTAAATAATAATAATAAACTTTTATCCAACAAGGATGCATTAAATTGATCAACAGTAAAGACAATTATAATGTTACAAAATATTTCTATTTTAAATAAATGCTGTTCTTTTTAAATTAATTTAATTCATTAAAGAATTAAAGAAAAAGTTTTCACAAACATATTAAGCAGCAAAAAAAAGGTTTATAATAATAACCATTATTAGTAATTGAGCACCAATAACAATTGATGATAACTGACCATCAAATATTAGTAAATATCAGTATTAAAGTATCAGTATCAGTATTTGGTGAGCATAAAAGACGTCTTTCAAAAACATTCAAATATTGACCGATAGTGTGTGTCAAAATTTATTTGCAGTACATCTATCTATCTATCCATCCATCCAACTATATACACACATACACACGCAGATGTCCTCACTGTACAGATCATAATAATAATTTGTTACATTTATATAGCGCTTTTCTGGGTACTCAAAGCGCTTTACATAGAAGGGGGGAATCTCCTCAACCACCACCAATGTGCAGCATCCACCTGAACGATGCGACGACAGCCATATTGCGCCAGAACACCCATCACACACCAGCTTATTGGTGGAGAGAAGACAAAGTGATGAAGCCTATCGGTGTATGGGGATTATTAGGATGTTCTCATCGAACATTCAGATGCAAAAGCATCCAGTTGTTTTACTATTAGAAACTAACCCTTCCAATATGTATGTATAAAAAGGCAAGCTTCTTTGCTTCTTTGTTCAAAAGATGCTTCTGAAGGAGAGCAGAGGACTGGGACAGGCTAGAGGTTAACTGAGGACTCGAGTGATCCTGGAGAGATGCTGTTCTTAGGACAGCTCCTACAGGCTGCTTTGACAGAAATAACAGACCAGTGCAAATAATAGCTCAGGACAAAAAGGGCGAATGTTACTTCTCCAATTGATAGAATGGGTTTGCAACAATCATTGCCAAATGAAAGGAGGTCAATGAAATTGTATTTTTCAGTAAAACGGCTAGTCATCTCATTGCAACAGCTTCTGCCCTGTCTGGCTCAGTACACACTTGATTGAGCAGTTGATGATCCATTCCTTCATTTATCCAGTCAAACTCAGTGTAAAGGATGAGAACTAGTAAGTGGAGACATACTTAGAACCGGTCCATTAATGCCTCTGGCTTGTTGCCCAGGTCAAGTAAATGGACAGGACAAATGTATGCCGAAAAGAGGTTCAGACGGCAGTGAATACAGAACATTCACACAAAGTATTATGAACTCTTTCTTTTTTTAAAAAGATAAAAAAATCCCATTGATTGCAGAGACAAAGAAGCTGCTGGTGGAGAAAATGTGGGTCCCCACGTGCTGACCCAAGTGCAAGGGTTGACAGGTCTGTGGTCACATAGTTCAGCCACAGCAGAATTGGGACATTTCAGTTTGGTTAATTAGTGCCCCTGCCCTGGACGTTCCCCAAAAGAGGCTCAGATGCCAATGTGCTCAACGTGTCCTTTCATTGCTTTCTGTGTGAATATATAAGTCTATCTGTTTGTCTGTACATTTTAGATTTCTGTACTTAAAAGATAAACTGTTTAGAGAATCTCAGACATTTATGATATACATTACACTTCAGCTATAAGTGTTGGCTAAATGAATATTCTTCAGTCCATAATTCATGTTGCAGATATTCAATAAAGTATTTCAAAAGCAGTCGTTTTGCATTTCATGAATAGACTTTTATACTGTGCAGCCATTGTAAAGATTACTTTGCTAAAGTCTTTGAATACACGTTTGTACAACCTGTCTGTGAAACTATATGGCAATGTTATCAAAACGAATGAAGCTTGATAAGATGAGCTCAAAAAACAGCTGCATGTATTAGCTTGTTCATCATGCATGTCTAAGCAGTGCATATTTATTTGTGAGCCTATTTTTGCCACACTTACCATGCTGAACACAACAGAAAGTAACTTGAAAATCCATGCATTACATTACAAGCAACATAAAGCAACATAAACAAATTGGACTGAACTACTCACTCACTGTTTAAAAGAAGACATCAGCAAGGTCTACACGCAGTGGCAAACCCACAAACATCTTGCTATTCAGTAAATCTGACTGAATCTAGATGATTCACTTAATATGTAGATTCTGGGGTTTGGGGGTTTTGGATTTGTAAATTAATTATCATTTGGATGTAAATACATTCCACTCCCTTATGTAGACTGCCATATGACTTCACAAGCAAGCTGTCTGTCTACAAAAACATTTAATAATAATTACAACAATTTCTCTACTGCTTGCTGTTTGACCTGACAATCAACATCATGATCCTGTCGTCTCATTAATCATGGGAGTATCACTCATTGTAAATTGCTGTCATGAACTAATAACAAGGGAGTGCCTGTCCACTGTCTGGAGAACCTCATTAAATGTTCATTCCGAATCTGCATCTGTGGGACAGAAACGCTTTAGACATTTGGGAAGACCTGTGCTATGTGATAGACGACGCACGGGATATATTAATCAACAGTTGTGTCTCTGTGGTGTCATTCGCTTGGCTGTGCTCATACCTGAAGGGCAGTTCTTCACAAACCACACCAACACTCAGAGTCATTATCCACTGAACTCTCACAAGGATGCATTTGGAGCAATGTTGCACTCAGTTTAGTCAAATTAACTAAAGTCAGTTAATAAATGCTTTTTTTCCTAATTGTTATGCGTGCAAATCTTATCCCTCATTTTGACCTTTCAACCTCACATTCCACTGACTCAGTCAGATGCCTTAATGTGAATAGCCATTCATTTTCAGAAGCTAATTCTTTAGAAAACTGGGAAACTATTCTCCACTTTCAAGTTTCTCCAGCTGCATACAACCTTAACATGATAGATGAAGGTTCAGCATTAGTAAATATTAATAATCTTCTATTCCACTCTTAAAACTGTTCTGCTCCCTTTTGACACATAATTAAATATCCATAAAAAAGATGAATCAATACAGTATATTATGTACTTTGGGGCCAGTGTCAGTCAGTTTAAGAAATTAATACTTTTATTTAGCAAGGACATTAAATCAATTTTTTTTTTTTTTTGAACATCTATGCATCATAGAAAAACATATCATGGTTTCCATGATAACATTAATTAGCACAACTATTTATAACATTGGTAATAATAATAAATATGTATTGAGCTCCAAGTCAGCATTACAATGGACCTTTTTCACATTTCCATGGGAGAGCAGCGGCATAATATAAGTTTTTGTACTGTGTTTATTTATTATGTATATATAGGTACACACACGTATTATTATATATATACATAACATATACTGAAATATACACAGTATTTATACAGTATATACATAATAAATATACATCAGTACACATACACATATAAATACAGATACAGCACAAAGAATTAGATTATAAAATGTACAGCACAAAAAAAATTGAATTAACTTAATTTGAATAGTGCAGAATTCTCCATGATCAACTGTATAGAACTGAACTGAAAAGTGAAACCCTGAAAAAATGTGGAAAAAGCCTAGACATTGTGGATTTATATTTCTGTCCATTCAAAAGTAGCAAGCACAGATTATTTCACATACATATGTTAGAAAATAATTGTAATATACAGCGCTGCTTATGGATATCTAATCAAGTGCCTCAAACACTACCTCTGTCAGTGCAGGAAAAAAGGAGTTGCCTGATCCTTCTTCTTTATCAGAAATATCAACAACTCTTGTCCAAGGTAAATTGGGTGTGCATGAATACAAACTTCCCCAGGAGGTGTGTTAGTGTTGTTCTTAGTGTTGCACATTGGTTTAGAATGGCAAAATCCTCACATTATCACCAAACAGAAACGCCTTTTGATTGTCTTGCCAGGAACAGGATGAAAGTGCATGCTTGACTGCAAGATAAGTCCACCAAACATGGTTACATCATCAAAATAAAGATATAAAAAGAAATGTAGGAAATCTATTCAATAACATTTCATTCGTTTGTTCAACTTTTCATTCATATAAACTTTACAACTTGTCAAGTAGGCTGCAGACTGTTACATGTGATCATCATAGATAAAATATTGCCTTTAAAATGCCTTCATTCCTCAATATCTGCTGGATTAAGTGTTTTACTGACCTCCGCATATTTCATTTAATACACTCATCAAAATCCCTTTGTTCCATTTATGGCCTTTACAAGCTGTATGAATGCATACGGCACACTAATGAAACACGCGTTACAGAGTTATTGTTTCTTTTAAGTAAAATGTGTCTAAAAGTGTAACACAGAGTGTTTGTTAGTATTACATTGTGGGCTGTGCTAAATTAATCAAGATGTGAAATGTTGTTGATAACAAGACAAAGTGGACAGACCACCAGTATTATATAACACCAGAGCCATTATACGCAAGTTTGGCCATTTCTCTGGCAGCCATATTAAGATCCCAAACGTGTTATGTAAAAGTTACTAAACTATTATTTGATCTGCAGAGATCCAGCTATTTTTTTTTGTTTGGAAAAATTCCTGCATGACCCCATCTCTCGTTTGCCACACAGATGACAACAAACAGGTTTAGAAGCCGAATGTTTTCATCAGCTATTCACACAACCGATTGCTACCTCTGATCCAGACTTGGCAGGGAGGAAGAACCGGCATCTAATTTGGCTCGAGTCCTAATTGGTCTAAAAATACACGTATTGTCATCGATCAATTAATCTGTTAACACATACATTCTTTCTTTTCACAACTGTGTTTATGAAACAGCATTCCCCATCAAAAGGATGGCATTTCTAGGGTGCATTGTTTAATCTGAGAATAAAGGTTTGCTTGTGAAGTGGAAAAAAGGAAGTTATATATCTCAGTCACGAGTTTGGGATTTCATCCCAGCCCTCACGAAGGACAGCGTAAAGTTGTTCAAGAAACTTTTTCAATTGTGTCACCCACACCTGCAGAAATCAATCCGGATGTGCTCAGAAAACAAATTAGTGAAATATCCTCATAATACCCTAAAGCTCAAACAGGTGTGTTTAGATCTATCCTCTTACGACTGGTATAAAAAAACAACCAGCTGTTTTTTATGTTGTGAGAGATCAGACAAAGGAAGAAGATAATTCCACTCTAAGGAATATTCAAGTCATTATCTTAATCAGTCTGCTGCACTCTTCCCAGAATTCAACTCTCAGAAATCTATCTGATATCACACGGATGCTATGTTACTTCACATAAATGTTCGTAAGAATGTTAAGTAAATGTGGGAGGAAATTCAGATGCTATCTGGCAGAATGATGATTGACGCTAGCATTACGTGTTATGAGACCATGTTGAATGATTGAAGGAAACAAGAAGATTTAATTCTCACAGCATCTGTGAAAAGTTCTCCAGGGTCAAATAAAAAATTAGAGGCTCTGCACAGCTGCCAAAAAAATAAAAATATGTGACGACAAAGCCTAGAAGTGGATTAACTCAAAAACGTTTCAGTCTGCTGAACTTTTGAAGGATGCAGGTGCAAGCTACTCACCTGAGATCTGTCACTGCCTTGAACGCTTCCAATTCCTGTAACAGATTCCCTGAGCTCCCAAATTCATTAAGATTCCACAAACAACCGCACCATTCATCATGATTCCTTACTTTCCTCTGAAACTAAGATGAATGAGCATGCTACACATGTAGTTATTTAAGTACACTGTACCATTTTCCCATTCAACAAATTCTAAGAAAGATGAAACATTATATCAAAGACTGAGAAACGGTTTAGAGATGGCTCTTCATTTTCATGCCAATGAGTCCTGAATTGTTCATAGTGTCCCAAACAGTTGTGGCATAAAGAATTACAATGAAGCAGCCAGAGACAAGCGGGTGCAAATAGCATGTGACCAACAAAGCATGAAGCCAAATGACAAGATTTGATTATTAGAGCATGAGTATACCAATGCTGAGAGATTCTGAACTCTAGATAACTCTGCGTGGAGGTACTGCTCAGGCCTTTGATGTCCCGAGACCAATGGCATGTCCCAACAAGGAACAAGTCAATCTCTAACACATTCCCAAACAACTGACCTCAAGTTTGGTCCATGAGCTTGTGCCAATGTATCCCCAAAATATTAATGAACAAGCCTGACATGGCTTTAATAATAGAATATAAATAGAATAAATATTTGAGACATGGCCACTTGAACAGTTAGCAGGATCTTCTCCTTGATGTGCCAAATTGCCAAGAACAAGTTTTTCTTGGATCTTACTGAAAGTTGGAAAGGATCTTCACTATTGCAGCTGACTTTAAGTTTTGGATCTAAAGACATTAACAAATTCCAAACTGACAGAGGATAGACACTGGTCCAGAAAAACAGATTGAGCTTTTCTTTAGCACAACTAAAGCAAAGATGACCTCTAGAGACTCAGAAGCAAAGTGCACATGAGTCTTATATTTTTTGCAGACTAGTAAAATATATATTTCAGCAGCTTGAAATTGTTTATACAACAAATCAATGAACAATAAGTTAATATAAAATATATATTTTTACACAGTACTGCAGTTACTTTGTCTATTTCCGATCTGCCAATGAAAATAGATTCAAACAAACTCACAGAAGAATGAAAAGAACTGTGTTTTGAAAGAATCGTTTGATTGAAAAATTCAATGACTGAGTATGCTATATCAGAATATGCATACTTCCCTATCTTCAGCAAGATACTTAAGTGCACATCCAATGGACACTTTGGACACAAGTATTTCTGGTAGGTTATATAACAATTACAACAGGACAAATTTAGTAAATTCGAATTACATTTTCACTATATAGAACATACTTTTTAAGGGTTGCAAAGTAGGCCTAATTATATATTCAAAAATAAATACCTACTCAGTGCTGTTTTCCGACGCAGCATGTCATTTCTTGAATAAATTGCGCAATTTTAGACAGCCAGTAAGTTCCTGAGTGAATTAGCATCTTGAAAGAATCGGTTGAATGAATGATTCACTCGTACAGATGGTCATCTATTATCACCTATGGATGGACTGTATATCAGCACTCATGGAATGCAGCTGGCCAATCAAATTCAAGGAGCAAAACTAAATGTGGTATAAAATGTTTTTTTCACGCCTTTTGTTTCGAGTACTCTCATCATAACAAGAACATACAAGGCTTCGGGGGTATTTTTATGACTGCAACAATAACAGTAAACAAAGAAAATTGTAGAAGTGACCAGACTTCCAGTGGGTGGATGATGGAAGGGCAGTTGAGGTGGGACAAAGTTAGTCTGGGAACTCAGTAAACATGGGAATCGGAGGGCTAGAACATGAGCAAAATCTAGGGTGTGAAGAAATAGGTCACCTGCCTTGGAGACTTAAGTGGGAACACGGTTCATCTGAGTGCCACATTGTTTCTCTATGAGATGGTCTATGCCTTTAGTGACACAGTTTTGTTCCATAAAACATTTTGTTCCTCATGTTTCGCAGACAAAAGCATGCCTCATGTTCCAGTCTGTATTTTTGGTGTGCATGTACTTGCTTGTTAATTTGACTCAATTTTCAGGCTATTCCAGTCAAGCCTGCATCTGATCTTTAGCCCACTAATGGTCATCATTGTCTTTCTCAGGCAGGACAAAAACACTGCTGTTGGGCAGCCAATCTAATATGAGTTGAGAAATTTCTAACACTGAAAAATAATCTAAAAACAGCATCCAAATGAACTAACATCATGATTTACGTTGATTTACAACTTATATTATTTTCCTAAATGACTTAGTAGTGACAATTAGAAAATTCTAATGCCAAGTATTCTCACTGCAGCCGTTAGCGGAAGTTCCCAAATGTAATGTTTCAAGCTGTAGATTGCCCTTTAAGGCCACACTTTCTCTGTATACTGATTTCCAAATTAAATAATAGCAAAACCAAACACTGCTCCACCGATGACACTTTGACACAAGAGCTTTGAAATGAACAAAATAATGTATTAAAAGAAAACATGCTTGAGAACTCAATCCATCAGCAGTTCTGAATCAGAACTCTAGTGCTGTTGGAAATTCCTCCTCAATAAACCTCTTATCCTCTCAGCACAAAATTGTGTCTTTGATGAATTATGATCTGTTTTCAAGAGCACAGCTAATAAAACACGGACGTGACCTCAACAGAGGACTATTCACAACAACAGGACCCCTGCCCCCTTCCACACAGAGAGTGTAGGGATTGTTTTCATGTTATTTGTGCTTTGCTATAGTGAAAGGATTCGCTATACACATGAATCTGCGCATTCCTTTATTTTCTAATAAGACTATGTAAAAAGTAATGGTTACACTGGCCTCTACTGACAGCTGAAGAGAAACAACCGCGCGCACACACGCACACGCACACACACACACACAACGTGTTGATTTTGATTTACTTAAAAAAAATCATTCAGAAATACTAGTGAATTTCATAAATAGTTAAAACGGAAAGAACACATGACATTAAAATAAAAAGTATAAAAACTAAATAGTATATTCTTTAAATATTATTACATTTAGCAGACGCTTTTATCCAAAGCGACTTACAGTGCATTCAGGCTATACATTTGTATTGTCAGTATATGTGTTCCCTGGGAATCGAACCCACAACCTTTGCGCTGCTAATGCAATGCTCTACCATTGAGCCACAGGAACACGTTTCCACAGTAACACAGGAAATATACCTCAATAGTCTTTGTTTTATTTACAACTTATATATTTTTTACATTGAAGAAAATTAAGCACAGTGATATGGCTCTCACACATATCTTAGTAATACATAAAGAGATATAAACACTGCTTTCAATAAATTAAATATATATTTTAATCCCATTCTTCCCAGGGTGTGAGCTCTTATATATTTGATACAGGTATGGACAAATTTATAGGCTATTTTTTTGTTGGTATGCAATATAGACAAATTGTAGAGAAAAGCACATGCAGAGGAGTGAAATTAGAGAAAATTAGACTAAAACTGTAGCTCATGTATGTAAGGAAGGCTAACATTTACACATTTATCTCCCAGATGGGCTACAAATATAAACAGCTGAAAAGTCCAACATGTATTTCCATGCAGGTTTTGTGCTAGTGGATCAGTCAATTGGTTCATGAACAAACCAAAAACTAATAAATAAATACAATTCTAAAACATTTCTCATTATATTGACAACCGCAAGGAATGGGTTTGATCCAAAGCAGGGAATGTATAAACTGATACAAAATAAGGCTCAACATTAAATAATAATAATAAAAAAACACTAAAACATATGCCCAAGTGTTTGCACCGGTTTTCTTTGTTTTACTAATACTTGAGGCAACGAGTGTCTGAACTACACTGAAACTTTTCTTAAATGGATGGCGTGTATTGGTACTTTCGATGATCAAACGCGCTTCACGCGCCATGAGAATAGGCGGCAGTACCGAGTCTTTCACTGACTGTTACATTCAAATGATAATCACCGAGAGGCGGTTCTTGTTCCGGGTCGTGCTGTTTTGTTATGCTAAGTGAAAAACGGGTTTAAGAGCGTCACGTTATAAATACACTCGTTTTGAGGTTTGGGAAACAGATCAGGACGCGATGCAAAGACCACAGTTTCGCCATCCCCGCCCGGGCTCTGGTCCGCGGGCCGCAGGCTTCCGAAGCCCGCCTCCGGCCTTCGACAGGACAGGGAGTATGTTTCCATCGCCTCCGTGGGCATTTTCAACCCCACCGCCGCCGTTTGGACCTAGATTTGGACAGTGTTCTCCCAATACCCCACCGAGAGAGTTTGGTGGTAACAGAGGCGGCGGCGGCAGTGGTGGTGGAAAGTATTTTAACGGTCAGTCTCCGGCTCACACACCGCGCAGATCGAGCCCCAGTCCCCGCGGCGCACCGTTCAGACGCTCGCCGTATGAGAGTCCCAGACAACACTCTGGATATCAGGTAGTTCACTCGCGTTCAGAATTAAAATTAAAAATTCAATTCAAATTAAAATACAAATGCGTAGTTTGAGTTTTACAATTTGTTGTGCTGTAATTTAACTTATCTTCGGTATTTTGCTGCTCTAATCCGAGTTAGTTTCTGCGAACCATGTGCGTTTGTTTGTTGTTGTTTTAGGACACTACTATACAATCTGTGAGTAACTGTGGTCGTTTTAACGTCTTTCTGCATGACAATTTTCTCCTTAAGGGTTCACCACGGACATCTACACCGTTTGGGTCAGCGCATGGCAGGGAGAGAGGGACAAATGATATGGGAAAATATTACAAACCATCAATGCTCCAAGATCCCTGGGCTGACCTACAGCCCATCTCAGTTACACAAACTCAGTCTAAATGCAACTCCAAACAAACCAATACCAGTAGACAAGGGAGGTACTACAATTAAAAATGTATCTAACTTCAGTGAAGGAAAAGTCACTGAACAGTCCTTTTTTATTTAGTGCACTAGTAGTGTGCTAATTTTTAAAGTCAAGCGGAGCCAGCCGAACACATGGACCTGAGGCAGGATTCACCAGCAATAATTCTTGAGAAACTGACTAAACAACATTTTCTAAAATCATATGTACTTGCTTGTATAAAGAGACATTCTCTTTTACTTTTATATCAGCACCTCAACGACAGGATCACAAAATGGTGTGCAATTGTAACTGGCAGCCTATTCATAGTAGTTTGCCATCTCTGGCCCACTCCCATGGAGTTTGCAAATCCTTCATTGAATTCAGAGGAATATGTCGTCAAGCTCAAAATGCAGTCTAACAAAAGATGTCTGATCAACACATCCATCTACCTCTCAATATTGACTGTGCTGTTAACTAGAACAGGTCAGGTCAAGTATTTGTAAGTTTGGCTCCTTTAGTAATTTTCTATGGACTGTTTATTTTGTTTTATTTTTGGTGACTTTTGATTTTATCACAGTCTATGATCATTTCTTTTTTGTATATATATATATATAAAAACATAGACTGGCTACAGACATTGTAATCATAAACAGCCCACAAATAACTATTGTTGAATTATAAGCCAAATATAATTAAAAGTTGTAATGCAATGCAGTCCTTGTCAAAAAAACATTGCACATTGAAATCTGTTAAGCTTTATTTACTAAAACCATGTCTAATATCTTCACAATTTATCTTACTATGGATAATGTAGATAAAACACCATAACATTACTACACATCTCTGTAAGTAGTAATTCAGTCTTCTCTGTAGGCATTACGTTTTTGCTGTATACCATATGAATCTCATATTGGAGGTCTACAAAAATAGATTTTATTAATGTAACAGAAACATAACATTTTACTTTTAAGTTCAGTATGCTTAAATGTTTGCATTTCATTTTCATTCAACATTCATATCACCATAATTCCTGTTGAAATATTACATTACATCAGAGCTGTCAGTTTTCTTTGTATTGGTTGTCTGCTAGTTCTTTTGATAAAGCTTATTATTTGCCCTTACCCTAATTTGATTCAGATTTCTGCATGTTAAGCGTTTTGCCAAGAGACGCCCAAAATAATGGAAGTGTATCTAAATGTATAAGAAAGACTCAAACAATAGAGGCTTATATTAAAATGTCTTGTATTGTAAACTTTTTTTTTTTGCGCTCAGACACCTTTTAAAGTAATAAGGGGTCTCTTGAGGCATCCGCTGTTATGTCAGCATCATTGCCACATGGCACGCTTACCGCACAAACAAACCAATCAAGAGCTTGTTGAGGGATAGTAACCAAATGTGACTGACTAAACAAAGGGAAAGAAAAGTTGAATATGCCACAGTACACACAAAGATTTGGGTAAAGACAGTCACAGAGTTAACATTTAAAAGTAACAGTGTAGTTTTGGCTGCAAAAGAAAAATCGGTAAATAAACTGAACCTCACATTTATTTACACATGGATGTGCTGATTCAAAACCATTCATCAAGGGTGACAATTCTGGTTTACTCCAGATCTGCAGGTGTCTGAAAAGACTGTTCAGAGTTTCTTAGTTTTAGAATGAGTGAGTATGATTTCACAATATACTCTTCCCCTTAGAACTAAAATTAAGAACATTTTAATTTAGAATAGAAAACATAATTACACAGCACAAACTTAGCAAGAAATATTCAGCTGCATATAAGTTGTAATAAAGGACACACACAATTCAGTCTGTGTAATAAAACATTCCAACCTGTTTTCACAGTTAAGTCAACTCAAGCTAAATTACGTTCTCATTTCAAATGACAAAATCTATGTTTGATTTGGGACCCCTAGGTAGCACGAAAAACCTCTAACCTCTGCCGTACACACAGGGATGGGTGAATAAGCCCTTTTAACAACAAATGTTATGTATGTGTGTTTAAGGAGAGATTGGGTTAGGATTAAATTCTAATTAAATTAGAATTAGGATATAAAATGAAATGAAGGACAGTGCCAACTTTTCTGAAATGCATGGGCTTTTACCCTTTTATACTATCTGAAATCAAAGAGGTTTTGGTAAAAGAGCCAATTAAGAATAAACTCCATTGATTCTTACGTTTATTAGCTATGTTTTTAATATAGCATTTGCTTTGGTAATATTTAGCATTGCCTATGTCAGGCAAAGATATACAGCTACACTTTTCTTGTTGAAAATGACCTAAAAGCATTTATGCAGCTTGACACCCAACATTTTAGTATTTTTGTAACATTAAGGCTTTACTGTAGGAAGTAAAACATAATGTTTAAATCCTCAAAACACACCATGAACTTGCTAACAAGTAGTTCGTAGTAGTAGTATTTTTTCTACAGTGTTAGTGTTTAGAAATCAATGTACTCACATTCAACTAAAAGCAACTAAAGTAAACAGAATCCAAGTAGTCAGTGATTATAGTAGTCCGTTCTGGTGTGCTTGAGCTAAGAAATGTTTTTATCTGATATGTCAGACCCTTGACACAGTTTGACATTTCAATGCATATCTGATGTTCTGCCCTTTTATACCCATTGAGAAACAACAACGAGAAAAAACAGACACAGGCTGTAGCCTAGATGTGTTTTAAGGAGATAATTTCCAGCATTTTTGTCTGGAGAGAGATGAAACCTGATGGAGTGTTTTTTGGAAGCAGTGGAAGGGTAGAGAAAAGATGGTAGTGTTATAATGCGACCCAGTCGTTATAAAATGCAACATCTTTCTTGAATTCTCTTTGCCAAACTTTTCCTCTTCTTTTTTCCATTTTTCTCTTTGCCATCTTCCATTTTTCTGGCTCTGATTTCACGCATGAGATCAAAAAACACCTGGAGAGATTATGAAGTTTGTATGAATCATTAGTACTGCTAATACAGAACGATTCATTCTGCTTAGTGGAGGAACAGTTCACTTAAAAATGAAAAACGGTCATAATTTACTCGCCCTCAAGTCATACAAACCTGAACATTC
The DNA here is from genome assembly GCA_027422405.1 of Ptychobarbus kaznakovi. Taxonomy (NCBI): domain Eukaryota; kingdom Metazoa; phylum Chordata; class Actinopteri; order Cypriniformes; family Cyprinidae; genus Ptychobarbus; species Ptychobarbus kaznakovi. The sequence continues at coordinate 15,032,871 of CM049805.1, forward strand.
TTCACAATTTATTTTAAATTCCCATAGAAGACAAAGTAAAACGGGCTTGAAACAACATGTGGGTGAATAAATTACTATTTTCATTTTTGATTTAATTATCCCTAAATCTATCAAATGTAAACCAGTTTTTGTATGGCCTACCTTATCTACGTTGGCTCGGGTTTTGGCAGAAGTCTCGACGTAGCTGACTCCCCACTGATCTGCTCTGGCCTTGGCCTCCTCCACCCCGACTTGCCGTCGGTCCTCCAGGTCTGACTTATTTCCCATCAGCAGGAAAGGTATGTTCTCCTCCTCTTTTACCCGAAGGATCTGTTCTCTGAAGTTTAGAGATACAATTAGAAAACGTTTTGCTGCATGAACATATTTAGCCAAGCTTTTGACTTGTACCCTGCAATACCAGTGTTGCTAATCACCAGTTTTCAAGTCATCTCTCTACCTGAAATCAGCAGTAGCAGCAAAGGATTCAGATTCTGTGATGGAGAAAACGCAGAGAAATCCCTCTCCGCTGCGGAAGTAGTTGTCCCGAATGGCAGCGTAGTCCTCCTGTCCCGCTGTGTCGAGGATGTCGATCTGAACCTCCTCTCCATCCAGAACCACCTTTTTTCTGTAGCTGTCAGCTTTGGTGGGCTCATAGTCTTCCACAAACTTTGAGAGAGATCAGCACAATTATACTTTGTGGTTAACCTCAAAGTACACATGATGTGAAATTCCTAAATATTAAGTCTTACCTCATCATACATAAATTGCAGTGTTAGTGCTGACTTGCCCACGCCACCGCTGCCCACCATTATCACTTTGTGAAGGGCCAAAGCATTCTTGTTAGCAGCCATGGCTTCAAGTAACGAGAGATGGTGGCAATGCAGTGAAGAAGTAGTGAAAAATCAGAGGTAGATGGATGTTAAGGGAAACCTAGAAGGAAGAACTTTGAGAAGAAGAGAGCAGATGATAAAATAATTACTATTAATAACTATTTTAGTCATTCAGGAACAATTACCAATATTCATTACTAATAATATACCTGCACCCTTTCAAGTGAGTCAAACATGTTTGGGGTGTTACTTGTGAATAATCAGCTTGGACTTGTTCCCATCATTCACCCTGTTTATAATGATGATAACTGGCCTACTTTCTTTTTTCGGTCCCCTGAGAAAATGCTAAAACAATGAGGCTTCTCATAAAAGCTAGCATAGCATTTGTTGGTTCCCTTCCTAGCTGACACTGACATCATTGTTTACAAGAGTGAAGCAAAAAACACATACATTTGACAATTCTCTTAAACTGCTGATGGTTCGCCCCCAAATTGTACGTTTTTACACCCTCATGTCATTCCAAACCTGTATGACTTTCTTCTGTGGAAAATAAAATTGTTAACAGTTTTGGTGACCATTGACTTTCATCGTATAGACCAGTGATACTCAAATCTGGCTCGCGAGATCACTTTCCTGCAGAGTTTAGCTCCAACCCTGATCAAACCCACCTACCTGTGATTTTCTAATGATCCTGAAGACATTGATTAGCATGCTAAGGTATGTTTGATCAGGGTTACAGCTAAACTCTGTGGATCTCGCGAGCCAGACTTGAGTATCCCTGGTATAGACAAAAAAACACTGGGACCTTTCACAAAATATCTTTAATGTTCCACAGAAGAATAAAGTCATACAGGTCTTTATATTGTGAGTAAATAACAGAATTTTCATTTTCAGGGTGAATTATACTTTTTAATCTTCCTATCAAATGTAATCAATGTGGAATTAATTGCTTCCATATGTGAGACTATAGGTCATAGGTGTGATGTGATTATATGTAATGAGTATAACATAAAAAAATCTTTAAAAACCTGAAATCATGGGCGGAGTCACTACACAATAATTTAGGATTACTGCTGTTGACTCAAGTGCAGACTGCTAACAGCAGTTGCTATAGGTTTACTCCGTTTACACAGCTCGTCTGGTGTAAATGGAAAGGGTGTGGCATACGTTATGCAGGATCGTTGACTGCTTCCACATGATTGACGCCACATTAACAAGCTTGTTGGCACAAAGCGAGAGAAAACTACTGAATGGAATATTTAAATGAGCACTTGACTAATGGTGCATCACATTTGGTTTTGACTGGTTTTGAACTGGCCGGTAAATATTAGAGTACAGCAATGAAAGGGCCTTTTGTTAATTCATACAGATTGCAAGGTCGGAGGAAACAAGTGAGATATCCAAACGTTGTCTGTAATTATAGCAGTATATTTAACTAATTAGCCTTTCAAAATAGAGCATTATGTCGGAGTATATTGTATGGAAATTATAATTAAATTAACATCTAACATTAAATATTAATTATAGAGATGGATGGATGGATAGGTAGGTAGATAAAGCACAAAGTTGTCCATTTAAGGGAACTGCTTTTGTACCCCAAAAAGCTACAATATTCTGACAGTGTAGATAGCCTATTTTGTAAATAGTTACACAGGTTCCAAAGGCCTTTATATGCAGCAGCAGCATCATTTAAAATCTAAAATATGTGCTGCGAGATTCACTATAATGTAACTGTACATGCCAATATGTTTTACGAACAGGGAGAGGACTGCGGAGGACTTTGGGTCGTGATCTATTCCATTTCATTGAACAACGGCTACAATACATGCGCGTGATATTTGACACCTGTTCCGTTCGTACAGTCCTTTACAGGAAAACAAGACATGCGCGAATATAATTAATTCACTCAATAGAAACCAGTGAGGGAATAAAGTTATTCTAATGCCGGGGTCATTCAAAAAGGGGATCCCGACCATACAGAAAGTGCTCATTGAAACAGCTAACGTTAATGACAGCTGCTGAGCTAGCAGGCTAACTCAGTTTTGTCAAAATGACAAGCACGAGGGGCTGCTGTAGTTCACAAGCACTTGGGGGTAAAATCAGGAGAGATTTTCCTGTTATATTTAAATACTGACAGCGCGCTAACGGCCACTTCCGTGTTTAAGGGAGGATTTGGTTTTAGCACTCCACAGCTAATGTAGAAAATTTACTGCTTGAGAACTTAGTACGTAACGTTAGTGGTTTATCAAACGTCTAATAAAATAAACGAATGGCAGTGTGCTATCACAATAAACGTTATAGAATAGTGTGTACAGATAAGTTACTTACGTTACCAATCGGGCACTTGCGTGGTCGACGTGTTGTTAGCTTTGCTGCTACGAGCTTTGTGCTTGCACTGCTGATGCAGTTTACGATGCTGACCTGAACATGCATCAGATGACTGCTGATCACGGCGGGTGGCTGCACTTAGACAGCTCACGAAGCTGGGCTTGGTCCTCACAGACTACCAGTTTACTTGTGAATAGAAAGACACTGATTTCTTTCATAAATTGCAGTGACTGCTCTAAAATATGAAGCACCAATGTTTCCACGATAAGTGGGTTATGTATATGGATTAACATAAGGCATCATTAGATTCCACATGTCGCTATGCAAAGATTTGGGTTATGTCTCTCGTCAGATGGCTGTTTCATCAAATTTTACAAGTTGGTATGATTCTTTAAATCTTGTGGTCTCTAAAACTTTTCTGAGCTCTGCTCTCTCTCTGTCGATTTGCCAGTGTCTTCTTGTCGATTGATACGTGAACTAACAGAAATTCAGAAAGGTGGAGTACTACAGACATAAACAAACTAAGAATGCATGTTTTGCGACGTTTGCAAATATGTGTGCTCGCTCTAGAGGTCTCCTGAGAGAACTGTACCAGCACCGACACCCCAGAAGAAAATCAGCTTTTTGTGCTTTTTAATAGGCATGTATAGCCTACAATGAAATGGCAATTGCTCACGTTATTATAGTAGTTCAACCCAAAAAATCTAGCAACTAAAACTTCTGTGATTATGAAGTGGACAAATTAGATACCAATCTCTTACTGAAGCCCTGTAGTGAGGTTAGTGAAGGTGAGCTGGACTATCAGATCAGTAACTTTCTAGTTCTATAACTAATAGAACTAAGAAAGGTTATTTTAGTAAGTTATTTTGTGAAATAAAATATTTATCTCAGTCTGAATTGTATTTAATTAGTACTGCACTGTATCATAACAAGAGGCCTCTGCAAATAAATGATACTAGAGATAACTTTACTTTTCTGAGGAACTTTCCCCAATTATTTTTAATCACTTTGTCTCAAGGTCATTTTTTATTGATCTATGAAATCAGTTCTCCTCAAGTTCACACAGTACTTGTAACAGAATAGTTGTCACACAGTAGTTGTCTCATGTGTAGTTTATATTAACAATAAACATCTTTCACCACCAGAAAGTGTCTTATTCTTTTATTCATTTCAAGCAAAGTGTGCTGTCTTTAAAGTAAATATCACTTGTTTTTATGTTAATAAATATAATTGTATTTGAATTACAAATACAAGAACGGTCATGATATATTTTAATATATTTATTTATTTCTAAATATTAAAAAATAACTTTTCTTTTAAAAATATAATCCGGTGTGATTACAAAGCTGAATTTTCAGCAGCCCTTCTATGCTGATTGGTGCTCAAGAAACAATATCAATCTTGATAACTTCTGCTCAATATTCTTGTGTAAACAATGATACATATTTATTTCAGGATTCTTAAATGAATGGAAGGTTCAAACGAACAGCATTTATTTGGAATAGATACACTATAAATGTGTTATACCACAACATAACTTGTCTTCAATGAATCGCAAGGAGATATTCTTCGTGAGGTAAAGCCATTTGAAGAGTGTTTATTTGGTACTCTGGTGAAAATGGATGTAACAAGATTAACTAAGAAAAATCAGGTTTGAGAAAATAAACTAAATTGAAATGTAAAATAACCCTGAGGCATGTAGTCGAGAGATTTGAAAATGAAAGTATGTGCCTCTGTTTAAACACTGTTTTGACACTATATTTTTTTATTAATCATACATTTGGTTAATTTGACATCTCTGCTGGCTTTGCATTGAAATGCATGCTGCATTCGAGGCACTGAGTTTACATAAAGATTGGTAAGTGTCTGTATCCAACCTGCCGTGTAATTTATTTGCAACTATAAATTAGTGCCTCTCATAAGTGTCATTTATAACTTTAACCATCTTCATACAATATATCTCTGTCAATATCTTATACAAAAATCTCCCGACACATATCTCATTTACAGCCCTTCAGTCATATCGGAGTTGCTCTCCATTCTTTCCCCTCAGTGAGTGCACGAGGTTGGTGGATGAACACGCTGTATCGCACACCCTGGTTAGCAGCAGAGCGAACGAATCCGCTATTCGCAGTCATAGTGATGGCCCGCAGGGTGTCCCCTGTCCCAAAGATCATCAGTGATCTACGGTTTACCTTTGAGCTAATAACCATGCGTTGTGTGCGCTCAGACGGCTGATCCGGAACCACTTTGAGCCTGGCTAGCAGCTCCTCCGCTCGGGATTTTTCTCCCGGGCCTCCTAACGTATCCAAGATCACGCGGAAATCCTCAACTGCAGAATTGCAAGCAAACAGCTCTTTTCCCTTCATGAACTCCTCCAGCCGGGGCAGGACCTTCTCTTGGCGCTCCTGTGTGGCCTGCTCCGTCAGCACCGCTTCCTTAAATGTGAAGTGACAGTTGCCGTGACTGAGGGACGACACATACGTAATCAAAGTGGTGATGTCAAGGTTCACCCTGTTGCACACGTCCACCTTCACGTCAGTGGGGAAAGCAAGGCTGGCCACAATGGTGTCTCGATCAACACGGGTGTGCATGAGGTCTGTATCATCACTGTCAACGTCATCATCATCATCCTCTTCTTCCTCAACTAAAGCGTCATTCTCTCCCTCCTGGTCCTCTTCCACACAACCATGTTTGTCTTCGTCCTCGTCCTCCTCTCCACCTTCGATTATTGTATTAACAGCAACAATGTCACCTCTCACAGAGATGCCCATCTCTTTGAGCTTGTCAGCCATAGGGCTTGAGACCCCATTGTAGAAGGCAAATATAATGTGAGGGTTGCTGTACTGCACAGGCTGCTGCCGACTGGCCTCAAGGAAATCTTCTGCTTGTTCTATCACGCTTTTATCGCCGTACTGGCCACGGCCTTGCCAGATGTTGTGCAGCGCCTCTGCCTTGCGCCCGATGGCTTTCACCCAAGTGTGTCCGCCATTCGCCACCAAATCGACCACTAAAGTCTGTTTCTGGCAGTCAGGACCCTCGTAGGCGAACACGTGCAGGGCGCTCACCACATTCTCTAGATTCTCAGCCGATTCGACGATAGCCCTCAGATGAGTGAGATTGGTACTTTGCAGGTGGGACTCCTTGATCACAACCTTTCCGGCCTCCACCTTCTGCAGGAACTTGAGCTCAGCCCGCAGCTTACTGCAGAGTTTAGCACGACCCTCAACCTCACAGCCTTGGCGACTGCAAATCTTGTTTACTCGCTCAAGCAGCTCCTTGGCTACTCTGATCCGGTCTTGCAGTGTGTTGTAAGTAGCCATTACTGCTGAACATTATTCCTACTGAATGAGAAAGAAAAAGTCTTAAATAATGACCACAGAACTGTGACTACACGTGTATGTTTGTATACATTTAGGATTGGCTAATGCTTAGAATTACTACAAAGAATCAGTTTTACATAGAATATTACAATTGAAGGAATAGTTCAACCTAAAATTGTAATTTGCTGAAAATGTACTCACCCTCAGGGCATCTAAGTCATAGATGTTAATAATAAACCATGGATTTGTTCCTTACAAACATTCAGCTTTTCATTTCACAAGACTTTAATTGATGTACTAGAGTCAAGCGGATCATTGTGATGTTTTTATCAGCTGTTTGGACTCTCATTCTGATGGCACCCATTCACTGCAGAGTGATGTAATGCTAAATTATCCATCTCTGTTCAGATGATAAAACAAACTCATCCACATCTTGGTACAAAAATGCAGCAAATTTCCACTTTTGGGTGAACTGTTCCTTTAAATCAACATAGGCGTTTGTAATCTAGAATGTTCTGGGTCTTTTATGAATTAAACCGAAAACGGAACGGAAATGGACAAGATCTCCCAAGATTTCGCTTTTTAAATTAAACCATTAATAGCAGGAAAAGCATGATATAGGAATAGTTTAAGTATACAAAAAATCATAGTACTTAAACTAGAAGGTCAACATTTTCACACATTCTTACGAAAATGCCAATCAGTGCCCAGATTATCACGTTGTTTTTACACACCGGTGTTGGCTTGTCAGCTTGCTTGGTTAAAGCCATGATTTGTCTACATACCAGTGACATTTCTTCCTGCTTGCTTTAAATAAGAGACGGATAACAGCTGACCGTTTAAGTGAAGAAAGGCTAAGTTTCCGGAAAACTATGGAAATACTTACAGCATACACAGGTTCAAGTTCTGCCTCGTCTGTTGTGGGCTGACGCTTTTCATCCACGAAGTAGAGGAAAGTAGTGCTATAGTGTTAAAAAGAGTTTGTGTCGCCGCCTAGCTTGGAGGTTATGCATTGCGTGAATTGTTAGTGAGTTGCAGTAGTAGTATAGAAATTATTGTTCAGTTCCACTTGAGACAAATTATGAACAAACGTAGCCTATTGATATTGTGAAATTTTATAATTTGAAGATTTATTTTACATCTAAATTCCATATTCTTAGTCTATTAGTCAATTTTCTTTACAAATACCTCCATGGATTGCATTCATAGACATTACATTTTATAAAAATAACCACTATTGCAAACCATTTTAACATGTATTCTTTTAAAATTACTAGCATCTATTTCTATTTTACTATTAATATTATTATAATAACAATAATTATTATTATTATACTAATAAGCAGTTCAGTAGTTTGGTAGTAGCATTTTGTTTGTTTATTATCTGATGACATGTAAATAATAATGCAATGGCTAACCAGAATAAGTATTTTACTGTTCAATCAAAATCTTATCACAGAGATTACATTTTTTAACAACTGGAATATATATATATTAGTGCTTAATATAGGGTGACCATATTTTAAATACCCGAAAACCAGGACACTCGGCCCGGCAATGAGATGCCATCGGCCCATCAAATGATACTCGAAGTTTACTCAAAGATGCCTTATTAATGTCAATACATTTAAAGTATGCCTCCTCTGTATGGATAGAAAATTGTTATTCAAAATACTATCTATAACCAAAGACACAAATTCAGATAGGCTTCTCAGAGGTTACTCAACATGTTTTATTATGTAAATAAATAGTGCCCTAGTGCCGGTCAATCTGATGGCCCAATGAAAAATAATGAAAACCAGGACATTTTCATCACTTTATAAAAAACAGCCAGGACGGCCAGGACAGGACGTGAAAACAGGACATGTCCTGGGAAACCATTACGTTTGGTCACCTTAGCTTAATATATTCTAGTTTTTAATAAATATTGTAGAATAATATGTATTTTTATGTATCTAAGAAATACGTAGGCTTACTAATAAATAGTTACTAATAAAACTAAAATGTCTGAGCAATATTAGTCATTAATAAAATGAATGGCAAAAATTTTCAAGTAGCAATAGTTGTCACTATATTGATAGTGACTAATGGAATATATGTAAAACTCGCCACTATCTGACACTACTTTTTGTAATAAAAGGTTTCTTATGTAACCTGACATTTAAAAAACACTTTTATTGAATCACTTTTATATAAAGCAGTTTGACTTAACTTTGTGTATGAAGTTCATTGTGTATATAAATATAAATAAACTTGCATACCCAGGCTAGCTACTATATAGTGAACCGCTATTATAAAATAGAGAAAAATGAAGTACAAGCAATTAGGTAATATTAATATAAAAATAGTTTTCATTCAACAATGCTTTCTAAAACGGCTTGCTATATCATTAAGAATCGTGGCTTTAAACGCGTTGCGTTACTGTACCGAATAGAGGGAGGATATCAGGTCAAAGTGCCTCGCGCTCGCAGCAGACGCACATGTACTCATGGTAACAGATTCTGTGCGTGCTCCTGACGCAACAAGTATCTGGTTTCCAGTCTCTCCTTTGGATGACTACGCGCTGTCTGGAGACGAAGAGCTTTTAACATGAAGAAAATGCATAACCAACACTGTATCTGAAGCAATACAGTTTTAAAACGGTCGTTTGTGGAACTGCGTTGAGTTTTAACCGATTATATAATAGTTGCTCAGACTTTTGCCGTTATTTCTACTTTCCTAGTTGCATTACAGGATCGCGCTGTATCTGAAAGCAGTCTTTGGTGGATTTTCACCACATCTTTTCTTCAGTCGTATGTGTTTTACGCATATGGATACTTTTCCAGAGCGCAGACGGTAGATTATGCATTCCACAGGATGGGTGCGAACAATGGGAAACAGAGCGGGAGTGAAGGTGAGTGCCAGAATCAAACTCTCCCAGCCAGACACAATGCTGCTTTTCCACTGTTAAATCTCGCTGTACAGCAGCCATAGCTGTGTCAACGTCACTATCCAACACTAGCCTTGCCGAAATCTCTGGGAATTTGTATATTTTAGAGCATACTTGTCATTTAGGTTCTGATGCATTTTAAGGGACCCTTTAAACGTTAAAAGACTCTCTGATGTTTCTGGCATTGGGCCATTATAAATACACACATCACATGAATATATATAATAGAAATCTATATTATGTCAGAATAATTATAATTCTCCCATATTTGTCTGAACAGCATTTTGCTAGATTGAACCGAGGAAAGCCCCGGTGCTTAAATAGTTAATTTTCTGCATAGCAATATAGAATTCATACATTAGAATGTCACCATTAGCCTACTTAAAACACGCCTATTGTAACATTATTCATAGTTTTTAACGCTTGAGACTTTTGGGGTTTATGCTTAACAATCCAGCTATAAATCTAATATATTTAGTGCCTTACATTTTTTTGTTGTCCAACTCATTAAGTATAAATGCACATGAAAGGGCTCATATCCTTCTCTGTTTACCTTTTGTCACAGACAAAAATAAGATTGTGTTGCTTCTTTAAAAAGGAAGCATGGTTCTTAAAGCAGATTTATGAGAACTAAAGAGCTTTGGGGTTGGGGCTAATAAGAAACGAGTGTGTGCCAACATCAGAGTGCACAATGCGATGGTTTTACTAAAGTAACCATCAACAGAGGGTGTGTGTACTTTAATAAGCTGTGAATCATGGCCTAACACATACCATCATTTTAGCTTGTGGGCAGATTTCCCCCCCCCCCCCAACAAATAGGTATATAACAGCGATTAGAGGTCAAAACAGAGGCTGTCTATTACAATATGGATGTTAAAGTTTACTACTGATCATGTCCTTTTAACCATGAGCATTCATGCCAGAGATTTTGCTCTCACAGAGTGAGTTCTTGGCTGCGTGAGAGACTTGTGGTCTTTTAAAGCACACCAGATTTCTCTGGAAGGTCAAGGTTTGGCCCTCAAGACTGGCAATCAGTGAGAAAACCAACAACTCCCCACACGCAGCTCTCCAATTTAGATATTTCACATAACACAAACTTTTGCAATGTTTGCTGTTATCTTTCGCTGTTAAGATCCTTACAAAGTTGATGTTGTCTACTGATTAGTTTAGTTATTTCTAGGACCTCCCTTGATTTAATTAAACATAGTAAGGCAAGATGATGTCTGTGTTTCATTCAAATGCACAACATTAAAAACTGCAATTTGTAAGCCAACAAATACTAAATGTACACTTTTCCACGTTAAATGTTTAAGTGGCTTCAATGCATTAAATACTTATTCTAGTCTCACTTGTGAGCTGTTTTTTTTAAGAGTACCAGTTTTTAATTTCAGTATTGGTCTTTCAAACAATACAGTATGAGCATTTAATGCATCATGGATGCTTTAAAGCAAATATTTGTTCATGTTTAATATGAACCTCTAACAGAGGGAGTCTCAGTCAAAGACCATATTTTCTTCCTTACAATAAAATCAGGATGTCCTGGATCTATTCCAGTGCAAACATTTTTAGCCTAAATAAGACATCCAAAGGAAACCAGTCAAACATATGATAGTGGATAATAACAAAATAAATCAAGCCTACACCAAATAATTACTTTTTGTATTATACAATGATTGTCTTTAAGTGTTCAGTCACATACTGGAGATGAACAGAACTTATTTGGTTGGTTTAAGGCTTTTAGGTAATGGTTTAGAGTGTCTTTCTATCTAACATGTGTACCTTGAATATAAAAAGGTATCAGTTAAAAGTACACACTGCTATTATGAATATATGTAAGCCTGCATTCAGTGTTCAGTCTAAAATCATAAAAAGCTCTTGCTTATTTTTTCAAATTTCATGTGAATCATTTGGTTAAGCATCTATGGCAATAGCTTTGTAGAATTCCATCAATGCCATGTTTGTTCAGTCAATTAATCTCATTAATGAAGCACATTCTTCAGAGACAATGCACAATAAACAATGCATGTGATGTAACCAGACGTTGAATTCAAGGTTAGTGTCTGAGCAGATTCCACTGATTTCACTGATCATTTCAACAACAACAAGAAAAAAACTGGCCTGAAATGTCTTTGGTGATATCACTAGGAGACTATTTAGTGAAAAACAGGTTTGTTTACAGAGCAAAACAAATTTTTTGCTCAGCATGTGGAAGCTCCATCAGTCAGGCCATTTATGGTAAAATAAAAGCTTATGTGAACTCGGGTTGTGTTTGCTCTCTCAGCGAGCCTGTAAACATGCCCCATATGAGACCTGATGCTCTGAAGTGCCATTGAAACTTTCACACCAGGGCATGTTGTTTTAGGTTTACTGTTATCCAAAAAAAACTGAAATACATTTGTTCTGCTGGTTATTGGCTGTGTCGATTCAAAATAAATGTGGAATCAGCATGACTAATCAAACTGCAAATACAAAGAAACATGAGGCTTAGGTTTACTATTGTGTCGTTTCTCATTTGGAATCAACTTTTTCAGATATTATAAAACAAAAGGCTTCTCGTGTTGCATTCCAAAAAATGTCATCATCACCAAAAAGTTCTTCTGGCTTATATTTTTATATATATCATTTTTTATGTGATGAACCTCATCTTGCACTCTTAATTCAAATTTAGCTGGGCTTGTGTTTTTTTGGGAACAGTTTTTCTGTAATGTGATTTGTAAAAAGCTTCAGCTTTCTTTCTTTTTTCTTTCTTGTCCCTGCCATTGGGGGAGTATCTGTGTGAGGCATCTGGTTTGTTATTCTAAGTTTGTTATGGGCAGAAAAAGAATGCCTGGCATTTATCGTAAGATTTGGTGAGCCCTGTTGCGTTCATTTTTTATTATATTTATGTTATTTGTGCACGCTTGACAGATCAAATAAAGGCTTGATATTTAATACTGTGTTTTGTGTATCGTGAGCATAATAGGCTATATTTACAGATGTGTAAGTATGCTAAAATAAAGGTATTTGCATACAGTATCTCTTTCTATGGCTTTTGCTTTTTGAGGCTAATATGTTGATTCTCTATTAGCGCTCTGGGTGTCCTGATGTGTCCTGGGGTTTTCTTTGTGATTTTAGGGAAAGGCAGTTCCAGTATTTCCTCCGACCTGAGTTCAAGTACAGATCAGACATCAACCAAAGCTCCAAAGAATGCAGCTACCAGTGAAGGTAGGCATATGGTCTTCATTAACCAACACTAGCTAACCTTTTTTTTTTTTTTTTAGAGGGGGGCTATGAAAACTTACAAATAAACTGGCCATCACAAACACTGTGGAGTTTTTTTGTTTGTTTTTTTATCCATTTTCTCTTTTTCATAATCTAGTCTCCAAATCTGATCCAAATCCATAGTGGTGTTTAGAGTTTGCCTCGGGGGGGAAGAATCTGACTGGGTGTGTTTGGGTGAATTGTGTGAATGTGGATGAAAATAAAAAGACAAATACTGGGGAACTTTTGAGGCTCTGTTTCTTGCAAGGCTTTCTATGTTTATTATTCTGGGTGGGATTTATTAAAACACAGTTGTTGATATGATTCTGTTCTTATAAATCATACCCAGAATAAACAAATGATGATTCCAAACTATAATGTCAAAATTTGTCAAACCTTTCAGTCCAAGTCTGTTAGCTTTGAGGTCATATATACACTACTGTTAAAAGGTTTAGGGTCATTGACTTGAATTTAATTTAATTTTTTATTAAATTGATCAAAAAATGTATTTGACAAAAGATTCATGCTGTTGAACGAATCCTAATAAAAAAAAATGTTTTCATCGTTTCCACAAAAAAACATTAAGCAGCACAACTGCTCAACACTGAAGATAATAAGAAATGTTTCGTGAGCACCAAATCAGTATATTTGAATGATTTCTGAAGAATTACGTGACAATGAAGACTGGAGTAATGATGCTGAGAATTCAGCTTTGCATCACAGGAATAAATTACATTATAAAATAAATAAAATAATTGATTTAAATTGTAAGAATATTTCACAATATTACATTAAAAAAGTGTACTTTTTAAATTGGCCAAATTGGCCAGATAAATATTTGACATTTGCAGTCTTCCACATCAAGGAAAATGGACCAAAATGATTGATGATTCATCCTGAACTACAGTTTATTGTCCAATCAGATACTTAATAAGAATGTCCCTCCCCCAATGCCTCTAAACAACTAAAGTACCAAATCAACTTCACAAAAAATAGCCAGAAAAAGTAGTTTCCTGCTAAAAACGTCCTGTTTTAATTCGAAAAACAATACATCAACACAAAGAAAACATGCTCAACAAGCAATTGCATTGGGTTTGTAAATCTGAAGGTTAATAAAATAATGTGAGAAAGAACAGGCAGTAATCTGCATTTCTCAGTGGTTGTGGTTGTAAAATGTGCTGTGCGTGGACTTGGGTGGGAACGAGAAGTAGACATGAAGGGGTGGATAGCGTGTGTAGTGTGGAAGGTTGTTCTCCAGTGAGGGCATCCTCAGAGCCAACCTGTGGTGTGTGTGTGTGTGTGTGTGTGTGTGTGTGGTTGCGGCCTGCAGTATATCCAGCCCTCAGCGAGAGCAGATCTCGTCTCTCCTCAGCCTGTCCACAGTAATGTCAGAGCGGTTCTTCCAATGACTGCCTCTGCGGCTCTGATTTACACCAGCTCCGCATTAAACACTGCAGATGGGTAGACGCTGTAGCCACTGCTCTGTATAGACCGAGCCATTGTCTCTCTCTTTGCTTACAGTTTGGTCTTGTGACCAGCAGAGGTGTTAAATGGATAGTTCACCCCAAAATGTAAATCCTGTCATTATTCTGTTACTTATATATGACTTTCTCACTTCTGTGGAACACAAAAGAAGATATTCTGAAGAATGTTTTGACTGGTTTATCTATATAACGAAAGTCTGAAAGTCAGTGGGATCCAAAACAACACTGTACTCATTTGATATGGACAAAAAGCACTGAGACATATTTCAAAATATCTTCTATTGTGTCCTGCAGAAATGAAAAGTCATACAGGTTTGGAATGACATGAAGGTGAGAAAATGACAGATTTCTTTTTGTTTTGTTTTTTGGGTGGACTATTCCTTTAAAAGTGCCTTAGGGTGTTATCACACCTGGCCTGTTGTTTTGGAACCTGGCACGTTTCCCCCCTTAGCTTGGTTCGTTTGGGCATATGTGAACACGGCAGTCGCGCTCAGATCCGTGACAAAATGATCAGTCTGAATGATTCATTGCCTGAACGAGGTGGTCTCGGCTCGATTAAAAACAAACTCTGGAGCGGTTCCGTTGTAGTGAAAAAGCAATCCGATCCAACGGACCACCGAACCAGGCTGTATCACACTGTATAATGGGTAATTACATAAGATCCGTGAAAAGCAATGGGTGTGCAGCCATTCAAAATCAAAGCGCGCCTTTTCATTTTATAGTGCCGTCTTAATGCTCTTTGTAGTACGCTCATTTTAACAATGTTTTTGCCGACGAATCCTGGGCTCCTGCTCAAAATGATAAATTAATAAATATATCGACAGCTACAATTTTTTTAAATAAAAATAACAACAATAGGCCCTAAAAGCTGACATGTGTGTGTGAGAGAGAGAATTTGTTCGCCTCTCTTTCTGACCAATGAGAGGACAGTTTACTCGCACGTGACTTGTATTAACAATTTGGTCCTTTTAGAAACGTTGCTGTGTGAAAGCGAACCGCACCAACAATAAAAAGCAGCATTGTAATATTTTTAATCCCTGTTTGGGAACAAAGCAATCGATCTACAGGTGTTAAAACACCCTTAGTTAATGTCACTTACACCACCAGAAACTTTACATGTCGAACCGCTTCAAACAAACAGGGTAATATTAAACTTGGAGAGGAGAAAATATTTCAGCTTCAGAAAAATGACACACTTCACCTTAAAATGTAATATTACATGTGACATATTTACAGCTTACAGGAAAATTGTAGAGTAAAATGACAGAACCAAATTAGCAAAGTCTCGAGTTATTTCAAGCTTGAAACTAAACCAATGAATTGTGGGTGGTTGTTTAGTCTCCACATGTTTGCATTTTACAGGGGTAGTTTATAAACTGTATTGTGGACAAACTTGGGAGTCCTTTTTTTAGATTAGCACTGAGTGCTAGTGAGGCATTTTTGTGTCTTGGGTTATTTCATTTGAATGTGTATGTGTGGCTCCTCATTGTTTGCCACTCCTGGGATGGAAAAGCCCAGCCACTCATTTGCTCCATAGTGAGTCATCTAGTCTAGTATCAGCATAGCCTTGTATCAAGCCGAGTACTACACTTGCCACTGTTAGTAGTAAGTCATGGGGCCGTTTGACCAAGGAGAAGTGGGCAGAGCAGCTTCAGAGCTGTCAGATAGTATTGTTCTGAGAGAGGGCCCTTTCCTACCAGCACTTCCTCGCTGATAACCCCACAGGAGCTCGACCCCTGTTGCTTGTGCTGTGGTGTGTTTTTATTGTGGAGTAAAAGCATATGTCAGTTCAAAATTGTCAGTGCTTTGGAGTTTGCAGTCTTCTGGAGCTATTTATATGGGATATTTGGCATCAGCAGCTCTTACAGCAGTCTTGAGCTGTTGTTGATGCCCCCCGCTTTGATCCCCTGAACATTCCAAGTGTGATTAAATGTGTGACAGCGATCAGTTCGGTTTTAGACTTTCAAAGATCAGTTACTTTAAATGGAATGTAGTACTTGACCCAAAACCAATCTGACCCAGATCACTTTTGAACTCCATCATGGGTTGCACTGGCATAATGCTATTAGGTATGATTATTAGGTTGAAAAATAATAGTCAGTGATGATAACAACAACAACAATAATATTATTATAATTATTATTAGCCAATTGGATCATGCTATTAGGTATGCTGCCTATTTAAACTTGTAAGACCTACCTGAATTTTGAAAGTTATCTTGGCTATGGATTATCACAGAATTATCACGGTTTTCACAAAAATATTAAGCAGCACAACCGTTTTCAACAATGAAAATAATAAGAAGTGTTTCATATTAAAATGATTTCTGAAGGATCATGTGACACTGGAGTAATGGCTGCTGATAAATTGGTTTTGCCATCACAGGAGTATATTAGATTTAAAATATGTTAAAATAGAAAACAGTTATTTTAAATAAGATTAGATATTATATTTTACAATATTACTGTTTTTACAGATTTTTTGATCAAATAAAGACAGCCTTAATGTGAAAAGAACCCCAAACTTTTGGACTGAAAATCAACTGTCTGATACTGTACCGTAGTGCTGAAACAATGCTTTATTTGTAAATAATAAATCAAGCTGTTCGTGCAAAGTTGACAAAAAAAAACACCAACATGTAGTTATTTGTGGACTGATAACATCTTTTGTTGAAGGTGTGCTCTCTTATTTTACAGTTTATAGCCAGGCCAGAGCATGGACAAAAGCTGGATTGATTTTATCAGATGTAATTAGCCTAGCAGGCTTTGCTAGTCCTGCTGGAAGTAATCATTAGCCCCTTGCTAGCTACATCTTTAAGAAACATATGTTCTCTGTTTTAATCCCTGAGCTGTAAACTACAACTCTTAAAGATGACCCAAGGAGCTTTTCGTGAGGCTGCACGGTTCTTAGTACGTTTGGATGATACTCAGGATTTTGGCTAAGACTGTGCTGAAGAAGTTTGTTTTAAATTATATGTCAAGGTTATCCCAAAGCAGGGCATGCTCAGCTGTTTTTAATTAAATGAGCTGATGGGAACGTAGTTCTGTTACATCTGAATTTTTAACCGTAGAGTTCCCTTATTTTCCCTTATCACATCAAATATCTTTCATTCTTCGGTTCGAACCTTGAAATTGATGTTTGAAACAGTCATCCAGGTCTATGATTTCCATCCCTTCAATACTTTTCTCCCTAGACATTACACTTAGGCTCTTACTAAGCTCGAAATAGTTTTGAATTCCTGTATGAAAGACTGTGAAAGTAAAAACGTACGTCAGGCCAGTGGAATTCACTCTCCTTGACTTTGGGTTTGAAGGGAGTGCAGACTGACTCCCCAAAGGAGGAGTAGTCTTTATTAGATTAGAATATTGTTCTATACAGTGTTGTAAAATGGACAGTGGTAGACATTTTATTAGCTTCATATTCATATATCAGTCAGTTTATGTAAACAAATGAAGGAACACTTTGTGCTGTGGTTGAATAATGTCCTATTGAGTGCGTATCAGGTCCATCACATGCTGCTTTAAGTGTCTTAAATTTGGAAAGCTCAGGGGGCACAAAGCAGGACCCTTGTAGCCTCAAGGGTCGCAAACCAATTTAGTAAATCATATAGTAAATCATTTATAAAATTTCACTTGTATGGTGAGTAGACCATTAAGAATAACCAAAAGTATAACAATTTTTTTATGATACAGTTAATAACATGACAATAACAAGGCCCTGTTTACACCTGATATTAAGAAATGCTTGGACGATTGGATCACAAGTAGACAAGCGAGACACATTAACGTTTATATCGGGGGTTTTAATCTTTCTCTTTTGTCCACTTTTGACCACTTCTTTCCCGATTATATGCAGGTATATATATGGTATTTTTCTTTTAATCTTCAATTAGATCTTTCAATCTAATATGTCAAAATAATCTAGCGAAATGTGCATAATAACACAAAAGGAGACAACAGAAATTGAAACAGAGAGCAACAGCTTTCGTTTCTTCTCTCATAGCCACAGAACTCTGCTGAATGTTGTGGGGTTGTGTTAGAATCAGGACTGGAAGGAGAACATTGCAAAATTTTTTTGCCTTCAAACCAAATTTATGATTTCAACTGGGCAAAGTTGAAATCCCGTCTGGCTAGCGTTCTGTCTAGAGAGGACAGCTGTCTTCAGTGGCTGTTCGTATGCTTTTAACCACATGGTTGTTTAAACTACAAAAACAATTCAGTTTAATGTTTTTTGACAACCTATGGAAGTGGTCAAAAACAGGCAAGCTCAAAACCTTTCAGACCCAGTTTACACCTGTACATAGTGTTGTAATTGATTAAATTGCACCTTAATTCCAGGTGTAAACATGGCCTCAGTATAGACTACCTGTTATATGAAATATAACAGGTCACCGTAATAGAACATGGTGTTCAACTACGTGCATGGTAACAACTATTAAGGCTCTCTTGCACCCTAAAGTGCCTTTCTAAAGTGATCTGATATAGAAGGGTTTATGTTGCTGTACAAAGTGTGGTTCCTCTAAGTCTTCTTTCCATGCAGAAATCTGATCTCAGCGTCTGAAGCGTGCTGGAGAGAGTGGAGGCAGGGTTGAGTTGAAGTTCACGGTGAGAGATACGTTTCCATGTTGAAGAGGTGTCTCGGGGTCACACACACACCCTCATACTCGCATATATATCTATTAATCTCTTTAATGCGGTTGCTTATGTTTCTGCTGGCTATACTCACTGCACACACTGACTGATACTGCAGATAATATCTTTTGATTTTATGAAGGACTGTTGATGCACGCAACACTATCATAAACGAGGAGTTTGTTTTTTCATGTTTACATTAGATGTTTCTGTAAGGCTTGCCTGATTTAGTTAGATCAAGTGTGCATTTAAATTCGAAAACGGTGGATTTGTGGTTTAGTTTGCATACCTGGAGTTTATTGAAAGAGATTTTCAAATTTTAAAGAAGACATTAAGAGTTCTCCGCAGGTCTCCTTTTGTTAACTTTATAGATATATTGTTTTGGAAATATTTAAGTGAACTGATATCTAACGAATCCATTTGCAAATCCGTTGTTATTACAGAATAAATTAACATTCCTTGAACATTATTAAAGCAAAATGCTTTGCACTTTATTTCTCAAATATGCTGCAAGTTGCAGAGCGATTTGAATGAGGCATAAAACAGATATAAAGTGACATGTTTTCTTTCTGCATTCCTTGCCAGGCAGCTTTATTGCTCTGTAGATGGGCTTTATATCAAAATCTGCACCCTGCTGAGAATGAATTCTGTAAAGAGCTGCCTTGTAGAAAACTAGAGCGTCGTTGTTCTCTTAGCAATGCACGGGCAGATATGGTTCCTTAATATATAAGTTATTTATAAATGACTGGTAAGTGATTGGAAAATAAATGGAAATTGATTATTGCATCCTTTTTCTGAACAAAAAAGGAGGGTGGGACGTTTGAATCAAACAAATATATATATATACTTTAACTTTAAAATACTTGGCTAGTGCTGCTGTAGCAGTGTGCTTTAGAAGCCCTCCACCTTCCCCAGCTCCACCTGTATAGATATGGTACAGGGTGATTCATGTATGCTATATATGTGGGTTATTTCATATATGTTATATCTGTAGCAGCAGTATTTCTTAAATGCTCACAGCAGTATGTTGTGGATGTATTGGCAGTTGCATGTCTCGGTACTCTGTAATTCAGCGTATCCCTATCTAGTATGAATGACCAGAAAGGTTATGGAAAATACACTGAAATTCATTGGTCAACAGAAGTGGGAACGCTGAAAATGGATTATGGCATGCTTTTCCCCAAAACACGTAACAGGGCTCTAGACTAACTTTTTGCACTGGTTGCACTGGTGCGCCTTTTTTTCTTAGGTGCACCAGCACAAAAGTTAGGTGCACCCAAATTTTCATATAGACATTAGGCAATATTGACTAGTAAACGATTAACTAACAATCTGGTCAACATAAAGTTCTTTATTTGAAGCACTTACTGAAAAAGTGTTGTATTAATTTCACTAAACATTATGAAAAAAAAATGTTCTATTCTGTCTAATTGTCTCTCTGTTCTCATACTGTATTTTAATGCAGCCAAATTCTCAATAAAACTGTTTTACTTTATACATTTTACTGTTTCTCTTGTCAGTCAATGGATGAATATGAAATAATGACTGAAACACAGCCCTTTAAGAATACATAACCAGCTCTCCCTTCCAAGAAGCTAGTCTGCACAAAAATCCTAATTTATAATTTTATTGAGCCGTTGTCTGATGAAATCAAATAATACACAATATAAGACAAGACAATTCCTGTGCTGTGATTTCGGCTATATTTGCATGTAAACTTAGAGAAGCAATAATATCTGTTTTAACTGAACAGGCTGCTCCTCTCAGACGCTCACTGTACAGAGCAGATGCAGAGAAAGAGCTGCGTGCACGCTGATCTCGCGCCGTTGCGGCAGTACCAACGATCACAGAGACTCGCTAAAGTTTGTCCAAGAAGTCGCTAGATTTGTCACTAGTCACTTTTTTAGAAATAAAGTCGCTAGGGGGGTCTGAAAAGTCGCTAAATCTAGCGACAAAGTCGCTAAATTGGCAACACTGCACGCATCTCTACTACTCACTCTCTCTCTCTCTCTCTGTCTGACTGCAACAGCACATGCATTTTCAAACGTACACACACATACAGGAATATCATAGACCACGATATGAGCCTAATGTGTGTCTTTTGTTGAACCACAGGGAAACTTTCAGAGTCGTGGAGACTTTTTTTTTTTCTCGAACAGCTGGTCACACAGGTGCGACTTCAGAATTTTTTTAGTCGCACCATTGAGAAACCATTGGTCGCACATGCGTAAGCCCTGTGTAAGGTTGGTGTGACTGTCAGATCAAGCGGATCTTTCATTACAGACATGAAACATCTAAATCAGACATCTGAGGTAGTCTGTGGCCAACAGTCTCACAGCTGTTGCTTGGTCAGTTCAGGTCCCGCTTTGCTTTTGATTTCCTGTCTTCGCTCTAGAGGTACAAAGCACCTGATTTGAACTTTTTAGAGCAGTTCAGGTTGCACTTCTTCTGCGAGACTCCAGTTCAAGTCCAAGTTTTATGATCTGAGCTCTGGACGGCCTGGTCTGGACAAATTTTCTTTGGCATGACACAGAGTGGGTGTTGGAGAGAAGTCATTGGTAAAGAGGGATGCGGTGCAACACGATAGGATTTGTGAGGTTCCACCCGGAAGATGGCCTTCATGAGTGTGTGCTGAATAATACGCCTCATCTAAACTTTGAGCTTCGGTGGGAAAGATATGTAACAGTCTTTTGGACTCATCCGCGGCTCTTCCAGTCAGATTTACGAGTCCAGAGCTCAATTAATGGCATGGATAAAACAAGATCTGAGAGAGATGTTGCTTAGCTGCTTATATTTCTCCAAGTTTTTGTGACTTCATTATCCTGCGAAACCCATTGTGAGTTATGAACTTGGGAAAGGTGTTTAGACTATTTAAAAAGAATTGTTGTAAAAACTCTGAAAGGCCATGTTATTTCAGCTCTGTCACACAAATAATTACAGGGCAACTTGCATTAATAGATAGATCTGAGCTTTATCATTGTGTCCATAAATTATGATGAAAATAATTATAATGCAGATATGCACATATCCTTTATTAAGAAGGCAATCCCAGAATGCACTGCAACATGCTCAGTAAATCTATCCAAGATAGTGGACAAAGCTAGAGAATTGTTTATTATTATAATGCATAACATACACTACCATTTGGGTAGGAAGGATTTGTTAATGTTTTCGAATGAAGTCTTATGCTTACCATTTATTTGGTCAAAAATACAATGCAAACAGTAATATTGTGAAATATTATTATATTTTTTTTTATTTTCTATTAAAATACTTTATTCTATTAATACTTTATGCAATGTATTAATGTGATGGCAAAACTGAATTGTCAGCATCATTACTTCAGTCTTCAGTGTTAATGATCCTCCAGAAATGATTCTAATATAATGAATTGCTGATCAAGAAACAGTTCTTCTCATTATCAATGTTGAAAACAGCTTTGCTGCTCAAAAGTTTTGTGGAAATGGTAATATATTTTCTTTTTTCAGGATTCTTTGATGAAAAGAACAGCATCTATTTAAAATGGAAATCTTTTGTTAATGTCTGTATTGTCAATTAAAACAAAAGTGCACAAAATGTTTAAAGTAAAAACAAAACAGTTTGCAACACGTTTTCACTCCCAACTCGTCACATATTGAAGCTTGGTCAGGACCACTTGGCGTCACTTTTTGACGCTCAAGGTACCCTTTAGCATCATTTTTTGACTTGCAGGGTCCTACACAGCTTTAAATAAGTAACCCTTGGCGTCAATATAACGACGCGAAAGGTACTGGGAATTTTATCATCATGATTAAATTATATATTGGGTAATAATATTGCCATTATTGCATAAATGTTTGGGTGTGATTTTTCAATGTAAACAGTAACAGCAGTTTTATTTATATTACATTATTTAAACATTTATGAGCACGTAACCCAACCCCTGCCCCTAAACCTACCATTTGTCAATAAAACATGACAAATGTAACAGGCAAATACATTGTACAGATACATTGGTTGTGAAATGCTATTGGCTCTTGTATATCTCGTGACCGATTGCGTCATTCTACAGGACGGGAGTATGTTTTTGAATGAGATGTGAGCGCGTTATCGGAGCGGGATCATTTTCAGCGATTAAAACCTTTTGTTTTACTCTCTTCTTCGCATAAAGACGTCGTATGGCTTCAGAAGACTTGGACTGCAACACGACTTGTTTGTAATGCTTTTATACTGCTTGTTCATGGTCAGTTTTGCAATAAATACCTGTGACTGCACTTTTCCTGTTACGTGTTTTATGTTGTTCAGAAGTGGGTAGGTTTAGGGAAGGGGTGGGGTTAGGTGCTCCAATGAAAGTATACATTTATATAAAATTCTTTCTATTTTTTTACAAATGCATGCAAACCATAAAACTATGACAAACAACTGAAAACAATGGAGGACCCTGCAAGTTAAAAATAATATGCTATAGGGGTACCCTGTGCATCAAAAAGTGACGCCAAGTGGTCCTGAGCAAGCGTCAATATGTGACGAGTTGGGAGTGAGAACGTGTTGCATATTTATGCTTATAACAGTATTCTGCCACAGAAGTCAGATGACTATCTAGGCTTTGTGCAGCAAGTTCACTAGGTTCTGAAGCATCTCAGACACTGAGGACTATAGAAAAATGAATTTCTCCATTTGCTAACTTTTCCCACTTGGCTTCACCCAAGTACCTGTGGTGTTGAAAGCTGCTCAGCAGCAAAGGGAAGTGATTGTTTTTCAAGGGAAATGTCTCACAGGTGTATGTGTTGCAACCCTTCCAAGTACAAGGTTTGGCTGTTTAACAAAACAATATGGATGTATTCGGACTGCTGTTTTGTTTTAAGCTTTGGATGTATAAGGTGAAGTGTTGCCCATAGTGTCATGACGAAGCTCTATGTCCGTGTAGGAAACCGTTTGAGAGAGTTTGGCCACAGCAGAGGTGAGAGAGACCTGCAGCAGGAGAGCATGGGCTGATTTATCCCAGGCCTTGAGTTTTAGCTTGTAGGTATATTTTCTTTGTCTGCCTGTTTTCACTGCTGCAGAGATTCAACAGTAGAAGTTTAAGAGAGGAAATTCATTTGATGTCCGTAGACACTTGGCAGAGCATGGCATTTAAAGATTCCCATACTCAACCACACTGTTTTTCTTTCCACAGAGCTTAAGTCTTTGCAAGTCTGAGAGAGGTTTGGTAATGGTATTGCTACAGGTTTTCAATATTTGACTCATTCTACTGCATTTTTTCCCCATACAGTGCATTAATAATACAAAGGCAGATGTGCACATGGTAGTTCTTGCATGCTAAAGCGCAATGGACTCAATAGGGATGCACAGATATTTAAAATTCAGGCTAATGTAATATTTATAATTGCTAATTATATTCAGTTAGGCCTACTGAAAAAAGTTTTTTTTTCTATACATGAATAATATAAAAATTATATACGGTTGTGTCTAAAAATACATACTATTATGTCTTAAATAAAATTTAAAACACATAAATATATATAATTTTTTTTAAATAAACATTTTAAATGCAAAATTTCGTTGTCCCATTATAATATACTGTCTGCAAAAAAAAAAAAAAAAAAAATTAATTTTTAAGCCTATAATTTGTAACTGTCCGGCCAATATGTGAATATAAGAATGCCAGCGCCTGAATGCACGGAGCTCCCATTCTCGTCTTCATTAGTTGTACTACTGTCTCTATTTAAAAGTTTTCACTAATAAATTATTACATAGAGCTTTTATAAAATATAAAATGTTCTGTTATATTTACTTTTCAAGTGATAGAACGCAATCACTGAAAAAATATGATTCAATGAATTTGCTAAATGTTTTTAAGGTAAGTGGTTGCAATCAATTAATTTGAGCTACATTTAAATAAATACAATTTTTATACTAATAATTTGTATTAAATGTAGCTAAAATAAATTGCTTTGCAACCACTTACCTTAAAAAATATAGTATCATTTATTTCAGTGATACTTTCTATTTCTATCTATTGTTGGCATAAAAATGTATAAAAAGTATTTTAAAAAAGCACAAAAAGCGTGTGAAAATGTGTACAGGAGAGTTCAGCTGTCACTGGACACCTACACGCAACACACTTTAAATGCTGCACTATATCCAGTTTGCTGCTATGTCATATTCATGATGATCAGACACCCTGCTCTCAGCCATAAAAAATCCATGTTAGTGACGACATAATTATTATTTTATTATTAGTATTTTAAAAAAGCAAAGAAATGTATACTCTGTGTAAAACAGTTGGTCAAGGTCTATAAAGGTAGTAAGGACATTGTAAATTAGCACAAAGAAAACAAAAATAACAACTTTATTCAACAATTTCTTCTCTTCCGTGTCAGTCTTCGTCACGCATTCATGAGAGGAGGATAATTTTTTTGTTTGTTTGTCTTTTCTTCAAAGAGAGATTTTCAAATTTGTCAATATGTAAAGTACAAGGAGACCTGACCACTCGTGAAGAGCCTCAAATCAGTTATGAACGTGTTGGAGGATTCTGGGCCAGCTACTTTAAACTCTTGTAAGCTCTTCAAAAGACTTGAGCTTTCATGCCAAAGGACAGGATGATTACAGCGACCGCAGCGCACCCCTGATTAGTGACATGTAGTTATGTGAGGGAGTTGAGAGGAGAAGGATGCATCGCTTATGTGGAGAAAGAATAAACAAGACCCCCGCTGGACCAGTTTAATGGTGTGGTGCTTTGGTGTGGCATTCATGTAGATACCCAGTCTACCATCTTTTACTTCAGGACTACCATTATGGGAATAATGTGTGGCAGCATGACTACTGTGCTCTAAAATGACTTATCTAAAGTCTTTTGTGTAATTGTCATTTCCAGTAAAAATGGCAGAAAATCAGCATTTGTCTTTCTACATCACTGGAATGTGTATTTGTGGAATAGACTTGGAGTACAGAGACCGTTGTCTCTCACGGTTGTTTCCTGTAATGGGGAGCAGTTGGGAGAACAGGAAGTCAGTAGGCAGTTATTTCCATTGTGCCCCAACTTCTCTTATGAGGTCATTGCTTCCTTTTATGAGGTCAGGAGCTGCTTTATAAGAAGCTTAATCTCCAGAATAAATGTGTAATGATATTGGAATCCTTTCATATTAACTTTTTGGTTAGTTGGGGAATAAAAATGTGAATGAAATGTATTTATGACTAAAATGTTGGTGACATATCATGAAAACCTGACTTTTTCCTTGTTTAAGAGCTATAATCGGGTCCCTGGTGTATCTACCAATCCAAAAAACGAACAAAAAAGAACAACCCAGTGATTTTTTTTGGTAAGCCCTTCTCTGCAAGCTTGTGAAAAAACGAGCGTGTCAGATTTCACTCTCTCCGTGATGTAGAGAAAGGGATCATATTATAATATTACCGCCCTTTAATCTGCACGTTTCCACCCACGGCGCCACCATTGTGTTTTTGCAAGCGACAACAGTGCCAGTTCTTTGAATATTTCTGTCTTTGGCCCTCTGATTAGGGGTGGGCGATACGTTAAATATCACGGTAACAATATATATCACGCCACCCTCTCTAACAGGTAATTAGCATACTGAACAGATGTGCAAATGTATATATACATGTAGCATGTAGCAGCAATACATAAATAGTGAATGTTTTACAGTTAATAATGAGTCTTTAAATCGCTGTGTTGAGGATATGCAAAAATTCTGATTAATTGAAGTCGGCAAAAAAGAAAAAGCGCGCTCCTCACACAGAAAGAGACGGCGCACGCATATAGCTCTGTTGTTTGAGTTTCAACGGCTTCAAAATCGGTTGTTTTAGAAAGCTCTTAAAAACGCGTGACCACTACAGATGTAGTCCCTTGTTTAGTAACAAAGCTCTGGTTTTCCACCTTCACGGCGCTACCATTGTGTTTTCGCAAGCGGACAACATGTGAAAGGGTATTACCAGTAAACAATCTATTTTGCGACGCCATAAGTTTGAACAAATATGAAACTAACTTTTATTTCATCCATTCGATATATATCGTCATATCGCACAGCCCTAGCACTGATGGTGTCGCAGAGCAAGTGATGAATTTCTTCAATGTGGTCAATGAAGCTCGATAAGTAGAGTTCCAGATGTAAAAATAAGACTTTATTGGACAAAGCCGAGATAACGGTTACCGCATCTAGTCTTTGTCCGTCGGGGCATCCACTTTATACCTGTCTAAACGAACCATAATTGGTAGTTCCGTTTTTTATTGTTATGCCTGTCTGATTTGCCACAATTTATTACTAGCCCACCTGGTCCATTTTTTAATGGTGGAATTTGGCCAGATCCGCCTTTTTTATTTAATTTTTATTTTACGGCCTCCTATTGGTTGGAGGACATATATCAAAGTTGTTTACTTGTTTATTTACTGTATATTGCTGCTGCCACACAGATCTAATATAAACATGCAATTTCTTTCCCAGCTGTTTAGCGTCACTGACAAAACCGACAGTTTTTGTAACTCAGATGCGTTTTTAACATAAACTTGTTTGTATTTGATAGTTTAAGCACAATAAGACATGAAAGAGAACTCACATGCCATGATGTGTGCACTCAGAAAACAGTAGATTAGAAGTTTAAACGAAAATGGTTTAAAGCGGATGATTTCGGCAAATATTTCAGTGTTTTTTTGTGTGTCCATACAATGAATGTCAGTGGGGTCCAATGTTGTTGTTGTTGTTTTTTGGGGTGAACTTTCCCATTGGGAAGTAGATAATTTATTATCCCCTGTGGAGCACAAATTAAGATATTTTGAAGAATGGTTTTGGTTACCATTGCCAAAATAAACCTTAAGACATTTATCAAAATATTAGATTTTATGTTCCACAGAAGAAGTCATAACAATTTTGAACAAACCGAGGTTGAGTAAATAATGACAGAATTTTTATTCTTGGTTGAATTAATCTCTTTCATGCTATTTTAGGTAAGGACAATTTTAAAGGGAAAAAACATCCCTTTCTAGCCACATGCATGGAATGGTTCTGTGGAAGACAGATAACCTGTAATATTTCATCCAGACTATGACAGGAACTCTGTAGAAGTACTCCAGTCTTTTTCTGGATTAACAGTATGTTTCCATTTAGCCACAAAATGCGTGGCCCAGTCTGCAGATTAGCTATTTTAGGTTTTAGAGATTAGATCAGTGTAGCACTAATTATAATCTGTGAATAATGAGCTTTGAGGCCAAATGTTTTGGCTGCTTTTCCTGTATAAGGCATAGGGATCATTCGCGTCCAGCCTGGCATCTGACAAACACTTTGAGATTTGGTTGCTTAGTGGGCCAGCCAATCACAATTCAGTATGACTAGTTTCTTAGATTTGACCTAATCTGTTAATCCTCTGCCAAAAGACCCATTTAAAGATGTATTTGTGATCTTGTTCAACCACTCACAGAAATGTTCCATTGTCTTTGCCTTGCACACAGTTCCTTGTATTTAATTTTCTCTGGACGTCATCTGCTAATGTAGAAATGTGTGTGCAGGCAGAGTGTACATGTGGTTAATTTGTGTAAGGGGACCCAGGCCAGGACGAGGGTGATCAGGCTTCAGACTGTTTCTCCAGATCCTCTCTGCTTTATGCATCACCAGCCAGGCTCTCCAAACTGGGGAGGGGAGCGAATGAGAACAGGGCAGACTGGTTAGGAACACAAAATGCCTTTCCTTCGCCTCCTTTACTGTGGCAAAGCCCTGGTTTAAACACCAGATGTTTGAATATTTCCTTTATGATGTTTTTGATTAAATAAGATGAATCCTGCACTCATAAGGAGGAATATTTCTAAAACAATATTTATGGTGACATGGTTACTTCGCTTCTTTTTAATATGATAATTAGAGAGTGAAAACATCAAAGAAAGGCGGTGGTTTGACTCCTCAGTTATGAATAAATGCACGCAATAAAATAAACAATGCTGATGCCGGAACTGAACATGTTTTTCTGCACCTAATACTTTGATATCTGATACTGCTTAAGATGGTGAACTTTAAAACAACTTTTGAATTGTGCAAAGAAATGTTGACATGCTGGATAATGCTGAACACATATAAATTGCTTATTAATATACAAGTTAGTGTCAGAATAAAGAGGGATAATGTGAGTGATTAGTCCATGTGTTCGCTGGTAGTGCATGAGCACAGCTGCTCTTAAGCGCACAAATGCTGCAGAGCCCCAGAATCTCGCATGAGAAGCTCCGAAGGCATTTTAATCAAAACAAGATGCCCCTCTGGAAGCTGGAAGGGGCACAGCTGAGACATATGCAGGACCAGCGTCTGTCAGGAACTGTGGTTAGACTGACGGATGAGCCAAGCGCAAGGAGTGCCAGGTCTGTCAACAACCTCTGAGCGACTCAAATGCTGCCGCTGCAGATGGAAAGAACCCTCTCTGCTGTCATGTACCCTAGTACTTATACATTTATGATTATTTCATTGTTTGGCGTGACGTTTGAGCTTTAATAGTTCTGGAATCAAAGTCCAGCAGCGAGGGTCTCTGGCCCCCGACACCACAATGTTACAAGTTCCCAGGGTTGCGATGTGAGATCAGATTACTGTCTGCTGCCAGAGGTCACGCTTGGTGTCAAAGTGGAAGAGACACATCTGAAGACATACATTTTTTGTTTCTTTTAACTAAAACAATGGTGAGATTGGAGACCTGAGGTCAGAAACTGAACTGCAAGAGTATGAGTATGCGAACTGCATTATTTGAGAAGATTTTTTATATTAGAACATCTGTGTTTTCTCTCCAAATAAAATCACAAAAGAGTTTCATTCTGAGAGTAACATGTTAAAGGCCCTCAATAGAGAGGGTGAACGATATTGGATCCCTTTCAGTTTATTACTTGGTATTTTGATTGAGTTAGCAAGTTTTTTCCCCACCCTGGTCAAAAGGTATTTTATTAACTCTTTTCCCGCCATTTGACGAATTTTCCAGCTTTCTGGTGTACAGTAGAAGGTACTATTACGCATCTTCTGAAAGAGTATTGCATGTCTGGATCAAAACACGTCAAAGAAGTCGACACCGATAGCCTCGTGGGCAGCGTGTTCGAGTCCCGGCTCGCAGACATTTCCTGATCCCGTCTCGCCTCTCTCACGCCAGCTTCACTTCCTGTCTCACCACTGTCTAGCAAATAAACGCAAAAAATAAATCTTTAAAAAAAACACGGCAAAGAAGGAGCAGAAGCAAACGATCACCTATGTAAGCAGATGCATATGTAAAATGACACGATCATCAAACATTATTCGTTATATAAATGAAAACTATGTAACGTTACAGAATGAAATGATGATCCAGGAAGTGGTATAGGACTGTGTAAGCTTTAGGGGTGTTGATGGAAATTATATATTGCATCTATGTTTTGATCATTGTTCTGAATCTGATCTATTTACAAAAATACAATTTTCTCAGCTTTTTGTTCAAAATGTTGTTTTTCATTAAATTTACCCACATTAAAACGTTGAAAAAAGATTACATGAAGCTAGAATAAAACTTTTTGTTTTATGTTCAGATATTCATACAACAAAATCATTTTGTTGTATGAATATCTGAACATAAAAAAAGTTTTTATTCTACCTTGGATGCCATGAATCTTTCTAAAAAATATAAAAAATGCTGACGGCTGGCAACCCTTAAAAAAAAAAAATAATTCTGGCGGGGAAAGAGTTAATATATTCAGAAACACACACACACGTACACAAACAGTTTAAGGTCTGTCATATTTTATCATGCTTTTGAAAGAAGACTGTTATGCTCAAAAATGCTGCATTTATTTGTGTCATGTTTTTTGTTTGTTTGTTTTATTATGTTTTTTAAAATGTATTTTATTTCTGCAGCCATAACTACAGTCTTCAGTGTCACATGATTTTTCAGAAATCATTCTGGCCGTTTCATCTTACTGACACCAAATATTATTTATATAAATTATATTAATGTACATTTTAATTAAAATATATATTGACATATTGTATCATATAATATAATATATTATAAAATAAATGGCCTACAAAAGACCTAAACATATTTTTCTTTCTTTAAATTTAACTGAATTCTGCTTCCTGTTTGCTACCGCAATACAAATGCAGAAATTGAAAATTACAAGACATCCTCAATTCCGAATAAGACACACTCTTCTTTGCAACTGTGCATAAATTGACCAAACATGATTTCACTCCATCTTGTATCCAGACACTCATGATAAAAAAACACGCTTTACAAGGGAGCGGTGACAGTATTGCTGTGAAGTGTATTTGGAGTGGGGCTTTTCTCACCAATAAGAATACAATTGAAAAACTGGAGTGGACGATCACAGGATGCTTTGAACTAGCTAGAGAAATTTCTGAATTTGCTCTTCACATACTCTGATATCAGGTAGCCTTTTTTGGAAAAAGTGGGGGTAGAAAGAAAATAGCTTTTGGGTTTTTCAATGTAATATAGATGTGATGGATTATATAACAACATATTTGCAACTTTGATTGATGTGGTGTTTGCAGTTCTGAAATCTGCATAGCGTGTTTAACGCAACTGCCGGAGCCGAATTTTTCATTTTGGCTAGAGGTGATTCCCCTGATAGTGGCCTGTGTGGAGCTGTGCAGTCATCTGTGCATGAGTAAACAACAGGAGCGAGTGGGTCTGACCTCCTGTTCACCTTCACTCCAGACCCTTTGGAGTCTGCTCAAAACATTGAAGTTGGCCCTAACTCCAAACATCTCATTTTCATCCTTCAAAAGGTTGAAGATTTCCACCGAGATTATGGTTAAAGGGTCCTGTCTTAAGATAAGCACCAATCTGCATTAGGCATATTTGCGAGCAATTACCCCTGGAACACTCCTGAGATGAAACACGACTTTTGTTGTCAAATTTGTAAGCGTGATTCCCTCCAACCCCTCCGTTTCTGGCTGTTTTTCCATTTGGTGTTTTCAAAAAGAGTTAGTTCTATGAGAACATAGCATATCCTTGAGAACAGATTTGATTATTCAGATGCAGACTATGAAGTATGTATGAATAAAGGTCTTAAAGTTCAACAGCAGGAAGCTTTTGTAACAGGAACAACTAATCAATCCCAGAGCTGACAGCTGTGCAATTAACAAAGCTTGTACGGGCCACACGAGCAGCGCCGTCTCGGATTCTAGAGGTGTGCAGGAAAACATTCCCGCTTGACATTGTTCAGAGGTCAGTGAGTGACGGGATGCTGAACAGCTGGAGTGACGAGTCTGAGCGTTCACAGCAGGCTTTGCTTAAGTGAGCTACAGGGTAAAATGCATTCCTCACATTCTCGTCTGTCGTTGGTCTGTGTGTTTAAAGGTCTTTACCTACACCTATCTCAATGCCAGGCGATGAGAAGACTAAACAGCTCAACCTGATATTGAACATTTGCTCTCAATTTTTTGGGGAAGTTCAGTTGCATGCTTTGTGGTAGAGCTTTGGCAGAGTTGTGTTGGATAGGTCATAAACATGCTGTGTTTGATTATTGTTTGGAAATTGTTTGTGTTATTTGAATGTTGCAGCTGAAACTTGAATTCCTCATGATTCAGATTGTTATTAGGGCCCGTAATAGAGATAGTGGGGCTTAACAATTGTTTTTGTTTGTGGGCCCTCAAATTTAATACAGTCCTGTTGAAATTAGGTTGTTGTTGATTTTTTTAAGGGATAGTTCTCCCTAAATTAAAAAAAATATTTATCAGTGGAGCACAAAAGAAGATAATAAAAAAAAATATTGGTGTTTTTTGGACATTTAGTGACAGTCAGTGTGGTCCAGTGTAGATTGGACCCCATTTACTTTCATTGTTTGGATGAGAAGAGTTTAGAACGACACAAGGGTGAATAAATGATGACAAATGTTTCTTTTTCGGGTGAACTTTCTCTTTAAACATCTTGTGACTGGTATATTTATTTAACAATTGAAGTTAAATATCAAAAATCAACAGGCTAAGCAATTGTATGTGCCATTTCATGAATGAAGGCTTAACACTTACACCATGTCTACACCGGACGTGAGTGGCTCGGTGTGGCACAACGCGACAAAATACAATACATCCCATTAAAATCGGTGATGCTGTTTAAACTGGATGTGGTGTGGTGTGCTAAACAGAATTTAGCTGTTGCGGCACGATGCGAAGCGACGATGTCGCATCTAGTGTAGACACAGTGTTCTTCCAGCTCCCTGGTATCTTTGATTCAAGATTTGAAAGAAATGCTGGGAAGGTAAACTGTGTTACTTGGGTTGCAAACCTGATTTAAAACAGGCCTATTTAAACAGGGTTGTTTTGCTTTGAAACACTGGAGGCTTTGTTTTTGTCTGTATTTATGTTTTACTTTTGTCAGAGCAGCCATTTGTCAGTGGATTTAAAAGGCTAGATGGCATCTTGTCTCTGGAGTAGTTTTATGTCTTAGACCCTCATTACACCTGCCTGGAATACCAATCCACAGCCTATTATGCACTACTCATGGACTTCACCTCTCTGCTAAAAAGAGGAAAGAGGCTACCCCTGAACAATTCAAACAAATGGCACAGAAGGATTTCACATTTTTCAATGTTCGACTTCCAATGATTTGTAGGAAAAAACTGTTTAAATTGTTTATTGACATTAATGACATTTTAGTTTAGCTTCAAGTTTCATGTTTTCACCTCATTTTATTAGATTGTAACCAGAACAGGCATGGAACAGTCTTAAAATAAATGCAATAATGAGATTGATGTAATTTTGGCTCCTGTGGCATTATATGTGGTTTTGGGTTAAATTTGGCAAAGTTTCTCATTTAAACCAGAAGTTTTGGGGGATTTAGAAGAAAATAACTGGAGCAAATAAAACCTGGCGGCTAAAAGGGAGATTTCTAGAAACTCGTGGATTCTTTAAGACCAAACAATGTATATTCAAGAAGGGTCGTAAGAAAATGAAGCACCAGAAGCGGGTTTCTCCATATGTTTTGGTCATTGGATTGGTGTCGAGGTTTCACAGATGAACCGTTGATTTAAAACTAATGGAGGATTAGTATATTTTTAATCCTGTTCTTAGCAGCCTGACACACTTCAGTATCAGCGCGGCCGCTCTCCAGCCCTCAGTCCACAGAGCTTTAAGCTGAAATCCCATTGTGTGCTTGAGTAATGCATCATTATGAATGTGTGAGACAGACACTGGCACCCTGACTGCAGTTGCTGCTTTACTGTTTATTCAATCTGTCGAAGAAAAACATTTATGTATTTGAGTGTATAAACTGTTAACTCAGTAAATTTTCTTTAAGCCTCCTGTTGAGTTCTGACAATAAGCAACTTTACACTTCTACCATTTAGCAAGATGAATTGAGCAAGACATGCCTTGGTGGTTAAAACCCATGAACAACTTTCGGACATCAACTCCAGCATTATTTCACTCATTATGGCAAGCAACATAGTGACACTAATCATGTTCTTGCTGCTTATTGGATTATTCATTTAAATTTTTTAGAGAACTTGTTCATATGGTTTGAAATATGGAGTTGTTGTTGTCATTAAAATAAAAGCAAATCTGAAATGCATGAAAAAAATTAAATGCAAAAATTGAAATTAATTATAATAATAAAAAAATACAAATTAGAAGTAAGTTCACTTGTGGTCTTCAACTGATAAGACAGCAGTAAAGTCCAGGTCAGAACCAGTTTGGCCAGCTAATGCTTTGGCTGATCAACCAGCTTTAATCAGCTAATGACCATAAATGAAACCATGTCAAATCAGCTACTGGTTTAAACTGGATTTTCCAGCAGGGTTGCGATTACTGCTTTGAAAATGACCAGCACTAGCTCCTCCTACTGTTTGTTCAATTAGAAGCTGATGTTTTGTATTAGCTATGCAAGGCAATAGCGTCTCCTCATGGCATTGTTATTCAGCTGGTAGTGAGGGCAGTAATCTAGCGTGTGAGTCAGGACTCAGTGCCAGCCTGCGAGGCCATTTCCAATTCTTCGTCTCTAGTGGTGACATTAAAATGTAATTGGCTTCTGCTTCTTCTGCCAACTATAGTGACTCCCCATAACATTAAGGGGCTTTGGCTGCTCAGAGTACTAAGTTTGTGAATGTGGTGGCTGTAGCCATTCAATCCAAGCTAAATGTCTCTCTCTATATTCCCTTCTGGCACTTTGAGTTATATGGGGTTTTGTCCTTACTGTTTTTTTCTTAGAGGATTTTGTATTTAAAATGTATTCATTTAAAACTATATTGTCTGTAATAATGTTCCTAAAACGTTAGTGTTTTTATGGAAATATTGATCATTTTGAGAACATTCAGAAATATGCTTATTCATAACTTAATGTGAACGCTAGCTAAATGTTCTTGGAACATATTTTTGTTAGGGTTGTTCATATGACTACATATAGCTACCTAAAGATAAACATTTTGTATTTTCCAGTCATTTTTTGAAAATGAATGAAATTTGTTTAGTTTAGTAAAGGCCAAGTATTTTAGAAATTGATGCTGTGACTGAAAAGTCTGTGTAACACAGCTTTGGCAAGAACTGATTTCGGTTGACTTCTTATTGAAATTACAATTTCTAGAATAGAATTGAATAGAAATTGGCTGTGGAGTCACACTTTTTTCCTAATATTAATCGGAACTGAAATGTCCCTTTTTCTTTGCTCATCAGTGGGCTTGAACACCTCGTGATGTTATGGAAATGTGATCTTCTCAGAGGCAGTGCTTGAAGACTGATCCATCAGTGTGCCAGCTTGCTGGCTCTCATATTGTCATCTATGGAAGCATATCCCTCATAAATGGGATATGATCATGCGCTGCTGTTTCCCATTACTCAACACAGCACACTGTGAAAATGTAGGAGACTAAAACATCTGTCAAAGGGAACAATGGGGTCATCATGCCCATTAAATGAATGGAAATAACAGACTTATAGCTTGAGTTCTGCTGAACAATACATATTGCGGTTAAGCAGCTTGCAGTTTAATCAAATGGAATAATAAAAGCTTGGTAACCCTCATCCAGTCATTACTGCCCTGATGGTTCGGGAAGGACTAAATAAGGCCTGATACATTATATGGGGGTTCAGTGATATTAGGCATAGATCGGGCCAGGAAGAAATTCATGGGAGATTAGTATGTGAATATGGGTTTTGCAGGCCGTGTGTACATGCTAGATCTCAACAAGCCTGCCAGGATCATTTTTCTTAAAGCTATGAAACACTTTCTTTCTCAGTCATCATTGCAAGATGGAGCCAATGGCATCGCTTGTGCAGAAAGACAATGCATTAGCTAAAGAAATGATTTGGAAAGGAAAGACTGCGATTTGTTTACATTATTTCAACAACTTGTCTGTGTTACATAATGATGTTCTCAGAATGGATTGAGTGCAATATCATAGTGTGTTCTTGTCTTTCTCTCTATTCCTTTCCTGTCTGTTTTTCTATTTCCCCTCTTCCCAGACTCAGACCTTAGCATGCGAACAGTGAGTACGCCAAGTCCGGCTCTGATTTTGCTGCCTTGTTCATCTCCAGGCGTGCTTAATGGCTCATCCACGTCTTCCTCCACGTTCGGCATGGAAACCATCGCCATGGTCCACACACCGCCCACTTCCCTCACCCATCCGCAAAGGAGTCTGCGACAGCCGAGGGACCAGCAGGGGGCGCCCATCGACATCCTTCCTGACCATGCTTTCCTGCAGATCTTCACCCATTTGCCCACAAACCAGCTGTGTCGGTGCGCCCGTGTTTGCCGCCGCTGGTACAACTTGGCGTGGGACCCGCGCTTATGGAGGACTATTCGTCTGACAGGAGACGTGCTTCACGTGGACCGTGCGCTTCGGGTTCTCACTCGCAGACTGTGCCAGGACACCCCCAATGTGTGTCTCACCCTGGAGACGGTGTTGGTCAGCGGCTGTCGGAGGTTGACCGATCGAGGACTGTTCACGGTGGCACAGTGCTGCCCAGAACTGCGTCACTTAGCGGTGGCCGGCTGTTACAACGTGTCCAATGAGGCCGTGTTTGAGGTGGTGTCACGCTGCCCCAACCTGGAACATCTGGATGTTTCAGGTAATTCATCTTGGGTGATAATGTTTGGTTGTATTATTAGTATGTATCTGTTCTAAACAGTCGCTGCCCACGTTGAACACAATACCTCAGTTTTAGCCAATCAGAAGTTATTTAATGGTTATGAACATTTTATACATGTTATACATTTTAATCTTTAATTATTTCAACTGCATAGTTTTTCTTCCGAACCCAGATTTTTTGTTAGACATAAAGTGGTGTCCCAAAAAAAAGCACAACATTTGTTTATTGTACAAAATGTTTGTATAAATGACACAGAATGTGCTGCATAGGCCCAACAGTATGCAAAATTATTTAAATTATTCCTGATCTAGTCTGAACAGGAAAATTGTCAAATTTTGGTTTCTGAAAGTCTCTTGAATTTCAGTGGTTTTATGGTCTTGGCAGCCAATAATTCACTGCACATATCAAATTGTGGTTGGCAGAGACTATGTTTATCTTCATTGCAAGTGAACCTGGATTTAATCTAGACTTGGTTGTTTCTTTTATCTTGTGACCACTAAAACATTTCACTCAGAGATCGCTAGTATATTTCACAATTAATAACAAAGAACAGCACCACATTGAATTAGACATGGATTGTTTGAAGTATATATTTTTTTATTCCATTAATCTTTCATTTACAACTTTCTTTCTTTTTTTTCCAGTGTAGTTTTGTTTATGTTTTCAAGGATGAGAAACTACAGATTAATTTTATAATTTGCACTCATCTCAGACTTTCCCCTGCGGTTCACTGCCAGAGCAGACCTGTGACCCAGTTGAGTTTAACATTTGGCATAAAAAGCAGAAATAATGAAGTATTTGAGTCTGTAATAACAGTTATATCCAGTTTGACATTCTCAACAAAACATCTCAGTAATGTAGCTGTGTAACTCTCTGAAAACAGCTGTAAAATGACTTCCTGACTCAGAGCTAAACAGCCTGTGCTTCATCTGCTTTGTTGTCCAGCACAGAAGACAGTCTTTTTTTTCCTCTCAGAGATTATTCTGAAATGTCCAGAACTTCCTCTTGGAAAAGCTGGAAAGGGTATTAATAGCTCTGGCATTCTGTCTGCGCTCTCTATACTTCCCAAAAGAAACATAAGCCCAAGCAGAACCAGGACCTCTGACTTTAAGGTGCTTAGGGAAAATCTGCTACCCTAATTTAGAGAATCAATGATCAACTGTCTTTTGTATAAAAATAATTGCTATAAAGGTAGACAATTTAATGTGTATATAACTTTAAATAGCTTTTATATTAATATTTGTTCACTTGTCCAGTATATGTTATAGTATAGTATATTTATATAGCTTTCTCTGTTCATGTTTTTAATTACTTTTCCTGGCAACCTTTTATCCGTTTTTCTTTTCAGTTTTCTTAGAAGCATTATATTTCACAGAGGACCATATATAAGTTTACAATTTAGGACTTAGTGAATGAGTATGTCAGAAAATAATACTCTTTCTCCTCATGTCCTCAAGTTACTTCCCTGGTGTTTTATTTCCAACTTCCTGCGCTGCACTTCCTGTTGGACCATGTTGTTTTTCCTGTGTGAGTGCAGGGGTCCGGCTGGGGTTGGACTGGAGTGCTGCATTCTCAATGTGCTCCTAAAGGAGACGCGGGGAGATCCCATCCCCCACCACTCCTGATAGAACTCATTTCAGATGTCTCTCCAAGGTTTAGATGAAACCCTCCGCTGCCATTTTCATGTTCTTCAGATATTCTGCAATAACCTTCAGCTTAAGATACTGTAAAGGCGTTTGGTGTTTCATAAGTTAAATCAGATGACAGAGGTGAAGACCAGACTGCAGAGTAGATACATTTCTCAGATGGCGTGTTTCACATCAAGACTTCTTTCTGTGATTTCTGTAAAAACAGATCTAAAGGCAAACATTTGGTATTTCTTTTCATGTGCATCTGACAACAAGAAAAGTCTTCAGTCTTTTGGGAATAAAAATCATCACATACACATGGTTCTGAAGAAATGTTTTGGCAATTTTCTTTTTGTAATCGTCAAAACAGTCCCTATAATTTATCTTCAAAGATTTAGTTTAAAGCTGAAATGTGTATTTTTTGTTAAAAATACTTTCTCCTGTGTCAACTTAATATGCAGTGACAATTGTCAAAAAAGTTTTTTTTCCTAATAAAATTATCCAAGAGCGCATATGGTTCTCAAATAAGAACAAATCAAAAAGTAAGGGTGCTCCAAAAAGGTTAAAAGAGACAAAAATATATTATATTATATATACAGTATTATATTTATATTGAATGTATATTATGCGCTTATGAGAATACTTCCAATTTATATTTTATTTAGTATTAGTATTTTTTATATATAAAAAAAAATATATATAAGCTTATATTTTTTGTATATTATATTTACAGTATATTAATTTTATAATTAATAACATTTGAAATATATATATTAAAATGTAATATAATGTACTTGCTTAAGAGTAATCCATGAAACATTGTAGACAGACCTAGAAATGTTTTTAACAAAAAAATATAATTTATTATCATTAAAATATATTATAAGAATATTGTACAATCTTTTATTTATATTTATAAATAAAATTATATAAATAATATATAGTAACTATATATTAATTGTATAAACAAACAATCATTATTTATCATTATGTGTGCTATTTAGTTTGTTGATGCTAGAAGCACACATTTTTCAAATCAGGTTCTGAATTCTATATATTGTGTGTGCCATTTAAACAGATGACGTTTTATTCTCGAAAGACGTTACATTTTTCTATAATTCTGTCTTTGTACTCTGCAGGGTGCTCTAAGGTAACTTGCATCAGCCTGACACGGGACGTGTCTTTCAAACTCTCCCCTCTTCATGGGCAGCAGATCTCCATCCGCTATCTTGACATGACTGACTGTTTTGCTCTGGAAGACGAAGGCCTGCACACCATTGCCGCCCACTGCACTCAGCTCACCCACCTCTACCTGCGGCGTTGCGTGCGCCTGACCGACGAGGGCCTGCGCTTCTTAGTCATCTACTGCCCGTCCTTGCGGGAGCTCAGCGTCAGCGACTGCCGCTTCATCAGTGACTTTGGCCTGCGGGAGATTGCCAAACTAGAGGGCCGCCTGCGCTACCTCAGCATAGCGCACTGCGGCCGCATCACAGACGTAGGCATGCGCTATATAGCCAAATACTGCAACAGACTGCGTTACCTGAACGCTCGTGGCTGTGAGGGACTGACAGACCACGGCATCGAGCACCTTGCCAAGACCTGCCTCAAGCTCAAGTCCCTGGACATTGGGAAGTGCCCGCTGGTGTCAGACGCCGGCCTGGAGCAGCTTGCACTAAACTCGTTCAACCTGAAGAGACTGAGTCTGAAGTCGTGCGAGAGCATCTCGGGCCGCGGGTTGCAGGTGGTGGCAGCCAACTGCTTCGACCTTCAGCTGCTGAATGTACAGGACTGTGACGTGCCACTGGAGGCATTGCGCTTTGTCAAGCGTCACTGCAAACGCTGCGTCATTGAACACACAAATCCAGCCTTTTTCTGAGAGCTGCACGCATGGGATTGTGTGGACGGATTTGAGAAGATAATCTCTTTTGACCCGGGCCGGTGACATCTCTGCTAGACAACACAGCGGAGATTTGCACTGCTGCACCTCTGTATTTAATTTGCATGGTTGGGAGAAATGGTAACTTTTTTTTAATCCATTTATTTATATTTTTATTCACTTATATATTTTTGATTACTCATCTTGTCTATGTCAGATTGTATTACTTGTAACATGTAAATTTCATAATGAATGCAATTTGTTGGCACGTAGAGGATTACATGATGTGATGTTAACCAGAAAAGAAACCAGACATATTTTGCAGAACTACAGAGGTCCACGGATTGTTTTTTGTTGTTGTTGTTTTTGTTTACATTTGATATCTCTGTTATGAATGTTTTGCTTTGTTTCATCATGTAAGCCTTGTAATAGCTTGGTTTCTATCTTGTTTTTATTGCCCAGGAATATTGCCAAACAGTGTCCTTTTGCTGTGACGTTCACCTTTGTAATGGTCAATAAGGCTTTTACAGGTGTTTAACAAATGAAAGACCACAGTGGAATAAAGAGGTCTAAACCATATTAAACAAAATCATAATGTCTGCTTTTAATTGGCTAACATGCATTAGCTGGTGTTCTTTCAATTTGTGCTATCCCGTCAGATTTTGTTACCTCCCATTAAAACAGTAGGTAGTACAATTCGACAACAAAATATTCTACCTGTTTAATTATGGTTTATTAATATCTACATCTACTTCAACCCTAAACTTACCCCTTTCAGTAATGCAAATACAGTAATTGTGTGTTATTCATGGTTGTGGCTAGAAGGGATCCAGCTACGACCGAAAATCAACAATAAATAATTTGTTCTACCTATTAGAGTGTGTTTTATTAACATCTACATCTACACCTACCCCAAACCTAAACCTACCCTTTACAGTAATGGAAATACAGTAATTACTGTTGTTCCGTGTGAGAAAAAGGACGCAGTATTGACTGATGTGTGCATGCGCAGTATGACAATCTGACAGGTAGGATAAAATGTCAGCACTCCTGGTCTAGGAAAGAAAAACTAAACAAATCAATAAACAGCAAAATATGGAATTACAGTGGTTGTCAACCTGTGGACTGCAGCCCCCTAAAGGACCACGG
The DNA here is from genome assembly GCA_027422405.1 of Ptychobarbus kaznakovi. Taxonomy (NCBI): domain Eukaryota; kingdom Metazoa; phylum Chordata; class Actinopteri; order Cypriniformes; family Cyprinidae; genus Ptychobarbus; species Ptychobarbus kaznakovi. Next base: position 15,074,297 of record CM049805.1, read on the forward strand.
AAGTACTGCAAGATGGTTTTGATGTAAATAAGATATATTAGTAAAAATAAAATAGCACAATGATCTAAGATGGTGCCGTACATGGCGGCTACAGTGCTTAGCTCTCCAGTTTTTGTTTTGTTTTTGTTTCTCAAACACGATCAGTTTTACCAGGGATGAACTGCTGAAAATTCGGCAGAACACCTCACTGACTGAACTGTTTTCTGAAAATGCTGCAAACGATCTGGACGAGCTCACAGAGACTGTAACATCATATATCAGTTTCTGTGAGGATATGTGCATTCCTACCAGGACTCATTTAACCTACAACAACGACAAGCCATGGTTCACTGCAAAACTCCGTCAGGCCAAAGAAGATGTTTACAGAAAGAGGGATAAAGTCTTGTATAAACAGGCCAAATACACACTGGAAAAGGATATCAGAGTGGCAAAGAGGAATTAAAAGGAAGGAACAAATTATCTTTCAGTGATTCTACTTCACATGAGAGGAGAGGAATTAAAAGGAAGGAACAAATTATCTTTCAGTGATTCTACTTCACTGTGGAAAGGTATGAAAGACATCACCAGTTACAAGACACCATCCCCCAGCACTGTGGAGAATCAACAACTGACAGACGATCTGAATGAGTTCTATTGCAGGTTTGAAAAATCACCATTCACACCTCCAGCATCACCCCCCTCCCCTCCCCCACACCTGCACTGCAGATAAGAGAAGATGACGTGTGCCAGGTCTTCAAAGGAACAAATGAAGGAAAGCACTAGACTCAGACGGTGTGTCACCAGCCTGCCTAAAAACCTGTGCTGACCTGCTGGCCCCCATCTTCACACAGATCTTCAACAGATCACTGGAGCTGTGCGAAGTCCCCTCATGCTTCAAATGCTCCACCATCATTACCGTCCCAAAGAAACCGAAAAATTACTGGACTTAATGACTACAGACCTGTGGCTCTAATGTCTGTGGTCATGAAATCATTTGAAAGACTGGTTTTGGCTTATTTGAAGGACACCACTGGACCCAGGGCCGTACCCACCATCGAGGTCCCCGAGGTCCGGACCTCGGTATTTTTCCAATAATAAAACTTGTAAAATATTAACCTTATATTAAATATACTTTGGTGCTGCCTGCAAGGATAAAAGGCCAAGAGAACAGATCATCTCATCTGAGATGCCTCTGCGCCAGCGTTACAGCACAGCTCTCATCAAAGTCTAAGTGTTTGTTGTGGATGGCCAATCAAATCAAAGTAGGCGGGGTTTATGTACACAGGCGCTAAGTGTACAAACTGCAGCTCGACGCCTCAGACAGTTATGAAGTGCAAGATGCAAGTAGCTAAACCAAATATTTCCCATTTGACCGCTGTTTTGACATAGAAAGGTTAAAAGACCGACAGAAATATTCAGGGATGTAAACTAATACACTTTTGTCTATGTTTAAGAATCTGTTATCTTGAAAAATAAGATTTATGCTACTGCCCACTGACTTGGTTTTAAACCTATATTGTTATCCAAAGTATGAGCCTCAAAACATCTTAAAATCCACACATGTAGGTCAGGAAAATAAACATTTTCACGGGGGAGCATGCCCCAAACCCCCTAGTAATCTTTATTTTGGGACCTCGGTATTTATAAAAACCTTTGTACGGCCTTGACTGGACCCCCTGCAGATTGCCTACAGAGCAAACAGGTCTGTGGATGATGCTGTCAACATGGGACTGCACTTCATCCTGCAGCATTTGGACAGACCAGGGACTTATGTGAGGATCCTGTTTGTGGACTTCAGCTCCGCTTTTAACACCATCATCCCAGACACCCTTCAGAATAAACTGACACAGCTCTCCGTCCCCACCTCCATCTGTCAGTGGATCAGGTAGTGAGGCTGGGAAAATTCTCATCCAGCACCCGTACGATCAGCACTGGAGCTCCTCAGGGCTGTGTTTTCTCTCCACTGCTCTTCTCTCTCTGCACGAACGACTGCACATCCAAAGACCCCTCTGTCAAGCTGCTGAAGTTTGCAGATGACACCACACTGATCGACCTTCTTCCAGGACGGTGACGAGTCTGCTTACAGACAGGAGGTTAAGGAGCTGGCTGTCTGGTGCAGTCTTAACAACCTGGAGCTTAACACGCTCAAAACAGTGGAGATGATCGTGGACTTCAGGAGAACCCCCCTGCTCTCCCCCCACACACCATCATGAACAGCACTGTGACTGCAGTGGAGTCATTCAGATTCCTGGGCACCACAATTTCTCAGGACCTGAAGTGAGACAATCACATTGAGTCCATTGTGAAAAAGGCCCAGCAGAGGTTGTACTTCCTCCGCCAGCTGAGGAAGTTCAACATGCCACAGGAGCTGCTGAAACAGTTCTACTCTGCCATCATTGAATCTGTCCTCTACACATCAATAATTGTCTGGTTCAGCTCAGCTACCAAATCTGACCTCAGAAGACTACGGAGGGTAGTCCGGACTGCTGAGCGAAACATTGGTACAACCCTCCCCACTCTCCAAGAACTGTACTCATCCAGAGTGAGCAAAAGGGCTGGCAAAATCACTCTGGACCACTCACATCCAGCACACTCCCTCTTTGAACTGTTACCGTCTGGTCGACGCCACAGAGCTCTGAGCACCAGAACGACCAGACACAGAAACAGTTTCTTCCCTCATGCAATCCATCTCATGAACACTTGACATTAAACGTGGAACACTATTATACATTATTTATCCATCACACATACTTATTTTTCATCTCAAATATGCACATATCAGACCTGTACACACATAATTGTCAAAATTATATATTGTGTGTTTGCTTCTTTGTACATTGCCAATTTGTATATTATTCTTTATTATCTGTGTCTTGTCCTGTCGCTGTCATTCTGTTGCACTGTGGAACTTCTGTCACTATAACAAATTCCTCGTATGTGTAAACATACCTGGCCAATAAAGCACATTCTCTCAATTTCTTTTTTATAAATTGTTATATTGTCATATTATATTAATATAGTATGTGTGATGCAGAATATTTTGTAGTTGAGAAAAGATAACCCTGGACTTTTTTTTCACCTTGATCAGGCATCTCCTAAGGTAAACATTGTGTGATTTTTATTTTCAGGCAGTATGTATCATTTATAATGAAACATTTCAAACAAAACTGTTTTGACAGAGTTACTTTAGGTTAATCTGTTTTAGCTATCATTTAGTCGCTAACCGACACCTTGGTCAATTGCCACATAACACAGCTAGCTGGCTAGGCAGTTGTGAGAATATAAAGGGAAATGTAATCAGATTCATTTGAGCCTGACTCTATTTCCCAGTGATAAAACAGCTGAGAACAACAGCACAGTCCAGTGTAATATTACATCCCAGAGCAGCAGCGCAGGCCAGGCTAACAGACAATATACAGCTAATTAACATCACAGAGGTTCAGAACAGCAGTACATAGAACAGTTTCCCAAACTGTTACCGGAATCACCAAATATGAAAATTTGGTGTCTTCTGCAGGAAATTAGGATGTTTTGTATGGAAAAATTGTGTCACTGCATGTGTTTACGTCACAGCAAGTAAATTGCATCCTTGTGAAGTGAAAAACATTCTAAACAGTTACTGACAATGGATTGCAGATTTTGATACAGAGTTATTTAAAGGACAATAATATTTTTACCTAATCAGTGTTTTTCAGAACATCTTACATTACAATGTCAAACACAACAGGTTCTGTACCAGCACACCTTATCAAATAACATCTGACTAAACCAACTCAAAAATTCAAATTCCAAAATTGTATTTTGCATTACACACATAAAAAACACAGACATGCCTATTTTCTGAAACTGCTGTTGTTCTGCTGGACTAAATTCCCATATGAGAATTCTGGCCTAAAACTGCTGTCTGATGGAAACATTTCCTAATTATAATAAATAAAGAAATAATGACAGAACCTAGTGATGCCATGTAGACAGAGAAGAGAAGTGGTCCAAGAACTGAGCCCGGAGGCACCCCATCTGAGAGGTAAGACTCAAACCGTTGGAGTGCGGTTCCTGAGATGCCCTTTGCCAATAGGGTTGACAGGATGTACTGGTGGTTAACCGTGTCAAAAGCAGCGGACAGATCCAGCAAGATAAGTATTGAAGATTTGAAATCCGCTCTTGCCAGTCTTAGGGCTTCAACAACTCAACAACAACTTCAACAACTCAACAAGGCAGTCTCGGTTGAATGTCCACTTCTGAAACCAGACTGATTACTGTTGAGGAGGTTGTTCTGTGTGAGAAAGGCAGAGACTTGGTTGAACACTGCTTGTTCAAGTATTTTTGCAACGAAAGGAAGAAGGCAAACCGGTCTGTAGTTCTCTAAAAGAGTTGGGTTAAGAGTGGGTTTCTTAAGAAGTGAGGTTATACGAGCCTGTCTAAATGCTGAGGGAAAAACATCAGTGTGAAGGATGTGTTAACGATGTGAGTGAGTGCAGGAACAACTGCAGGAGAAATGGCTTGAATGAGATGAGATGGAACAGGGTAGCGGACAAGTAGGATGACTGGAAAGGATGAGTTTGGAGACTTCCGCCTCAGAGAGTGAAGAGAAGGATGTAAACGAGTGTATGTTTGCTGGTAAGATATGCTTGACATATTGTGGTGTGGAAAATTGTGCACTGATGGTTTTAATTTTATAATAAATAAACAGACAAACAGATAAAATAAATATTATTACAGCTTTTGAATAACTATTTAAAATGTTAAGCTAATTTGAGCAAAAAGTCATTTCTGCAAAAGTAACTGTTGCAAGTGTAATTGTTTAGTTGATCATTATTTATTTAATTTATTTTTATTATTCATATTGGGAGTTTCACCCACGTATTAAAATGCGTGTCCCCTGCATCGTAACGGTGTAACTTGAACGTTTAAAATTGTGTTAAAAAGTAAACAGTATTACATTGACTAACATAAATAGCTAGAATACACACCATAAAACGATAATGGTGTCTCTTTTAATAACTGATGAGAATAGTGCTCTGCTCAGTGTTGCCAACTTAGCAATTTTGTTGCTAAATTCAGCAACTTTTCACACTACTTTAGCAACTTTTTCTTCCAAAAGCACCTAGCAACAAATTAGCTATTTATAAATTTATTTGGCAATTTTTAGCAACTTTTGATAAGTGACTCAAATCGATAAAAAGGCACACAATTTCCAACTAAATTACACACAATGAAGAAACTAAAGATGCCTAGCAGTATTCACACATCATGTGAAATAAGTTAGCTGCTATTTGCAATTGTTCATTTTGATCATAATAATTGAATAATTGTAATGTTCCAAACTGTGCATGTGTAATGGTTATTTATGTTTTAATATTATATAATGTATTTATATTATTTTACAAACAAATCTAAATTAACAAATATAAAATATATATTTGTTGCTGAGATTTGATGTAGTGACACGTTTTTGCTTCGTAATTACGCAATGATGTCATCGTGCAATGACATCACAACGTCATTTAGCAGCTTTTAGCAACAAATCAACCTTTCTTTAGCAACTTCCCCTGAAAATGAGTTGGCAACGCTGGCTCTGCTCTGGTCGAGGTTATATTCTTCATGGCGGCGCGCGAGGTCACCAGCGATACCCAGCAAATATAGACTGATTGGTCGTCCTTTTTGCCGTGGGGGAAAACAAACCATTCAAACGAACGCGCGGAGACCTTGTTAGGCGATTTTTCTTCACTTTTTGTTATGATTTCGAAAGACTTTTGCTTGGTGCAATGCCGAAAAGTTGCTGTGTGGCATTCTGTACCTCTAATATGTAAAAAAAGAGAAAACGATCTGTAGATGTATATACTGTAACTGTCAGATAAACAGACGCAGGTAGCACGATCTGAGCGGGTAGCACACAGCATCAGAACTCCGACAGAAGTTACGGATATACAACGTATGAAACATATCAAGCTTAATATTCATATTTATATTTACTCCAGATAGGCTAGAGTCACCTTCAATAAACTGCCATTAGTCCCGTCCCGCCTGCACCGCAACCCATTTCTGATGGGGCTTACAGTAACCCTCCTGACCTTCACATCAAATAAATGTCACTCACTTATATGTGTAAATGTCATAATCTATTAAAACATTTATTTCATATTATTATACACAATCCCTTACTAAAATTAACAATGGTATTACTATAGTAAAAGTAGGCTTTTGTAGGCTAACAGGCTAACCGTGTTTTTTGGCCGTTTTCATTACCCTATAACCACAGTTTTACTACAAATACCATGGTTAAACTATGGTTAGTGTAGCAAAACATGTTAAAACAATTTTTACCATGGATAACCACGGTTCATTTTCATAACTGATATTTTCATGTTATTTTATATATTTTTATTTTCCGGCGTGTATTTGTAAAAAAAAATATTAGGCTATATGTTTAGCACACATTGCATAATGCATAATGTTAAGGCACTTCAGTAGACCTTAATGTTACCTATGTTTTGTCAATGTTCAAATTATTTTTTATATATCACTAAAAAAGTTATTTTTAAAATTGGCTTGTTTATCTTTGTAAAAAAAAGTTTACTTTCACCAGCTGTCACTATAGGCTTTTTTTATTAATTATTTAAAGCTGAAATCAAGAACATCCAAAACTTGAGGTAAGCCGTCTCTTGCCTGGATACTCAATCAGGTAACAAAAAGTCTCGGGAAACGACACCTCTGGCCATTCCGTTGGGTCGTTTGTCCTGCCACGGATACCGTACGGACAAGTCCGATCCAATACAGCTCAGGTTGTTTTTTGACGTATCTTGCTCTGTCGAGCGGCAGAAATTATTTTATGTGGACCATTCTGTGTCAACACCATGCTTAAATTTCCAATGAGGGAGGCAACAGCTCAACCTAATTAGACCATGCAATGCAAAAGAATCAAGAGCAATAAACAAATATCCAATGAGAACATTGGACATTATACAATAAAAACCTCAATATGACCTTCTTTTTCTCTCGCGTTTGATTTCTCGTGCTCCTTAAAGCTTATGTTGACAGAGTAGTAGCAACAGATAAATACAGATTGAATTAAAAAATAAAACTAACGTTACTAACTTTACCATGAAAATGAAATAGGAAGCCGTTAACAGACGCTCACACAGCCAACGCCTTCACTTCCATGTCAAAAAACTGTCAATCAAAAACTCAGTAGCCAATGAGATCACACCACTGCTAGCCCCGCCCCACGATAAATTTGTGCCAAAATGGCGAACGGAAACTTCAGAATCGTAAACGAAAACTTAAAGTCTTAAGTAAATGAAAACTCTGGAAGTGCATTAAGTACAGATCAGCGAATGAAAGAGGATAAAGTAGATGAATAACATGCAGTATATTAAAAAAGAGGTCAAAGATTTTGCCTGTAATTTATTTATTTTTTAATTTCAAAGACATTTTATTCGGTTTCAATTTATATTTTTATAAGTTTCTTGAAAAATTAGATGTATTTTAAAAAAATTGTGCCATCAGCCCGGCTAGCTCAGTCGGTAGAGCATGAGACTCTTAATCTCAGGGTCGTGGGTTCGAGCCCCACGTTGGGCGGACAATTTTTTCCATCACACAGAGGGTTACAACAGATCTCAATTTAGTTCCCGTTCAACATCTTAACCAAGTCTATATAAAGTAATAATAAATGTAATTACAAATATTGTAAAAATTCTAACATTACAATTATTATAAGACCCAGCGACCGTAACTGGGGGCTTGGACTTCTTGCATCCCTCCAGCATGTCCAAAAAATCAATAGGATAGTAGTAATTTTATACAATCAGATAATATTAACAAAAGATTTGGAAAATTATTATGAACTTTATAATTTAAAAACAGGACAAGATCTGTAATTGTACTAACCCTGTTCAACCAACAGGGGGCAGTTCTGATAAACATGCTCTCTAAAAACAGATTTTGGACTTCATTGGATCTATTTATTTGTTCTGTTGACAGCCCTAGTTTTTACCAGTAAGAAATCGGGATATAGCTTTGTAAAAAATATAAAAAAATAAGTATCTTTCAAGGAGAGTGTTGTCGGATACCTTGATGTCTCGGATAAGATCTGTTTTACTGTTATCGATTATATTGACACTTTGTTCATGAAATGTGGTAAGTAAATGATAGAAAACTGTATGAGCAGGAACGTGTGTTTGTTTGTGAGGATGTTCCCCTGAACTCTTACTGGCTGTGAATAAGACACAATAATCTAGGTTTGGGTTTTGAAACAGATACCTGGGGCCTGTACCATGAAGCCGATTTGCTGGCTAGCCAGGTAAGTTTCAGTTTAGTTTGCACCAATCCTGGGTTTTAGGTACCATGAAAGTGGCTTGGCTTTTAGCTGCGTTCATTGCTATAGTAACTTACACTGCACAGCTAACTTGCTCCGGGGCAGGTTATGTTCTGGGTTAGAGATCTAAAACTGAAATTGGACCAATCAGATGTGAGTAAAGTGACATGTCTGACACAAAAAAAGTTACTGCCCCAGTTTTCTCTTAAAAAAAATTAAGGTGATACTTAAAAAGACTGTCTATATTTCATTAAAGAAATTGTGATTCAGTTTTGTATAGACAATATTGAGGACTTTTTACTAATAAAACCAAGAGATATGTTTTCCTCATTTTTTTAAAGGAAACTTCAGCCGTTTTGAGGCTTGAATTGAGGAACTGATTAAACTAAGGAAAGAGGGCTACCTATCTATTTTAAGAGAATTAGCTCAATTTTGCAGTTTTATATTAGAGGTGATTGTTAGTTCCCAGCATGCATTGCATATAGCTGGATGGAGAGTACATTTTGAAATTAAATGCTATTTTATGTGTTTTTGAGTGAAGGGAAACATGTATTAATGTTTAATGTTCAGTTATATTTGATATTTGAAAGTGTTTCTGTTGCAGTTTCCATTGCACAGTGCAATCGTTACCATTGTGCAGAAGAGTAGCGCTTATGGTTATGGATACTACTCCTCTAAATTATTAAGCCTTGTTCAAAGAACAGTCGTTTTGCTCGTGCCAGTGCGGTACTTTCCAGTATTTCTCAAGAATTATCCTACTTGAGCTGTTTGGCTGTATACAGTCTTTTAAATATACAAAATAACTCAAAGCCAAATACAAACAGACCTCACTCAAAATCACAGAATTTTGAGAATCAACTTAAAATAAATGAGCACATTCACTAATTATATTAAATTCATGTGTCATAGATTAATTTAGGAGATTTTACATGATTTTTCCAGGTAGATTCCATTAAAAAATCAAGTTGTAAAAACCACTCAAAAATATTAAGTGTATTGTTACCATAATTTTTTAAAGTAAATAGCCCGTTCCATTATTTACAGCGCACTATGAAGTACCTTAAAAAAACAACATACAAAAATACAACAAAATTGTTTGTCTTTAATAATAATTACAATTTACATATGATTTATATAATTATAATATGATTTATATTATTATTACTCCATTACACACAAGCACTTTTAGTTTAACAATTATTATAAAGCATTTATTTTAAATTAATATTAATATATATAATATGCAATATTAATAAGTGGTAGAATCAATAAATAACACAAAAAATGTCTACATGTGACCCTACATGTTCTCTATCGCTATATATTATCAACTATATTATCTAACTTCAAAAGTTTCACTTGTGACTGCACTGATAGAGCAAGATCATTTCCTTTATTTGTCCTCTTTCATGGACAAGTACTTCAGTGGAAATGCGTTTAAATTCCTCATATTCTTTAATCTCTTTAACAAAAGTGTTTTGAATCTCACTGGCTCTCTCGTGAGAAGTGAATCACACTTGCTCTGTGTTGTGATTGGCTGTTCGCCGCTGATGTCACACATTCATGTGCACGCGCTCCATTAACTCAGGATCAAGCCTGAGTTGACAGAGCAAGTTGATGATCAGCTTCATGGTACCAACAAAGCCGGATTGGAGTAGTTTGGTTTTGTCAACTCAAAACTTATCCTGTAACTCTGAATTTGTTCATCTACAATCATGGTACAGGCCCCTGCTGTTCCTGTCCTTGCTTTACTCTACTTAATTTGAAAACTAAAATGAAGACAAAGATAAACTAGCCAATTACATGGAAAAGTAGGCCACATATGTTTAACTAGATGCTGTTAAACTATCAGTCATGCATGCCTTGCCAAATCCATGTCAGTGAAAAAGTATGTGGCACCGAGTTCTTATAGACTCAGGGTGTAAGAGGGTTCTAAAGATCAAGCAGTCATCGTGAGCTATGAAATTATTAATATTATGAATATGAATGTCAGACAGTCTGCTGGGGGAAAGTGTCAGGGCCACTGAGAGATTTTGAGATTTTAAATATCAATATATACACTCACCGGCCACTTTATTAGGTACACCTGTTCAATTGCTTGGTAACACAAATTGTTAATCAGCCAATCACATGGCAGTAACTCAATGCATTTAGGCATCTAGATGTGATGAAGACGACTTGCTGAAGTGCAAACCGAGTATCAGAATGGGGAAGAAATGGGATTTAAGTGACTTTGAACGTGGAAAGGTTGTTGGTGCCTGACAGGCTGGTCTGAGTATTTCAAAAACTGCTGATCTACTGGGATTTTCATGCACAACCATCTCTAGGGTTTCCCGAGAATGGTCCAAAAACGAGAAAATATCCAGTGAGCGGCAGTTGTGTGGACGAAAATGCCTTGTTGATGTCAGAGGTCAGAGGAGAATGGGCAGACTGGTTAGAGATGATAGAAAGGCAACAGTAACTCAAATAACCACTCGTTACAACCAAGGTATGCAGAATACCATCTCTGAACGCACAACACGTCGAACCCTGAAGCAGATGGGCTACAGCAGCAGAAGACCACACCGGGTGCCGCTCCTGTCAGCTAAGAACAGGAAACGGAGGCTACAATTCGCACAGGCTCACCAAAATTGGACAATAGAAGATTGAAAAAACATTGTCTGGTCTGATGAGTCTCGATTTCTGCTGCGACATTCAGATGTTTGGGTCAGAATTTGGCGTAAAGAACATGAAAGCATGGATCCATCCTGCCTTGTCTCAACGGTTCAGGCTGGTGGTGGTGGTGTAATGTGTGGGGGATATTTTCTTGGCACACATTGGGCCACAGCCTACCTGAGTATTGTTGCAGGCCATGTCCATCCCTTTATGACTACAGTGTACCCATCTTCTGATGGCTACTTCCAGCAGGATAATGCACCATGTCACAAAGCTCAAATCATCTCAGACTGGTTTCTTGAACATGACAACGAGTTCACTTTACTCAAATGCCCTCCACAGTCACCAGATCTCAATCCAATAGAGCACCTTTGGGATGTGGTGGAACGGGAGATTCACATCATGGATGTGCAGCTGACAAATCTGCAGCAACTGCGTGATGCTATCATGTCAATATTGGACCAAAATCTCTGAGGAATGTTTCCAACACCTTGTTGAATCTATGACACGAAGAATTAAGGCAGTTCTGAAGGCAAAAGGGGGTCCAACCCGGTACTAGCAAGTTGTACCTAATAAAGTGGCCAGTGAGTGTATATTATATATGACTGGCTGAAAACAGTTTGTAAAAATTCCCTAAAAGCAAGATCAATGTGAATCTTCCAGTCAGTAAAACTGCCACTCTGTGATTTAGGCATCGTGTAGCCAACTATAGTCAGGTGTCCCCAACATATGATGACTGATATAAGGCTTTCATTTTCACCACACCTTCTGTTTAATCCTTTTATTTTGTATTATTTTTTTTAAATAAAAATTCTATATTGCATTTCAAAAATAAAGGTTATGGGACAATTGTCAGGCAGAATTTGTCCCACCAAAAATGTCAACTGTCAACTAGCTAATACATGCTAGGCATGCTAGATAGCAGAGATTAAATTCACGATTATTTGTATAGCGCTTTTTACGATACAATCGTTGCAAAGCAGCTTTACATGAAATTAAGTTTCAACAATAGATTTATATATTGTAGAAACTGAATATATTTAAATTTTGGTAAAATTTGTTTAATTCTGTCTGAGGGTTGGCTTCCTCTGAGGGGTTGGCATAGAGATGATCTAAACAAAGACACTGATATAAATCCCAAATAAATCAAATGAAGCACAGATTTAAGCATTACATAGAAGAAAAATGAAAGAAACATTCTTGAAAATATGCTTATGTTTGTTCCTCCGATGAGAGGAAGTGATGGGGTGAGCTAAATAATGACAGAATTTTAATGTAATTAATGTACTAAATTATATTGCTGTAATACTTAACTTTGAAGCAAAGCCATTAAATAAAATAATCTTTTTATACTGCCATTTAAAAAAAAAAATATATATTTTTTTTTGTGGAGGCATTTTTACCTCCTTAGCACATAATGCTAATATAGATAATGAAATGAATTACAACACCACCTACCATACACCTCATCTTACTTTTACCGCCCAAGTATTTTTTAATTTTCGCAAGTGACAAAATAATTAGATCCAAACACACGCTTGTATAGTCCATTTGTATGCACTACATTTAATTTCCAGCAGAGGTCCCTCCAACAACGACTCTAAATCTGACCGACCACGTGCTTCCTGTTGCTCGACTGAATGGGCTGTTTTCATCTGACCTAAAGTGTTTTCAGACATTTCTTTCTTGATCATGGCGGAACCCCCCCCCCCAGCCTTGCTAGCAATGAAAAACTACATATATTCAAGCAAAGATATAAGCATGCAAAAATGCACATTTACTCCCAGCACAAGCCAACAAGTCTGATTTTGACACTTGTTAACATGTTTAGTGTGATAGATCAGTTTTCATAGCTAAATGTGATTTTTATCATTGCCTTCTGTGTGATCTACCCTGTCAACACTTTTTTTTTTTACCAGTAAACACATCTAATAATAGTTAAAATGCATTTACCAAAACAATTTGCCTGATCTTAAAGGATATCAAACCCTAGAAGAAATTAAATTACAGAATCACTCTAGACATTTACAATTATATCAACATATTCTGGAAGCTTTTGCCATTCTGTGCTTTTTAAATATCACTTTGCTTTTATGCCTTCTTTAATCTTGTCAGGCTTCACAGCTTGTCATCCCAAGCGTGTTTATCTGAAACAGAGATGCGCCCCCGTCAGATACGCACTTGATCTGTTGAGAAGGACCGTGGCATCAGCGCAGAGCCGTGAACTCCTTCTCCGTGTCCATGACGCATCCCCTCCTCCATTAGCCATCAGGACAGGGTTGGGGGGGGGGGCTCTTTTGTCCTGAGCGGCGTGGTTGTGGCTAATCTAAAGACCTGTGGTGGACGCCTCTCTGGCTGGACTCCACCCCTTGAGAGGAGTGGGGAGGATGGGGGGATCGCGTGAGAGGGCACGGGGGGAGGGGCGGAAGGAGGAGGAGGAGGCGAGGGCTGGGGGAGGGGGGAAGGTCATTAGTCAGCATGGCGAAAAGGAGAACAGCAGGACACAGTGCCACACATTACAGCCCAACCACCTCCTGCATTGTCCTCCCTCACAGGCCAAATGACTGCTGGAGGATCCACCGAGTTAAGTTTCTAATCTCTTGCGAGGGGGTTGGAGCGCCTCTTTTGTCATGCTAATCTAGAGTTTTGGGCAGGTAAAGAATGTAACACATGTAAATGAATCAGTCCTTCACTGGAGGAGGAGATGGGGACGTTTGGTTTAAGATTAGGATGGCGTCCAGCCAATTATATGTATTGGGACCCTGTGATCTGTGCCTCTATCTTTAGATTTCTATAGGCCACCCCTGTGTGCATGACTGTGAAGAGTAAATGCAATATTTTTGCACCCGGCTCCATCAAAAGTGACCTTTACTGCTCAGCATGGCACCACAGCAACAGACACCTGCTGTTCCAGTCCTCGAAGAGCCACCAGGCCATCAAACCACACTCACAGCAGACACTGTCGAAGAACTTCATTTGTGATTTAGAGAGGTATTTTACTACTGTGGTTGTTTTGAAGAATGCAGCGAAAAGTAAAGTTGCTGCTGTGTCGACGACAGCATTGGCTAGGGTTTGGATGTTGATTCTTAAGCGTCTCAGTAGAGCGTCTATGTGCAGACAGCAGCCAGGACTCAGGGCACAGATGCGGTCCAGACTCGCGGCTGGGTTTGTGTGTCACGCTGATAAGAAATGCAGCTGGAGGGGAACCAGACTCATTTGGTCAAAGACAGTGGCAGAAGATGCCAGAAGACAGGAATGGATGAATGGAATCAAATGAATAGTAATAAAATGAACAAAAAGTGTATTGTATTTAAATAAACAAAGAAAGTTCTTAAAATAAATCAGTAAGTGTTAGTTTTATATTATCTTGAGTGTCTGGTTTGTAACTCTGTCTTGAATTTTCATGTAACATTGAATTTCATGTTTTCTATAACCAGTAATTCACTGTACAAAATACATTGCGCTAGCACAAATCATGTCAACCTTTATTTAAAGGAATAGTTTACCCGAAAATGTCCATTCTGTCATAAATTACTCAGCCTCAGGTCATTCCAAACTCTCAAGGCATTTGTTCATCTTTGAAACACAAATTAAGATATTTTAATAAAACTTTTTTGTTTGTCACTCAAATAGAAAATCCATCTACCAAAAACGTTAACGCTTCATAAAGAGATCATTAAATAAATCACATGTAGGCCTATTTAGCAGTTTGATCCAAGTCTTCTGAAGAGACATGATTGGTTTATATGACAGGATTTCATTTTAGGATTTTGTACACTTACAAACATGGATCAAATCACATAGTACACAGAGCACATCAAATATGTGACCCTGGACCATAAAACCAGTCTTAAGGGTAATTTTTTTTGTTATGACAGGACAATATTTGGCTGAGATACAACTATTTGAAAATCTGTAATCTGAGGGTGCAAAATCTAAATATTGAGAAAATTGCCTTTAAAGCTGCCCAAATGAAGTTTGCAATGCATATTACTAATCAAAAATTAGGTTTTGATATATTTACAGTAGGAAATGTACAAAATATCTTCATGAAACATGATCTTTACTTAATATCCTAATGATTTTTGGCATAAAAGAAAAATCTATAATTTTGACCCATACAATGTATTTTTTAGCTATTACTACAAATATACCCCAGCGACTTAAGACTGGTTTGTGGTCCAGGGTCACATATGGTAAACACAAGCTCAACCATATTTGCTTGACATGCAAGAACAAACTTCATTGGTTTGCATGTGTCAAAACCGCACCACAAGTGAGGTTTCATTAAAAAATATCTTATTTTGTGTTTCAAGAAAGATATAGTTTGGAACAACATGAGGGTGAACTACCCCTCTGTCATTTTTTTCTACTTTGTCTAGTTTTGTTATAGAAATCATCATTAGGAGGTAAACTTCCCTTCCATTTTATCATCTGTTTAATTTGACTAGCTACTACTAAATGACAATGAATTTGCCCCAACATATTCTATAGTTTGACAACCTTTGGAATCAAAGATATGGAAATGTAAAAATTGAATTAGCCTATTTATGTTTTTATACTCACTATTAATGATTGGTTAATGGTTAGGTTCATTTTATTATTAGTGTTTAGCATTGTTGCCATCCACAGGCATATCAGAACAGTCAATCCACCAAAACCACTGACTTTAAGGTCTTATACTTTCATCTAATAACTGAACAATTTATCGCACTGAGACTTGAGAATTTAACATTAAGTTCTCTCAGAGATGAGAAACTGCCATGTGTTAAGTTATGCATCCCTCTCTTCCACCCCCATTTCAACAGAAGTTGAGCAACACATTCTGCTGCAAATCTTCCTGAGTGAACGGGGTATAATGAGGGTGTTTGTGTAGCGCAGGAGCGTTTAATTTCACAGTGAAATACAGCCCGTCTCTGGGGCAACACAGATCACAGACACTGACTTTGGGAAACATGGCTTCTGATGAGTCATACCTGTGCTAAATAATCAGTCTTCATCTCAACTGTGTGCAAGCACAGACCAGCCAGCAGGATTAAGCAGCCTCTGATAAAGATTATTTCCTTTTCTGTTTATGCATAGGTGTAAAATGTTTGTGGGCAGCAGTCTTTTTTTACATAATAAAAATACATACATTGTTAAAAGTCCATGTATCATCAGTGGTTCAATCGTAATTTTATGAAGCTACAAGAATACTTTTTGTGTGCAAAGATAAAAAAATTACTTTATTCAAAAATGTGTCTCTTCTGTGTCAGTCTCTGCTGCGCATTCGTGAGAGAAACATGAATCATGCATGTGGTGCTCTGACGTAGGAGCCGGCCTTCTGACATAGAACCTGGAAGCACTGTGACTTATTTTGCAAAGAGAGGAATGCACACGCATGCATCATGGCAGGACTGCCCCCTAATAGTCGACTAACCGTTAGTCATTGAGAAGAAGCTTGGTATTGTATTAGCAAAATTATATTAGTTGCTTAGTCACAGAAAAATAAACAAAATCCACAGGAAGTGGTCAAGTCACGCAGTCTGTGACGGACAGATTGTTAACGACTGGTCTATGTGGTGGTAATAGTACATTGGGCAGGACATCAACACTCGCCTAACATTCATCAACCTCAAATATAGCTTATCATCTGAAATATGTTAGTTGCACGCAACTTTACATGGCCGCTCAATTAATGTTAACCTAGAAAAATGTGAACTATTCAAGTGTCTGTGTGGAGTGTGGAAGCTGAACTGTAGAGCGCTCACTGCAAGACGGATGGAGGCGCCAGTGTGCTCACTTTTAAAATACTATGTCATTTTTTGTTATACAGACAAGCGTAATTCATCTTTCGAATCTATAAAGACTCTACGCTTATTTGTGTTCACATACAATAACAAAAAACATTGTGCTTTTGTAAAATAATGACAGCAAACAGGTTGCGCTTTCTTCCGTCTCTTTCTTTATGAACTGGAGCGCGAAACTCTGTGTTATACTTGTCTTACATACATGAAAAATATAGGAAATGTCTGCTTACAAATGAACCAATTCAAATGGAAAACAAATATTCTCAGATTATGTAATCTGTATGAAACATGCATACAGGCGTATCCACTACTGTCGGAGTCAAAGTCGCTGTCTATAGACTCTATATATTCGGCTTATAATCCAAAAACAATGAAAGCACTAGTATATCAAGAAATTAAGTTTTAAAACTTGAAATTATTAAAATGTTAATGGAGTCTCCTGACACATTCATAATCATTACTTCTGCCGGTCGAGTGCAGCTATGGCAATTAAAAGCTTAACCATATTAATGACATGCTAATCGACGAATGAATGACTAGTCGACCAGAAAAATATTTAGTCGATGGCAGCCCTACATCGTGGTATTATCGTGAACTTGCGTCTAATTCTGACATGGAAGAGATGAATAAAAATTGTCGAATTAAAATGTCATGTGAAAGTCTAGTTGCATTTTTTGTTCTCGCATTATTCTTCTTCGTAGCTTGAATCCCTGATGTCATGTGGACTTGAACAAATGTTTACGTTTTGGATGTCTTGAATGTCTGTTGCAGCTGTGTCTGTCAGAGCTGTCTGATTTCTTTAAAATGATCTTAATTTGTGTTCTGAAGATGAAGAAAGTTCTTACTTAAGTTCTCATTTTTGGGTGAACTATCATTCAAATAAGAGAAAAGAACCCAGTGTGGGCTTTAATACCTGAATGAAACTGAATTGCTAACATGTTCAGGCCTTTTTTATTTATTCAGAATGCTGGCATTAAGTTCTGATTCTAAATAGCTTATCGAAACTTTGCTGAAATATTATCAAGGAAAATTATTCTCACGGTCATCTCCATTTACAGATGATTTTACTGGGGCACAGAAGTATTTCACTGGGACTCGTGTCCCATTAAAAGGGTCTAACGCTGCCCCTGTGAAACGATACGAGGTTGAGTAAATAACACGATTTTTGAGAGCACTGTCTGTTTAAAATTCAAGAATATTTCTATTTTTATATCCCTCGCTCTTTTCCTCAAGATGCTGTCGGTAGTTTTAAGTTGACATCTGTTTGCACTACTGAGTGAGAGCGTGCACGGGGTGTGTGCGCGCGCAGCTTGAGGAAACAGGCCAGGCGAGCAGTCGGCATGACACTTATCACCCAGTCTGCGATTGATGCTCTGCCTCTCGCCCTCAATGTCACGCACGACACATCCGTCTCCGGGGGAAACAGGAGGTGTGAGAGCGTGTGACAGTTTTAAATCCCCTCAGCCGAGGAGAAGGACATCGGTGCTGCATCTGATAGAGCCCAGCTACGTCCCTCCCCCTACCTGTGTCACCGGCACGGGATACTGTGATCAATCACGTAACCAAGACGGCGAGGCACTAGGTCGTCAAGGCGACCACAAATCGCTCGTTATCGGAAAGCTGCAGAGACAGGCGGCCTGGCCAACTCCAGCTGGAAATGACATGTTTATTGGCTCAGAATAAGAATCAGCTGGCCAGAGCCTGACATTAGAAGAAAACAGTAGTTTTTAGGCTCATTGGCTGGGTGGCGTCGCGGGGGGCCAGATGGATAGACTCTGTACTCATGCTTTTTGTGACACATCCCCTGGAATCGTGTAAGAGGACACTGTAGGTCATCGGGATCACATTCCCGTGCGTTACTATAACCCTGAAGGCTCTCCGCTGAATATCAAACCAGTTCCGCAGTTGAACGGAGCATATAGTAAACGTATTAACAGACACTGGACCTCTGCCGCCAGATGTAAGTGCGCAGAGCCCCAGGCTTCAGAGACAGACCTGTCACAGTAGCTAACGAGCTGCTCTCATTAAGGGAGCGTCTAACAGTTAGCTGATTATGTAATAATAATTTTGATTAGTCGCACCTCGATGCCTCGGGTCATTTCTTCTGAGAGACCGTACCTGCGTCCATGAATTCATGGAAAAAAAGTGATAAATATTGTGGTGTGCATTGGAATTTTTTTGTGAAAAATTCACCTTATTTTTACTGTGAGGTGCGGGTGCGGCCATTTGTAAATTTTATGTGCTAGGCTTCCGGTCTCATATTTTTAGCTGTAGCTTTCAAAGCTAAAGCTCATTTTGCTGCTTGATATTGCCAGCTTGTGTGTCTTACCATATTATTTAATGTTATCTTAATTATTAACACAGTGGTTTGTAAACAGTTGTTTACTGCACTTTGTTACTCTTCTTTCTATGCGTTGACATCACTTTCCTGCCGCAACACGCTCCTTCAGCCGGACTGAATGGCAACATAACCAGTTGCATGACTGGATTTAATAGGAAAGCTGCGAAAACATGAGTAAAACAAACGATGATCAAACTAAAGGTTGTTGAACTCGATATAGTGTTCCTTACAACTTACCAAAGATCCAGTGGTCCATGGATATTGATATGTGAGTGGAACCGCTGTGACAGTGATGTCACGTGCATATCCTCTATTTCCATACAGCGGCCAATGAACCGGAAGTCTTGCACATTCACAGAAAACGGCTCACTTCCACGTTGAAAAATAAGGAGGATACACACCACTGTCACTCAAGGCCATCTCGACACTGAACCGTTCCGCCTTATTAAAGAGCCAATTACTTGTTTGTAGCCTGAAAAAAATCATCTTTTTTAAATATAAGAGCGGTAAAAATTATTGTAATGCTAACCCCGTTCTACCACATTTCAAAAGTTCTCTGTTGTATTGAGATCTGGTGATTGTGGAAGCTGTTTGAGTATAATGAACTCATTCACATCTAGTTAGTTTGTGATGATTTATTTTTAGCTTTGTGACATGCCATGTTATCTGGCTTGAAGTATCCATCACAAGATGGGTACATTGTGGTCATAAAGGGATGAGCATGGTCAGTACTATTAGGCTGTGGAATATATACCATGCTCAGTTGGTTCTAAGCGGCCCAAAGTGAGCCAAGGAAATATCCTCCACCCAATTACATCACTACCAGCAGCCTGAACATTAATAGCTTACATGACAGAATGGATCCATGCTTTAATGTTGTTTAATGCTTATGAACCACAATTTCCTGTCCCAGTTACCAACTCTTTTCAAATTCTCTGTAAACATGTGAAATCACGTTCAAAGTTCATATGGGTCAGTCCTCCATTTTAAATGGCAAATTAATTGTTCAAAGTTTTTCATACTACCTTGGTATGCTGATTTGATTATAAATAATTAAAATAAATTACAGAATTTTATAATTTTTAGCATAAAATAATCTTATATCTATCTTAAACCAATGTCCCTGAGGCACTTCACTGAGTTTGTATTTAGAATTATTAACAAAATGTGCATAGTTTCCATGTTTTTAGGCAATAATATAAGAATTAATTTATTCCTTTCTTGTAAAAAATACCCCCCCCCCAAAAAAGCAAGATATTTTATAAAAACAGACTTTAAAGTTATGTCCCTCAGTCTGAACTTGACCCCGTCACACTAAAGATTATATGCCCATAATAATTTAGTCTCCACACATATGTGACATCATTTACCAGACATGATATCATTCAGGTCTCTTTAATAGTGGTACAGAAAATGGTTAGCATTATCATACTTTTCATTGATATCTTTGAGGTGTATTATAGGAGGGTACTGTCAAGCTTAACAACTCAATCCAGTCACATAAAATTAAGATGGAAAATTATTCATTTTCAAAATTTTATTTTAATCCCTAATTATATACTTATTTTATTTCTGCCATATATGTTCTGCTTTCCTAACTACATGAGGAGCAGTGGCCATTTTGAGTAAAAACCAACAACCCCATCGAACTCAACCCCGTCACAAAAATATGTATTTCTCACTGTTACGGGGTTGTAAACTTCTGACAGGATTGAGTTATTTACTTCATTTATTAATAATTTTATTAAAAAAAATAATAAAATAGTCTTGGTTTCAGTAAATATATTAAGAGTTTATTTGCAAAAACAGATAATTCCGTTTTTAAATTTTTCAAAAATCATGTTTTTATTGTGTTAGTTAGCTATTTTTTTGTTTTGTTATTTTTTAACCGTGTCAAAATAACCCAACTGCAGTTTGATTGAGATTAATTGGAATGCACAATGAAAAAACTTGATTTCTTGAGTTGAAACTTGAGTTATCTGTTTTTGCAAATGAACCCTTCATATACTTGCCAAAATCATGACAGCTCATATTTTTGTTATAAATATAATTTTGACGTAATATGTCCACTTAAACTTTGACCAGCATCATACATCAGAAATTGCACCCACTTTTGTTGCAGAAAGACAATGCTGGCCATGCAGATATGTTGACTCAGAAGGGGACAATATGAGAGAGAAACAAAACCACAAATAAAAATTGAAGGCATTGAATCCCTTCAAACGTGGTACAGTCTTCAACCCTGTCATACCTTCTCACATTAATATATTTGGAAAATGATAGTGAAGACATTGAAGAATGAAAGCAGTTCTTGCTGATTGCCATCTGACATGTTAAGGAGGACTAAAACAATAATATTGTGGTTTTAGTTAAACGTCTAAATAATTTGTTTTTACAAAAACAAAGAGACCATAGACACATTTTGTGCATTTTTTAGCTTCAGTCCTATAAAAATGGGAACATTATGCTAAATATTACATTTGTTATCAGGGTTATCAGAGGTTTGTTTTATAACAAGTTCTGTGTAAAATACTTTTGAAACCAATCACATTTTGTCCATTACAGGGTTGATAAAAAAGGTGTCTAAATCTGAAAAAAAAATACTAATAAAAGGTTTTCAATGCCTGAGGTGGGAAAATATGATTTTTCTTTCAGGTTTGATATGTGCCCAATGATGTGGGGTATTTATAAAATGAATTATATGTAGTTGAAAAAATGTATATTCCAAGAAAGGTTGCCGAATCCAAGGAATGACCCATATATACACATTTTATTCCGGATTTGTAATACATTCTTGAGCAATTATATTTATCATTGAGCTGTAATTTTGACAACTGGACAAGTAGTTTTTGGTCTTTCCCCATTCTGGTAGTTAGGAGCTGTACATGACTAGAAATTATACTTCTTTTGTTGTAACTATGGGCTCAGAGTGAACTGACTTGCCTTTAAGGGATTTGAAACAACTGATTGAAACAACGTGCTCAAAGGAGTATCTGAGATACTGAATATCATTGGAAATTGTTAAAACAATACATATGGGTAGATTTTGATACCACCCTTTATGTTTTGGTGGTTCAGTGCAGGTCCTCTACAGACTTCTACAACAGCACAGCAGCAGCCGACGGAAGCATTCAGTTTGGCCTTCCCGAGAAAGGGCTTCTCCCAAGAGGAATCTGCCAGCTCTAATCCCAGCAGCCCAGCGCTACTGCACTGTGCTGTGTTGCCATGTTTGACGCTCCGTGGCTAACCACAACCTGCCTCCTCGCCAATGACAGACTTCACACCCAGCAGTCAGTGGTTTGTGAAGGAGGCACGATGCCGGCAGTGACGAGCCCTCTACGAGCGACTGCGCCATGTGTCAAGATGGCACATAATGACTAGGAACCACAGAAGATTTTCACTGCCACAAAAACCGCTCTGACAACACGAGAACTCGCTCTTCATTAAAAACAGGAAGCGGAGGAAAAACCATTTAACAAGCACAACAGCAGTTCACTGTTATTTGCTTATAAAGGACAAAGAAAAAAATTTCCCACATCCCAAAACTCAATTAACGTACATTAACACCTCAGGACATCCACGACAACAATAAAAGCCATAATTTTGACAACTCCGTGCACAAGCACCTCCTGTCCAAATCTCAAACTCTAACTCCTGCCAAGAGCTGCATGCTGGGTGCACACGAGACCTATGGATTTCACGAGCCACTTCATCGGAAAGTGCAATTATGAAAGATGTCTGTCGAGGTAGGGAAAAAAGCCTTGTTTCAGGCGTTAGGCTCATAACGGCTGGCTACTGGAGCGGACACAGAGCCCCTGCCATGTCCTCTCGTCCTGTCGGAGCACGTTATGTCAGCCGCTCCACAGGACTGATGGTGTTTATGATGGCTAGAGTAAACAGGCCTGTCGGAGCCTCTCTTTTCCTGGCAACCAGGTCATGCAGGGCTACTGTATGAGGCATCTAGTGCAGAACTGTTCAAATAATTCTGTTAAATTGTACAATTATTTAAAATTGTATTCAATGATTTCAAGTGTGGAAATCCAACATTGCTGTAACTGGAACAAGTGTTGGGCGATATGCTCAATTGTTATATCGTCAGCCTGTGATATTGCCCGATATACCTGATATTATTGTGCTAATTTATTTATTGACTTCGTTTAATTGGCGGTGTTGTGCACATTTTCGGCCCCCTGCCAAATTATTACCCCTCATTGAAATCGATACCGGCGGATTGCCTAATCCTAACCCCTCCCCCACCTACCGATGATAGGGGGGGAAATTAATAATTTGGCGGGGTCAGAATTCAAAACAACACCAGAAAATGAACCTACTCCAGCATAAGGCTAAAAGCAGCCTGATGTTTTGATGACTGAGTTTGGATTTAATATAATTTAATAGAAAATCTAAGTTACTAATTATAAGGCCTACATTTCCTCAGTTATTCAAAAAGCAGCAAAGAACATTTACATTTTCAAAGAATATCATTTACTTATGTCTATCACCAGTTTATGCGGTTTAAAAAACACTTCCGTTTTAAGAGAAGCAATCTACACTGTAACACGAACAAATCTCAGTGATAGAGCATCGCATTAGCAGCACAAAAGGTTGTGGGTTCAATTCCCAGGGAACACACATACGGACAAAAAATGTATAGCCTGAATGCACTGTAAGTCGCTTTGGATAAAAGCGTCTGATAAATGCAAAATGTAAATCTCTTACATGCATTGCCGTACATCTGCATTTTGTTTATGAGAGAATTGGCGAGGGCGCGCTAAACAAAACTCTTGTTTCAGCGATGACTCTGATTGGCCATTTCATTCATAAAGTCAGCGGAATCGTGTGATTGGTTATAATGCACAACACTAAAGATGTGAAGGAACAAATCAGCCCAAATATTAAATTTTCTAATATTACCAGCCTGATAATAATAATTAAAAATACAACAACTAATAATAATAGTGGCCCGGTTTCACAAACGGGGCTTAGCTTAAGCCAGGACTAGGCGTTAGTTAAATTAAGATATTTAAAGTAACTTTTACAAAAATGCCTTGGAAGAAAACATTAAGGTTTGCATCTTGACAACAACGACACTGACCTATTTTAAGATATGTCAGAGTAAAATATTTTCAGTTGAGACAGCTCAAACATGCATTTTAGTCTGGGACTAACTTAAGCCTCGTCTGTGAAACCGGGCCAATTAATCTTGCTATCGTCAAAGGCGATATCTCTAACTACTGTCTATCGGCACAACCCTAAATGGAACTATTTGTGCTAATAAAAAAAAATCATTATTATATCAAACAAATCTAATTTGACAGATCAAACAGATGTAAACGTGAAGCGAATTAATTTCTGTTAGATGATATAGCTATAAAAGTTTGTTGTTAGAGGATGCTGTTTGAGATCATCCCACAGAGCTACACAAACACAGTTTTGGTTTCCTAGGTGAATATTGTGAGTCACTTTTATTAAAAGCATCATTACTACAGTTGGCAGCAATTTACAGTTCATCATACATGATGGTTTCAAAAAAAAAAGAAAAAGAAAAAAGGACACACAATTTTTTTTTTTTTTTTTTTACAACATTTGTCTGTAAACTTCAAGGCTAGTTATAATTGAGGTAATGCTGTTCAGCTTTGTGGCTAAAGTAACAAAAGTCCATTCAAATAGATAAAGGTACCTGATTTTATTCTTACACCAGTGCATTAACATGGATACAATGAGATAATTTGACTGCAGTAATTTATTTCATGTCGCTTTTTCACACTTTCCGGTGTTTAGTCAAAAGAGTAAAATTGAACATTCAAAAGCTGCCTTCGTTATTGCTGTCTCCACAGGTCGAGAGGTCTCCTCACCTGTTTGGATTGTCAGTGTGAGAGACTGGGAACAGTCCGAGTGTAGGCTATGATATGTGAGAACTTGATCCTCTCAGCAGAACAGTACAACGAAAACCATGATTCTTCCTCAGCAGCGGAGAGTCTTAATGCCGTTAAATTGTACATCACTGAAAATTACGAGATGCTACTCATTGTTACAATATCAACAGTAGAGAGAGAGAAAAAAAAAAAGTGACAACAAAAAACAATAATATTAAAGGAGAGAGCAGCATAGCACTATCGGAACGATTAATTCCTATAATATTTCAGGAAACTTCCATCTCATCTAGAAGGCACCCACACAGTGCCAAAGACTTCAAGGAAAAAAAAAATTAAACAAAAAAGTAAGGAAAACCCTTTTGACATCCGCACAACTGTTCACATCATCCCTGGCTATGCTAATGGCTACAGAGACAGCTTATTTGCCTTCCTCTTAACGTTACCTGTCAACAAAAACCAAACGACCTAAGTGTTTTGGATATTGAGTTGTAAACAACTGGACAAACCATTCTGTCAGAGTTCAGTCTGCGTCTCCTCAGCCCTGGGGAAATGTTAGAAGGCCTGATTCAGGTTTTTTTTTAGTCACTTTTGTCATCCTCATCAGCAGGGTCATCCTCCTCATCATCATCATCGTCCTCATCATCATCCATTCCACCCTCCATGGAGTCCATTTCCTCTGCCGGCCCAGCCAGGTCATCATCTAGTACTGATGAATCAGCAGTCTTGTTCTGGCTCTCCTCTGAGTCACTGTCCTCAAGTGTGTTGTCAGCAGTTTCCACGTAAGCCGTGGAGGCGTTCTGGTCCTGATTTGTGCGGAGCCCTTTACCGGACTCCTTGTCCTCACCGGTGGCCCCCAAGGCCCCGGACACAGCGCTCTGGAGGTCAGCTAGAGAAGCTTGGGGGAAGCCTGGGATGCCCAGGCCGCCAAGGCTCGGGTGTAGGAACATGGATGGGTAGAAGAGGCCTTGGGCCATGGTGGACAGCAGGAAAGGGTTGAAGGCCAGCGCATTGGTGGACATGCCGGCGGCTGCATTCAGCGCAGCTGTCTCACCGGTTGCCTCAGCAGAGTCAGTTTCAGATGATTTCTCTGCTTCCTTCTCTTTCTCATCTCCTTCTTCCTTGGTCTCCTCATCTGCCTTCGGCTTGGGGTTCTCCTCAGATTCTGCCTGATCTGTGCCAGAGGCGCCGTTGGTGGCCGTCGCAGCGGCAGCCAGGTTTCCTCCAAACAGACTCCCTAGGCTGAACATGTTGGGGAGGCCACCCATGCCAGGAAGCATGAGAGGCAGCATGGCTGCGGCGTGCTTGGCGTCCACTCCCCCTCCGAGAGCAGGTGGAAAGCCCATGAGGCCAGCGGCCAGCTGAAGGCTCTGGAGGTTCTGCAGGCCCTGCAGACTGGTCAGGTCTATACTGCCAAACATGTTCATTAGCAAAGGATTAACGCCGGACGTGGAAGCCACTGCTGCTGCAGCCGCTGCCTGCGCTGCTGCTGTCGTCTTGGCGATCTCAGATTTGGGTCGCCTGCCTCTGCGGCGCACGCCCTCTTCTCTGACTACTGGCCCAGTCAGAAGACGGTCAAACATGGACTCTGGGAGAAAGCCCTGGAAACAAAAAGAAAATATTATAATTTAAGAATATACAACAACCATGAAAAGTTAGAATGATTTTCATATTTTACAAGTAGTCTCTTGTGCTCACCAGTAGTACTGTCAAACGATTAATCACAAAAATAAAAGTTTGTTTACATAATGTGTGCGTGCGGTGTATATATAAATGCAAACAGATGCATGTATATATTTAAGAAAAATATGTTATGTTTATATATTAAATATATCTATAATATCAAATATAAGAATATAAATATATAATTCTTAAAAATCTACTTGCTGAACTCAAACTTTTGAATGGAAGTAGTATACATTATAAAATATATATATAAAAAGCAACAAGCAATTTGATACATGACCGTCACTAATAGTTGAAACTATCAAGTAGTGGCTAAATAGTGACACTGATCTGAATTCACTCAACATTTTATAAAAGACTCACCGATTGCTTCACTATATCCACCCAATCTGGGGAGATAGCAAATTCTGGATTTTCAACCAGCCAGCGGGGTAAATCCTTCATTGGAGGTGCCATGGCTCCTCCCATCTGTAGTTATACAAGTTATAAACATTAATGCCAATGTAAAGAATATTTTGTGGGAAATAAACTGGATCCATTCATAAACATTAACACTTGCCTTTCTTCCATTCCTAATGTTAACAACAGGGACTCTCTCCTCCCCGGTCAGCGTATTAATGTCGATCTTGTTGGGATTGCGGCATCTGTGTCTTTTCTGTTTGGGCTTGGCAAACTGAGAGAGGAGGTGGTCCTCATTCTTCTGAAAGATAAGAACAAGAGAACTCTAAGAAACTGCATAGGACATTACCACATCAACCAACAGGAAAAAGAAGAAAAGTTGGATGGGCAGAAAGAACTGCACTCACTGGTACATATCCAGGCATATCCATAGTGTAGGTGGGGTGCTGTCTCAGCCACTCCCGTAGGTCCTTAGTGCTGGGTCCATCTTCCCCTGTAAGATGGCTTCCCTCTTCTAGGCCTTCAACGGGAGCCTTATGTGCAGGAGATGACATGGTTCTATGTGCCCGCCCATCCACAAAAGCTTTGGTCCCATCAGAATTTTCCTGCAGATGCAAAGGAACAGAAAATTAGAAAAAGAAAAGTGTGTTTATGTGCTTAAAGAGTGTCAATGCACCACATGAAGCGGCATGACTCCCACATCACATCCTGACAGGATACATACCGCATTGGGTTGTCCTCTTTTGTTCCCCATAAAAAGCATTTCCAACCCCTCCACATTTTTCCTGCGACCTCTCTTTCTCCGGTTGGGGAGTTCAGAGTCAAGTAAAGAGCCGTTGGCTCTTGGTCTAGAGGAAGCGCCTGCTTGCAGCAGCTCCATCTGTGCTTTCAGGGCTGCGGAGGAGGCCATGGCTCCAGGGAAGGCAGTGGAGGAAGAGGAGGTGGACACACCGTGCAGGGCCTTGGTCAGGTCTATTGCCTGTGCTTGGCCTTCTGCAGCATGGGACTCTCGTAACTGAGCAACCATCTCCATAAGATTCCTGCGCTTGGTAGCACGCTCCGCCTCGATCTCCACCTTCCTTCTCCTACGTCTGCGCTGCCGAGGTACTGACAGACTCAAAGCATCATCCTGGACGCGAACAATGAGAGAGTGTTTAACAAACATAACTATTAAAATCTATTTTATAATTTTACAAAACCATAGTGAGTCTCAGGAGGCGCAGCAGGCCGGGTTAGGGGCGGGACTTGCCTTGTTGACCTGTGGTGACATGGTGAGGTCCTCACTGCCACTATAGCTGGTCTGACCCACCAATGAGAGATCACCAAGACTCCGCCTCTGCAGGGGGCTGTCCGTTGCCATGGAGCTGTAGCCAGGCAACAGGCCTGGGAAGTCAAAGAACTGCCTCCTGTTGGAAGGCCACTTGCCCTTCATGACCGCTTCACAGATGTTGTCCACACGATTGATCATTAACCTGTCCTGAAGTACAAACACAGAAGAGCAGCACAAGTGTTAGTGAGTGAGTGTGTGCTCGTGGATGCATACATAATGAACTAGAGTGTACACAAAGGGTATCGCATTTTCTCCATTTCAGCTACGGTTTCATGTCCCAAGCATCTTATAATGCAATTCTGCGCTGTTATTAAAGGAGGGAGCTCTGAAACTCTAAGTACAGTCTTTTCACTATGCATCACATCATTTCTTCTTCAAAGCTTTGGGCTTGGCTTCATTTATCTCTAAATCACTTTTGTGGAAAACTATATTACTACATGCTAGAAGAGGGGGGAAATGGATGTGCTAATGCATAGTTATTCTGAAAAAAATTATTGACAAAAAGGGAAAGGCAATTATGAGCGAAGTGGGAAAAATGGTTTAACTAACCTTGGGCCAGAAAGAGAACAGTGAACGTTCACTGAACATCTGAGAGGCTGACGGCTCAACATCATCAACACTGAAGCAGTCCCTGGTCTCATCGCGGGCCGTGCTCAAGGAGGCGTTACTCTCCTCATCGAAATTCTTCCTCTCAGAGGCTCCTCCAACTGCAAATCAAAATCATCTTTTAATACAAGCTTAACTGCAATACGATTTCCCAAATCAAAATCCATTACTTTTTGAGCATACTGACCAGCCAATTAAAGAAATTAAATAGTTAAAGAAAAAGCTTGCTCTAAATATGTTTGTTTTTGGATGATACAAAAATGTTTCTCTGATGCATAGCCTACATCAGTGGTTCCCAACCAAGCTTACTCTAGTTTGACCACAAGATGAAATCCCCGACAGTTAGTGCTACCGTTTAATATTCTATATAATCATTTGTTTACCAGGATTTTAAAAACTCACCTAAATACTGTCCAACATTAAGCAAAGGTAGTAACAATCTCACACAGTCGCAGCATGCAGCATAAGCTTCGTTTTGTTTGAAAATATGGCGGAAAGCAGTGAAAGGATTTACAGAGGGAAATTATATTCACTAAAATATGAATGAATGTGCAATATGACGATTTTTGATCGTGGATGATAAAAATGTCTCCACGATCAACTTTTGAAGTAATATCGTAGTATCGTGATCTGGCGCCGCCGTCTCTATATAGTGTTCAACACGACATACAGCGATAGAGTTACTCTGACAGGACACTGCACTTATTCGTGAACACAAAAGTACATTTGCATACAAGCCTTGCCGGTTAAATGTTTCATTCGCGCGCTAGTCTGACGTCCGCTTTTTCTGAGCGCATACACCAGAAGCACGCGCACAAAATTCTTTTGCGCCAATACTGTAAAAACACACAAGTTTTACATATAGACTCAGTTGGTTGGATCTAAAATGAAAGTAAACAGTAAACAAAAAAATGGATACGTGTCTGTAGAAGCGTGCAGGTCTTAAAGGGACTGTATTAAACATGCAGCTGATTGTCATTAAAGGTATAGTTCACCCTACAATTTAATTTCTGTCATTATTTACTCACATGTTGCCCCAAACCTGTATTAATTTCTTTCTTGTGCTCAACACAAAAGATGATATTTTGAAGAATGAGGGTAACCAAACAGTTACTGGTCCACATTGAATTTGATATTAGGAAAAAATCATATGGAAGTCAATGAGGATCAGCAACTGTTTGGTTTTCCATGTTCTTCAAAATAGCATTTAAGTTCAGCAGAAGATAGAAACTCATTCAGGTTTAAAACAACTTTTGAGTAAATTATGGTATAAAAATAAAACATTATGACAATTGACAGACAGATGACAATTTTTTTTGGGGGGGGAACTATTCCTTTAACGTTAAAGAACAAAATGCAAAGAGAAAAATCACTCACTACTCTTGACTGAAAAACTTGAATACAGTTGCTTTAGGAATCAGTCTATATAGGTTTTTATTTGTATATTTGTTCATTCAATTTCTCGAATGCTCCTGCTAAATACACCTATGGTACCTGGAAATAAAGCACTGTTATTTTATTTGTATATTATGTGTATCTTTGTTCTTATTTTTAATAAGAAATATAAACCCACTTTGGCCTGTCTCCTGTTATTGTTCAAATCAACGCAAAAAATCAGACCAAAATGTTTATGCACAGCTGTAAATTAACCGGTTGATGAAAATTACCTAATGTTATAAAAATCTGATAAAATAATATAATCGCCTATATTCATTCATAATTTTGACTCATTTTCTTATAAATGGTTTTAAGTATGAAATGTACGGTTTATAATTGTAAAACTTTGTCAAAACTTTTTAATATGTCTTACATGTTAGTAGTTAACTCTATGTATATATGTGTATATATATATATATAAAAATAACATTTATTATAAAATAGGGGTACCCTGAAAAAAGGTTGGGAACCACTGGCCTACATCATACATGGCAGTGTCAACAGAAATGAAATGTCTAAATAACATCTAGCATTCACCTTCAGCTTGAGAAGATTTTTCTGATGTGTCGTCCTCATCCATCTTCTCTTCCTCATCTTCTTTGGAGGTGTTGTCAGTAGGAAGTTTAGTTTCAGTGGTCAGTGGCTCTTTTTCATCCTCAGCGTTTTTGTTCTCTGGGGTAGTGGGCTCCTGATTCATGGGCTTCTCATCAGCCATATCATCAACAGTACAACCCTGTTCTACCTTGGTCTTAATCTCCATCGCATCATCTTTCTCCTCCACTTCCATCTTTTCCTCTTTAGGCTCGTGCTTCAGACCCAAATCATTTGCTTCCTCTTCTTTTTTAGGAGAGAGGGCTTCAGGTTTTTCTTCTTTGACCTCCTCCATTTCATCATTCTCCACTTTGGGCACCAAGACATCGTCCAGCTCTTCCTTCACCTCCTCATCTTTGAGCAGGTTCAGAGGTGTAAGAGGATCAGACACAATGGGCAGCTCCGCACCCTTGCCCTGTGTGAACTTCCGATGGGCCTCCAAGAAGCTAAGCTCGGGGTCATTGAAGATGTGGTAGTCAGTGCGGCTGACACCGTGCTTTGCGGCACCCCGCAGGAGGTCTCGGTCATGGCGTCCGGGCTCCCACCAGGCTGGGAGGTCAGGGCTTTGTTGGCACAGACTCAACCTCTCATCTAGCTGAGGGTGCGGCAACACCTGCTCCCTGATCCGCCGCAGCAGCTCGATACGATAGAGCGTCCGTGAAGCCCGCTCTTCTGTAATGGGGTCAATGATGATGGTGGGGTCTGGCAGTTCTGTAAATAGAAAGATGATATCCAGTTGCATAGTCGAGAATAGGAAAATTCTAATCAAAACATAAAAATATATATAAAAATTCTGTCATAATATATTACCCCCCATCATATTTTAATTATAATAACAAATTGAATTGCTTTTATTTTGTTCACGTTTTCATTTTTAATAATGAACCTAAAGGACGAGCATGTAGGCTTTTATTCATTTTTTTTTTTAAATGTATTTATTTACTAAGAGAACAGATGAACAGAGACATGAACACTTTTCATGTTCAACACACCCCGCTGTGACAGCGGAGGCCACAAAAAAAAAACGGAATATGCTTAAAATCTGTATTTTAATAGATTCTTATTTTTAATGAACAAATAACGATTCTAAACTCCCAATCAATGTGGTTTTCATTTGATGAATGCACAGTAGGCTACATGCAGTATAGTGCGCCTCCCATCCAGTAAATCGCAATAGGCTAAGCTTTGTGCTGTGTTACTTTTGATATGAAATACAGCCTCAGATTTCAAATTCTGTCCATTTTATTGGGAAATTCAAGCAATAAATACCGTTTTGGCACTCTTTAATGTGGCGTGATAGATCGCTGTAGACACTTCAGATCAAGCAAAGCAGCAGTGCAGTGAAATGATCATCTCTTTCAATTTACTAGTGGATACTCGCCTGTGCGTAATCAAAAGCATAGCAAAAGACTCGTGACCGTTTTATTTTTGTTCTGGAGCT
The DNA here is from genome assembly GCA_027422405.1 of Ptychobarbus kaznakovi. NCBI lineage: Eukaryota > Metazoa > Chordata > Actinopteri > Cypriniformes > Cyprinidae > Ptychobarbus > Ptychobarbus kaznakovi. The sequence continues at coordinate 15,106,738 of CM049805.1, forward strand.
GATAATCCTTTCATTATTGCAGATGAATCGCCTTCCATAATGAACGCGATATTGCCTAGCTTGTCAGTGAACTACGGCTCTGTGTATTAACTGCCGCTCCACTTCAAAACAGATGACGGAGGTTTACCGCTAATCAAGGAACCGGCTTTACTGACTAGATGCGCATGCATATCGCATGCGATATATCGCCCAGCCCTACTTCATAATAATACAATGTCGAGTATTAAAAATAGATATACAAGCTAATATCGATACAGTTCGGATATATCTTGCATGTTTCTTCTGCTAATATTTTTCTTTTACGGATGAAGACATAACCAACAGGGAACTGGAGCTACTTAAAGGTATCAGAAGCAGACTAGGTTGTGATCACAATAAAAAAAAAAATTTTTTGGGACAACAAAAACAACAAAGGAATCGATAAGAAAATAAAGAAATAAAAAAAGACAGTAGTTTACCCGTTTCAGATTTGACCTGCATCCGACACACCCGCTTGCACATGGCCACAAAAGAGTAGTAATATTTTTCCAGGCTTTCATCCGTCTTCTTGTCTAGACGAGCAAAAGCACGGAACTGGGACCAGTCAAAGCACTGTCTGTGCACGTCATAAACCACACCAAATGTGGACACCACACGGTAGAAATCGGCCTCTTCACGCCTTGTCCATCTGGAAAACAGATGTTGGTAATTGGAAATGAGGTCATGCGTGACTAAAGGAGAAATATAGACTTAAAAAAAGAAAGAAAAGGAAGATCTAGATTTAACTCACCTCTGCCGTCGCTCTTTAAAATAAGCTGCTCCATCAGCCAGCAGGGCGGCGCTATCAGGGATGAAAGGTGATCCCTTGGCCATGAAAGGCCCTCCTTCAGCCATAAAAGCCACAGCTCCATCCGGAGCATAAGCTCCTCCCTCGGTTACCATGGCAAGAATGTCATCACGCGGACGGCCTCGGCGCCGGTCAGGTTTGGTCATGGCTTCCTGCCTTAGTTGCTCACGCTTGTGAGTGCGCTGATAGGCCGTGATGAGGCGGCGCAATCGGGCTGTCAGAGCAGAGGCTGACGGCCAGTACAGATAGCCTGCTTTCCCATTCTCACCAGGCTTAGGTGCTGAGGGTGAACAAACAGACGTCAATGGTGAGCACAGTGAAGTAAAATTTTCAAGTATGATGGGTAACACCTGTATGCTGGGGAAATAAATACCTTCTCCAGTCTCGCCATCCATCCCATCGTCTTTATCATCCAGGGGAGAGTTTGTAAAATCCTGCAAACATGGCAAAGAAAACATTACATAAGCCAATTTATTACCAATACTTATTTTAGATACAGACAAGAATAATGTATTTCAAAACTCACATCTAGATCGTCTTTAAATGACATCCGGAGTGGCTTGTACTCTGGGTCCTCATCCTCTCTATTGTGAAAAAGAGAAAAGCTTTTAGTGTGGGAGATGAAAAAACAAAGAAAAGAACCAAAAGGAAAGCGGGGTGAGGGATAAAGAAAGAGGGAGAGAGCCAGAGAAAGAAAGAGCAGGAGGAGTCCCTCTTGCTGGGGCTGTGATTTTGGGCCAAACTTACCCCTCGACACCATCTGCCATCATGTCCGCTCCCCTCTGCTCGGCAGCAATGGCCTTGGCATCGGGCATGCCCACCCTCTCCAGGAAACACAGGGTGGGGTCAGCACGCATAGAGTTATACTTCTCGTAGCCTAGCGGAAGAAAAGAGAGCAGCGGTGAACAAAATATGCATAATTACAGGCTGGGCTGTGGGCTGGGGAGCTATTATTTCCCCTGGTGATGTGAAAGCAGAAAAAAGTATTATTGGTTGTCAAATGTAGTTTAAAATTAAATAATAATAAAAAAAAATCAAATGTTAGTTGTGTGAGGTGCTATAAATTTGTGCAGCAATTAACGTATCCCCCCCAAAAAAGAAGAAAAAAACATGGAGGAAAAAAAACATGCAAAAAAAAACTTGAAAACTAAATCACCATTATAATACAAAGTGAAATCCTTTAAAAAAAACTACCAGAAGATTAAATGAAACCAAAAGAAACAAAAAAGGAAAATACCCGTTGAAACTGTCCAAGCAGAACAGATTCGAGCCTGCGGATCCCTATAGTGCACAACAGGGGAGGCAACTGGCAGGCTGGACCCACTTCAGCTGAGCCGCTGATCAGACGGGGCTCGAGCACCCCCTCCCCCGCCAGAACATCACATTTCAATTAGGATTTATGCGGTGACACATTGTTCCTAACTGCCGCCGCGCCCCGAGCCAAACTGTAATCATGAGGGGGTTTATAGGCCATCACTCTTTCCTCTGCAGTCCAGGCCTGCCACCTCTTCTCTCCCAGTTTCCTCCCCAGACCTCCCTACTGAATCGGGATTATGATTAAGAACAGGCTGCCTGTGTTATATACACGCTCCTGTGTGTGTGTGCGCGCGCGCATGTATGGAGGCCAGCTGAGTTAACGAGGTAGCGCAGCGCACTGGGGGAGAGCAGAGAGAGAGAGCTCGCTGTACACACATTAACGAAAAAGACCAATCTGAGAGAAGCATAAAAGCTCCTCGCCAAGATTAATATCGTTGGCGAGAGCAGCGGACATTATTGAATAAAGCGGCTATTACTATACTTAATACAATTAAAAGTCAGCAGCTGAGAAACTCCTTTCATCTCTTTTTTTAATACAGCTTTTGGTCCTGTTTTCCCAGAAAGATAAATTGGGACAGCTCCGCAGCTTCACAAAAGAAAACAATCACATTCCAAACAGGGAATTTAGCAGGTTCTCCCAGAACACCTCTTAACACTGCAGGTCAATGTTAATAAAATGTGCTGAGAGGTGCCTGTTGCCTCTGATGGATTAGAACTCGGCTCTTTCCCCATCCATTTTCCCAGCCACCCTCCACCGAGTGCAGGAGCAGCCATTTGGAAGATATCACCAATCAATCTCTAGGCAATATTACAATAGGTCAACATTAGCAATTACTGTCACCTGTCACCACAAACGCACCAATCAGAGAGCATCAGCTGTGAGGAGGCGGAACTTACCATGCTTAAAGACGCCAATTAGGAGGGATTTGTCCGCTTCGAGATCCCACCAATCAGTGGGGACGTCAGCGTGGAAGGGTTGTGGGATCCAGATATCCAACTCGCTGTAAGCAAAAGACAAACAAACACAGGAAAGAGTGATTAAAACCAGGAGATGGCCACAGTGGCACATAATCTAATGAGAGCAGCATTAATGTCTATCTGCAGACATCTGGTAGGAAACGCGAGCATTAGCAAACCGCATCTCATTTAGGCCCGTTTCTCATCTTGTTTATTCAGGGCAAACCTGATTACGGCCTGAGATCTGAGCCACTCTCTTATCTCACCCCATGCACTTGCATGCACACGCGAGCCCCTCACAGTCATTAGAACATCAGTCGAGTCCTTGAGAGCATCAATATGGAGAGCACGTTTGCACATTATAAATGCATGCACATCTGGGTGGGGGTGTTGTCAGAAAGGGGGAGGAGGAGAAGGTGATGGAGAGAGAGGAAACAGCAGGCAGTATTCGGTGGAAGGGAATGAGAGAGACACCAACCTTGAATCGGATCCCTCCAGGATTCTGTCTGCATGGTCTCCGATGACTTCTTGTCGCAGATAGTAGAGCATGCGGACCCGCAGCAGCACTCTGTCAGAGATAGAATGAGCAGGAGAGACAAAAAAACAAAAACAAAGATGAGTTGGAGTTAATGGAGTGACACACAGAATGAAAGGAAGGAAAAAGGACAAAGGGAAGGGGAGAAGGCAGAAAACAAAAGAGTGAGTAAGTTTGGCCAGCTCTGAGCTGTGCCAGCAGCAGTAGCAGCAGCAGCTCTTTGGCATGTGCCACGGCTCATCCATCATGCTGCCAGGGCTGATTAGCCACGCTGTGCGGCAGCCTCCACGCCTGACAGATGGCTGCACATAATCACCTCTGTGTGTGCCGCCTTTCACCCGCTTCCAACAGGTCTGCCTGGCACCTGGCCTGGCTCTGCGCCGCTGCGCTTGGGGAGCCGCCCGTACCCACCCTCGCCCCCCTCCTCCACGCGTACGCACTCCAGCACCTTCATTTTCTCGTTTTCATTTCCTTCCTAATACTGTTAGGGAAGTTGGGGAGGTGCTAACGGGACGCCTCCAAAGTACAGAGGCAGAAGTTTGCAGTGCGGCGAGCAGATGGTTGGCGGTCTAAGCACCTCGCATTTATCGTCTCGTAACGTTTCCTCAGCTGTTGCTCTGTTCCCCTTTTCTGGATGCACATCAGAGCCAGCAGTGTAAACCGTGCTTTGCTTTCTCTCTCTGTCACAGCCTAGCGTAAGGCAGGACAACAACGCTGGCCTGGCAACAGAAATTATTTATCAAATGTAACCGGAGAGGCCTCGAAAAACAAAAGACGCAAGCCGGTGGCACACGAGGCATAATGGACGTGTGGTGCGAGAGGTGAAATCATCATCTGGGGCCTGATGAGCCGAACGATGAATTATTGAGAGATCTTAAAATCTTTAATTTCAGAGATGAAAGATTCCTCACGGCCTGTCATTCATTATTTCAGGAACTTGGCAGAAGCCTTTGCCAGAAAGACGGAACTCTTTCTTTTGCCAGATTCTCTACAGCTGGCCATTTTTTTACTGACATTCATTAGTCAAAGCTAAACTACGGAGGAGCCAAGCAACTTAATGAAACATCTGCACTGCAAGGTAACAGCGCTAACTCGCTTTTGGACACATTCAGCTAAACTCGCAAGTTTGCTTTTCAAATTGAAAAGCTCTTCACAAGTTTTCAAATGCACCTGCTTCTGAGGATATCAGGCTTGGAAGGCCAAAGGTTACTTTCAAACAAGACGGCAGCAGAAGAACGGAGCTGGCTGTGTGGAATTTTAAACCCGGACTCTTCACTTTTTGACCAGGGAATTTCCACGATCTTTCTCATGATTTGATAAGGATTTTCTTTTTTATCATTATACAAAAATTGGTGGAATGATTTCCATTCATATCTCAGGTACAAATCTGAATAGATCTAGATTATACTAATGCACCAATGTCTGATGTGCAACATATTGCCAATTAAATATTTAAAGCAGTGGAACACAAGGGACAAAAATATGATATAATATATTAGGGGTGGGCGATATGACCAAATTTTATATCACTATAACAATATATATCACGATATAGTGATTTTTTTCTTTTAAAAGGTTTTTATTATATTAAATCTTTGATACCATAGAATTTTCATAATCCTTCTCACCAATGTCAATATTAAACTAATACAAGCCTAAAGAGAGAGAGAGAGAAAAAAAACTCAACCTCCCTGAAGATAAATAAACAGTCAGTGATTAAATAACTTAAGGATAAGAAACTAATTGCAAACAATAGGACAAAAAACAAGAAATGCTACATACATTGTGTAAATTAGTCTTCACTGTGTTAATTATATATATATCTATATATATCTATATATAATATAATTTACATGTGTATTATGTATAGATTATATACATATTATAAATATCATTATTATTTTTTATGTATTCTCATTAAAATGACAAAAGTGATTTAGTCAAGAGCAGTGAGAGATTTTCTAGCAGTGTGCTATGATTAACATGAATGGCAGACAGTACGAATATTGGACAGCTTCCCCTTTAAGACCGAAGTCCGGATCCAATATAGCTAATTTACTGTTACATATGCGTTTTCTCTTTCTTAAGACCTAAATCGCTGTGTTTATGAGGATACTTGCAAAGATGGGATTCTGACGCATTTAAGTGTGTTTATTTAATTGTTCAAAGTCGGCAAAAAAGAAAAAGCACGCTCCTCTCACACAGAAAGAGACGGCGCACGCATATAGCTCTGTTGTTTGTGTTTCAACGGCTTAAAATCGGTTGTTTTAAAACTGCAGTGCTTAAAAACGCGTGACCATGCTACAGATGTAGTCCCTCATTTAGGAACGAGCTCCTGGTTTTGTCCTGGCTGGTCGTTCTCCACCTGCTTCTGTCTCCCTTTCACGCCCCGTGGTGGCGTGTAAAGATTGCAGTCACCCAAATGATGATTCTGTCTCTGAAAGTTCCTTTGACCTCATGTATTACCGTCTTATATAAACAATGTATTTTGCGACACCACGAAATAAACTGAGTTAAATATATGATAGAACATAGGACCATGTGATATGCTTTTCTTTTTTAATAAACGATAAGACTTGAGGAAAAAAAATTTATTTCATCCATCAAAGAGTGAAAAATTTAAGGGGGTCGATATATATCGTCATATCACACAGCCCTATAATATATTAACTAATGCATAAGTGTCCTTAAGGTGGGAAAGGGCAGTCTGTGAAATGGTACATACTTGTTGCAGTGGTGTTTCAGGTGTCTCTTGTAACTGTCCTCTTGAAGGAGGATGTCAGGATTACAGTCAGCAAGCCAGTCAGCCTGTGGCATGCGAGTTTGAGCAGCCTGTGGCTTCCCCTTCTTCCCTTTACGCCCCCGGGGCACTGGAGCAGACAGTCCTAAAAAAACACAGAAATGCCATTGTTGAGTAAGGGAAGAGGTAGGTGCTGACAAAGGAATTATGCCGTTTTTAGATTGGTTCCAGATCAGCATCCTACCAGAGTGGTTGGTCAGTGTGCGGCTCTGGCCATCCTGGGTAGGGGTTATGAGGTCCCAAATGAAGCTCTTGATGTTCTCGTCTCCACGGTAGTGGAGCAGGCAGTAGGCCAGGAGTGCGCGGCAGATGGTCTCTACGTCTCGCTCCCTCAGTGGGCGCTTAAAGCGTCCATGGGACAGGATGTCACCCCAGCGGCCCCAGCTATGCACAACAGAAGAGAAGTTAGCCAGAGCAAATATAGCATGTGAAAACTTCAGTTTGTGTCCTTTCAGTTATAAAAAAAATTCAAGCCTTTTTGAACTACAGTTGTTTGGTTTTGTAATGAAGCATGGCAAAAAAGTCACTGACAAGACTAGTTAAACTAATTCAAAAAGTGCATTTGTACTGTCTGAGAGAAAAAAAAACTAGTTCCGTGTCAGGACCGTTTTAAGTATAGTATTACTCTACGATTGTGCCATTTCTCATAAACTGAAGGAGGAGGGGTGGCACCACTGCATTGCTGGCATGGTACATGACCATGAGGAGACCCAATGCCCTTGTTATTTGATGGAGTACTCAAGCGCTCTCTAAGCACAGGCCTAAAGGGCTTTTTGGGAAGGGGGGGGGGGGGGTCTGCTCTGATTTCACAGCCCTACACTGCTTTTCCAAAAAAAAAAAACATCAGAAGAGACAAAGCCCTCAGATTTGATGGATCTAATTTGCCGTATAGCCCAGGGGTCTAGACGCGTCTGACTGAAAAAAATAAAATAAATACTGGTCAGACATGGTGCATGCAGTCATCCATGATTAGTGCTGAGTGCACTGAGGCCTGGCGCTTAATTAACTGTGTGCGTTAGATAGCGCCGTGTCTGCCACTGCCCCGGGACAAGCAAGCATGACAAACTCGGCCACTGCACTGGTGGGCTGTGAGCTACCAGATATTCTCATTCCAAATGGAAAACAAGATGAGACAAGGGGAATTTGGATGGCGATAAAACAAAACAGGAAGCTGAATATCCTGTCTCATGGCACTGGGATGGACTTCCTGCTAAAGCTGGTTTTCATTGTGAGCTAGGATTGAGGGAAATAGAGATCTATTGATGTTTTCAACAAATATGGACTGAAAAAGTCTGATGCATAGAATTTGTTGGGACCAATATTTTTTACTTGTATGTTTCTATGTAGAAAATGCGTGGGGATCTTTTTTTTCCCCCAATGGAAGTGCATTCGTTACCCTGTAAGGTCGTAGTTGGTGCACTCAAATCAGCTTTTGAGGGAAAAAAAGCATCTGCTAAATGGCAACTAATTATAGGGATAGGCCCCAGGGACTGCTCAAGTGCAAGATGGTGATTTAGCACAATCTCAGTCAATTTTCAGGCTAGCGCAGCCCACTAAAAAGGAGTACAAAGCTGTTAAAACCAACAATAATTCAAAATTGACCATTTCCAGACTGCACTCACCCATACACCAGCAGGTTCTTCTCCACTCTGAAGCACTCACTGCGGGGGTACCCCTGGGTTCGGTCCTGGGGCCTCCGCGGTTTCTGAAAGGGCTTGTCCTCCGAGTCACTCTCAAGATCCGAGTATTCCATCAATTCATCCTCCTTCATAGAACTGTAGTGCCGCGTCTGCTTCCGGACCCGAGGAGTGTCAATCACCAGAGTATTCTGACAAGAGATATAATCTGGTGTTAGAACGCTCTCTCAAAGGATCAAGAGAGCAGAAAAAGTTTCTGCATGTTTAGCACTTTTAATACTATACCATGATAGCACCATGATATAGGTGGCTGCTAGATAGCAAGATGGAAGACCTTTGCTCAAGGACACATGCAGAAAATACTGCGATGGAGCATTTTTATTTAGACATATCATGGCGTTTCCTTTCAAGCAGATATAAGCTGCTTAGTGCTTCCAATTCTCCTGAGTGCAAAGAACAGTGGTAATTACAGAAAATGCTTCCCATGGCCAAGTTTAAACAATTTCGCCTTTGCTCAATTACGGCTACATTCCACGCACTGTTAGCCTGGGGAAATCAGCCTCATTAATTATGCCCAGATAGCATATTTATGAGGAGTGACACCACCGAGTGTGGTGGAAACTATCCAGATTTGGATTCACACTATCTTCAGCTATTAATTGTCAGACAGAATTATGAATAGGATACCAGTCAAAAGCTGCTAATGCATGACCCCGACATTAATGAAACAATGAATAATAGTCAGCTGTAAGTGCTCCACACATGATTACACAAAAGAGAGGTGCTACAGATTAGTGCCTCACTTCATGCAACATCTCCTGTGAAGCATTTCACAGCACAAGAGAGATCCTTTTAACCATTAAAGGGTTACTCCACCCCAAAATAACAATTTTGTCATTAATCACTTACCCCCATGTCATTCCAAACCCATAAAAGCTTTGTTTATCTTTGTAACTCAATTTAAGATATTTTGTATGAAAACCGGGAGGCTTGTGACTGTCCCATTGACTGCCAAGTAAATTACACTATCATGGTCCAGAAAAGTATGAAACATATCGTCAGAATACTCCATCTGCCATCAGTGGTTCAATTGTAACATTATGAAGCGACGAGAATATTTTTTGTATGGAAATAAAACAAAAATAACGACTTTATTAACTGTCAGCCGCGACACAGGGATGGCGCTATTTGCATTCAAATCAAAGCGTAAATCGACGTATAAGACATATCCCTGTCACGGCTGACAGAAGAGTGTACGCATTTTGCAAATCTCCAAAATGGCGCTACGGTAATGCAGAGGAGACGTTATGGTGCCTAATTGTTAAATAAAGTTGTTATTTCCATACAAAAATATTCTTGTTGCTTTATAACATTACGGTTGAACCACTGATGGCAGATGGAGTATTCTGAAGATGTGTTTCATACTTTTCTGGACCTTGACAGTGTAATTTACTTGGCAGTCAATGGGACAGTCACAAGCCTCCCAGTTTTCATTCAAAATATCTTAAATTGTGTTCCAAAGACAAAGAAAGCTTTTACGGGTTTGGAACGACATGGGGGTAAGTGATTAATGACAAAATGTTCATTTTGGAGTGGAGTATCCCTTTAAGTTGCAGCTTACCCTGCCGTTGATCACATCCAGGTCCACCTCTGCTTTCTTTGCCCATTTCTGCCAGAAATCTGGGTCCTCCAGAGAAATGTCGCTTCTGTTCCCAGAGGCCACAAAACTTGCCTGGTAGGGGAAAAATGTATATAAATAGTGACATCAGAGACACTTAGCCTTTAGGTTGCACCATTTTAAATGCAAGATGAAATGGGTAGTATGCTTATTATAAAGGTAATTATTAGAGGTCGACCGATTGATTGGATGATTTTGGGCATCTTTTAATTAATCGGCATCGGCCGATTGTGCTGCAAATTAGGCCGATTAATACACAGGTGTGTAATATAAAATACGTGAGAATAACATTTGGAAAAAGAATGCGAGTAACTTTTTTAGGGCTGAAACGATTCCTCGAGTAACTGGAATACAAAAAATAATCGAGGCAAATTATGTGCCTTGAAGAATCGTTTTGTCCATTTACTAGGGATGCACTGAATTTTCGGCAGCCGAATATTTATGCCGCGCCGCACCGCCCAGCAGTGTTCAGGTTTCCCCTCTCCCTCAGCCGTCATCAATGCGCCGCGTGATGCTCCGTTCAATATTCCGCTCTATCATTCTGCTCAGTTACCGCTCATGCTCACCGGAAAAGCTAAGTCCGCTCAAATAACGTTAGTATACTTGTACTTGTTTGCAGTAGCGCTGCTGTGCTGTTACATGCTGTGGTACAGCTGTACTGGGCAACGCTGGTCAAATCTCCTTCACTGATCTGCTCCCCGCTATGCTTCGCTCACATTTGCTGATAATACAGAGCTTTGCCAGTTTTTTATATATATATATATATATTCACTTAATGTTTCCTTACACCGAATCATAATTTCTATTCATTTCCCACTGATTTACGCGATCTGATGACCATTAACTCATAGTGAGCGGTCATATCTCTATATGAATGGATGACAGACGCGCGTTTTCCTTTAGCACACACACTGAAGCATGCGTGACGTCTCAATGAGGACATAAACACACGAACAACATCTCCAGAACTGCTCTGAGAGTCACTTTATGAGTGTTTTACCGTTCATTTGAGTAAAACTATCCTCATATCATATACACACAGAAATGTAAAGGTATTCACGGCAATCCATCAAAATAAAGGTCCGGGTTTTTTAAAGACATTGCAGCAGAAATATTTGTTAAGCAGAATGTACATACTACTACTACTAAAATTATGAAAACTTTATTAAGTAATGATCACAGAACATTTCTAACATGTTCTAATTTTAATAGTAAATTTTGCCAAAAATTTGTTTGCCAAAAAAAAGGTTTAATTTTCAATAATTTAAAGAAATTAAATTAATAAATGTTTAATTTAAGCAAATTTATGTATCACTTTACTTCTTATTACTTGACTTAGATTTTATAAAAAAAAAAAAAAAAAACACGAAAATCGGGCAAACATATCGACCCCCCCCAAAAAACGCCATCATATCGGCCATCGGCTGCCCTGATTTCTAAATATCGGCATCGGCCAGAGAAAAACCCATATCGGTCAACTTCTAGTAATTATGCAATAATATTGATATGTAGGTACATTTATTTTGTTAATATCATCAATACTTCAGCTATGGCAAAAACACTGAAAGATTTTAAATGTCATCACCTTAGCAAATGTTGAGCCTTTGCCTTCTGATTCAATGGTAATGGTCTGTGTACGTCTCTGCAAAATCTGATCAATGTCTTCTTCACAGAACTTAGATCCCTCATCCTCCTCATCCATTAGAGCACCATACGCTCCTTTCCTTAGAAGGTCCTCAACCTCCTTTTTAGAGAGCTGCTGAACCTAAAAAGAGGGGAGAATGCTTATAACTTCACATAATGCAGATCTCAATAAATTTACTGTTTTCATCTTGGACCTTTTATGGAGTGGGCAAATTTAGGCACATTTACATTACATTTATGCATTTAGCAGACGCTTTTATCCAAAGCAACTTACAGTGCATTCAGGCTATACATTATTTTGTCAGTATGTGTGTTCCCTGGGAACGGTAAATGTAGACGTTAAAAAGGAAAATAAGGCAGAGTGCACTGGAATTAAAAGTCTTTCCACTGACTGCCAACATGTGCAAAGTATGTTTGATTAATGAACCATTTGGAACACTGCTTGAGTGAAACACCAAAAAATGGTGGTGCTGTCTGCAGTTCATACCCCATTGGCAGCATTTTCCCTTCCGCTCATGGACTGAAGCACAGCCTTGTCCAATCCTAACTTCAGACTGGCCTTGTCAAACATCTCTCTTTCATAGGAGTTTCTGGTGACCAGGCGGTAAATCTTCACAGCTTTGCTCTGTCCTATCCTGTGGCAACGAGCTTGTGCCTGAAGGCAGCAGCACAAAACGGTCATACACATAGTGCCTCTGAGCACTCGCATATACACACACACACTCATCTTATAAAACTGCTAAGGTTACAGCAGAGTACGTACAGCTGAGTTACTAGTTGGAATGCAGCTAAAATATGCTTTGTGAAATAAAATAGCTTCCAATGAAGGTCCAGCAGTTTCCCACACACAGGAACCATATATGGTAAGAAACATCCATGCTTACCTGCAAGTCATTCTGAGGGTTCCAGTCAGAGTCAAATATAATGCAAGTATCAGCTGCAGTTAAGTTAATACCCAGGCCTCCAGCCCTGGTGCACAGCAGGAACACAAAACGGTCAGAGTCTGGTCGTGAAAAGCGGTCAATAGCTGCCTGGCGGAGATTTCCTCGAACTCTGCCATCTATACGCTCATATGGATACCTTGAGAACAGTAAATGGAGTATTAACTACACCTAATAGGTAATGCCATTTTATGCCAACATATGAGATTGCAAATCAAAACACAAGGTTTCTCTCTCAATTTGTTGGCAGTGCTATGGGCTCAGGCATCCTACCGTCTCTGGATGAGGTAGTCCTCCAGGATGTCCAGACAGCGCACCATCTGGGAAAAGATGAGCACACGGTGACCCCCAGTCTTCAGTTTGGGGAGCAGCTTGTCTATCAGCACCAGTTTTCCTGCAGCCTGGATCATGGCCTGGAGGTGGAACTCTGGGTGGTCTAAGGGGTGACTCTCCCTGAACTCCTCCATTATCTTCTCCTCGGCTCCTACAGACAGAGAAAAAAATTAATTTCAGTCTGGCTGACATGAAAAATTGTAACCTTTAAGCACACACAACATATAAAACAAGTTTTCTGCTCACACATAGTTTTACATCAGTCTACTGCTCACCATTGATGAGGTAGGGGTGATTACAGCACTTTCTCAGCTCCATCATGGTGTTCAGCAGGTTGGGAACATTGGATCCTCCACCTCCGCCGCCTCCACTTTTGGACAGGAAGGTAAAGTTCTTCTCCAAGATGGCACGGTAGTATTTCTTCTGTACATTGGTCAGCTCTACTTCAATGATGGTCTCCTCTTTCGGTGCAAGATTTTTCTCTACGTCCTCCTTCAGTCGGCGCAGCATCATAGGCTTCAGAATGCCCTGCAGTTTTTGCACCTGAAAACAGAAAGTGACATTAGATAACATCCAGGCATCTCTCAAAATGCATCACATAACTATTGCAATGATTTAACAATGCTGATATTCCATACCTGTTCTTCTGTTTTAAGATCTCCAAACTCCTGCATGAAGGTCAACTCAGAGGGAAACCTGTCAGGCTCCAGGAAATTAAGGAGACTGAAGAGCTCCTCCACTGTGTTTTGCAGTGGGGTTCCAGTCAGCAGGACTTTGTGTTCCTATGAGAGGTAGAGTTTCATTAAGTGACTGTTCTTTTCTTTAAAAACAAACCTAACAAAAAAATTAAATTACTTATTCAATAGTGTGGGATTACTAGATAAGGATAAAAAAAAATCTAATCCATATTTGATTCAAGGCAATGAGACCAATTTTTGACTGTTTATTTTTAGAAAATAAATAAACAAACCAAAAACCTTAAAATTTAAGATATTGCCGAAACTTGAAAATAATAAAATGTCTTTAGAATTTCCTGGTTTTCATGCACCATGGGAACCCTGCACCCTGTATCTAGTAAAGGTTAAAGCTAGAGCGACATTTATAGCAGGTTATTTTCAGCAACATCATGTTTCTTAGATGGAAGGGGAAGCACTAACCATGTCCATCATCTTTAGGCCCTCAAGCAGTTTGCAATTCCTGTTCTTGAGCCTATGAGCCTCATCAATGATCACACAGCGCCACGGCACGCTCCGAAGCTCGGGGCAGTCCGTCATGATCATTTCAAATGTGGTGATGATTGCATGGAATTTGTAGGCTCCCTTTATTACACGACCCTGAAGGAAGACAGCTTTTGGTTACGATGAAGGGCCCTTGAGAACACAACGCTATGACAAACCTTATGTTTGTCCTGCAAATAACTTGTGAAACATTAGCTCCAAAAACTCCAAAGTTATAAAATGCATATTAGATGACTAAAGTAGCATTACGTACCTGCGTGTCTCTGTAGAACATCTCGTAAGCCTGAATAGTCTTTCGGCTGGCCTGGCTACCGTGATAGACAATTACGTTTAGCTCGGTCCATGTCCTGAACTCCCTCTCCCAGTTGGGAATGGTGGAAAGAGGTGCAATCACCAGGAAAGGGCAGTGGATTCCCTTCAGGTATATCTCATAGAGGAATGTGATGGACTGGATTGTTTTTCCAAGGCCCATTTCATCGGCTAAAATGCAGTTTCGTCTGAGAACAAAAACAAAAAGTGCAATTACACCGGTAAGAATATAAATTCTCATACAGAGGCAGCAATTCATGACATTCTTGCACTTAAATGGTATAAAAAAAAAATTAACTTCATTCCATGCATGTCCATCAGTGTATGAGTGAGCAGTGCAGCTGTACGGCTGGGTAATTGTATACATACGTGTTGTACCAATTGAAGAGCAGCCAGTTGACTCCCTCCAGCTGGTATTCCCTGAGCGCATTGCCGTTTTTATAGTCTCTGGAATTCTCGGATTTCTGCCAGTCGCTGGCGGGAGGTCGCTCCTGTTTCAAATAAAACAATTCCCGTTAGTGGTTTCCGTGCAACCGCAAGAACGTGGCCCTCTCTCCTCACTTGCTCAGCACTCCAAAGAGAAAATAAAGAGAGGGCTAGAGAAGTGCCAGCTCTTACCACACGCTTCGGCTCCGGCTCACGCTCCATCACTCTCTCGAACTCCTCAATCTTTCCTTGGTCGATGTCAGCATTTAACTCCCACGTGCTGTCTTCATAGGGCAAGGAGCACCACTTCACCAGGTACAGAGTTACAGGCTGCAGGAACACACGTCAAAACAATGTTATCCAAAACAGTTCTCACATTTTTCTACATTTTCTGGGGGCGGTCTGACTGACATCTTCACAGCTGCAAAATATCTACTAAGAGCTTTAATCAAAGGTAATCCATGTTTTGAGAGACCGATGCTTTAAGAAAGATTGAAGTGGATGGATGAGAGAGAGAAGTCATACCTCTCCATTTTCATCGGTGCTTTCAGACACATCCAGAACCCTGTCCACCTCCACATAATCTGGGTTGAAGGGCTCATCATCCATCTGTCAATAAGAGTGTGATTGATTGGTTAGATGGAGCATTGCTGAATGGCGGCTTCATTGCTGCTTGAGCCGCAACTACTACGATCCTCTAAATGAGAATCTACTAGGTAGAATATTTTCAGATCTTTCTGATGTGGGTGGCATAAATCTCTCTGGGAAAACCCCACCAGGTTTTGATTGAAAAGCCCTTTCGAATGTAGTGTGGAGTTGCAAACCAGAAATGAAAGTCTTGACATACATTTCAACGCAACTGCTTAAATTACTTTAACTTGTGAACTGAACCAGGCAGCATGTGTCGAGAGATTGCTTACAAAAGAGATAAGAGCCTGAAGTGAGCCATTTTATTGCCTTAGCATGGATGATATTGTTAAAAAAGCCACCATAATACCAGCACAACACACCACAGTTGAGCATACATACTGCCACCATTATCAGTGAGGATCATAAAAATAAAAAAATAAAGAAAAAGAAAATGGTGGATGACAAGGCAAATGGAGGGCTGATGCTAACCTCAGTTATGAAGTTACTGAGTGCCTGTTTGGCCTTGAACCTCTTGACCTTCTGCTGGATTCTCTTATCCTTCTCCAGCTCTTCAATGTCTGCCCAGCGACAGTGCAGGTAAGAGCTGTAAAAAAACAACAAAAAGTCATTTCCTGGGTGGCCTCAGCAAAACTACAGTCCAGAAATTAGCATGTCAGATAAACAAGACTGAGGATGTTTGTGTGGGAGCACAATAAGGAATCTTGTTCTTAAGTTACAGGTATATTAAGAGGCCATGATTCATCTGAATAGTTTCATGCATTGAGAAAATCTAACAATATGCTCAGTTTAGTAGCTTGTTTGCACTACTTAATGCAAATAAATTCCATTAATGTTTAACTCTTTAAATCTAATAATTCTACAATTTCCTTCAGTATATAAATAAGTGACATTAGATGGAAGACATGCTGTAACAGATACTCACAAGCCTTTGTATTTGACATAAAACTCCTCAACATCAACCTCTTCACCAGACGCCAACTGTAAAATAAAGAGCAGGAACATTATATTGAACATTATCAAAAAGTGTTTTTGTAACATGTTTAGAGCTGTCAAATCACTAGTGCATAACTTCCAACCATTACAAGTGTAACCCACTTCCTGTGACAAACAGCTTTTTGGCATTGCTCTTGACTGTAATGCCCCAGGATAAAAGTAGTATGACAACAGAGACTGTGAGGGGATAAAAAAATAAAATAAAAGGGCAATCCTCCTCCTCTTATTCTCTTTCTCCAGCTAGTAGTATGCTGTGCGGCTGAGTCATGAATCACTTCAGTTCCTCTACCACACACACAGCCCAATTCACAGGGAGCTGACCCGGGGCCTGGCTTCCTGCCAAAACCACAGCGCTACGGCAGACGCCAAACCTACCATTTCCTCGGGCAGGAGCCCATTTGCAGCTGCGCTACTAAGAGCCATGCACAGAGTATTATTTTTGGCCAGGCTTTGTTTTGTGGAGCTGTTTCAAAGGAGTAAGGTTGCACGCTGCCACTGCCTGAGATTAATCACGCTGAGAGACAGTTTATTCTTACATAGCTTCATCTCAAGACCTTGCACCAGCTTTGCTCTGAACAGCCTTTACTGGATTAATACTACTGCTGTCGGGACGAAGACAATATCAGCCCACTCAGGCATCGTCCTGGCAATCACAGGGTCTGGGGCAGGATTTGAGACAGCTGTTAGGTGTAATCTGCCCTGATCCAGTAGACAGCAGCGGTTAAAGCTCATGTGAGAGGCTTTCGACAGCTCCGCTCACCTCTTTCTTTCCCATGCGCATCCCCATGATCTTCTCCACCACAGGGCCTTCCATATCCAGCAAGTCCTACGGCACACATGGGAATGAAAGACACGGAGTCAGTGTGAGAACATCCATCATGCACAGCAAACAGAAGGTTACATCAGCAGTTTTCTAACTCTACTGTGAGGATTGTTAATCAGCCATCAGCATAAACAAATTTAACACACACAACATCCAAATGTTCAAGATAATGACCTGCTGCTCAGATGTGGTTGGAGACTTTGGTCCAGGAGAATCATCTCCATCGACGTCAGAAATTCTGAACTCCGGGTCCTCAGTGTAGCGTTTCCTCTTCACTTGCCGACTAGATCGCCTCTTCTGCAGTCAACATTCACACACAAAAAGTTACACAATGGCAAAAATATATTTTTATAACTATGGAAAAACGTATACTTTTTTGCGATATGGCAAACATTTTTTAATTAAGTTTTCAGAATGTTGGCCTGATTCGTGATTTTTAAAATGTAACTACAACATGACTCAAGTAACTTTATTAACATTCTAGCCACAGAAAATGTTATTCCAAGTGCATCAAACATTAGGTTGTCAACATGTAAATATAATTATTTGCTGAAAAGATGCATGAACTACAACTACATCTTGTAAAACTTCTATGTTCAGAAATATGAGGAAATTGATCTAAAAAAAACCCCTCAAAAGTCAAGGTAATTCAAATTTAAAATGACTGAAGGTAACACCAGTAGACTATTATTAACTATAGGCTAAATGCTCTATAAAACAATGAACAGCAGCTTTCAGCCGGTCACCATGATGCAAACATTAAAGAACTACTACTGTGTGTCTGATATTTCAAGTTTTTTTTATTCGATTGCGCTGTTTTTCCATTGTTTTTTCTATGTAAACATGGACACGTTTGACTGTTGCGCTCCGGTCTCATGTAGGACTGCAGCGATTCGTACACGTCATCGATTCAAGAAAATACATCGATTTGCATAGAATGCATCGACGCGGCGCACCTTTAGCCACGCCCATTGCGCAAACCTGCAGTTATCCCTACTTAAGACTTTTTCTGCCATGTTTAACACAAAACAAGAATCTAGAGCAGAAGGTAAAGGCTAGTATGGCAACATCACTTCATAGAGTTACGTTCATAGAACATTTTATTATTATAGGACTGTCAGAACCGCATTTATATAGCCCGAACTGACGCCATTACATTGTCAGGATTCACAACCGCATTCTCTGATTCAAAGCTGCACTGAATGAACGGAACAGCACACATCGAGTTGCCTATATAATCACGACAGGCTTAATTCACTCAGAGACGGAGGAGAAATTATTCGCGGTCATCTGAAGATCCACCGGAGCTGCCGTCAGTGCCGTGGGCTGGATTGCGCAAGCTCTGAGACGCGTGCACCAAATGCGCTCTCTGCACTTGCAAATAAAGTCATTGTTAGTTGTTTAACTGTGTGATGGATAGGACAAGCCTCGACTGGGCTAATTTATGTAAAAATGGGCTGTCAGCTGTGATAAAACTTCCCGGTGTTATGACGCCATTTTTGATTCTGTTGCTCTAGTGACTTCAGCTGTTCATTCGTATAAGATATGTATTCAAGGCAAGTTGATGTTTCAATCTGCTGAATAAATAAAACATTACAAGTCTCTCACCTGTAAGCAACTGCTGTCAGTCCCAAACAATAACGATGAATGCAGCTATAATGAGCATTTCTATTGATTGTATCACTGTCCTGTAATTTTCTTTCTCTCTTTTTCTATCTTGCTATTTTTTTCTTGCTTCCTTGCTTTTTCATTAATTATTTATTTCGCTCTCTCA
The DNA here is from genome assembly GCA_027422405.1 of Ptychobarbus kaznakovi. Lineage (NCBI taxonomy): Eukaryota > Metazoa > Chordata > Actinopteri > Cypriniformes > Cyprinidae > Ptychobarbus > Ptychobarbus kaznakovi. The sequence goes on from CM049805.1 coordinate 15,125,620, forward strand.
TTATTTTTTTTTTTGTAAAGTATTAATTATGAGAAAACTTTTGAGTAAAAGAAATTAAGATTATAGCAGAAGTTACTGTTATTATTTATTGATATTTTAACTAAATAATCAACTGATAAGAAAATAATAAATAGATTAGTCTACAATAAAAATAATCTTTACCTGCAGCCCTAGTCTCATGCATGAAACGGCATTCTAAAAATGTAACGCTCAAGTTAAAAGAGGTTCACTCCCATCATCTTTGCATGTTTTTCCTATTCCACTGCCCGCGTCGCATCTTTGTCAACACAAAAGCGCATTCTGTGTGAATGGCACCTAGCGATACGAGCGTGTCACACATGAGTGGTTAATCACGTGCACCGACATGCGGATGGATCGTTCTTTTCTCTTTACGGTTATCACTGGCATAGTCAAAGTGTTTGGTAATATTTCAATTCAAAATCGCAATTCCTCTATTAAAAAAAAAAAAAATCCTGCCAAAACTTTATTTGGAATTAATTGATAAAATCTGAACAAAATCTAAAAAAATTCACCCTACCGTATACAAATAACTGACTAACATTTTGGTATGTGTATAATAAAATCACATTTTATGTGCCATCCAGTTGTATTAAACAGAATAAAGACGACATTTTATCAGTATTATCTCGTCAATCTTTAGGTATCGGTTTTAACCACTGAAAAAAACCATATTAGTAGACCACCAGAAAAGTTCTTTGAACAATAATAACTTTATTAGATAATTGCCAAGCAAAAACTTCAGCAATGCTTACCTGAACACCATCATCTTCCTCTTCCTCCAGTAAATGTGGCGGTGTTTTCTCCACATCAGAGGTGACTGATGGCTCTCTCATGCGCTTTGCGTCTTTCTTGGTGCTGCTACTGGACTCCGAGTCAGACTTTTTAACACTGTGGGTGAACAGGGAAGTTTGGTTAACGTAACAGTCACACCAATAAACCACAGATTTGTCTAGTTCATGTGTCAAACCATTACACTATTTATATTTTAGTAAAAGAACAGAATAGCAATCAACCAGTCCAAAAACTTCTTCAATGGAGACAAATTAAGTTTTAAAGTATAGAAATTTTTTTTTTCTCTGTTCAATTAAATTTTTATATTTGATAAAAAAGGTCACCTATTAGCTTTAACAGTTCACTTAAAAAGTAATCAGAACAATTAAATGCTTTAATAAAAGTTGCAATTAAGACGAGATGCCATAAAACATGTATAATTGTACAAGAAATCAGTCATTTTAGGTGTACAACACCTGTATAATATTTAGTGATCGACCGATTTTGATTTTTTATAACCGATACTTTGTACGTTTATGTACCCGATAACCGATATGCAGAACCGAAATTTATTTACTGTTATAAAGTAAATATATAAGAGTGAAGTAAGTCCATTATTGCTTTGTTTTTCTCCTTTCAGTCATCTTAACAACAAAAAACGTTGAAAATAACATTTTGTAAAATCTTAAAATTACAACAATAAAAACATTTTATTTATAAAAAACATCATCAGCAACACTGATATTAACTAAGCAAAAGAATGTCTAATGTTTTCAAATGGAGAAAATAAAGGACAGAAGTCATATAAACTAAAGTTTTAGGTTTTTAAGCTGTTTAATAGGTTTAATTCAGAATAATATTCTCTGGAATATTGAAATAAGCTATAACAAACAAAACATCGTATTTTATTGCATTTCTTAACTGGCACGTTTTATCAGAATTATTCAAATGTTTTTGTCATTCTAAATTATAAAAACTGCTGACAGCGCGGTTTATCTATTTACACAGAACTATACTCAAACTGCGATCGCTTGCGGAGAAAATAAATAATTAATTTCGATAGAGATGTTTATTGGCGAAATAATGTTTCTATAGTAAATGTTAATATAGTTTAGCGTGTTTCAAACAAGTGAATCTTGTATAAAGTTACATGCGGTGGCCGTGCTGGAGCTTCTCCTGAGTGAACAGTGTCCACTGCTCCAAGTGTGCGCGCACTTGGATGGGTCAAATACAGAGAACACATTTCACTGCTAGTTATACTCTGTATAATTGTGTGTGACAAAAAAAATAAAAATTCAAACCCGATAATGGTAAAATGCTTCAATATCGGTAAACCGATATATCGGTCAATCTCTAATAATATTTACACATAACTGCTGTTGCCATGGCATGTGAATATGGGCAATGTTAATTCCACGTCTGTATACAAGAAAGATGGCTATCGGCAGTTTTTGTACTTTTTCACTACAGTTCTTATTGTTCATACTGCCTTATGTTCACATGCACAGAAGGGGGGGAAACGGATTAAGCTTTAAAGCTCTTCCCCTCTTAAGTTCGGTTTCAGACACACAAATAAGGGAATGAGAGGGAAGACTAGAACTAGTTAACTCCACTTCCAGTTCAGAGTCGCGCTCTCTCCCTGCCATAGATTACACAATGCCCTGGAGGCTCTCGCGCTCATTCGCTCTGGGGCCCCCCTCTCTTTTCATTCGCACGCCAAGAGCAATCAAATCGCCCTGGTAACCGGCGGTCACGTGACCTGCACCTGTTCCTCTGGCTGGACGCCACTGGCTAAAGCCATCTGCTTGCCTCAGTCAGAGTCTCTCTCTCCAACACTCCTCAAGCACCTGCAGCCGCACCGCTCTGTGGCTTTGGGTTTCATACTGTCACTGCTCAGCAAACACAGCCAGAAATAAGGAGAAAAAAAAGAAGGCACATACAAAAAGGAAGAAAAAAGGGATAGGAGGGGAAAAAAAAGCCACGAGGGCAGGAAGAACACTCAGTTTAGGGGGAGGGTTGACAGGCTTCCTTTCGATGGCTGACCTTTATAAATCATAAAAGGCAAAGAGCTGCTATAGAATGCAGGACACACTGAAGATACACAGGCCAGCAGGGTGGGCCGTAGCGCATGTAGACTTTGAAATGAATGGGCAGAGAGAGGGGCTAATTGGCATTAGAAGATGCAGGCCCCGCTTCAGGTTTGTATGAGCCACACCACTCCAGTGCTGACACTCAGGAGGAGGAGAGAGGGCCAGGGGGTTAATGGGACACCTGCAGTCGCCAGTGAGATGACTCATCTTCAGCTGGACCCCCCCACGGTGCTCGCTCTAACAGCAGCTGCTCACACGTACGTACACACACACACACACAACTGTTTACCCTCAACAGCTCTTTTGCAGCGCACAAGCACAAACGTAAACACGTACATAAACAAGGACACAAAACTGCAGAGAACGAACATGCTACGACAAGTTAACATACGCAAACAAAAACATGCGTCTGTGTCCTTCAAAGCGAGCACGCTAATTAGGAACCACCAGACAAAACAAGGTCACTTTTTTTTTAAAGGAGACAGGATCAGAACACCCTGTTAGTCGCATAGAGTTGTGCTACTGAGTGGAATCAAAGGAGGCGGTGCAAATAAAATTGTGCTAAAACGTGCTTGAATTAGGGGAGGGGAAATGCCTAATAGTGTGGGACTGTGAGGGAGAACGTGTGGAAAGAGGATGTGAGTGGGTGAGTTGAGATATGTGAGAAGGAACACAAACTGTGCCGTGGAATGAGAGGAAGGGATAGAAAGAGACTCGGCAGAAGGATCGCAAGCATGTGATAATAGGTGGAAAAGGACAGTGTAGGCATGCAAGAGTGTGTGAAAGCGTTAGAGGCCCAGTCGAGGAGAAACACAGTAAGAGAGTCGGGGGAGGGGGAATGGCATTGCGTCTTGTGCTCTCAGAGCAAGGTCACCTGTGCTGTGAAGCCATTCAATTACTCGGCTTCACTGAGAAGGCAGGTTTATTACATAAACCACAACCACGCATAGAGACAAATATGTTCTGTGGCAAACATGACTGGTGTTTCATTATTCTAGTGCAAAAGCAAAGCAACATACAGCGCCGTTCAAAAGTTTGGGATGTTAATGATTTTAATGTTTTTATTTTAAAGAAGTTTCTTATGTTTATGTTCCCTGTGGTCTGTGTGGATCCTAGCACCCCAGTATAGTGACGGGGACACTATACTGTCAAAAAGCACTGTCTTTCGGATGAGACGTTAAACTTAAGTCCTGACTCTCTGTGGTCATTACAAATCCCATGACACTTCTTCGTAAAGAGTAGGGGTGTAACCCTGGTGTCCTGGCCAAATTCCCACCACTGTCCCTTGTCAATCATGGCCTCCTAATGACCCCTAACCACTTGATTGGCTCTATGACTCTCTCTCCTCTCCACCTGTAGCTGGTGTGTGGTGAGCGCACTGGCACCGTTGTACTGTGGCTGCCGTCACATCATCCAAGTGGATGCTGCACACTGGTAGTGGTGAGGAGAGACCCCCCCCCCACATAATTGTAAAGCGCTTTGGGTGTACAACAATACACAATAAAGCGCTATATAAAATACATCATTCATTCATGCTCACCAAGGCTGCATTTATTTGATCAAAAAGAAAATAAATTTAATTGTGAAATATTATAGCAATTTAAACTAACAGTTTTCGATTGCAATATAATTTATTCCTGTGATGCAAAGCCGAATTTTCAGCATCATTAGCCTTCAGTGTCACATGATCCTTCAGAAATCATTCTAATATGCCGATTTATAAATCAATAGAGAAATCATTCTAATATGCTGATTTATAATAAATGTCAGAAACAGAGCGGTGCTGCTTAATATTTTTTGGGACCTGTTATACTTTAAGGATTCTTTGATAAAAAGTTAAAAAGAACCGTTTATTCAGAATAGAAATGTAGTGTTACAATATACACTACTATTCAAAAGTTTGGGGTTAGTACATTTCTCTCTTTTAACAAAATTAATACTTTTATTCAGCTAGGATGTGTTACATGGATAAAAAGGGATAGTACACATTTATATTGATAGAAAAGACAATATATTTCTAGATTGAATAAATGCTGTTCTTTTTTACTTTTTATTTATAAAATTGAAGAAAAAAGTATCAAAAGGTTCTGAAAAAAATAGAGCAGCACAACAATTTCAACGCTGATAATAAATCAGCAATGAAAACACTGAAGACTGGAGTAATGGATGATAAATTCAGTGCTGCGTCACATAAAGTATATTAAAATAGGAAACTAATATTAGAAATTGCAATAATATTTCATAATATTACAATTTTTTCTGTATTTTTGATCAAAGAAATGCAGCCTTGATGACCATAAGAGACTCAATAAAAAAAAAAAATATATATATATATAAATCTTACTGATCCCAAAATGTTTGGTGCTAAACCAAAAATAAGGTGCTAGAATTCATTGAGACCATTTTTAGAAAAAAACTTTGTTTTGAGCGTAGGGTCTTTTATGTGCACAGCATGGGGGGCGGCTCTTTGTTTTAAGCGAGGGAGTCTTTGATGGACGGCAATGCGAGTCTTTACTTTTGCCTGTCCCCCAGTGGCTGCGCATTCAGCGTTCGGCACACTTCTCGAATCCATTCACCTGCTTACTCTTTCGAGACGGTGGCCTGTCTGATCAACAAAGCAGCGACAAGACTTCACAAGAACAGTAAACTCCCAAGCCCTGGTGGGACAGGTCTGCTAGTCTTAGAAGGATAAAATGTACAGGGAGGACAAAGTTGGATGCTTGAGCCTTTCCTTCTGTTGTGCCATCCATCACCTCTCTGCACTTTGTCTTTGAGGTTCAATGTCACAGAATTCAACTTTTTTTCCACTGAAGCCTGGAGGGAAGACACATGTTTGAGGACAAATAAGCAAGCAGTCTGGCGTAAAAGTGCTGTAGTTAGACTCGTGAGCAAACAGGCATGCTGGTCCCGCAAGTGAAGATCTTTGAGTACACACACATTGCAGCACTTCCTATGCAACCGCGACTGTTGTGGTTTTCGTATCTGAGCACACAGGATGTAGCTAAGATAATCTGCGAAAGAGAAAAAGAGACTCCGCTTCGACATGAGATGGAAATCAAAGGGTCGGCAGAACTGCCCACCCAGGTTAGGTGGTTATGCAGTTAGAAAACAACCCCACTGACTAAAATGGGGGCTTTGCTATAGTTGCTTGGGAACCTGCCAATAAATTGAAGGTGAGAGGTGTGTATTTGCAATGCAAAACAGTCTTCTCGTGGGGGGAAAGAGCCACATGCAATGCAGCGCTGAGGAGGGATCTTTCTGAAGTGTTTGATGGCTGTGTGTATATGGAAAACAAACCTGGGCTCACAGACACTCAACATTTTATCCTGGGTGCGGCCTGAGAATGACTATTTATAGTTGTGCTTTCTTTGTCAGATAAGAACGCCAACAGATACAAGGCCAATACTTGTAAGGTCCAACATAGCTTCCTTTACTCCACTTGCATGAAAAAGAGTAACTAAACTAGGAAAACGTTAAAAAGAGCTGATAAGACAAACAAATGAAGATGGGGGAAGGGAGATTAATGACACACATCAAATACGAGATGTGTTATATGTAGCCCACTTTTGAAGAAATGGGGCCACACAGTTTAAAAACTATCCACAGGGGCTCGCCAACACCACACATCCAGCTCTGTAGCAGATTTGGTAAAATTCAGGCCGGCATGATTAATGAGACAGCATTGTGGACTAACTAGCATTAGGTGCCATTTTGAATGGAGACGTCCCCCTCCTCTTTTCCTTTTTCACAAACACACACACTTTCGTCCCTCCTCCCCCTTCAGATGACCTACTGCTCTGGCACTGTGCTGCAGATGTGCTTGCTTTGGCCCGGCCCTTTTCCTCTGGATGAAAGAGATGCGGCGGTGGAGTGACGGGGCTTTGGATGGGCGGGGTTAAGGGGGAAGGCTGACACATTCCTCAGCCGGATCATGTTACTACCTCCGCTAGAGGAAAAATGGCCATGCAACCTTGCTCTGCATATTCAGGATGGGTGCATTTTTTCTCTTTTCTGAGGGGGATGGGGGGAGGAAAAAAGGAAGGGGGCATCATTTAAATGTAAATGTAATAAGCAGCATTATTGTGAACTATATCCAGAAGAGAGATGGTATATGATAGTATACCGTTTTAGGTAGCTTTAATAAAATATAAACTGACCTATGTCTTCTTCACAGAACAAATGATCAGCAAAGATGAGATTATCTTTTTTTTTGGCCTCCAGAATGAAGTTCAGGCAACTAACGAAGGTTTTATCGTAAAAGTGTCAAGTTTGTGGTTTAGCGCTTGCAATTCAAAGAAAATAAAAAAGCTAAAGCAAGACTTAAAGTTCCTTGTCTCTCAAAAGCATTATAAAACAGAACACCTCTGACAACTCTGATAAAGCACCATCAGCTTGTACCAGACCTAGAAAACAACTCATACTAAAAATATCTACAGTTCAATGAACCAGATGATCACATGATGCTTTGTGACTCCATCCAGCACACGAGTAAGCACCTACAGTAAATATGGAGATTTCACATTTGCTCATGTAAATATGGGGTACATTTACAACATTTAAACAAAAAATGCAGATAAAACCGCAGTTATGATTTTAAAAAAACTACAGGAGGCTCAGATTTTGCATACCTGGGCTTTTTGGAGCTCTTAGGCTTCGGGGTGGCAGTCTTCAATTTTTTCTCCTTAGGTTCTTTGGGTGTCTTGGGAGTCTTCGGGGTTTTGGGAGTCTTGGGCTCTTTTGGCTCCTTCTCCTTTGGTTTCTTTTTGCTCTTCTTTTCAACGACAGACTGTTCCACGGGAGTCATAAGAGACTCTCCCTCATTTATCAGAGAAGCCGCCTCTCCTCTGGCCTCACTGCTGATGTTGTTACCCTCCTGGCCTTCGTTTGTCTTGGCTTTCTTCTTTTTCTTCTTTTTTGGCTTGGGCTCGCTCTCCGTCTGCTGTATGTCACAGTTGGCTGGTTGGAGGTTTGGGCCCGAGGCAGGTGTCTTACTAGATGTTATCATCTCCAGGGAAGGGTCTGATGGAGAATGCTGATGACGAGGAGAGAGAGACTGTTAGTACCAAGAAAGAAGAAATATAACTAATGCAGGAGACACAACTAGAGGATTTCCTTTTTGCATATCTCTCAGCCACAGGAGAAGCTGAACAAAGCTCATTGCATCGCTGCTTGTTTACATCAATCAGCAACAGATACATTAAGCAGCATTTTTTTTAATTGCTCAGAAAAGCTAGGATAAGTTGAGGAAAAGTGAATTAACACATTTTCATTTTAATGCACTCAAAACAGCTGCCCCTGCTGCTGTTGGCCCTTGAGGCATGCCATGTTACTTGGTTTGATTCCCTTAGCTCCCATTAGTGCCAGTGTTAGCTGTAGCTCAGCAGCATTAACGCAGCAACGGTTTTGCCTTTCTCCTTGCAGTTATCTCAGTTCCCTTCTCCATTCATGGCAAAGAGAGACTGACAGGAAACATGTTGGCAGCTGTGCCAAGCGTCCAGCTTCCCAGAGTCCCTGCAGCAGATGGCACTGAGGCATTATGACACTAATAAATTATATCTATACTTCATAAATGCCTTGGTTTTAGACGTCAGCAAATTTAATGCAATATGCTACAGCTTTCAAGAGGCATATACACAGAAAACTGGCCTGGTGAAAGCAGTTTCCATTCCTGGCAAATCAGGAAGAATATTGTGTATTCTCCATAAGCCATGTGTTGATTCTAGTCTAGAGTTTTATTGCATTCCATGCACTTCGCTTTTAAAACAAAAGACTTCGTAAACCACATCATTGTGGTGATGAAATGCATATTTCCTGTAAACAACAGTATGAGAAATAAGGGTGCACCATGCATGCCAAACAGTGGCAAGGTCACAGAAAATGTCCAACACCCAGTTCAACGGTGATCATTATAGCAGCTGGAACAGCGAGCGTTCTGCTGCCGCTTTAACGGATAAATGTCTCTCCTCTTGCCAAGCCTCTCCAATAATCAATTGCATGAATGACAATAGGCCTACCGTACGCATGCTCTGCATTTCTAATTTGACAGCAGCAGTCCAGAATACAATATGTTCAATATAGAATTTCATCTCTCGGAGGGGGAGACTGGCGAGTCAGTTAATCTAGCAGGCAAAGTGCTCACTCTGTGAGCTAAATACTCCCTAAAGGAGAACTGCGCTTCGGCTCAGCACGGCAGGCTTTTTTGCAGAGCGAACCGGAGTTAACACCCAATTCATCTGATGAAAAGCTGGCTCCCAGACATGGAGCCTAACCCTTGCTAAACTTTATCTTCAAGATTCATTGCTAACTGCTGTTGAACTTCAGTCTGCTTCTGGCTGAGAGCAAATCTAAATGAGCTACAAATTTATGGCACTGAAACACCTAGATACTGCGAACTACTTACTAGCAGCTAACTACTCCAAATAAATCTCCCACGGAATTAAAAACACTTGAGGATGACAAAGTATAGCAAAGGCTTCCTATCTCTGTGTCACATGAACTTATAAAGCTCTGAGGCTGTACTAATCTTTAAAAATAGACAACAATGGCAGGTTAGGGCTTAACACAAATATCAAAAAGCCAGACAGTTACTAGAACATTATGCACTTGCCATTTTACCCATTCTGTGTTGCAACTTCCTTTTACAACATTTGGTTTGCGCAAATTAAGAACAGCAAGTGGAAGCGTACAATCGTACCCTCCTGGCTGTATGCTGAATATTTAGGAAGTACTGCTCTGCTTGCATCTGACCCAGAGAGAGTGCGACACCACTAAGATGGCAGGCAGCTGCTGTCAGCAGAGTCTCAGGAGGCTGGCACCTTAACATGAACTGCTAAACGGGAAATAAAGGAATCATAAACACGGCATGCATGCATTCCCATCTGCACTTCTATTTTAGTTCTTAAAGCCCAGTGTGATGCTGGGAACACTTGCGCTTGGTACCAGTTTGACTGGAGCCACAATGAAGAGTCTGTTCCCTTAAATTAAGCACTGCTCTAACTAAAGGTCGTAGACTCATTTATTTCTCATCAAACCTCTCAATATCTCATGAATGACATGGCTCTGGCGTTTAATAGCACGAGAAGAGAGTGCTGCACGTTCTGAGCGGAGCAAATGGCAAACTTCATGCCAACTTCAACCAAGTATAGGGGCATGATATGAATCACAAAACGGAGGAGTTGAACTAAATTTATGTTCCTGCTGATATTTTTTTGAAAAACATTGCAGGTTTCAGAAATTAGATGATATTTCCTGATATCAATGCATTTTGGCTCAGCTGATCTAAAATGTAGAGTAAAAGTCATGATCAGTGTTGGGGAGTAACTAGTTACATGAAACGGAATTACGTAATTTAATAAAATAAAACTAATCTGTTACAGTGAAAACATTAATGATTACAAGGTAATGAAAGTATTTTCACACAAACAGATTTGACTGATTTCTTACCATAATTGCATTGACTGCTCTTAAAAAACAAAAAAAGACTGATGTTTCAGGAGTTTAGGACACATGCTTATTTGATAGCGGTTATATTTCCTATTTGGGCTTGTGTATGTGCTATATTTTTTTACTTAACTTTTTCCCCAAGGCATTGTCAGATGCCAGTGTTTCCTGTCATAGCTATGCAAAGATGTTATTTCAAAAACAGTGTCATAGCAATAAAACTATATTTTATGATTTTAAATCTGTATTTTACCTCAGAACAATCTTAAAGTTAAAAGAGGTACTAAAGTCTGATTTTGTGGTGGCTGTGCTTTAAAATGAAATGATCTTAATTCAAGTGATGAAGTATTTTGGAAGTTTGACAGTAATCAGTGTTGAGTGCTATTGTAAGGTTAACCCTGCCAGCTTTAAATGTTTCAAAATGATTAAGTTTAGAAAAATGTAGCAACATTTTTTAAATTTGAACAATAAATCAAAAAGTAACCAAATACAATCAGTTACATTACTTTGGGTAATTTAAATAGTTACACTACTTTTTACATTTTAAACAAGTAACCTATTACATTTCCAAAGCAACCTTCCCAACACTGGTCATGATGTAAAGGAATCACTCACAAATCTTTTCTTTTATATTGTGTCATACATCAGAGTAACATAGATTAACATGTAGGGCCGGGAACTTGGTTTTATGTGGTTGTTGATTGCGGTTGCTGGTTTAACGGTTGTTGATTGGATAGAGACAGATCTGATATTGAGCTTACAGTCAATTGTAAGAAACTGTTAGTGTTAAACAGACTAAATGATTAGAGACATCTAGTATATATGTCACTAGAAAAGTCTGTTGTTTCATTGTAACATCAGTTATGAATTGTTGAACAAATGAATTGTTCACAATAAAGCTCATGCATTTAGAAAATAGGGTGTACTTTTATTCACACCAGAGCAGATTGAGAAAATATGTTAGGATTAAATGTCTTTAGACAACTCATGATTGGGATAAAAACGAGATGGCATGTTAGCTACAGTGAAAGCGGTACACAACTGCATGCACTTCATCTAGGTCACAAGTGAGGTGGATGAATTAATACAGACTGATCTTAAATGTCAACCACAAAACTTGAATATCACACAATAAGCCAGACACCACCACTGAAATCGAGCCATGGCTGACAACACTGGTATGAGTGAGATAAAGAGACACACAAATGCTATGTGCAGGATGTGCACGCTGGCATAACAGCAGCCATTGTGTGTGAATGGGTCACCAGAGAAAGAGGCTTTCAGAGCAAAACAAGCTAATGGCATCAGAAGCACGTGACACGCAGCTATTGAGAGCTGCTAACCTCCCATCCCCACTGGCTCCATCCTCCACCCTCCCAACAGGACACATCCTGCTGTACGCCATTAACTCACGCATGAGTCCTCCGAGACAGGCAAAGCAAACAGAAAGAGCAGAGCGAGAGAGACAGAAAATTACACAGTCAGAGAGTGAGCAAGAGCGAGAGGGGAACGGAAGGAGTGCAGACGGGGGAGGAGAGTGATGCTGCGAGCAGGAAGGGAGCATTTCCCCTTCAGAGTGGGAAGGGGGAGGGGCGGGGGTTCGGAGATTAGCACTGTGGCGCCTGTGTCATGGGGAGGGCCAGGATATGCAGCGAGGAGGAAACAAACAGCTGTAAAAATCAATTTCCACACATGTGGGGCACAGGCGGCACCATAGCCGCTAAGAGAAACCCTCAAACAGGCCTTCTGCCACCCACGTGCACAACATGGACTTTCCAGAGACTTTTAATGGCAATGGAAGGCATGCTTCATTTGCACAACTCACATGCATGTAAGGCACTTTCTGCATGGGTGGAGGCGACTGGTGTGGAGGTGCCCATGCCTGCTGAGACGGAGGGGAGCTCTGGTGGTGTGCAGCCAGGTGTGTCTGTGACGGGGGAATCGAGGGAGGGGTATGCACCTGCTGCAGCTGGAAAGGCAATGGGGGCGTCAGCAGCTGCTGACGCTGCGCTTGTTGGGCAAGCAGCCTCTGGTCCTGGGGCTCTGTGTGGTTCGCACCCGGTCCTGCTGGAGGTCTTCCTTGAGCGCCCGTGGCCCTGTGACTGGGTGACAAAGCAGCATACATCTGGGTTGGTGGAGGATGTGGGTGTGAGGGATGCGATGGCAGCTGTTGATGGGGATGCTGCTGTGCTGCATTCACTGGGCAGGCTGCTCTCTGGGCGTGAGCCATTGGGCCTTGAGACTGATGCAGCACGCCAGGGTAGCCGCCCACATCAGTTACCAAACCCACACTGGGCGGGCAGCCTTGCTGGGGAGGAGGCGTGCCTGCAGGGGTAGCCAGGTTCCTCATGGGCGACATGGAAGGAGGGGAGGCATATGATCCCTGAGGTGGAGGCGGTAGATGCGGTTGCTGCAGCTTCTGCTGGGCTGCAACCTGGTTCTGAGCTGGATGTATAGGCTGGGTGTTGATTTGGTTCACATGAATGGGCTGCTGGTGCATTGGTCCCTGTTGAGCCCCAGGTGTTGGGTAGCGCTGGGGCCCCGTCGGGGCAGTGTAGCGCTGCACCTGGGTCACGGGTGCATTAGGGTTGCTGTTGCTGCTGGTGGTAAGGCTCAAGTTGGTACTCATCCCTGAAGTGTTGGCTAATCCCTGATTAAGGTTGCCGTACGAAGGATAGGGAGGGTACTGCCCTGAGCTGTTTACAGTGTTGGAAGGGACTTGCTGGTTGTGCATGTTATATCCCATGTTTTGGTGGGGTCTTCCGCCCATGACCTGCTGCTGTCTTGAAGGGCTTTGTGGGAACTGGGGGTTGTGGCTGGTGACCGACTCCGGATGAACCGGACCCTGGCCGGGCCTGAGGAGAAATTGTTGATTGGGTTGCTGATGCTGCGGAGGAGGCTGTGCTGGGTGACGCATGGGGGGTCCCGACATGCCGGGATTCTGTGTCATTCCTACGTGACTCATGAAATTATTGGCTTCCTGAGGGAGGCCTTGGGGAAAGTGGTTCATTCTGGGAGGTGTTTGTGTCTGGTTGTGTCCCTGCATGGTATAGTCACCGCGGCCAATAAAAGGGCTCATTTGGTGGGCATGTCCCTGTGGTCCGGCAGGGCCGTGCTGATGAGACGAGGCTTGTGGAGGTTGCTGCTGGAAAGCAGGTCTAGCTTGATCAGGCACCTGCATTGCTTGAGCGCCCCACACATTTCCGCCATCTGAGAATGACTGGCTCCGGCCATCTCCTTGTGCTCCCGGGTAGACATGATGCCCCGCAGACCCTCCTGCACCTGGTGGAGGACCGTGATAGCGGGAATGTGGGGAGGACATACCATTTACTGGTCCGTTCCCCATCATCCGGCCCCCCTGCTGGTCCATTGAATGCATCTTGGGCTGCTCATACTGATTGAAGTGGTCAAAAGGGTGGCCAAGCTTGGCCTGTCCAGGCACAGCAGGTGAGGAGAGGTGAAGAGTAGAGGGGAGCTGCCCGTAGCCTTGGTGCTCATGGGGCAACTGTTGAATCACTGGATTTGCCTGACCTTGGGGGTAGCCACAGTCCCCCAGGCCCTCCAACTCATCAGAGAACAGATTCCCATCGTCTCCGAAGAGGCTCATCATGCCTGGGTCAGCCATGGCTGCAGTGCTCCTGCTGTGCAGCCGAGCTTCAGAAGCAGGACAGGGAATGTGTGCTCACACAGAGGTGGATGTCCTCAAAGCCGCTAATCCGCTAACTAATCTGCAGCATGTCACTCCATATTTCCTTAATTCTCTCAGAGAACGCAGCGTCAGACAAAGTCAGGTTACAGGACCTGGAGAGGAAGAGAGAGAGAGGGAGTATTAACACAAATAGCTCTAGGTGAGAGCAAGCCTCTTCCATTTTGTTCACTTTAACCATTCTTTATTACATTTTCAGCCAGTGAGGCACAGCTGTTGAGAGATACGAGAGCAGTTGAAGGGTGTTTTTTTTTTTGCAGTTAAATCAGTAGTAACTGACTCTTTGCCAACCTTTGATCCCAGCCCCCACCCTCTGTTCCTTCTGCTTCCAAACAAAAGGGCCAACACACAGGCACCAATCCTAAATTCATTCATTCTTTACAATTCGTTGATGGTGAGGAAAGAACAAAGGAGTTTAGAGTGAGGCAGCAGCAGAAGCAGTGGTAGTTAAACAACAGCAGCTGCCAGACCAGGCAGGCAGATGTAGGAACACAAGCAGGCGGCCCACCTGCTGAAGTAAAGTCTTAAAACCAGCCCTGTTGCCGCCTGCATTTATGCATTTCTGAAGCATTTTGGAGTATGAGTGAGGTGTAAACTCATACACACTTTGCATACCTAACCAGCTTGTCCCAAGTGCGAGGTAATCAGATGAGCAGGGGGGAATTATGTAGATGTGAGATAAACCAGGCAAGGGTGGGGGAAAATAAAGCCTGCTAAGATGTCCTACTCAACCACAACTACCTCCATGTGTGTATGAGTTAGTGAGTGAATACGCACATGTAGGGGGTGTTACGCATATATGAATGGGGGGTGGGCGAGGAATGCGTCGCCTCAACTTCATCTACCCCACAAGAAAAAAATTCCACCCCCGTCTCAAGCTCCTCCCATCCAGTACCTCCTTCACCCAACCCCCAATTTTACTCTCTCTAAACCTCTCCACATGGCTGCTAAAACTATCCTGGTGAAAATCTATACTGACCAGCCTAATCTGATAATCAAAGAGCCATACTGAAAAACAAGCTTCAGCATGTTGTGTTTCAGACATCATAAAAAAAATAAAAACCTGTGCCACAATAGTGTCTGAGGACATGAAACTTCATAGTTCATTGCTATACAGCACTATGGCAACAAATGACAGAAAAAAAAAAACTTTCTGGCTGTAAACTAGGGAAACAAGAGTGAGTAAAACTAGATTACTTCATTATGAGCTAGTGGTCGTGCAGCATGGCAAGAGGTGTCAAGACTTCCTGTAAGTCAATATTGCAGTATTCGGTCACTGCTACAAACCACATAAATGTTACAGACTTGCACAACTTCACCAAAACCAGCAGGCCAGCACAAATATTCATTCCACTTATAAGGAAAAAGACCATCATTTAAAAAAAGCAAGGAATCTGTTTGAGGTGGGATTCAAAGGGATACTCCACCCCAAAATGCTTGTTCGTCCTCTGAACAGTTTAGGATATTTTGGATGAATACCGGGGAGGCTTGTGACTGTCCCATTGACTGCCAAGTAAATTACACTGCATCCAAAATGGCGCTTACTTTTCTGTGCCTTGACAAAGAGCTACGTACGCCATTCTGTCATCAGTAACGCATGAATACGTATTGTACGTTTATTTACACTTTGATTTAAATGGAAACAGTATATCCATGCGTTACTGATGACAGAGAATAGCATACTGTACGCACTTTGCGTCCATCGGATGTTCTCCAAAATGGCGCTACGCTGACAGAGAGGAGAAGAATTGTTGAATAAAGGTCATTATTTTTATTTTCTTTGTGTACAAAAAGTATTGTAGTCACTTCATAAAATTCAGATTGAACCACTGATGGCAGATTGACTATTTTATACTTTTCTTGACCTTGTAATTTACCTGGCAGTCAATGGGACAGTCACAAGCAAAGTAGGGATGGGCATTTTACAAAAATTTTGCATTCGAAAATTCGGACTCATAAAAAAAGAATATTAGTTTATATTAGGTTTAAAGATAAAGATGTTATTTTTTAACTTCCAAGTTTGTCATGATTTCTGAACAAGCTTATGATTAGCCGTTACTCAATGTTCTACAACAACGTCACATCGCAAGGCTTTATTTTAGTTGAAAACCAAACATGTGTAAACAACAACAAAAATACACATAAAAAAACATTCAAGATCAAGTAAAGCAAACGGAAAAATCAAGCAGACTGTAGGCTACATATACTCGAGTCAGCCTATATTTATTGTGTTTAAATTGTTTCACATATTAATTCTGAGCGAAACAATAATATCCACATGCTCGGGTGAAAGTTTTTTCCTCAGTCTGGTAACAGTAAGAACGCGCTGACAAAAATAATGTGTGCTAACAGTTTCTTAGCGCTTTGTGTTAAACCACTCTCCTTCGAGTAGAGGTGGGCGATATGGCAAAAATATCATATCACGATTTCATCACGATTCTTTGTCATGTTGGTCTGAGCAGTACAGCCAAACTAATTTCCCTATTATAAAGACAAATCCTTTCAAGGTAACAAAATATAAAAGAAGAATGGTGGATATTTAGGCCAAAGTGGGCCAAGATGAGAATCTTTGTCCTTATTTTATCCTTGTTATTAAAAAATAACAAAGATACACATTAGGGGTGGGCGATATGACCAAAATCTTATATCACGATAACAATATATATCACGGAATAGTGATTTTTTTTTTCTTTTAAAAAGGTTTTTATTATATTAAAATCTTTGATACCATAGAATTTTCATAATCCTTGTCACCAATGTCAATATCAAACTAATACAAGCCTAAAAAGAGAGAGAGAAAAACTCAACCTCACTGAAGATAAATAAACAGTCAGTGATGAAATAAGGATAAGAAACTATATAGGACAAAAAACTACAATAAATAAGAAACGCTACATACATAGTGTAAATTAATTAGTCTTCACTGTGTTAATTATATCTATCTATCTATCGATCTATGATAGATAAAATTAACACGTGTATTATGTATAGATTCTATACATATATAAATATATCATTATTATTTTTTTATTTCTTATTAAAGTTACAAAAGTGATTTAGTCAAGAGCAGTGAGAGATTTTCAAGCAGTGTGCTATGATTAACATGATTGGCAGACAGAACGAATATTGGACAGCTTCCCCTTTAAGACCGAAGTCCGGATCTAATAGAGCTAATTTACTGTTACATATGCGTTTTCTCTTTCTGGCATTTACTCTCTTAAGACCTAAATCGCTGTGTTTATGAGGATACTTGCAAAGATGTGGATTCTGACGCATAAGTGTGTTTATGTAATTGTTCAAAGTTGGCAAAAAAGAAAAAGCGCGCCCCTCTCACACAGAAAGAGACGACTCACGCATATAGCTCTGTTGTTTGTGTCTCAACGGCTTAAAATTGGTTGCTTTAAAACCACAGTGCTTAAAAATGCGTGACCATGGATGTAGATGTAGTCCCTCGTTTAGGAACGAGCTCCTTGTTTTGTCCTGGCTGGTTGTTCTCCGCCTGCTTCTGTCTCTCCTTCACGCCCCGTGGTGGGCGGCGTATACAGATCGCAGTCACTAAAATTATGAAAAGGTATTACCGTAAACAATGTATTTTGCGACACCACGAACTAAACGATAGAACATAATGAAACGATAGACTTTATTTCATCCATCCGCTATATATAGTCATATCGCACAGTCCTAATACACATTACATACAAATAAAACAAACAGTGTTTACTTTTCAGGTACAATAGGCATATTTAGCAGAGCATTCAAGAAATTGAATGAACAAATATAAAAATAAAACACTATATAGATTGATTCCTATTAAAGTAACTATAATATTTTTTCAGTGAAGAGTAGTTTTTTTTTTATTTTTTCTCTCTGTTGATTTAACATTAAAGAATAAAATATCTGTCATCTGTCTGTTGATTCTGTCAGTGTTTTATATTTATACTATCATTTACTCACTCAAGTTTAGTTTTAAATCTGAATGATTTTCTTTCTTTTGCTGAACATACATGCTATTTTGAAGAATGTGGGAAACCAAACAGTTGCTGATCCACAGTAGAGGCTGACATTTTTTCGGGATTCCTGCTGGTCACGGGAATCCCGTGGGATGGGAAACAAAATCGCTATGAATCACGTGATTGGGACGGGACATGAAACAACGTCAACGGGAGTGGGCGGGACCGGGAATAGTAATAACGATGCCAAATTTTATACACAAATATACCTTTTCTATAAATAAACTATAAACCGTATATTTTCATTCTGAACTCAATTCTAGTTGCCCTGTCTCTTTATGCTCTCCTCCCGTTTGCTTTGGTGTGGCTGGTTAAGTGAATGACGCAGTCCGTGACTGACAGATTGTTAACGGCTGGTCTATGTGGTAACTGGTAATACACTTAGGCAGGACATCCGAATGCTCACCTATCATTCGTTGAACTCAAATATGGCTTTTCATCTGAAAGATGTAGTAGCAACTTTACATGGCCGCTCAATATGATGTTAGCCTAGAGAAATGTGCGCTATTGAAGTGTATGTGTGGAGAGTGGAAGCTGAATAGCGCTCGTTGCAGGACAGGCGCCGTTTCGCTCACTTGCTCTTAAAACCTCCGTAATTTTTGGTCATACAGATAAATGTAGCCTAATACATCTTTCGAATTTCTAAAGACTCTACGTTTATTTGTGTGCACTCAGAATAACAATGAAACGTTGCGCTTTAGAGCAAACCGGATGAGCTTTAGGTAGGGTATCAAAAATCGATTCCGATTCCAGAAACTGATACTTAAGGTCAGGAATCGGATACTTGTCAAATTAAAATTTCGATTCCGCCTATCGATTCCTTTGTGCTTTTTTTTTTCTTCATCTGTGAGGACAGGTGTGACCTAGCGATCTGCCAGGACATTGCTCGCTAATCTAAGCGCTCGAAAGTTCGGCTGCATTTGCGATCAGAAGCCAAAAAAGCTAAGTATAATATCTGTGATAGCTAAACATGTTGCAAGAGAGATGTCATCACCAACATGATATTAAATTAATAGATCGTTAAAGATCGCGAACATGATTTCATGTTTCATTCCTTTTTGAGGTGTGCACAAATCTTGTGATCAACCATCAGTGGAGCACATGCGCCAGGTGGGTGCAGTGGGGGGGGGGGAGAGGCCACCCTGCTCAAAACTGCAGTTTTTTGTCCCCTTTTTCTTGACAAGAAATGCCTTTATTAAGACGCGGAACCGGTGTATTTTTTTGCATCCAAATCAAACGGGAGACTTTTCAGATGCGTACTGCAGTTTTGCCTCAGCACCAGGCGCGAGTCAAATGAACGCGGAAAAGGTACACCAGCCAAATGGGCTTCGGTAGAACAATGAGATGCTGTTAGGATATATGTCAGTAAAACAAACTTTCCTGTCCTGTCAGCCATCACTGTGCTCATGTACTACGCTACTACACCCCTAGTGATTAATGACAACATTTGCATTTTGGGGTTGTGTATCCCTTTAACAGAACCATCCTTAACTTTTTTTGTCCTAAAGCCCTAAAAGGTGGTGACACGGGCTGACTATTACAACCACAGCTAATCTTAACAGGAGGAGTGATCAGAAGGAGGAGAGATGTCTGCCTGTGGGTGACAGCACCACAGCTTTAATCTCCTCACAGCTCTAGTTAAGAGCAGGAAGAGGAGTCTCAACACCACAGCCATAAATCAGTCCCTATTCACCAGAGTACTACGCTACTTTTGCTGCATCGGTGGGGGAGGGTGGGAGATCCTACAGAGCCATGCCAAAAGCCGCAAATTTGAATCCCTATGATCAGATTTGGCGTCTAAGCCGGCAGGCTGACCGTTCACCCTATTCTCTTCTGAGAGTGACAGATGTGGCGGAGTGCCAGAACAGCTTCTTCTGGAGCACCACACCCCTCAGGAGGAGCAAAAGCCATAGAGCTAGAGCACTATGACGTACACACTTACTCACAGCATAACCACAGCGAGTGGGTGGCCAGGCTTGCCCCAGACCAGAGGGAAGAACAAGAAGTGAAGATGCAGCCAATTACAACCACAAATACATATAACATCACTAAAATAATCTTGCCAGGTAAAAAAAAAAAACAGAAAAACATTTAAGCGGTGTACAATATTTGCATCCTCTAAGATAAAAGCCTAATGGAAACTCACTAGTAAAGGTAAGAAAAAAAGTAAAGAGAAATTTTAGTGCTGGATTAGTACATTTTTTTTTAGATTGTTCTGGTTCTGCAAAGTAACCAGGAGCCTAGGAAAATATTCAATTTTTGACAGAACAAGTTATAGAAAAAGACAAGATCACCATCTATGAAAAAGTAAATAACATTGTGATCCCGTTAGAGGAAGCAGAGGCACTTTTGATTTGTTTGCACCAATCAATTCTGCAAGAAAAGCAAATTTGGCTATTAAAAACATGCACTGCCACATTAAGGCTGTGAAAAAATACTACCATTGTAGAGTCATAATCCATTTTAAAATCATATATCATAACTCAGAATGTCAAGACGAAAATACAGTGTACTGGTTGAGTAACAAATACTCTGGCAACATTACAACATCCGCCTGCGATTACAGTGATTAATAGCCTAAGTTGTATAAGGTAAAAAGCCCAGAGCATGTGAAAAGCGGGGTTTACTGTGCGACAACTGTGCTGCATAATAAATCTGAATAAAGGTCCACTCAGGGGCAAGTTATTGACACAACTCCCAACCCCTCATTGAGAATAACTCATGCTGGCAAAGCATAACCGGAGCATTCTCAAGACCCACAGTGCTGATCATGTGATCTGCGGTCAGTCAAATTGGCTGAAAAACTAAATTCAAATTTTTTACTAAAATATCAAATTCGAATTTAAAAGGCATAAATTCAGTTAAAAAAAAAATAAAAAAGCTTTTGGCTTCTCTCCTGAGGCAACAAGAGGGCGCATCGAGCAAAATGTTTACCAAATGCACATTTCTTCAAAGTAGGGCTGGGCAATATGAGCAAAAATTACTATCTCTGCATTTTTTGGCTGATGTACATATATACGGTACATATCTCGGTATTTTGTATCTGGATTAAACAAATAAATAAAGTGAATGTAACCATGTAGGCATATATAATGTGCAAAAAGGGTTAAAATCACATTACATTCTAACATTGCAATCTAAAAACAAAAATAATGCTTTTAAAGCAAACTAGGCTAATTGAGTAAAAAGGCTATTTTGATTACCCCATTACAGTCACTTTACAGTTAGTGCTATCATACAAATACACTTGTAGGTTTAAAATTTCCAATTACAAACATTTCAGCAAAATATTAAATATTTTAGTCAGAGTTATTGCGCTCCTATTTCATTGTGCTCTGTTTGGCGCGCATGCGTTCAGAACGAAGTCTGTGAAGTTTAGCGGAGAATCTCAAAGCAGAAGCTTATGCACTTCTGACAACAAAATGGAAATTTTCCATGGCTTTCTAACATTTACAAATGGAGAATATACCTGTGAAATGTAAGTTATGCATTTAGGAAAAGAGCACATAGCTCAAACAGCACGTCTCTGTCAGGGCACACGCAGCCTATCGGTCAGAGCCGCTTTAAACTCAAAGATGTATCATTGCTGATACACGTAACTTATTAACATTTAATCATATGATCGCAAGGTTCATGTTTACGCTGTTAATACGTAGGTTCGCTAGCAAGCTAATTTCTTAATCTAGTAATTGCATGTTTTGTTTAAGTTGAACTTACATTAATTTTACATGGCTTTGGTTTTCTTGTGAGAGACGCGAGTGCAACAATGATAGATGTCCCTCTACAAAATGCAATAAATAAGAGTTCTGTGTGAGTGGCTTGGTTTCAGTTTTGAGGTAAACAACATCTTCTCCACATTGATGTTCTCTCTTTCCACGATATTTTGAATGCGCAGCACCGCATCGAGTAGGTTCAACTTGAAAGGCTAAAAAAAGCATTAAAATGCAACGACACCTCGTCGCATTTTGTGTGCCAAGCTGCCTGAAGGACACCTAAAATTCGAATGCAGCGTTTTACATATGGATATGCAATATGGAAATCCATACGAATATGGATTTTTATTTTCAATTCAACAAATATTCGAAATTAGAAAAAACAATTGACAGCCCTAATTCTCATTATCGATTAGTCGGGTCTGCCCAAAGTGCACGTCCAACTTCAGCCGGTTGTGTCAAATTACAGCACTGAATAATGCATTTCTGTCAACAAAATGCATCTAAAAATAGCGGAGGAAACGGAATGAGATGCCGCGGGAGAAGTAGGCTACGTGATACAAGCTGCCCAAAACATGAGAATTCTTTATATTAATGCATTAGCGTAATGGCTTGCCCTGTCAGGCTCTTTGACCGATGCATCTGCATCCTCAGTGCAAAAACGTTCAGTTTACGGTCATATCCTTATCTATAAATGTCACAGATTCACGTGAGCATTTCCATTTTTGCATAAAGGTCCATCCTGACAGCCTGTGTTAAGTTTAAAATACCGAATGAGCACCGGCGCGAGTGCACGTGCGTCAGACAGACGGAACACAGAGGGAGACAATTAACTGGATATGCAGCGCAAAAATATCCATTGTGCTGAAATATCTGTTGTTGAAAGTTAAATTAACGCTTAAAAGTCAACATGCCGTGCAAGTATTTTTTGAGAGTAGGAACTGTTAAGGGATAACAGTGTGTAATTCTGAATGTAAATAGCAGCCTCATCATAGCCGCCTTATTACAGGATAAATAAATGACACGTGACTGTGATCAAAGTCAAAGCGTGTTCCTGCAGAAAATTACTCTTACCTGTTGGTTAACACTGAGTTTGTGTTTTTATTCGTCTTTATTATTATTTTAATTTATAATAGAGATTTAAACTATATTCACTATTACAGTGCTTAACAAATTTATTAAAACACATTCATGTAAGGTTTTTAACAAATTATGTAAGGCTTGAGCAACTGCTGCTCTAAACTAACAGCATTGGTGATTACCAAAGTCATTTTTTTACCTTTCTGTATTGGTTAGTCCTCCAATATGCGTATAAGCTATTTAGTAACAATAGTAGGCTATTTCTAGGGCTGCAACTAACAATTATTTTGATAATCGATTAGTTGGCAGATTATTTTTCGATTAATCGATTAATTACAATTCTTTTAATTTATTGACAAAAACACTATTCCACATTCTGCTCAATGTCCTTCAAACACACTGAATGCTATGAAAACACAGTGTTTAATTTATTAGACCACCTGTCATAAAGAGAAAACATTTTAGGAATCTGTCAAAAAATTGTTTAAATCTAAAAATGTTAGTCATTTATTGGGAAAATTACAAACAGAAACAACTAATTAGTATTTATAATAACAAAAATGGCCTCATAACAGCTTGCATTCTTGATGTACTTTTTGACTGTAATTGGGTATCTGAAAAAAAACACTATAAAGAGCTCTGCCTTTCTTTCATAGATAACAGCAATAATTATATTATAGCATTAGAAATAGCCTACTACTGATACTAAAGAGCTTATACGCATATTGGAGGACTAACCAATACAGAAAGCTAAAACATGATTTTGGTAATCACCAATGCTGTTAGAGCAGCAGTGGCACAAACCTTACATAATTTGTTAAAAACCTTATAAATTTGTTAAGCATTGTATATAGTTTAAATCTCTTTTCAAAATGTAAATAATAATAAAATAATAATGACTCAGTGTTAACCAACAGATGAGAGGAATGTTCTGCAGGAACACGCGTTGATTTTGATCACAATCATGTCTTACTGTCATTTCTTTATCCTGTAAAAGCGGTTATGGAGCGTCTCATATTTATATTCAGACTATTACATGCTGTTATCCCTTTAAAGTTCCTACCCTCATAAAATATTCACACTGCATGTTGACTTTTAAACCTTAAATTAACTTTCAAAAACAGATAATTCAGCACAATGGATTTTGTGAGACTTGTGGCGGCAGGTGATGTCACATATTAATTGGCATATTCATGACGTCATTGCGTCAAGTTTGCGTACAGACAAGCTTTGACACTTCAGATCGGTTCTACTCTATGAACTGTCACATACTGTAATACAACTGAATGCCCAATAAAGCTGTTCACATATTTATCTGTAGTCATACATAAAAGTATAAATAGTAAAAACGACCCATTAATACTGCATGTTAACCAGGAATCTTATCACTCTCACTATACTCCTTAAATCCTGATTTATAATCGCGACATCGTCTGATCAAATCAATACACATCTAACTTACACTAAAAAGCGACTATATGCGGTGGTTTTGGCTACGGTTTTGTCTCATTCAGCGCACTGCCTGCGTCTGAGTGACAAACTGAGCATATTAACAGACGAACTATGTTCATATTTAAAAGTCCAAACAGTCAGTAAGCAACAGATGCTTGGAAACGCTGTTTTTGTAAATGATTTATTGACGAGTCGGCTGCTTTACGGCCAGCTGAAAGTGCTGTTTCTCTGTCGCTCATTGCTCAGAGCAGATGTAGAGAGGCGACACTGCACAGAGCTCGCGCTCGCAGTCCGGGGCAGTACTGGAGACATCTTCCAAATTTATGAAAGCTAAGGTTTTTTAAAAAAAAAAAATCTCTAGGGTTGTCAGTATGCACCTGTTATGACAAAAAAAGCCACCAAAAGGGTTTGAAAGTTGCTAAATATAGTGCTAAAGTCACGCTTGTCACGCGGGAGCTGATGGCAGAGGGCGGTTGAGGCGGCTCGCCACAATGAACGAATGGGAAACACTGGAGGTTGTCTGTGGGAGTGTCGACAGTTCTCGAGCACACAGAACAAGCCGTACAAAACGTGTAGAGCGAGGGGAGATTTTCCAATAGTTAATCGATTGCGGATGGTTTCATTTTCTCGGTTGGATAAAGAAAAAAAAAAAAGTGTAAGAGGATAATAATAGTAATAAAAACAAAAATGTGTCACTAAATATACTCGGGCAGCAGTCTATGTGTGGGAAACACTGGGATATTTTTGCGCTGCATATCCTGTTAATTGTCTCCCTCTCTGTGTTAGGGTCTGATGCGTGTGCACGTGCCCGCCACGCCGGTAATCATTCTGTATTTTAAACTTAACACAGCCAGTCAGGACGGACCTTTATGCAAAAATGGAAATGAATGTGACATTTATCGATAAGGGTATGACCGTAAACTGAAAGTTTTTTGCGCTGAGGACGCACACGCATGTGTCACAGCGCCTGACAGGGCAAGCCTTTACACTAATGTATTAACTTAAAGCTCAAAATAAAGAATTCTCATGTTGTGGGCAGCTTGGATCACGTACTTCTCCCGTGGCATCTCATTCGGTTTCTTCCACTATTTTTAGATGCATTTTGTCCATAGAAATGCGTTATTCAGTGCTGTAATTTGAGCAACGGCTGAAGCTGGACGTGCACTGTGGACAGACCCGACTAATCGATAATGAGAATCGTTGTCAATGATTTTCATAATCATAATCGATTTGTTGTTGCAGCCCTAGCTATTTATAATGCTTTAATATAATTAGTGCTGTTATCTATGAATGAAAGGCAGAGTGCTTCATGGTGGGTTTTTTTTCAGATACCCAATTTCAGTCAAAAAGTACACATGCAAGCAAGAATGCAAGCTGTTGCAAGGCATAGGAGGCCATTTTTGTTATAGTGAGAATTAATACTATTTAGGGCTGCAGCTAATGATTATTTTTATTGTCGACTAATCTATCGATTATTTTCAATTGATCTATTTATTATTTTCTCATCAGTTGATGAATTATTTAGTTAAACTATCAAAAAATATTAGTAGCAGAAGTTACTATTATTATTTAATTTTCCGAAGGCCGAATAAAAAAAACCTCCCCGTGTAGGCCTATTTTTTTTTTGCATAAATTAAATAGTCAAAATCTGCTTTTTACTCTTTTGTCCTGCTTTACAAAAAAATAATAATAACTTGACACTGAACATTTTTATACATCCTATAAGACATTATACCAACAAAGCACAATTTAACTTAAAATTAATAAGTTAGTAAAATAAAAATTTTGGGCCATTTTTGAGACCCCCCTTCTTGAATCAGGCTTGTATTTTTTTCTGTACAAATAAATGCAGCCTTGCTGAGCAGAAGAGACTTCTTTTAAAACATTAGACAATATTACAGATCCCAATTTGAACACTATTGGTGAATGTTATAGTAAATGTATTAATACAGCTGTTGTAGGGTAATTATTTATATCATTATTATTGTCTTCTTTTTATTTTACAGAACAAGAGTAAAATTACAATACTAACATTTATGAATGTTGATGGAGCTTTTATTTTGGCGGAAATATGCAGGAACCAGGAACACATCAGTGCTTCTGTTTGTTGACAACAGCATGCAGATATTTCTCAGATATATCTCATTACGAATTTGGGAAGATGTTTGTCACACGTATCACATTGTCACACGCCTTTAAAAAAAATATAAAAATTGATAAATGATAAAAATTTCAGCGCAGAATTTCCTCGCGCTTTGGACTTTGAACCCTGGCGCCACGAGCTCGTGCAGCACTGTTTGAATACATGCCATTCGTGCGTGTTTTAGAAAACATAACATTCTGTAATTTATTTACTAATCGTTTGAGGCCATTTCACGATTTCAATCATCACAGTAACCAGCAACAACCACCCCTTCCTCTTCTCATCGGAGACATGAGATGCAGCACTAAGTAGTCTCTCGCTGTCTGTGTTTCGTGCTTGTAATGATGTCTGCGTCTCTCTCTCTGACCGTTTTAAATGCTTCCACACTGCAGACGTGTTTGCTGCATTAGTGTTCGCCTCTATTTGATCGCGTAACGTCATTCGGTACAAATGATTCAGTCTTTTCGCTTATTCGGCCGAACACCGAAAGAGTTTTTTTTCCTATTTTCGGCCGAACAATTTCGGTTGCCGAACATTCGGTGCATCCCTACCTTTTCTCATAATTAATACTTTACAAAAAATAAATTACAACAACAAAGGAAAGAAACAAAATAACAAGAAATAAATATAACAAGAAAACAGAGAAAAATAAATAACAATAAATAATTTAAAAAAAAAAAACTAAAAGAAAGAAAGAATTACAGGGCAGTGATACAATCAATAGAAATGCACATTAAGACTGCGTTCACAGTTCTGTTTGGGACTGACAGCAGTTTCTTACAGGTAAAAGACTTGAAAGGTTTTATTTATTCAGCAGATTAAAACATCTTCTTGAATACATATCTGTATATGAATGAACACCTGAAGTCACAACCGCATTTAGGACACGAGAGCGACAGAATAAAAAATGGCATCATAACACCGGGAAGTTTTAACGCAGCTGACAGCCCGTTTTAAAAAAATGAGCCCAGTCGAGGCTTGTCCTATCCATCACACAGTTAAACAACTAACAATGACTTTAAAAGCTTTGTTAGCGAGTGCAGAGAGCAAGTTTGGTGCGCGCGTCTCAGAGCTCGAGCGATCGCGTCCACCTGATGGCACTGACGGCAGCTCCGGTGGATCTTAAGATGACCGCGAATAATTTCTCCTTCTCTATGAGTGAATTAAACCTGTCATGATTATATAGGCAACTCGACGTCCCGTGCTGTTCCGTTCCTTCAGCGCAGCTTTGAATGCGGATGTGAATCCTGACAATGTAAAGGCATTAGTTCGGCTATATATACACACACATATACACATGCGGTTCTGACGGTCGTATAATAATAGAATGCTCTATGAACACTCTATGAAGTGATGATGCCATACTAGCCTTTACCTTCTGCTCTAGAGTCTTGTTTGTGTTAAACATGGCAAAAAAACAGTATTAAGTAGGGATAACTGCAGACTCGCCCAATGGGCGTGGCTAAAGGTGTGACGCGTCGATGCACTAAATGCTAATCGACGTATTTTTATAATCAACGTAATCGACAAATCGCTGCAGCCCATATATATATATAATCGCCATTGGCTAGTACAGTTTACTCACCCTGATAATATAGGCATATATATATGCCTAGTATTATCAGTCTGGTGAGTAAACAAAAAAATGTACTAGCCAATGGCGATTATATTGCCAAGGTGTCCGTAGAGGGTTGAATAAGCATGTTTACATAAGCCATTACAAAGTACGGCAGATTTTTGCTTAAGCTAGTGTTCATCTACTCTTTTTGTGTTATGTATATATGGACAAAATCAAACATAATAATAATAATTCATTACATTTATAGCGCTTTTCTACTTTTTCTAAGTGCTCTACATTGTCAGGGGAATCTCCTCATCCACCACCTTCAAATATCTTTGAAGGTTATTTACACCTGTATTTACATCTCTGAGCAAGCATACAGCAAAGAGCAAAGCAGCCAGTGTACAATGAAGAATTAACTGTACTCTAATTAATGTGCATGCATACTAGACAAAGTTTAGCCAAAAAGCTACAGTGACATTATCTTGGTTTTTGTCACAAAAACTGAACTGTTTTCAGATGGACTCAAGCATTAACATTTTAAGAAACAAAATACGGTTTACTCTGACTTAAACTTGCATGCAAATGTAATTACTGATACCATAACATGAAAAAGGTCTCGTTGAGGATCAAAATGCCCTGTAAGAGGTACACAAGATGAATACATTTCTAAACTAGTATCGTTTAGACGCAGACTTCTCTTGCCGGCTACGTGTGAATGAAAGGGATTCATGCAACTCACTATCTTTTTCAAAATCAGTTTCATAACAGTTAAGTTACACAATATGTGAGAAAGCCAATCAGCCACACTGTTAACTGATTATCTGACGTCACATTGGCTACACGAGTTGCTCACTGAGGTTGTCGATGCTCCTCATACAAAATATAGAGCAGCATGTGGTTTTCACAGGACAAACAAAACAGGCATTAATGTTTGATAAAACCTTATACTAAGAATACATATTTTATGAACATTATAGGTCACACTGGCATCCTTTCCATCTAGCAAGAACGTTACACTGAAGGTCACTAGTCTCTCAATATAGAATGATATATTGGAGATCTGGTTAACTGAAAGCAACAAAAAAGTTAGTTTGCTACCTTGTAACGGGTGAAACAAAACATTATCTCTGAAATGCAAACTCACTTTGATAAAGGTGAACAAGTTCAAACTATCTTCTTTTGACAAGAGCGATAAACAAAAGCAGTCTGAGCCGGTTTTCAGCCATCTGTGTCAGAGCACCAACCCGCATTGTTTTTTTTCCTGAAACCAAACCAATCAACGTGGCCTTGCCAAAAGAGCAACGCACGGTGATACTAGCACAGAAGAAAAAAAAAGACTAAAGGAAAAAAAAAAGTGGGGGAGGAAAGGCCCACCAAGTGCGTGTGATTGCAGTCATTAACACCGACAGTCTCTTTAATGCACTCGGCAAGCAAGTCACCGATTAACCAATCCTACCTCCCCAATTTTCCCATTTCACATGGAGCTTTAAAACCCCGTTAAGAGAGGACAGGTCTATGGCCACCTGTGGTTTGTCTCTTGAGCTTAAGCTTAACATTCACGAGGTGTGCATCATAGCAAAAAGGAGGGGCTGCACTCAAAACAAGCTGCTTGCACAAATGCTCTCCAGCAGCATTCCTTTTATTTAATTCCCCTCTTCAACAACCCCCACTGGAAGCTTAAAACTGCAGCAGGGCATAATTTATATCTGTGCTCCTCCACATTATATGCATGGGCGGGGGTTTGAAGGGGGTGTGTCAGTGGCAAGTAACTGTGCACAAAGACAGTGTGAGGGTGACACAGGATGCGACGGGTGGGTAACTGGAGATCGAGCGGGGGTTAGGGCCCTAGAGCTGTTCCATTTGCATGAACTGGTGCTTTTACACAATGCTGCTGTAATTAAACGGATGAGTCTTTTTCTTTCTTGCTGTGTCATGCAAGCTCACCTATACGGAGTTAAAAACTGTTGCTCATGGAGAGCTGTGCGTTCTATGTGCATGCTATGACGTAAAGCAACACTCATTTCACCCCAAACTTAAGCAGTCCCTGTTAGAAGGACTGGTTAGGCTGCAGCATTTTAGTGGCACGAATGAAAACAAGAGCTTGCGTGCGCTAAAAGTCACAGACACTCAGAGAAGGCAGATTTGGAAAAAATAGGAAGAGAACTTTGACCTTCACTTCCAGACCTGCTGTCACCCAGTCTGCCTCCGGCACTTGTCTGCGTACCAGCTGAGGACCTGCAGAAGGGTCAGCTGGGGCAAGAAGCTTCACCTCTAGCAAAATACAGTAAAGGCTTTAATGCACAATCATAATACTGAGGAAGCTTAACTAGATCTATTTCCTGAAGGTGATGCGTTGAATTGAATACTTTTATTCAACAAGTTTGCATTAAATGACCAAACTGACAGTTAGAAAGACATATATATTTATGTTACAAAATATTGCAACTTCAAATAAATGCTTAAAATGTTCTTTTAAACTTTCTATTCAAAGAATCCTGAAAAAAATATATACCACCAAAAAATATTAAGTAGCACAACTGTTAACATTGCGGAAAGTTTCTCCAGCACCAAATCAACATGTTAGAAGGATCATGTCTAGATTGGAGTTATCACTGAAAATTAAGCTTTGACTTGACAGGAATAAATAATATTTTGAAATATACGAAAATAAAGTTACTTTAAAATTGTAACAACATTTCACAATATATATACACACACAAAATATATACAAAATACTGTTTTTACTGTATTTTCATCAAATAAATGCAGTCTTGTGAGTATAAGACATCTTTAAAAAAAAAAATCTAAACTTTGTATACTTGAAAGTTTTAATTTGACATTGGGGAAACCGACTGAAATATACTAATGCAATAGCCTTCTTAAAAAAAATCTAAATTTTGATCATATCACAAGTCGTCATGTCAACATTAGCTTGTACAAATCATTTTGGCATTTCCACAGGGCTGATGATTTTAAGGTTGTATATTCTGAGGCTCTGATGACTGCCTGTAACCACATGGGACATAGAAGTGACCTGAAGGGAATTACTACATTAAATCCACTACCAAAAAGCCTGAGGATTCAGAGAATGTGGCTTTAAGCATCAAGTTGCTATACGAGCGGAAAAAGGCTGCTTTTGTTTGCCCAAAAAAGGGGAAATGGCACAAAAACGTGCATGAATTGCATGCACGCCAATATTAACAGCGGATGTGATTATGAAAGCGTCTATAGATATTTTGAAAGGTCTGATAAAATACTGACAGAGAAGCTCAGATGGTAGATTTATAATTATCTTTTACATCCTTTCCACCACTTTGTTTGCTGCCCATAAAAAAAAAAGTTTATAAAAACTATGGAAAAATTAGGTATTCTCTAGGACAATCACGTGTGGCAAGTCCCTAAATTTAGAAAACTTATATATATCTAAACTCATTGAGAAACAGCTTCAGCCATTAAAGTCCAGCAGCTCTCATTTGAATATTAGAAGACTCATCCATTCCAAGCTATTCATCTGAAACTGTTCCTCCATCTTCTGTGTGGCAGGGAAGAGGGGGATGGTCAGCAAAACGGAAAAAAAGCCTGCTTGTTTTGCAGCACAACAGGCCACTGCAGCCCTCCTGCTAACCCACGGCTAGAGAGGAGGGGTTGGAGGGAAAGGGCCTGCACACAGCGGTGCGGTTCCTGGCTTAGATTGAAAGCATGTTATCAGATAACTGAAATACCAGCCTTGAAAGCACCGTCCAATAACAGTGTTTGTGCGCACATGTGTCAATGCAGGGGGTGCCTGACCCACATCTAACGCAGTCCTCCAGATTTGTCACAGCCAGTCATTGACTAGTTAGCACCAGGACAATTTGCACAGTTAAAATGGTTAAATTTAAACAATTAATTTTATCTATACTCATTTTTGTGCTACGTACAACTATGGAATAATTTTGTTCATTGCATTATTATAGCCCACAAGATACATACTAAGGATGTGAATCCACATATTTCAATAGGTTTAAAGCTGTAGTGATAACGTGTCTAAAAGACCATGGTAAAGCATTTCACTACCAAAACAACACTATATATCATTTGTACGAGTTTGTGAACCTGGATCTTGTATGTATATTTTAGGCAATTAACTTAAATTATTATAAACTACATTCAGCAAAATATGCCATGTTTTTATACTCGCATTGTCACAGAACTACAATATTTTACATCTAATTAAAGCATAAAATGTATAAAAAAAAGTTACATTTGGCTAAGACATTAATAAAACGAGATGAATACACCCCTTATCGTTCGTTTAAAGTGCTAAAACTTGGTAATGAAAACTAAGTTGCTATCCCGTTAGTTCAATAAAAAGTTAAATACACTAAATCGATTAGAATTTCTCTGAAGGTGAACTGCAATTCGGGAGCTTATGTAACTCACGCAAATAATGTTTTCTCTGAAATCACTCCAGTATTTTGATAAGGGCGAAGTTATGCGTTGTAAGCAACTTTGCACTAGATACGAAATGTGTACTGGAACAACATGTTGGATTACAAACTTTTCTCCGAGGACAAAAGAGGAACCGGCACTTGACTTTTCGATTTGATGCAACTAGTGAACAAGCCTCGGCAACCACAAGAAAAGGCAAGCGAGATGAAAAGCCTAAAGCGACTACAAAGCAGTCTCACATCTGCTCCGGCTTCATATCTGCTCACTGAGTGGACCGACACACATTAAAAGCTGCCATCTTATGTTAAAGACTTGAGGCAGCGAGACAACGACGATACCATCTTCACCTTTGTTAAATTGTTAGCTGAAATCGTGTTTTAAATAACTTTCAAAAATCTAAATATTTTAGATATTTAAGTTTATTTAAAAGACAACATACGGATGCGCGTTAAAAGGGCATCAAAAACACTACAGAATAAATAATAAACTAGCTTTATCTGCCTAGATTCAGAATGTTGTAAACGACGCAGGAGCTTTAAGTTTCGTGTGAGGCTTTAATGTTAAGATTAAGTTACTAAAACATGTTCGACGTCGTGCATAGCACGAGATAAACAAAATCGAAAACTTTTGAAAACACGGAAACTCGTCCAATAATAAACCAGGTGCATTTTTTCAGTTCCCCTTGAATAAAGTGTCGTCAGACCCCCCTCCCTTTAAAACCCGTCTACCTGTTGAGGGGCAAAGGGGACAAAAGAAACATGAGATGAGTTGTGTCCAGCTAGCTAGTTAGCTTGTTGTGAGACAATGAAGCCAACGCTGTCCGTCTCCTACAGCAGATCGGCCACTTCCAAGCAGCTAATTACCTCTGCGCACGCCTGCCTCTCCAGCGCACTTCTCACAGCCGACCAAACGATACAAATACAACATCCACCCAGCCCAGAAAACAAGCCACATCTGCGAATTGCTCGTAGTAAAACACATAAGAGCTGTAAGTCATATAAACGAACAAATAAAGAAAACGAGGGAATGTCCATCTGGCCTCAAGCAACCTTCCCCGGTCTCTATATTGTCCTTCGGACGAGCGCACTTTCCGACTAGCTTTTCTGTTTCCACATACCATTTCGAGCCTCATCCAGTGTCACAAGCGAAAATCTCAAACACAACAACTTTGATGCGATCCTCACGTGCAGTTTTGTGCGCTTCAAAACTATTTTTGAGTGAAATTGTTGATACGAGGGGTCGGGGATCTCCCTCATACAGCTCGGCCAATGATTCACCTCTACGCTCAAACCACCTCGTGTCTCAACAAATAGCTTGTTAACGAACGCTCACTTTGTGATTTAGAAAAAAAAGAGTTTTAGCAATTCGTGAGGGATATGAAGAATACAAGCATTGTTTCAGACCTTGAAGATAATTAATTGACTGTACGCAATTTAACTAGCATATTTCTCGCTTCCACTCCTACAGGGATCCGTGCGGCTCTATACAATGCAGTGCGCGTGAGCTAAACGAGCTAATGTTAGCATGTGCTCGAGCTACTTTTAGATTTTTCGATAAGTTAAAATACAAAGAAACGAAATAACTATCGTGCGGTTTCTGTTATCCATGTGATGGTTTGGATTAAAATAACTTTTCGCTGTTTTAAAACACTGTTTATACCGCGGGTACCACCATGGTAGAAAACAAGTTAAATGTACGCTCAAAAACACTTTTCTCACAATGAAAGTACGGGTATATTTATACAACAATGGTAAAAACGTTTGAAACTTACTAATAAGTTTGTGTTCGACTGATAAAGTTGGTGGATTCGTACTGTATCGTTCGAAAGAAAGGCAATTCCTTACCCTTATCAACGCGGGTCAGTTTAGGGTTTTCACCAATTAACTCCTCTTCTTATATCCCGAAAATCCGTTTAAATACGCGAATAACTGTCGAAATTCAAATTCTTTCGGTGAAGTCGACGTTTCAGCGTCCCGTCGTCCCCGACTCTGCTTCTCTCCTTTGTGTTAATTTCACTCAATTCGAGTTTAATCCTATCGATCCAGGATCGCGTCCTCTCCTCTAGACTCTCGCGCTCGCTCACCTTCCACAGACAGGGGGCGCGTGCATGACTTGCTGGATAAACATGCGTGCGCGTGAGTGACCTCGCCGGGCTGTGACGTAAGTGCTTTATTCTTTTACTTTCCAGGTCTTCATAAACCTTTTTGTGAAACGTATTGTTTCGATAATGCAGTCTTTCGTGGGAAAAAAATATTTAATATTTTTCATTTAATATTTCGAGTTTTAAACTTTATAACGTTTATGTTTTATCTAACAGTCCTTTTAACAAATGTTGCGTCATTATAAACTCTTGATATCTGATTTTGTGTTTTAAGTTCTAAAACATTTTTTTTGTGTGCTGACTAAGAAAAAAAGTGTAGTCATCGCAATGAGCAGCTGTTTTTTTATGTAAACAAATGTGCACACATTTAAATTGTTAAATATTTAAATGTTTTTTACTGGCCTTCTGTGAATATTTTTTCTTTAAGTTAAAATAACTAAAGACAATTAATGTGCTGTGATTGCTTTTACATTCACAACTGTACACTTATTGGAACTTATACGCAATCAAGCTATTTATTTACAAGCGGAATTTACCTGTCTCGAGAACCAGTCAATTCCTGTTGGCGGCCGTTCCCCGGATGTTCAGGCCTGCCCTCGATCTTTACGTCAGATCTATATGCATTATGCACCGTACACACATTTGGGTTGTTGCATTCCTCTGGCGCCATCACACACAATGCTTTAATTAAACATTTACAATGCTTGGGTTAAAAGTTGCATTATCAGATGATTTTACTTCAACCCATTTTCTATGCTACAAAATAAACATTAATAGCAAATAAATATATTATCGGACATTTTTTGTCTTATGCAAAACACTACAAAGATTGCCCCGTCGCACAAAAACTAAATAAATAAAGCCTACACAAGCAAACTGAGTTTAGAAGGTTTTATTATATTTTTTTCATGATATTTAATTTGAGAACACAGCAAATAAAGTCGAGGGTCACAAAGTTACTCCAGGTTTGGCTTTATCACACCCCTTTCACAACAGACAAGATGTTCACCATATATCTATTAACAACATAGTGCCAAGAGAAAGCAAGTCTTTACACAATCACTCAGACACCTAAATGAATGTGGATCTGCACTGAGTTTACACAGAGGACTGCATCGAAGAAAATTAACTGAGAGGGGAAAAAAAATAATATATATATATGCACACAAATGCATGCATACGTGACGACTTGTATGGATATATAGGTATAGGCATGTGTGTGTGTTTGTTTAATGGATAAGTGAGTCTAGCGTTATCATATGCAATATACAATTGCACGTAATTACTGAAATGATCCTGTGTAACATGAATGTTATTTTTTTGAAGTCAACCTTTTAAGGCAACCAGCAGATCTAGTCCTGGAGATGTGATCCATATCTGGAGCCATGATTTAGAAAACAGGTAAACACAAATTTGGCATTAAAATAGGAATATAGAGCCAGAGTTTCTATACAGTGAAGAGAATTGGGGGCACGGATACGAGGAGTCAAGGCAGATGGCAGGACCAAACTAAAATAAATGAAGTAAAAGATTACCTTAAAATTCTGTGGAAGCGGTTTTGGAAATATCTCAATACTGCTGCAGTTTTAAGCTCTAATCATACAGTATAGAATTTAAGCAAATTCAGTACAGAATTCTAGCTCGGTCGCCGTACACCAAAGCAAGAAATTATAACTATATATACACAGAATGTGAATGATAAATACAGATTTAAAACAGTCCTGCTTTTCTCTTCTTTTAACTTCTTCACTTTGATAACAGCTGTTCCTTTTTAGACCAGCTCTACTACGTTCCTTTTATTTTGATTTCAGGGTTCACCACAGTTTTCATTGAATTCACCCCATAAACTGATTAAAATACTATAGATGACTTTGTAGTGTTTAATACAGTTCAGCTTGGAGTCAAATGGGCAAAACAAACAAAAAAAAGACAACTTGCTGAGAAACAAACATGAATATATTTATCATAATAACTCCAAAGCTCCTGTCTTTTTCTTTACTAGTAACATATAATGTCTGCTGTAGCCCAAACAGGCTTCAGGAGTTTGTCAGGAGGATTGAAGAGGACCTGAACTTTATAAATATTTTTTGTTGTTGTATCGTTTTGGACAGCCATCTAACATATGATTTGAATCCGGGGCCTGGGCTGTGGGAGGTTAAGAAAATGTTAGTGAGCCCGACCAGTCCAGTAGAAACGTAAGGGGCGGAGGGGCACGTGGAGGTGACTGGAGGGTAAAGGGTAGTGCTCAGCAACAGCCCCCTCCGGCTTGCTGTCCTCCCTGACTGCCGCCCATCGTGGAGTTGGTGGCAGCATGCTGGGGTCCAATCTTGATGCCGTTAGCCTGCGAACACAAATAAAACACACGTAAGACACTTAAACCCCCAT
The DNA here is from genome assembly GCA_027422405.1 of Ptychobarbus kaznakovi. Lineage (NCBI taxonomy): Eukaryota > Metazoa > Chordata > Actinopteri > Cypriniformes > Cyprinidae > Ptychobarbus > Ptychobarbus kaznakovi. Next base: position 15,162,527 of record CM049805.1, read on the forward strand.
TTCCATTTCAGATGACAACACCTCACAAAAGTTAAAAGAGCTCATGTGAAATGATGATTTAGTACGTCACATAACGCTGTATTATGCAGAAAATACCAGCCCCTGTAGGCCTGAATTAGTTGGCCGCTTTTGTCAGCACTGAGGCTGGAGAACCTCTGGAGTGTTATTCCAGCGGTAACACAAGAGATGCAGGGAATCCTGCCAGAGCTTTAAAAATACACACACACCCAAGCTGGTGGCACTTTCATTCATCACATAAAAGGTTATCTCCGTGCCAACTTTTCCCTTAAGCGGGCTCGTGTTCAAAACTGACACGCCGTAGCGAGGCTGCGCTTTTGTAACGTTCTCAGGAAACTACATTGCGCCAAATCTGATTTATAGTGATCAGGGGTGAGCTCACACGTGAGCCAGGAGGTTCCTGGCCAGGATCTCGATCAGCTGATGCGGTTTGGACTCTGTGCCTAAACTAAAAAAAAAAAAAAACTTTCCTACTACTCCAGTAAAATAGCTGCAGTGGGGCTCACCTTCATCAAACTGGCTATAACTTACAACATCTGAGGAATTTACATGTTGGCTGCCAGCCAATAGAGAGAAACTGAAGGGCCGGAGGGCTTGTGTGGAGCTTTCCCTGGAGTACATCTGCGTTCCTGGCAAGTCATCATTCTGCTCTATCCTCTCACTTCAGTTGTACATGCATTTATAATTGTATAAGTATTCACTACCATTACATTTCTGAACATTTTAGCGGCTGTTACAATGCCTGCAATCACATGCAAACCAGTATAATAATAACAACTGCTATGCTCTATTGGCTATTACATCTGAATTTGCATAGGTTTGAGGACAACAATGTGGCTACTGTCGGAAAACAACATCACAGTGCAAAGGGTATCAATCATATATGATTTTACTCTTATTAAACCTATTGTTTTATGAAAAACAATGAAGTGTTTGTCATATTAGCAGCAGAAGTTACATGTATAATTACCTAAACTGTGAATAAGTTCTTATAAAAAATGTTTGGATGATCATATAGTCCAACCTAAGAATTTGCGACATTGGTTAAGCTGGTCACAGAGCCACAGTGTTTACTTTTTTGGGTGGTTGTCTCTGTATATTAAATAGGGAAACTAGCAAGTCTGTGCTGAAAGTTTCAGAATCTACCCACCAAACCATACATAATGGATTTCAGTGTAAAGCTACAGGAAGTCCTCTTGACCCAATTATTTTTAACTTGTAACAGCAAACAAAGTATGTGCTTCCTTGTCATATGGGTTACCTCGTTGTTTATATCAAAGACTCCCTCCTGGATCTTTTCATAAATTTCCTTGGCCGTGTTGATAAATGCCTGAAACACAAAAAGAGACATGTGTTATCCTTGTGATTAAAATGCCATCCAGAACCTCAATGAGTCCAATGCAAAACACAGCCAATATTGGACACAAAACAATACCACATACTGGAATCAATATAATTCATGAATAAATTAGAACAGCTTGACATTCAAAGAGTCAGAGTTTCTACTGTTGATGGCTGGTGCCCCCATCTGGCTGAAAGTGATGTTGTCTGTTATTATTGGAACGGAGCACACATTGGTCACCCAGAGAAAATAAACATGGCCGTGTGCACGGCTCACCTTTAAAGTGTTAAGCCCGGCTTCTGGCACTTTGTAGCCTAATTAACAGAGCAGCTTTGCTTTTTTGGTGCAACTGCCTCTCAGCTCTCCAGAGCCATCAGTCCTCTGCGGCTCAATTACCACCGAGAGAGAAAGAGACGGCTGAGCGCGTGCCGCAGATGTGTGCGCTCATATCAGTGCATGAGTGTGTGGCAGGGAATCTATGAATATGCATGAACCTTAAATAGGAGATTGAAACGTCATAAAGAGGTGGGGAGAAGGGTCAGGAGAATTCACACGACACTAATGAGACAAATTAATCATTGAGGCGTCTTATAGTGGGAGGATGGGGGAGGGACTTCCACAATTGAACACCCCCATTCTTTTAAAGCCGGCTCTAAGCCCTGCTTTAGCTTCTTGGCTTCCACCGCAGAGATCCGAATGTTTTTCTCCCCAGTCTGTGTGTCCCTAGGGTATTATCTATATGCATGTCTGTGCATGTGTTTTCACACAAGAAGCCAAACATAAATCACGACACGAGCACTGAAGAGCTCTAAGCCACACAAGTGCTGTTTTACCTCTTCTACGTTTGATGCAGTCTTTGCAGAAGTTTCCATGAAGATCAGTCCGTGTTCTCTGGCAAAGGCCTCGCCTTCCTCTTTCTTCACCTCTCTCCGTGACTCCAAATCACTGCCATGAGAAAACAAATCAGATTTGAATTCAGATTACACCGGACTGTGAAAAACTGCCATTCAAAAGATTGGGCTCAGTAAGATTTAATTTATGTTTTTGAAAGTCTTTTACATTCACAAAGGCTGTATTTATTTGATTAGGAATACAATAAAAACAATACTATTGTGAAATATAATTTTTGCAGTCATGGCAAAGCTGAATTTTCAGCAGCTATTACTCCAGTCTTCAGTGTCATGCGATGCTTCACAAATTATTCTAATATGCTGATTTGGTCTTCAAGAAACATTTATTATTATTAACAATGCTGAAAACAGCTTAATATTTTTGTGGAAATTGTGATATTTTTCCAGTATTATGTGATGAATAGAAAGATGCATTTATTTTTTATATATTATAAATTCCCTTGCTGCCACTTTAAATCAATTTAACTACTCCTTGATGAATACAAATATTAATTACTTTCAAAAATAAAATAAATACACAGACATTATATGTTTGAAAAGTAGTGTAGCAAATTAATCTGCTGATATTTGACCAAATTAATATTTGAGATTGAGCATTAGCCAATAATCATGACTGCTCAAAAAAGCCATGCCAACGAATAATATACAGGTGCATCTCAATAAATTAGAATGTCGTGGAAAAGTTCATTTATTTCAGAAATTCAACTCAAATTGTGAAACTTGTGTATTAAATAAATTCAATGCACACAGACTGAAGTAGGTTAAGTCTTTGGTTCTTTTAATTGTGATGATTTTGGCTCACTCAATTCACTATCTCAACAAATTAGAATATGGTGACAAGCTAATTCAAAACAAAATGGTTTCCTGAGCCTTCAAAATGGTCTCTCAGTTTGGTTCACTAGGCTACACAATCATGGGGAAGACTGCTGATCTGACAGTTGTCCAGAAGACAATCATTGACACCCTTCACAAGGAGGGTAAGCCACAAACATTCATTGCCAAAGAAGCTGGCTGTTCAAAGAGTGCTGTATCCAAGCATGTTAACAGAAAGTTGAGTGGAAGGAAAGTGTGGAAGTGTGGAATGAAAAAGCAACCAACCGAGAGAACCGCAGCCTTATGAGGATTGTCAAGCAAAATCGATTCAAGAATTTGGGTGAACTTCACAAGGAATGGACTGAGGCTGGGGTCAAGGCATCAAGAGCCACCACACACAGACGTGTCAAGGAATTTGGCTACAGTTGTCGTCAGAGGCGTCTTACCTGGGCTAAGGAGAAGAAGAACTGGACTGTTGCCCAGTGGTCCAAAGTCCTCTTTTCAGATGAGAGCAAGTTTTGTATTTCATTTGGAAACCAAGGTCCTAGAGTCTGGAGGAAGGGTGGAGAAGCTCATAGCCCAAGTTGCTTGAAGTCCAGTGTTAAGTTTCCACAGTCTGTGATGATTTGGGGTGCAATGTCATCTGCTGGTGTTGGTCCATTGTGTTTTTTGAAAACCAACGTCACTGCACCCGTTTACCAAGAAATTTTGGAGCACTTCATGCTTCCTTCTGCTGACCAGCTTTTTAAAGATGCTGATTTCATTTTCCAGCAGGATTTGGCACCTGCCCACACTGCCAAAAGCACCAAAAGTTGGTTAAATGACCATGGTGTTGGTTGTGCTTGACTGGCCAGCAAACTCACCAGACCTGAACCCCATAGAGAATCTATGGGGTATTGTCAAGAGGAAAATGAGAAACAAGAGACCAAAAAATGCAGATGAGCTGAAGGCCACTGTCAAAGAAACCTGGGCTTCCATACCACCTCAGCAGTGCCACAAACTGATCACCTCCATGCCACGCCGGATCGAGGCAGTAATTAAAGCAAAAGGAGCCCCTACCAAGTATTGAGTACATATACAGTAAATGAACATACTTTCCAGAAGGCCAACAATTCACTACAAATGTTTTTTTTATTGGTCTTATGAAGTATTCTAATTTGTTGAGATAGTGAATTGGTGGGTTTTTGTTAAATTGGAGCCAAAATAATCACAATTAAAATAACCAAAGACTACTTCAGCCTGTGTGCACTGAATTTATTTAATACATGAGTTTCACAATTTGAGTTGAATTACTGAAATAAATGAACTTTTCCATGACATTCTAATTTATTGAGATGCACCTGTATTGAAAATGGAAATGTATTTCCATTTCCATACATAAAATTGTATACAGACCTTTTATTTCCGATGAGCATGATGACCATGTTAGAGTTGGAATGTTGACGAGCATCTTCTAACCAGGTTGTCAAGTGGTTAAAGGTGTCCCTTCTGCAAATATAACAAACATCCACACAAATAAATAAAAAACAATAACGTGCTAGCAGTGAATAACCTTTAAAGTGAAGTACTGAATCAAGAGTAGACAAGATAGTAAAGCAATGGAGCAGAACAGAAATATGAGAGCCATACGAGTTGGGTCTCACCTTGTGATGTCATAAACTAGCAGAGCCCCAGCTGCACCTCTGTAGTAGGACCTGGTGATTGAGCGGAAGGATTCCTGTCCGGCCTGAAACACACACAGACACAGGGATCACACCACTAGTAAAAGCCTGTTTACGAGGAACAATCAGGTGCAAACAATGTCCACTGGGTATGTTGCGTCTTCACTCTGTGCGTAAACCATCTTCACCACAGTCCCTCCAGGCTGCTGTTGCCCTAGGAACTCCAGCATTAAAAGACCACAGTGTCTCCTCACCATCCCACAATGCTTCTCTAGAGCGTGCCGTGCCGCCTGTCCAATCCGCTGACTCCCAGTGCACGGACACCGTTCATTGGCGTGTCAGTGTAAGATGGCCTCTGGTCAACCCAGCCTCTTTGACAGCAGGCAAATAAGCCAGGAGCACGTATTTGAATTCAATAACCCATTCCCCGGGGCAGCTGTTAACATTAGAGTTAATGGAGCCCATTGTGAATAAATGATGAATGACACCGTTATGCCTGCCATCTGCTGGAGTGAAAGGTTACAGGAAGGCCAGACATGCAGATTTCTCCTCTTACTTCATCCAACACTTCCCCAGCTTTATCTCACAGCTTGTTGAAATAACCTTGAAATAAATTATTTATGGTGCATTTAAAGACACGCTAGCATCTAGATGACATCATCGCAACAAAACCACACTGAACAACCACTGCATGATTACCCCTAATTATCCCACCACTCTGGATTTTTCATAAGATAGCCTCACCCACGTAAACTGCCTATAATGAGAAAAACATATTTCATTTTTAACATGACTTTTAACTTGCAAGGAGATCTCATTAAAAATAAAAAACTGGTTTACATCTCTTAATTCGTTTTTAAAAGAGTATACATATGAGTGTACAAAAGGAAAAAACAAGACATTTCGATGTATAAAACAAACATTGATGCTATGACCACAATATCATGGAATGAATATCATTGATACGTTGTCTCCCTCTGCTGGCCAAAATACTTATGAGCAGCTGGGACATTATCTTTCATCAACATTGTTCATAAAAGCAAGGAGGATTGAACAAGTCTGCTCCTGAATGTCAAAACATTGACTGCTATACTGTACAAACGTTTATACATGTTGGCAAAGCACTGATCCATGTCCATTTGAGACATTTTAAAAAGCTCTGTCATTTAAACAAACAAACTCAATTACCTGAAATGCTTATAAAAATAAACTATTTCTCAGAGTGGCATATCTTGAAAGACATGAAATGAAGTCTGCGCGATTCACTGAAATATTTCACTATAGGACTTTCCCTGTGAAGAGCTGCAGCTGAAATCTCAGAAAAAATGAAAGGAAACACGTTTCAAAGCTTCGGAGTGAATAAGATATTTTTAAAATAAATTATTAAATTGATTAAAAGTGACAAAATAACTGTTTCAAAAGATTAACATTTCAAATAGATACTATGCTATCAAAGAATCCTGAAAAAATGCATCATGGTTTCTTCAGGTATCAATGTTTCTTAAGCAGCGTATTATAATTTCTGAAGATCAAGTGCAATGAAGACTACAATAATGACTGCTGAAAATTCAGCTTGGCCATCAAATGAATAAATTACACTTAAATATATTCAAACAGAAAACTGCTATTTAAATTGCAACAATATTTTACATTATTTCCGTATTTACTAAATTTTTGATAAAATAAATGCAGACTTGGGGAACATCTCGCGTAGACATGTAGCTTTCATTGGCCAAGGCCCGCCCATGAGGCAGTTTGACCGACATGTCACAGTTAAACCAATCACAGTTAGTTTCGTTCAGCATCACATTTCGGGGCAAAGTCGCTGCTAGTGTGAACGCAGCTTAAGGTTTATCCAAAAAAGTTGCTAGGTTTGTCAGTTTGTATATTCTATGGAAAAAAGCCACTAAAAGGGTCTGAAAGTTGCTAAATCAGTGCTAAAGTTGCGCTCGTGTGTGAGAGACGCGGGAACTGATGGCAGCAGGCGGTGGATATTGTGGATGAGTTCTGTGTTATCAAGTTCTACTAGTTCGACAGCTTCGGTTTCGAAACTTTCAATGGGTGATATAGCCGAGTGTACGCATTTTGCGTCCAGGGGATAATCTCCAAAATGTCTCTACGCTGACTCAGAGGAGACTCTTTAGAGGTGTCTAAATTTTGAATAAAGTCGTTATTTTTGCTTTATTTCCATACAAGAAGTATTCTCGTCGCTTCATAACGTTACGATTGAACCACTGATGGCAGATGGAGTATCCTGGCGATGCTTTTCATACTTTTCTGGACCTTGACAGAGTAATTTACTTGGCAGTCATTGGGACAGTCGCAAGCCTCCCAGTTCTCATCCAAAATATCTTCAATTGTGTTCCGAAAACGAACAATGATTTTACAGGTTTGGAACGACATGGGGGTAAGTGAAAAATGACAAAATTTTCATTTTGGGGTGGATTATCCCTTTAAGAAATCAAACCTGTTCTTGTGACAGCCTCAGGTGCTGCAAACCGAAAAAAGGGCCAGGTGAGCAGACAACGGCATGAAAATGAACCAATTAGAATCATTTTGCACATGACATCAGGTTTGTTGACATGTCTTTGAAGGACAGGGCTTTAGAAAGAGAGCATGTGGATGAAGCAAGGGATGCAGGTTTACCCCTTCTGGTTAAAGTTGTTACTACAGCATTTGGCGAGAGCATCTTCCACCACTAACAGCCCAAAAACAAATCTGTGAATTCTGAAGTAAGAAAATACTTTTGCAAGCAACATTTACTTTGTGGATAATTTTGGGAGGGCTGTTAGAAATCTGAAATTGGTTATTTTCTCTTTGCCTGCTGCCTCATGATAGTTACTAGTAAATTGCATGGGACTTTGTTTTGGTGCCAATCAGCATTGTCATCAAGCGTAGGGTTAGTTCTGGCAGGTCACGGTAGTCAAGCTTGCATCAGCTGACTCTCAGCTGATTCACGTCTACATATAGGAATACGACACCGATCTCAGCTTTCCTATATAAGGTCCTTCACTATTATCAGCAGCTTTCGCGTTGCTCAATAGCTAATGATCCTCCTCCATCCCCAACTCCTCCTCTCATCCAGTCAGAATTTGGCCTTCCGATTCGCTTTTGAATAGGGCTAATTTCTAAAATGTGTACATTAAATTATTGAACATTAATGATATTTGCAATACATTGATGTTGGTTCTGTTCTGTTCCCCTAGGGAGGATTATGGCTACCAGGCTGCATGGATTCGCAGGGAGTTCTTGCCCAGAACAGGACCATACCGTCAATCCAAACTGTATGCTAATTGTCAATCATCTTTGATGATAGTGGTCCTGACATAAATGGCATAATTTTCCTGTGTCTCTAGAGTCATTAGTCACATGACATTTAGGTTCAATGTCATGTGACAGGCTCAAAGCAACCTGGCATGAGCAGCCTCAGGCATATTGCTGCATTAGCATTTTTGCAAGGCCAAATCTGTCTAATCAGGAATAAACTTTCCCACAACACTGTCTCTACTGTGTCAGTTTCATACATCAGCCATACTAACACTCACGTCATTTACTAAGGGCTGGCCAACCTCAATAACCACACAGAGATCAAAACAGCAGAACAAAAATTTAAATCATTTTCTAATTCTACACATATAAGGTGCATGAAAAATCAGACAATTTTAATCTTACCGTATCCCAGATCTGAAGTTTTATCTGTTTGCCATCTATAGTGATCATTCGCGCTCCAAATTCAACACCTGTCGAGACAAATGAAGGCAGAGTTTGATTCGTGACTCATTCGACAGCACAGGGCACTGAACACATCACCTCAGATTTGCATCAACACTACTGGTCAGATCTTTCATTTTAAAGCATTAGCAATATAAAACTTGACAATACAGTTATCAAATGCCAACTTTAAATAAATTTGAATACATGTATTTACCCATGGAGTGGATAGAGCCTGTTTATCCACACCACAAATTTCCACTATTACATGCTTACAGAAGGTTCCTTACAAAAACACTTCAAGAAGACTAGCACCAGTCTGCTTCCTGTGCTAATGAGACCCATTCCTGCTGTTTTAATTAATGAGAGAATATGTGGTTGAGTTAAAAGAGCCTTACCGATAGTGAGATCATGCACTGGCTGAAAGCGCTTATCTGTAAACTGTAATAATAGGCACGACTTTCCCACACCTGCAAAGCAAACACAGAGGGTCACACGTGAATAGCCACAATTAGCCTCGGGCCTATACATCTGCTCTATCCCATTACATCAAAACCATTTGTTTAAGCTATAATAGAAAAATTGTAAAAAGTGACAGGGTTATTTCTGTTTTGAGAGTAGAATAGGCCGTCCACTCTCGTCTTACTTCCCAACGTGCATAAACATACAAGGTTTAATTAAAGCCATTGTAAAACCATATTATTACTGCAAAAAATAATGAGAATAAAAAAATAACTTGTGCATGGAGATCAATATCAGACAAATAATTAAAGTGAGACACATTAGGGCAGATGAGTTTGATACAGCATCTTAGACCAATTACCTGATAGCAAAAACAAAGACGTCTCCCATATTCAATTTTCGGTGTGTAATGTTAGTCAAAAACAAAGCAGACAAACACAAAAATAAATAAAATCTCACATTTAATTAGTTTTATCTGTGTACTGAAACCTATATACTTGTTTCTTATTAACAAAATATTACCTGCTCCTTCAATGTGATTCCATATTTACTGAACTATGTTAATTGAATTAAATAAAATCATCAGTTCAAGACATTTGATGTTACCGGCATAACTAAATAAACCCATCCCCCAAAATGAGATTAGAAGATCTGCAAACAGGTTAAATGCTTATGACATTAGGAGGAGGTGTTACCATGAGCAACAGCCGTTGTGAAGCAAACAAGCAGCATTCAAAGAGCGCTCACAAGAGAGATGCATGGAGACAACACCACAATGATGAAATTACAATGTGCAGACTTGCCTACAACAAACACTACACTCAACCTACAGAACAATATAGTAACTACCATGGAAAAACTATGGTGCATTGTCTCTTGTGAATAATTGTGACAATATAAATTGTCTGGTAACAGCTGGATGTTGTCGCTTCAATCTACTAGTATTATATCTATGCCAATATGATCATGGCAAGCAACTGAAATCAAATAGGGATGAGATGCATTTGGTTTAATTTCTTAAAACTAGTCTAGTTTGTATAAATGCATGCACCACTTTAAGAAAAAAAAAATCTGCTGTTCAGCACTTAAACAGACGTACTAGTGCTCAGGTTAAGTGTACAGTAGCACTACTTATAGATGCATCTGTGAAACCGATCATATATACTTTTCTTCTCAGTTGTAGGTAACTTAATAAAATTGTCAGCTGAATGGATCAAAACAAATATAAATGTAGTTTGTCCTAGAAATCCAGTAAAACCTCACCTTGTGCCAGTTTTAACACTGCAAACTTACAACATAAGCATGAACATGGACTAGGACTCTCTACATGGACTCACGATGCCTTGTAGTGACCAGTTAGATCAAGTTACAGAAGAGCATCATCTGACCTGGGTTGAGCAACATGCAAAGGCACAAGCCTGTTTACACATCACTTTTACAATCACAGCTGCCTAAAAAGTGATGGTCACACACAAACCCAATTTTACTGTTGTTCAGCGTTTTGTGAAATGCATTAGGGATTGAAGAGTTTATGATTATAGTTTTGACTTGATCACAGTTCAAGGCCTGATACAAAAGGAAGAAACTCAATCACTCTAGAAGTGTCAAGTTAGGTAAAATGTTGAAATGCAGTTGCTACATAACATACTGATCATCAGATGTTATGCTACATAACCTGTACAGAAGTTTACAACCTCTAAGGCACTACTACTAAATTTGCCATAAATTTACTCACCTTCATGTCACTCCAAATCTGTATGACTGACAATCTTCTGTGGAACATAAAATATGTTATTTTGAGAAATATCTTGTGGTTTTTAGTCCATACGATAGAAGTTAATGATCAACAAAACTATTTGGTTACCAACATTTTTCTAAATATCTTCTTTTATGTTCCACAGAAGAAAGTCATAGGTTTGAAATGCCATGAGGGCGAGTAAATAATAGTATTTTAATTTCTGGGTTAACTATTCCTTAACTCATTTATGTTTGCAGTCACATTGTGAGCATACTCAGACTGACAGACACTGTTTAGCTCAGCTGTAAAGAAAAGCAGAACTGTTGAGACCACACACACGTCTACGATCCAAGGGTTCTCGGAACAAAAACAAACCATTATTCTCTCAAAGCTTGAAGGTTACATTTGCAACACAAAAGACCCCAGTTTCAAGATGCAATTAGGTACACCAACAAAAGAGTCTTCCTTATGATGCTGTAGGTTTCAGTGCAACAAAATATTTAATACAACATTGGTCCTGCAGTTGAATCTAGTCCTTCTTACCAAGGTAGAAAAACACTGAGCATAAGTCTGCCAAAGAAAAACATTGAAAAAATTATCCCCCTAACATAAATATTAAATGTATAATATTAAATGTAGGCTACTTAAGTCAATGTAGGTTACTTAAGGTTTTATGGTGTATATAGGTTTAAGGGTGTGTTAAAAGGTACTGGTAGTGTCAACAAATGTAACTACAAAAATTACTCACAGATGTAATTAATTGTGAATGTTTTTTTAATACAAGTACAACATAAAACATGTCTGTGCACAATAAATGCATTGTATCAAATAGTTAATTGTTAACGTTAGTAGGTAGTAGTTAAAGACACTTAATATAAAGTGGGCCTGAAAACATACAAACAAGCAAAAACAAGATGAACCTGGAATGAACTGGATGCTAAATCACATGGACAATGTTGTTTGGCATTTAACATCATTTGCATTATATTAATGCGTTTATGTTATCTAGCAAAATATGAATACATTGTAAAAAAGAAAACTGTGCGGAACTGAACGACAGATTAACACTTTTGAAGGCAGAAACACATCTTTCTGGTGCTGCCGTATCTCTTGGGGAAAGGCCTAACGTTAGTGACAGAAATCTGGTGAGAACACTAGCAGGCCACGATTATACGGGGTTCCCTGCATCAAAACACAAATTGTATGATCCTGACTGATCAACATGAGACTTAAGTCATAAAACAAAGGAATATATGTTATGGTCCTTGCTTATTAAACGTGTTTAACCTCTGATGAGCCAACGCCATTTTCAGAAAAGAGTAAATAGCTGCTAGCGATGCTGGCTAACTAACATTAGCCAGGCAGTTGTGGCCTTTAGTTGAGGTAAAAAGGATGCATGTTAAGCAAGAGGACTCTGGGCTAGACGCACTGACAGGTACACAGCATGTTGCTTTTTCGCTCTACACATGCCATGCTAATAGAAAGCGGAGATGCTGCGGTTGTTATTGAGGCAGGCCGCTGATGTGAAGCAGCGGTTAGCTTGCCTGCTAGCTGCCCCCACCCAGTCCAAAACAAAAGACCGTGACAAAACAAAAGACCGTGACAGCCTTATAACCGCACACCGCTGCCGTGACACGAAGCACACGCTTAGCAATCGACTTTGCGTATGCGATAATAGTCAGGTTAAGAGCTAATGAGGCAGATGGAGAGAAAGCAGAGAAAAACGGGCTGTCGGTCCTCCCACCCCTCGCGCCTCTGCTTGAACCACGTCATTGACTCCAGCACTGCGGAAATAAGAGGCTCGCTGTCGCTGCTTAACTTACCCGTGTCTCCGATTATGATGTATTTGAAGAGATACGCGTACGCCATGGCCAACCGGTCCTGTATCAATCTGTTTTGGCCTTACTAAAATGGCTCCTTGAAGCTAAAACTGCAGGGAAAGAGTGTGTGTGATATATGCCTCCGCTAAGCCAGCCCTTTTCTCTCCTCGACGGGAAGGAACAATAAACACCTCGAGCTCCAGCCGGCCTACGTCACACGTCCCGCCTTCGCCACGCACGCAGAACAGAGCACCGGATGTTCACTCACCGAACCGCTGTGTGTCAGGTCAATGTTCGTCGAGAGGGCAGAGGGACAGTGTCCTTAGACGTCATGTTCTCTAGACACTTTACAAGAGAAAAATTATCCTTCCAAAACTTCAGACTTTAGTGATGTGATAAGTTGAAAGCGAGTGAACTCCTGAGGGTCCATTATGGAATAAGCATCCCTCACAACTTTGAAACAGCAAAGTTAAGGATTCTCCCGTTTAAAAAGCACATTTATTTATAGTGGTATATTTATAGTAGTTACTTAAAGTCAGCATGAAATGAATTTTGTAATTGCATGTTATAGATCTTTGCATAAGATGTGTGTGTGTTTGGATTGTGAAGGAAACCCACACTGACACATAGAGCATGCAGACTGCACACAAAAAGGCCTCTGGCTCGAACTGGAGACCTTCCTGTATGGTGAGTCAACAATAATTCTAGTGAAAATGACAGACTTCTCTCAGGTGACATATATAGGACTTTTTTAAGTTTATTTAGCCCAAGTAAACCCTCTGCAACCTCACTTTTGGTTTACAAGGCATCAGTGTTGGGGGTAACGCATTACAAGTAACGCGAGTTACATAATAATATTACTTTTTTCAAGTAACTACTAAAGTAACGCATTACTTTTTAATTTACTAGAAAAAATCTGAGTTACTTTTTTTCCATTTATTGACTGACAGTGCGCTGTGTGAACATGATCTTACTGTAGATCTAGACTAAATGTGAATGTGTATTAATTTATCCCACTCGCAAAAAAACAGATTCAGTATTCATCAAAATGAATTAAAACAGTGAAATGCAAACTCAGAATATGACGCAAACCTGCAATAATTAAATATGTTAAACAACACAAATATATCTAATATAATTTTATTAACCAATGTTTTTGCTGCTGACCTTGATGATCCAGTTCAACCATACTAATAAGCAAAAATTACTTTATATAAACTAACAATTGTGCTTCATTGTTTTGTTTTTTTATTGCTGAAGAGTGTTGAACCTTCTTTTTCTGCGTTCTACTGTACAGACGTTAATTTACTTTTCCTTCAGCCTGAGGTTTATTCATTACACTTTTTGGTGTGAAAGGGCTTTTACATTTGCTATAAATAGAACTTCTTGTATTAAAACAAACAATCAAGCCCTCCTCATATTTAAAAAGTAACGCAAAAGTAACGTAATGCATTACTTTCTATAAAAAGTAACTAAGTAACTTAATTACTTTTTTAGGGAGTAACGCAATATTGTAATGCATTACTTTTAAAAGTAACTTTCCCCAACACTGCAAGGCATTTAAAAAATGCCAGTACACTTGCGTCACTTGTAGTTGTTATAGAACTGTTTTAGACCCTTCTCTGAAGTAGGAGAAAATTTAGTTCCAAACTGAGTACAAACGAGTATTTCCCGCCAATAATTCTAGGAATTATGAAAGGGTTCCTCTGGTGCAAAAGCTCATATTCACTTGCCTCCCCATTTGCAATTGCCCACATCTCAAAATCCAATCAACAGCTGATGCATAGAAGTCCCCACCATACATTTTTTTAATAATCTGTTACTCTCAGATGTAAATCACAATACAGAGGAAAATATATTTTTCTGTTTGTTTTATCGTGACTTTAAAGGGATGTTTCACCCCAATTTTTTTAAGTAATCATTTAACTCACCCTTAAGTTCCAAACGTGTATGATTTTTTTATTTCTGTTGTACACAAAATAAGACATTTAAAGAAAGTGGGTAACCAAACAGTTGATGGTAACATTGACAAATATGAAAAAAAATGCAACCCCGATTCCAAAAAAGGTTGGGACATTTTGTTAAATGCAATAACAATCAAGAATCTGTGATTTGTTAATTCACATTAACATTTATTTAATTGCTGGTACAAAAGATTCCCAATGTTTTCACATTGTGAAAAACAGTCACATCCACAGGTGTCAACAAAAGCACACTGTGGTAGCACATGCAGAATTAGACATTGCATTGTCTTGATATAATAACCATGGATTTTCCATGAAAGATGTCATCTTGATTGCAGTAATATGTCTCTGTAAAATCCTAATATATGCCTCTCACACATCTACCAGTCAGCCATGCTGTTTGCACTGATGCACCCCATTCCATGACAGACATTTGTTTTTGCATCTGTTGCTGGTGAAAGTCTGGATGGTCCCTTTAGTCTTTGGGACTGAGAATTTGATGTCTGTTTTTCCCAAGAACAAGCTGACATGTGGACTCATCTGAGGACAGCACACTTCTACATTACCGCGGGAAGTAGGGGTGCTGAGGGTGCTGCAGCACCCCCTGGCGTGTAGCCCAAGAAAAAATGGGGGGACTGGGGGTGCGGTGTTAAAAAATAGATAAATGACAATTTTGTAACAGAAAATAAATAAATATTAATAAAATATTAATTTGTATATTCATTAAAATGAATAGAAAAAGAAGCCTAAGCCTACAATGACAATAAGCAACAGTAAAACATGAATTAAGTTGAATCAAATTGATTGTGAAAGTCTTCTAAATGACTTTTTGATCATATTATTACCTGCACCGTGCCCAAATCAAGAATTAATGACCATTTCTACAGCCATCGCAAAGATACAGCAGAGAAAGACCGAGAGCGCCTATTTACCTCAGCAGCAGCCAATCTCACATCTGCAGCGCTTATTTTGATCATTAACGTGAGATATTTCCTATTCTTTGAACAAAATGAATGCTTAAGGTTGATTCAGTATTTGGCTACTCTTAATGAAAAAAAAATCCCACACACAACAGTACAAGTAGCTTATATTAAACATAAAACTTTTATTAACTGAATGAATAAGATTTACCCGCGTTGTAACAAATAAATAAAAGGTTTTTGGATTTTCCCCTTACTTCAAACGAATGCTTAATTTGGCTAATTATTATGATTAATAATAAAAAAGGCTATAGCCTACAATAAAACAGTACAATGACAAATTCACTTAGGCCTATGTTAAACTTTGAACTTTTATTAATAATATGAATAAGGGAAATATGTTTTACCTGCATTGTATCACAAATGAATAAACAGTCTTTGGATTACCCCTTTCTTTAAAACGATTGTAGTTTTGGGGTTCATTATTAGCCTATTAATTAAAACACATCAGCCATAAAATAGTACAATGGCAAATTCCCATAGGCCTATATTAAACATCTAACTTTTATTAACAAAATTTACTAAGACAGATATAGCTTACTTGTGATGTATAAGGTCTTTTCTCTCTTTTAAAACAAATGGGTTATGTTTTATGGTTTTATTTATTATTTTTTTTTCTTTATGAAAACAGCAACAATAAAGACAAACGTGCTAATATTAAACGAATAAATGAAACTTAAACTTTTATTAAAAGTTTTGTATCATATTGTCTGGATCATAGTGTCTCGCATCACTCTTGTCACGTGACCAACACCCCCCCCCCCGTTTTATTTCCCAGCCCCCCACCTGCTCAAAATACGTTCCCGTCTTTTTGATGATCTGAGATGAGCTCTGGCCCAGAGAACACCGTGGCATCACTGTGTAGAGTTGACATTTAGCTTTCTCCTTACGTAACAGAGATTCAGATTGCATTTCGTAATGCAGTGGCAGACTGTGGTAAATGACAGCGGTTTTCTGAAGTATTCCTGAGCATGTGTTGATATGTTTAACACCACAGCATGATGGTTTCTTATGCAATGCCATCTGAGTGCACAAAGGTCATGACCATTCACCTGAGGTTTCCTGTGTTGCCACAAACTGAGATTTCTCTGGATTCCCTGAATCTTTTCACAATATTATGTATGGTAGTTGGCAAAATACCTAAATTCTTTATGATTGAGAAATTAGATTTTTTTAGATTCAAAGTGAGATGCTCCTTAATAACCAATTTGCTTGCTTATTGTGGAATGTTTCAAAACAGTTTAACTTGGATATTCTAAAACCTTTTCACTTTTATTTGCCTCGGCCCCAATGTTTTTAGTAGGGTGTTGCAGCTATCAAAATCAAAATCTGTTTATATTTACAAAATACATTTAAGCTGGGGCCCCTTTCAATAAGGACGTTCAACCAACTCTGAGTTAAAACTTGAACTCTGAGTTGACTTACCCTTAAATGGGAAACTACTGAGTTTTCAGTTTCAGAACAGCTGGATTGTGTTAGTTTAATCCACTCTATAGGTCAACTCTGAGTTTAGCGCATGCACAGCTAATATTCATTTTCATAGTATCCCATGGAAAAGAAGAAGAAGAAGAACGTTGCAGCAGCTAAAAATTAAGTATAAAAACAATTCAATCAAGGTAAAGCTTTAAGAATAAAAGGGTCATGAGTGTTGGCTACATGACTTTACAAACATTTGGTATATTAAATATCATCTATTGTCTACTTCAATGCGTAGACGCTTTTTCCACTAGTCTAACACTATTTTCACATAATGAAATATTCACATTTTGTAATTAGAGTAATTAAATTAACACCTGACTTGTACTCAGTCAACAGCAAGAAGGCAGAGGCTCGCAAAATGGGGGGAGAACCTGCACCAGTACCACTGACAGATGAAGAGGAGATAGTCAAGCATTGGAAAGAAATTTAACATTCAAAAGGAAAAATTATAACTGTTGCTTTATTATTTGTAGGAAATAAAGATGGCCAAATAATTTGTGTTTATTTAACAGCTGTGGTGGTGTTTACGGGATATATCTCGTATTACCCTTCCATGGCATCCTTCCATCCAATCAAGCAATCCATTTCATTTTCAGAAGGTGAGATGGGAATATGCATGTCATCAATGCATCCAACGCAAGAAATAAAAAAGTATTTAAGTGCATTTTTCTTATTTAGCAAATTATCATGGGGTAAGAAATTAAAAATAACTTTGATTCTGTTTGCATTAAGTTTATTTCTCTTACATTATGGCAGGCAATTTACATGTTTTATGTAAAATGCAATTAAATCCACTTGTTTCCCCCAGGAAACAAGACTAAATACCTTTCGTTATTTTTCATATATAGAAAGTTTAGTTTTAAAAATGAGGAGGACACCGAAAGAAACTCTGGGTTTACAAAAAAAAAAAAACTGCTCCCGACCTGGTTAGGTTCACAGAGTAAGGTAATTGACTGGAGGTATTTTTTGTTGAAAAGTTAAAGGGAATTAACAAATCACAGATTCTTGATTTCACTGCTTTTTATAAAATGTCCCATCGTTTTGGAATTGGGGTTGTACTATGGAAGTCAATGGCTGCCATTAACTGTTTCATGGGGAGTAAATGATGACAGAATTTTCATTTCTGGATGAACTGTCCCTTTAAGGTTACATATCCATATTAATATGCTCCTTTTAGGGGTAGATAAGGTACACATTTGTCTCTTCAAGGGTACTGCCACAGTGATAAGCTGTTGTATCCCTAAAGGTAGAAATTTTGCACATGTTTTTTTAATGACAGTGGTTATTTTGGGGAATGTTACCAGCCTTTTCCTGGTTCTTTGTCACTTAGAAGTTACATTTTTAGTCTTGTAATATTGATTATATTTAGCCACTGTCCTCATGTAGAAACCTGGCCTGGTGTACAACTGGGAAGGTTGTCCCAGGCACTGTGTTGAGGAGGGCCCAGGAGGAGGGTAAATTGTAGAATACATATAAAACATAAATAGGTATATGATGCTGAATAAACAGAAATTGAGAAGATTCTATACTATTTGGACTTGTAGTAAAAGTACACTTCATGAATTAAATAATACATATCAAGAGAAATTGTAAAATTCATGATATAATGTGTATCATCCCATGATTAATGAACCAATGAATACCAACATGATCACTGTATAATATCGTCATGTTGTAGCTATACATCATTTGCATTTGTATTTACAATAAAATAGTTAAATCGCTATCACAATATTTCTTAATATTTCACATTCACCAATAATTCTGAATTTCATTATTGTCATATTTTTATCCACATTTGAAACCTTGTGGAAGGAAGTTCACCACTGGATCCTCTGCAGTGAATGGGTGCCGTCAGTATGTCCAAACAGCTGATAAAAACATCACAATATTTCACAAGTCCATCAATTAACATCTTGTGAAAAGCATTGTGTTTATAAGGTACAAATCCATCATTAAGGAGTTTTAACTTTAAACTATCACTTCTGGCCAAAATAAGAGTACATAATGCATAATAATGCTTCCTCCAGTCCATCCTATGTTGCCCTCTCACATCAAAATCCACTGACATATTTGTTTATTACTGGTTTATACTGTTTTTGCTTGTAAACATGGCTTAATCTGTGCATATTTCTCTCCTGAGTAAGACAATATCACTTTTTTAAGCAATATTATGGATAAAGGACTCGTATTTTAGCTGGAAGCAATGACAATGACAAGGTTTTTTTCAGGTGGATTTGTTTGCCACCATT
Organism: Ptychobarbus kaznakovi; assembly: GCA_027422405.1. Lineage (NCBI taxonomy): Eukaryota > Metazoa > Chordata > Actinopteri > Cypriniformes > Cyprinidae > Ptychobarbus > Ptychobarbus kaznakovi. The sequence goes on from CM049805.1 coordinate 15,181,678, forward strand.
CGTTTCATAAGCAAGGTAAAAGGTGAGTCAGAAATGAACACATTATTCGGTTATATTCTGTACCAAACCACTTGTTTTCTTAGACTCTGAGCAGACTGTCGTGTCTTGTAATATCCACTAGAGGACAGTCCTGTAATCTGATGATCCTGCGCTCAAACATGAACTATATTGTTCAGTGAAATAATTACTCAAATTCCTCAATCCTGCTGAAAACTATACCAGACAAACCTTCCTGATAAAACGCTTTTTTTGATGCCTGCTAATGCAGATTTCCCAATATATCTGATATCAAAAACGTACATTTAATATAGAGGATGCTGAAGGTCACATGACAACCCTGTTCTACTCCCTGAGCTTTGGAACGACCTACTTATAATTAATTAGGTAGTGATTGCACTTTTGTGTAATGTGGTGCATTTAATTTTAGAAAATTAAGGTCAAAGTAGTTACTTAGTATAGAATTCAAGGCAATGCACCATAGCGTTCACCTCCTCCAGTTGTTACAGTTTTTATCTGGGTCAATCAGTGCATTTAGGAGACTTTCATAAATCCATTTAGTTGGAAGCTCAAACAGTTCTTGACAGCATAAGCTACTGTTTTCCAGCTGCTAAAATAACATTTAGCATTGTAGAACCAAGATAAGATTTGACTGTGCTGACAAACAGCAAGGTCTCCTGCAAACTTCTGATTAAAGTTGGTAGAGCTGTCTCTGGACATTTGTTTCACTGGTGGACAGGAAAGACCATCAGCCAGGGGAAAGCACCATATAGGCCCCTCTCATCCTTACCTTGAAAACACCATCAGTAATGTGCAAAGCAAACAATAACAGACCTTGCCTCTCTACAGTCTCTCCTTCTTCACCCTACCCCTGGTGGGTGTTTTTTATTAACCACACCCATTTCCTCCATTGTGGGAGGACCTCTCAAACAGCAACATCACTCCTGCATTCCTGCCAATGTGCACAGTGCTTGCCGTGGCCTGACTGTAAACCAGGCCAGACTGCTGAGCTGTTTCTATGGTGCTACATCAGAGGCTTAAGAGTCACTGCACGCAGCCAATCAGATGGCTTGTGGGGGAACTGTGTGGGCTGAAGTAGCTAAGAGAGTGAGTTTGTGAACTTACTTTTGTTCACAGAACAACAGGACAGAGAGACAGAGGTACAGGTACAGGTACCGAGAGGACAACTTTCCTAGAAGAGCACAGGAGAAGAAAACTCATCACTTTCAATGGAATGACGACTGGTTTCTGTTGGCTGCAGTCACAGCGTGGACATTGAGTCTTTGAAGCTATTGAGTTCAGTCACTTCCACTTGTATTGTTATAGACCACTTTCTTCATGTTTAATGGGAGGAAAGTGAGAAAACAACGAGGAAGACTTCACCCTGAAAACAGGGTCAGAAAGACGTAGTTTTTGGCATTTGCTCAGGACAGAGCGAAAGTTGTTCTGAAAGCTGTAGAGAGAAAATTGAGTTGCCATGGCAGATAATGTTATTGAGGAGACCGATAACTACCCTGGCAAAGATGAGCTGGAATGGGGCTATGAAGAAGGTAAGGATTCAATGAGAGAATCACTGGCTAATTCTCCTCTTTGTGAAACATGAAACTTTATTGTCACACCCATGATTAGGAATTACTCTAAAAACAACCCTGTCTCAGTTCATCTGAAATACATATATACTACTGATTCCTTTAAATACACAGACAAAATTAGACAACTAAGATCTGTGACCACACACAATGCTGTCACTTTATAACCACTTCAGAACTTCTTTTGAATCAGCACTCTATATTTTTATCTTGTAAAGTATTTTTTATTTAAATAAGTGCATTAATAAAAATAAAATGGAATTGCATAATGCATGTTTATTATGTAAAAAATTGTACTTAGATCAAGATTGTTCTTTTTGTGAAGAGACTTTTTTCCAAGCTTTATTTCTATTATTTCCAACAGTGTTCATCTATTATATATATATAATATGTATTCTTTTCTAGTGAGATTTTAGATCAAACAAATGCATAGTGAATAGTCAAAGAAAAGAGGAGCGAGTAATACATATAGACGGGGCGAGATGAAAAGCAGCAGAGGGAAAAAATGAGCACATCCTGTATCCCCCCGTGTCTGCTATTCCTGTTGGACCCCTCAGTAATGACTTTGAGGCACTGGAGCTCTGGCAGACTTTATTTAGTTTCAACATTGGTACAAAAAAATGGTCCACTGTTTATTATCTATGGCAAGGCCAAATATTTTATGTGTGAAGTGACACAAAGTATCGTGGTGCAAAAGTTTGATTGGTGCAGAAGTTTCAAGGTTGAGCAGCTGGCTAGTGGTTCATGAACAAGGACAGTGTTAGCCGCAAGATAAGTATGCTTTGATAACTGCATTATAAAAAAACATTATCACCATTTAAAGGTTGATTGAATCAACGTTTTTGTCTTTTGTGCATGAATCCAGGTGTTGAATGGGGTCTTCTGTTTCCTGAGGCAAATGGAGAGTACCAGTCCCCCATAAACCTTAACTCTAGGGAGGCCCGCTATGATCCGCGGCTCCTGGAGGTGGGGCTTAACCCCAACTATGTCGTTTGCAGGGACTGTGAAGTCATTAACGACGGCCATACTGTGAGGATCATGCTCAAATCCAAATCAGGTATAACATGCTGAACACGTTCACTAAAAATGATCATTCTGTCATTATTTTCTCCTCTTTCTGCCTTGTTTACCAACATGTCATTCAAAATTCTTCTCATAATTTTTTTTTAACTACAGTTGACTAAAGTTCCAAAAAGGACAGAAAACAGCACCATGAAAGCACAAAAAAGAACTCCATGTAACTTTAGTGTAGATTCAAAAATTGCATTCTAGCATTCGAAAGGGACTAAATGTTATCAGTGGATGATTGCTACACCCACTGGTTTATTTTTTTCTACCCAACTGCTGGGTTGAGCATGTTTGGTCATATGTTGGGTTATCATTTTTTTTTCCAGTGTTGGGTAGTTTTTGTGTTACACAGGCATTGGGTTAGTGGCTGGGTCAATCTCACTGGCAGCTGAAACGACACACCCCTCCCCCTCCCTCAGATTAAACAACCCTATGTGGGGCTACTTCAACCCAGCTGAGTTAGTCAGAGCGCAGGCTTTTTGCATCCTCTCCAGGAGAGAGCAGTTCTCAGTAGTTCTTTTACAGTGTAAAACATCTTACTTTGTTCATGCAATATTGTTTGATTACAAAAGATAATAATAGCACACAAGTCAGGTGCAGGGTTATCATTCTCAACTAAAACTAAACCATTAAAATAACACTTTAGACCAATTCTCACTATTAAATAGTTGCTTATTAATAGGTATATTGTCTGTTTATTAGTTATAAAGCACATATATTCTGTAAGACCATATTCTATATCCCTAATCATACCTTACTAACTATTAATAAGCAGCAAATTAGGAGTTTATTGAGGCAGAAGTTGTAGTAATGGTTTGTTAATAGCGAGAATTGAACTTTAAAATAAAGTGTGACCAAATTTTTTATTTGAATTATACAAAAAATGTAAACTTATTTTATTTCAGCTATTTTAAAAGGCAGAATGTTTCATTTATATTTATTTTAAATTGATGTACTAAAATTACAAACTGAAATAAAAATGTACAAAAACTATATAGACATTTAAAAGCAACAAAAACTAATAAAATGACCAAAACACTACACAATTAATTAGAATTAGATCTAATTCAAAATATTAATATAAAATATAATAGTATCTCAATTATACTAAAAAACACTGATCAGATGGGCTAGTTTTATTAAGCTTTTTTTCACATATTTTTTGTCTTGAAAAATATCAGATTTATGTTAGCAATTTCTTGATACTGTAATGTTAGTTAGTTCTTCTGATTAAAACATGGCAAATATCAAGCATTGTATCTGCCTTGCATTTATCGATTTAATGATTACTCACTAGCTGGAACATAAGGGTGATTAAATAATGACAATTTTCATTTTGGGCTGAGCTCACATTAGTGGCATCATAAGATATTTTGCTTTTCTAGGCCAACGAGAGGTTAAATGACATAAATCTGCTGTCTGTGAGAAACCTATATATCCAGTGAGCTTGTTTTATGTCATTTCATCCTGTTCTCTTTCCTGTGACCTTTGTAATGCTGTCTCAGTTGTGACTGGCGGTCCGCTCCCTAGTGACCATGAGTATGAACTGAGCGAGGTGCGCTTCCACTGGGGGAAAGAGAACCAGAGGGGATCTGAACACACTGTCAACTTCAAGGCTTTTCCTATGGAGGTCAGTGTCACTCAGCCAGTTCTGACCATGTCATCATTTTCTCTTGTTGGTTCTCTCACTTACTCATCCTTCCTGATGTTTGAGGGACAGACTAAAACAAGCCTGCTTCACACAGCACACATAAACAACACATATTTATTTTGGGGCCTATATTAAGAGGTCACAGTATTCACTCTGCATAGGCAATGCAAGTAACACCAGCACGTCAGCTGCTGTATCCATTTGACTTATAAGGAAGGAAGCCCTTTTAGCTACAAAACCATACACTTGGAGCTCAATCCATGTCAAAAACAACAATACCACATGCTCCAAAGAGGGATTTATCATCAAGTGATCTATTCAAATCACCTGTTCCTGGTACCTGCTCTCCTACTCCTTGCCTTCTGTACACAAGGAGAAAGATAAGGACCCGCTCTTAACGTGTTACCATGCTTGTCAACCTATTATCATAGCACGTTTTCTCAAGTTGTTAGCACAACTGCGAGTCAAAGCAGTCTTTTAACACAACACAGAATTGGCATCATCACCTTCATAATTTGGCATACTTTGTAAATGTTAATTTCAGAGTTCGGTTTATTGCAGATCACTCAGTTAGTAATAATTATCTCTCACAGCTTCATCTAATCCACTGGAACTCTACATTATTCAACGGCGTCGAGGAGGCCATGGGCAAGAAAAATGGCATTCTTATCATCGCCCTGTTTGTGCAGGTATTACACTTCCCCACATGGAGGTCATCATAACAGATACAAAACTACCCAATAGTGTTGTGTAAATAAACACGGTATTAGTGGTGTAAATATAGAAAGCCTTTCAAGAGGAAAGTCGGCTGAAATTGGCTGCTCTAACTTGTTCTTTGCAGATTGGGAAGGAACATCTTGGGCTGAAAGCCATCACAGACGTCCTGCAGGACCTGCAGTATAAGGTGAGCAGAAGAAGAGCTGGCTCACTAGAGAATATAGCCAAAAATATGACTTATATTCTTGTGACCTAAAATGTATATTTTTGTGTGTGTACAGGGAAAGACAAAAATTATTCCATGTTTTAACCCCAACACATTACTGCCTGGTAAATTCATAATCTCTTATACTGAATTTTGCTTTTTATTTGCATGTTTTGATATTTGATCTTTGCTGTTGGTTTGTCTGCCTCCTTCAGATCCTCTCTTAAGAGATTACTGGGTGTATGAGGGCTCTTTAACCACACCATCCTGTAGTGAGAACGTCACCTGGATTCTTTACCGTTACCCTCTTACCATCTCTCAGATGCAGGTAACACCACAGCTATTATTAATTAATACTATCACTCAAATGTGTATGTTATATAGCATATAATGTGCCTGGCCTAGGAAAATTGAGATCTTTGCTCTATTAAAACATAATGATGTTATGTTGATGTAGATTTTCTAAGCATATTGCGTAGCTGTGCTTGGAGAGTGTTTATGTGCTCCATGTTTCAGTTCTGTCATTTGTGATATGCAAGGATTGCTTATTGAGGCATGCGCTTGAGAATGGCTGCTAATCACATATAAGAGAAAACAATAAAATATAAAAATGTATTATATCGTACACTGTAAAAAAAAAAAGTTGAGAAAACTTACAAGTTTAAGGCAATACGCTTCAGCTGATTTTTGAGTTTTCTCAACTTGTTGTATTCAGTTTCTTGTTGTATTCAGTTTATACAACAAAAAGTTGAGAAACTAAAAACTCTGCTGAAGCTGGTTGCCTTAAACTTGTAAGTTTTCTCAACTTTTTTATAGTGTATGTATACTTTATTTACTGTGAGCTCCTTGTTTTTTATATGCATTTTGTGAGCTATAGTTTGCCTTTTTTGCCAAATAATTAGTTTTATCAATAACTAAGTTTAGTATTTTTCTCTTACTAATATAAACTTGTAGGTTTTCAGTAATATTGTGAAATTATAACAATTTAAAATAACTGGGTACACTTTAGTATAGGGACCAATTCACTATTAAATTTGATTATTAGCATGCCTATTAATAAAATATTGGCTGTTTATTAGTACTTAAAAAGCACATATTCTGTATGACCAAATTCTACATCCCTAATCCTACCCAATACCTAAACTTAACAACTACCTCACTAACTATTAATAAGCAGCAAATTAGTAATTTGCTAATTTGGCGCTTTAAGAAACATTTTGTATTATTATCATTGTTGAAAAAAGTTCTGCAGTTTAACATTTGTTAACATTAAAAAGAATAGAACAGCATTTATTAAAAAACATATTTAAAAACTAAATCTTTTGTAACATTATAAATGTCTTTACTGCCAGTTTTACTTCATCAGTTCAATTCAATGTATCCTTGCTGAGTAAAAATATATCTTCTATATATCAAAATCTTGCTGACCCCAAACTTAAACTGGTGCATAATGCCTCATCATCTCTTAGAACACTAAATTATATAAACACATAAAAGGGGAAATCATAAACCGACTTGACGTGACTTGAACAGAGTGGGGTTTACCACGGTGATATACATCATAAGTTGAAGAACAATATATGCTGTTTGTCTGCAACTGCATTATCTTTGATCTCAATGACTGGCAAAGCAGGGGTACTTTCAAGTAAAAGCCAGTCATATATTGATTATGAGGTCAAACATGAAAGCAGGTCAGGGTCTTGTCTGTTTTTGATGACAATAATAATAATGTGTTTGATATAAATAGTTTCCTTTTCGGAAAGTCAACATGCAACACTGATATGTTATCCCATTTTGTACTTGAACAGGGTATGACCCTGCTTATGTTATGACTTCAATCAAATACTTCAGACTATTGTAATAAGAAGTTTCAATGGAGATAAAATAGCGAAAAAAGAGAAAAGCTAAAAAAATACTTTTGCTTTATCATGTTTCCGAAAAAGCTCCCACCCAGGGTCCACATTCAACACTCACATAAGAAAGTAAAAGCATGGAGTCACTCACCAGTGTTCTGCTCTGTTTAAATCAAGTCAAATGTATTTATATAGCGCTTTTCACATCACACATTTTTTCAAAGCAGCTTTACAGAAAGTCAAGATGTTAATGTTTATAACATCTTCATAACTTTATGCCTTTTAGTTGCATTTATCAGATTAGAGCTGGTCGATATAGTTTACATTTTATGACAATGCAAGCAATCAAGCAGTTAAGACTTGCTACATACTATACATCCCTTTTACGTGAATATACACAGTGTGTATACAGCTAAAATTAGATCTAAGAGTTGGCTGATAATATAGTTACATTTTGCGAAGAAATAAAAAACATGCAGTTGAGATTTGCAATACTGTATATATTGCTTTATATCCTGTATGTATGCAGATAAAGCTGGATATGATACATAACTATACTGTATATAAAACTGTGATAATACTGTTCACACTTTTGTGACAATATAGGCAATCACACAACTGAGACTTTATATATAGTGTATATAGCTTTATGTGCCTATATGTATGAAGGCAAAGTAGGATGTAATATATATTTATACTTCTATATAATTTATATTAACATGCTTTTAACATATTGTTGGATGATAATGTAGCTTAATGTGAGTGTACTGTATCTGGATAAAGTTGGTATAGTAGTTCAATCGTGACAACTCTCAGAAGATTTGAGCATGGTGATGGATATGACAATGTTAAAGGGGTCATCGGATGCCCATTTTCCACAAGTTGATATGATTCTTTAGGGTCTTAATGAAAAGTCTATAACATAATTTTGTTAAAATTTCAAAATTTTTGTGTAAAACGCTTTTTACCCTGTCAAAATCAGTTTTTTTGTAAGCTGTTTTTTAGTCCATGATGCCTTAAATGCTAATGAGCTCTGCTCTCTTCCGTGGAGTAACGAGCAGACTGTAAACTTCAGCCTCGAAAAACCCTTATACTCACTTCTTCTGTAGATGAAGCTGAATCACAAATTATTTGCGCCAACATAGACGCATTTAGGCAGATCGGGATCAGCGCATTCCCTTCAAAATGAAAGTAACATTAATCCTCTGCGTCTTCAGCGGCTCAGATGTCGGGAGTAAATGACAACTGCTATATTTATTATTTCATCCAACAACAAAACACTTCAATTGCTCAATCAGAGACATCTTGTCTTCCCCTGCACCGGACCACACAATGGTGGACAGCTCTCAGCTCACTCAGGGCGGGCCTAAAGTAAGACGGCCTTGTCAATCAACTATCGTGGGAGCGGCCTGTGCAGAACTACGTCATTCTGACAGTAATCTCAGAACAGCCTGATTTGAGTATATGAATAAATATGAATAATAAAAAAAAAACACTGGGTGGATTTTTATCATTATAGGATGGATGTGTACACACACCTCCAACACACATTTATGTTCAAACAACTTGAAAAGTGAATTTTGCATCCGATGACCCCTTTAACATTACTTTCGCTTTGAAGTGAATGCACCGATTTAATGCACCGACCCTTTAATGTATTTGGTCTTGGCGGACTAGATCTGATATGCTGCAGCTGAATTGCTGCTGCTGTTGGTTATTGCTGTAGTTGTAGATTATTGCTGCTGCTGCAAGCAAGAACAGGAACTTGCTACTGCCAGTGCATGGCGATATGGTGCCATGAGTATTTAATTTTTCCACTGCTTGGTATGACTCGGCTCGACACGGCTCAGTACGGCACGGCACGGCACGGCTCAGTTTGCGTTTCCACTTTAAACTTCCAGTTTAGTACCGCTTTAGAGTGGGCGGGATCATTCACATGTCATTATAGTTGCGCCGCCTCTACTGCCGTGACTGCTGAAAAACTTTTGAATTCTGAGTCGTTACATCAAGCTCTTGCTGGATCCGCTCTTCGGCTATCAACGAGAGGAACGTCTGTACTTCCTCAACAGACAACGAAATGGCGATTTTTTTGGAATCAGCGATCAGCAGAGTTTACACGTCACGTTTTGGTAATAGTACGGTTCGCTTGGAACCTCAACTGGTTCAGTACAGGTGGTACTGAAAAAAGTACCAGGTACCAAGTACTGTACCCAGTGGAATACCCCCCAAAAGTGAACCGTACCAAACCGTACCGTACCATGCAGTGGAAAAGCGCCATAAGACATACTGCTGCTGCACAAATAGCATATAAAATATCCCGTAGCAGACCTATACAGGTGGAGCTGGGGAAGGTGGGGGGTTTCAGAGAAACTCTGAAAGTACTCTGCAAGAATCTCAAGTGAATGCTAGCCAGCCATATAAATGCAAGGCAGTAAGTTCATTGGCTGCATATGCAGCATGATCCAATCAGCTTGTGCCAAGTCGTTTAACTCTCTGAATATCATCAGTTACGTTAACAACCCGTCAGCCTGCGCCATCTAGAGTTTCATGACTGAACTATATATTTATATAAATAATTATTAATGAATAATTTGTTAATTTAATAGATTTTTATATTTATATTTGTTCTAAAATAATGTAATTTTAAATTTGTCATATGCACAATTGTATTTTAATAAATATAATGCAAAATACAGGTTCATGAATTAAATATGTTTGTGACCCTGGACCACAAAACCAGTCATAAGGGTCTTTTTTTTAACTCTGAAAGTTGAATAAATAAGCTTTCTATTGATGTATGTATTAATGATGTTAGAATATGATAATATTTGGCCGAGATACATTTTGTACTGTTTGAAAATCTTGAATCTGAGGGTGCAAAAAAAAAAAATCACTTTTAAAGTCCAAATGAAGTTCTTAGCCATGCATATTACTAATCAAAAATTAAGTCTTGATATATTTACAGAAGGAAATTTACAAAGTATCTTCATGTAACATGATCTTTACTTAATATCCTAATGATTTTCGTCTCAAAAGAAAAATTATTTTGACCCATACAATGTATTGTTGGCTATTGCTACAAATATACCTGTGCTACGTATGACTGGTTTTGTGGTCCAGGGTCACATTTATGGTCCGTATATTTTGTGAATTTGCCCACCAGTGCCCACTGTGGAAAGAGTTAATTTTGGACCCTGTTCACATCTAACCCACCCACTGCAGTGCACAGGTGAATGCTGGCCTTCTTTCAACTAACATTCAACACTTTGCTCTGCCCCAGATTGAGGAATTTCGTCGTCTCAGGACACATATTAAAGGAGCAGAGCTTCCAGAAGGCAATGACGGGATGCTGGGGGACAACTTCAGACCCACCCAGCCCCTGAGCGACAGGGTGGTCAGGGCAGCCTTCCAGTAAAACCCCCACTGCAGGATCCATTTTAATCGGCCATGGGTAATTTTCAGGATAGTATTCTGTTCTTTGTTTATTCAAGTGGAGCGCCCTCATTTGAGCATAATGTGATGGCTTATGTATGGCTTTGGCTCCTCTTTGTAAAGGAGGAATTAGATTAGGCTCCTCACATTAGCTGATTAAATGTCTTAATGTCTGCATTGCATCAAGAGCCCACCTGGATTTTCCAAATGTAAAATGTTAGTACTTCCAGAATAAAACAAAACTGAAGATTCATCTACAGACCAATAACTATACAAAAGCTCCTGCTTAGTGTGCAGTGGCTTAATGGAAATAGGCCAAGTTCTCTTAGCAGTATTAGCATCACTATACAATAGAGTGCTGCAAAGGTTAGAGTAACAGAGTAACCCACTTCCTTCTTATCTAGGACTAGCTGCAGCATTGTGTATAGATCTGTCTATTTCTAGAGCTCTCAAGGGTACACCTGGGTCTGCCTGCATATTACTCATTTTAAAATGAGACTTTGAGCTGGCTAATTTAGGCCATGATGATGCAGTGCTACTAAAAGAGTCTGATGATTTAACCAGAGTAAGATGAAGTATTATTCTGTTTATATACTACACTTCTGTTAAAAACTGTACGTTAAAGGAATAGTTCACAACAACATGAAAATATGCTGAAAATGCATTCCCCCTCAGGCCTAAACAGCTGATAAAAGCATCACAATATTCCTGTCAATCAATTAACATCTTGTGAAGTGAAATGAGCCCGTAATCCATAATAATGCTTCCTCCAGTGAAAAAAAGCCCATCCCCTGTTGTCCTCTCACTCCAAAAACCACTGACGTATTTGTTTGGAAACTGTTCTGGACTCTCTTGGTTTGTAAACAGTGCTTGATCTGCCCATATTTCCCTCCTGATTCAGATGAAATGACTGGAGAATGCAATATTATTGTTTATTACAAACATGCAGCCTTTTGCTTCACAAGATGTTAATTGATGGACTGGAGCCATGTGGATTACTTGTGGATTATTGTGTTGTTTTCATCAGCTGTTTGGACTCTCATTTTGACGGCACCCATTCACTGCAGAGGATCCATTGTGAGCAAACAATGTCATGTTGAATTTCTCAGAATCTGTTCTGAAATAAATGGCCTGAGGATTTTCAGTAAATTTTATTTTATTTTTGTGGGTGAACTTAGTGCTTGTCATGTAACTTACAGTGATAAATAATCATTTTTAGCAGAGCTACTCCAGCACTCTTCTCACTTTTAGCACAAATGAGCAGTTTTCTCCTTGTTTGTTTGAAATGATGATGAAATAATGTTATTCACCTCAGATTTAATTCATTAAATTGATTCATACACGCCATGAGCTGTAAATACCACAATAAACAAAAACCCTTCAAACAGAGAGTAGACATCATTTCCCACTTCCTTCATTTCATATAAAAATACCCAACTAGGTTAAGTATGTTGCAATCATAAACCATGATCATGGACTGTCAGTAAATCATACTAATGTGTATTAGCTGAATCAGTACTAACCAGTAAAACTAATATAAACAGATTAGGCAATTATGTCTCCTCACTAATTGCATTTGAAAGATGTTCTGACTGTCCTCTACTACTAGGCAAATTAGTAAAGACTGTTTTCTCTTCAGCATGTTTATTTTTGTTGGCTCATGTATGTATTTATATAATGACACGTACACACATTTTCCATCGCTCTTAACTCTTAGATCTCTTACTCTGTCTTTAAATATCTCCCCCACCTCTCTCCTACACACACACACACACACACACACTCACACGTACGCACACACACACCACACACACACCCACACACGCACACACACACAAACGCGAGCACACTACTTCCTCTGTGCTAAGTAACAGAGAACGCATGCATGACAAGCTGATGGATGCACACACAGTAAGATATTGTTCAGGTGTAATGGATATCTAATGGTCACATGACGGCCTCACAAATCCGCAATGTGTGGTTGGCATGAGAATTAGGGGTCCACAGTCCTGTAGAATGAATAAAAAATCTCCCAGTCTGAAAGTAACAGTAGCCCTATTATATATATATATATATATATATATATATATATATACAGGGTATATATCATCTATATCTATCTGAATCGATGTATCATATATATATATATATATATATATACATATATTTATATGCATGTAGATTTAAACTTTTTTTTTCTCTTCCAGAGATTAGAATGATGAAGAACTAAAGATGAAGGCTCTACAATGTCCTGGCTACAGTGAAAGTTCATCACTTCCTGTAGAGTTGCTTGGGCTTTGTTTTGTAGTTAACTGTCCTGAGTATGGCCCTAATGTGCGCAAAAGCTGCTTTTAATGTTCATTTAAAAACACCATTATACTGGATTTCATGTAAACACGTGGAAGCCAGTGAGCAGGAAGAGAAGCCTGGTGATAAGCTTGTATGGAAAAGCGAAGGAGCATATTAACGCTTGATGAATATTGTTAGAATGCTGCCATTAAGAAGTTTATCAATATGTAGCATGTGTGTAGTCCTATAAATGTGGCTTTATAGGAATATCATACTACACAGAATAATACACACGACTGACACGTAATGTAGGCAGACCAGTTTCATACACTGTTTGATTATTTCTGATAAGTTGACATGATCAGAATCAGTTTAGTCATATCAGAAGGTATATATGTCTGTGCATTGAATGCTTTTAAATATTAGCACTAAAATAAATGTATGCTGTTGAATGAACTGATTCAAGCTCGAAAGACTGGATGGGTGCATTTTGCTTTTATGTCAGAATATGAAGGACTATATAGGTCTATTATCCTGTGTTTAATGTTTGTTTTAAATGTATTTTGATAGATAGCTCTATCGCTTAGATCTACAGATTCAGGGCTCAGCAGCTGGCATACAGCAGTTTAATAGATAACTAGTCTATTGGTCTTTCATTATCTTTCTTTACACAACTGTTTAGCAATGCTGTACATCTCTTTGTAGCCCTGCAAAAAAGGAAACATGATTCATTGACAGATATGTGTCTGCATGTCATATTATTTCTGAAACCTGAAAAGCCACAGACTGCTGTTCTCGTGGGAAAACATGTTAATGTGAAAAGAACTGCTTACATACCTTGAAAACCCCCTTGTCATCATAATGATTGACATGTAAGGAGTAAGCATATACAACCTGACATTCACAACAGGACGCAGAGAGTCATTTCTATGAGATTCTCACTGGATATTTGGGGAGAAGTGCTCATGTCAGTATGTAGGCCAGACATATTTGTTCTTATGTCTTTCAAATGAAGTTCATTTTTAATGCATTTTATATTTGCATGTTTTCAATTTAATTTGAGTGTGTTTTAATATTGTTCATATTTTTTTTGACATTTTAGTTTGTTTTATTTCAGGTTTTAGTCATTTTACTACGTTATCCTAAACTTATTACAGTCAAATGCCAATATCTAATGTTCATTTAAGTTTTTTATTATTACTGTTATTATTTTATTTCGGCTTTAACAGCAACGTTACTGATGTTTCATCAAGTGACCTCTTTAAATCTCTGACACTTTGGTTTCATAAAAGGAAACCTAGTGAATATTCGCTTCAAAACCAGTCTACACACAAAGCAACAGCAAAAAGATGACGGTGTATTATGATGTTAGCATGCTGTCATTAAGGGCGTTGACATGAAGCGAACTTACTAATTTTTACTGATTATTATACCGATGACCTATTCCACTCCGCATGGAAATATTAACATCCCCCATAGCAAACAGCATATGCAGCTCCACCCAGCAGCTTCAAAGCCTTCTAAAACAGTACATTGACGCATTGAAGTTGTTTGTCTTCTGAATACAGAGGATCCACACCTGTGGATGGCTAAAAAGTCAAAATCTTGTTTGTTTACATCGAAAAGGCATGCCATTGTGTGAAGTAAACAGTACAGTAGAAAAGAATATCATGGTAAGATCCAAAGTACCATGGCACATTCAATATCATGCAGTACATAATGCAGAACAATGGTTTTACCAACAATGCCATTTTTGTTACGGTCACATAAATAGTTGTACTCTTATTGCCTTGCCTGTTGCTACAATGTAGTGTTGCTGCTGTGGGTCCACAAGTGTGTAGTAGGCTACCACAGAAAAAGACATATAATTGGACTTTGGACCAAATTGGCTGTATTTTTGTCAATAGTAACGGTTGTATAAAGAGATGTAGTTGTCATATCACTTTATGACTTTTAGATGGCTGATATCAAATTACTCCTATCTACCGAAGACGGCTGTGTTTAATAAATGTGTTGATTTAAAGGCACTGCAGCGCCCTCAGCTGTCTGTGAAAGAAATGACAGCAATCACCGACTGCTCATTAGATGCATTACATAAATGAACGCAATTTAAAGACATTTCGAGGTTGACGACACGAAGATAGCACTGGGGTCAGTTTAAAGACTTATTTATTAAAATCGCTTATGGGAAGCTGATAGTAGTGTCACCTCACAGAGCAGAATCATCACATCTTTAATGAGGATGTGAACATGTATGTTTGCTCCTCGTTTAAAGCTGGGGTGAAGCGCACGAGAGGAGCTTTCATCTTTAAACACACTCGTCATGCTCTGACATCACGGCGAATGGTTAATTGAGGTAGTCAACCTAGTGTGTCACGCTAAATGAAGTGTTTCACTCCAGTAATCAGCTAGAAGATTCGCACAATGCCCACCAGACAGCTAATTCCTCAATCCTCGTGTCGTTATTAAGACTTGATTAGAGGGAAATTATAGCATGACAAATAAACAAGATACAGATGTTAATGTGTTAATAGCTCTCCCTTGGGCCTGAAACAGGCAGATTATAACAATCAGTCACAAATCCTATCAGTCTAAAATAGAACAACAAACATGAGCAACAAGCGTGGATTCACGCGCGCACGCACACACACACACACGCACGCACACACACACACACACACACACACACACACACACACACACACACACACACACACACACACACACACACACACACACACACACACACACACACACACACACACACACACACACAGTTTGTTTTTCTATCATGATGAGGACTGTCCATTCACTGCTATTGTTTTTATTCGTGAGCTAATGATTTTCTATCCCCATACCCTTAAGCCAAACCCTTATTTAACATTCTTTCTTTCTTTCTTTCTTTCTTTCTTTCTTTCTTTCTTTCTTTCTTTCTTTCTTTCTTTCTTTCTTTCTTTCTTTCTTTCTTTCTTTCTTTCTTTCTTTCTTTCTTTCTTTCTTTCTTTCTTTCGAAATACACAGTAACACTTTAGAATAGGGAATGCATATTTACTATTAACTAAGAGTTTTGCCTGAACAAATGCCTTATTTACTGCTTATTAATTGTTAGTAAATTAGTTGTTATGTTTAGGTATGAGGTTGGATTAAGAGATCTAAAATATGATCATGCAGAATAAGGAATTCATATTTGCTTTACTAATAAACTGATATGCTAGTAATAGGCATGCTAATAAGCAACTAGTTAATAGTGAGAATAAAGTCCTTAACCTTAAAATAAAGTGTTACCAAATACACCATATTAGCATTAAATATTTTTCTTAAAAACGCATACAAAAATTCTAAAGATTAATATTTTGATGTTATGATCAGTAACAATTATAATAATAATATTAACCAACATGTGTCTAAATAAATAGAAAATAAATAATACAAATTAAAATCAATCATTGTAAATTTTAGTATCAAATTAATTTAGGCATCACAAATTATAAATGTACAGTACAAATTTGAGATTTGCTAAATATTACAATTAACATTAAAATTATTTGTATTTTTAAGGATTACATTTAAATGAGGGATGACAACAAAAGTAATCAAAATGTAAAAATATGGGAAAATGAGCATGTACAATTTTATATTTAATCTCAACAATCCATTTAGAAATATCTAATAACAGTCAATAACCAATATAACACTGATTTACTGTAAAAAAAATATGAGAAATTACCATGTACACGCTTAGAAAAAAAGGTGGGTTCTACATACTGTAGAATTTTTAGGGGTTTCAAATATAAAGCGCCTGATAGAACAATAAATTATTAAAATCTCTAATATCAGTCTATAACTGATATTATACCAGGGATATTTTAGTATCACTGAGATACTATAGTTTTAATTAATATTGTGAATTAGTTTTGTAATTTATTTTTATGTCAAGTGACAAAAATGTTTTAATTTTAGTCAACTATAATAATCCCGTATGGTGTTGATAATATCAGATACATTGTGCATCAGCAATTGCACACACAAGTATACTTTCCACATTGTTCTTTTAGACAAACCCTATGCTTATTTAATCTTTATTCACTTCACAAAGACGTTCTTTAAATAGGCATATGCATTCTCAACATGCTTCTTTGCAGTTACCATGTGTATGAATAGTTATTTTATGTGGCACACACCTGTAAGTAAACAGACGGATTGTGAACACAGAAGAGGATGCAAGACAGTGTCTTTCTCCCTGGACGTACTGTCCCAAATCTGCCCAAACCTGTTTTGATCAAACATTGTGCTTCCCTGCAGAAACAGAAATGACTGAAGTGTGTAACCTGGAATAATTTCATGAGCATGGATACAAAGTGGATATGAAAATTAGCTGAAAAACACAAAGTTCCATATTAGTTTTATTTTTTTAGATGGTGCAAAAACATTTAAGTGGTCATTTATAGTGTGATGTACCAGTGAACATAGTCTTAAAGCAAAATGGTAACAGATTTCTTTCTTTTTTCTCTCTCAAATAAGTACAGATGTATTCCCTCTGGTGTAGTTTGACAGGATTCTTGGCACCAGGGGCTGATGGCACACTTGTAGCTGCTTCAAAGCAACAGCAGGGGGAGCTCTGAGTATGCAAGTATTTCTGCTTGAACGCAGGCCAGAAAGGTTTCAGGCCACAGGCCATCTAATTGAGTGCTCTGCCATGACCTTTCATGGTCAGGGGGGAAATATCAGTGACAAAGGATTATTCCATTTGACATTTCTATTATTCTCCTCCCAATATTCACATGGATAGTTTATTTGTTGTTTTTCTTGCCAAAAGCACTGGGGCTTGCATTTCAGGCATGGTTGATTAAGTTTTATCATGCGTATTTTGAACCGGAAAAGAGTAAGACTATAATTTCATAGACTTGCATTTCAGATTTTTAATCTAAGATGTGTAACACGCTACATGGATGTTCCATCCTCTACATGGGTTTCACTCATTCATTAAAACGTGTCTGTGTAAAATTAAGTCCTTCATTGTTCACATCAGACATAATTGTGGCTCTAATTGATTTGTTTCCATAGCAGAAGATTAGGTAGACCCAGATGTGCCCTCGAGTACAGAGGTATCGCTTCCCTCTTTTGTTTTGCATTAATTCACAAGTTTATTGATGTCATTCCCGGAATGACCTTTTGCTATTACAGCTTTAATACAAAAGAGCTTAAAGCCCAAACAGATGGTTGCTTCATGGGTTGAGGGACAGCTCAACGCCCTTGTATAGCTGGTGCATTTCCCGTCTGCATTACTACTCATTTTAGAAACAAAAATATACTGTATGCCACGATGGAGACAGAGGGTCCCTTTACATTCCCTCAGCACAGATATCAAATCACTAGTTTCTTTTTTTCTCGCATGTGAATAGAAAAGGACCATAGTTTAAAAAAAGAGAGAGAGAGAGAGAAAAGAGAGAGAGAGAGAGAGAGAGAGAGAGAGAGAGAGAGAGAGAGAGAGAGAAATTCCTGGGATGGAGTAGTAAATCCCAAGGGTCCCCAAAGCCCCAGGCTACTACACCTCCACAGACACTCAGATGGAGAAGTATTATGGAAAAAAAGAACTTAATGATAAGGTGTCCTAATGAGAAAGTGGGCTACAGAAAGAAATCAGATATAGTTTCTCTAGTATATTCTGTTTGTGGACATTATATTCTGCATATAACAGAAAATTCATATGCGGTGCAGATCAGCACTTTACTGGAATGGGATTCTGAAAGGGACGTAATAACAACAGATATAAATCAAACAACAAAATCTAATCCATTTCACCATGACCTTTTTGCCCAAAAGAGAAAATGTGCACAGAGAGAGAGAAAGAGAGAGAGGGCGAGAGAGAAAGAGAGAGGAATGACTATTGTTCCATTAAGCTGCTCTAAAAATAACTACCATTTCTAACCAATGAGCTGTGGGTTGCTATAACGTCCATATCTTTATGCCAATGAGGGAGATATAAATGTGCAGTATGGAAGAAGAGAGGGGGGAGGGGCGAGAGAGATATTGATCACTCACTGCCAAATGGAATTGAGTGTGCTTGACAACACAGGGCTGGGGGTGCACAAGAACATGGCCTTGTAATTCTGCCCACAGGCTCCAAAAGAGAACAACATTCGGTTTGAGAATATTCAAATCATTTTTTGCCGTTTGCTGTGCAATTATATTGTGTGGGCAGTTTGCACAGTTGTCAGAATCGAGCAGTGGTAAAATAAAAACAAAGTGGTGTTATGTTTTCAGACAACATTTTTCTGTTGTAATGTAACAGTTGCGGACTCCATCAGATATGTTTGCAAATTAGGCTGTTATAACATCAGTGACAGTTTGGGTAGTTGAGAGATGAAGAGAATCTCTGCAGAGATTCATTACGCTTCTATTTTTAAGCAGTATCACACGAGCAAGAGTGCTGATGTTCAGTACTACAGCTTTTACACAATATTTTAATAAGTAATAAATTAATAGTTCACAATATAGCACCGGTGAGAGAAAAAAAAGTTCTAAGCAGGATGAACTGAATGTCTCTGAACAAAATACAGTGCATTGCGGGGGTTTTCTTCCTGAATGAATCAGTATTTTGAATGTAGTCTATAGATTGAGTGAATGATGCAATGACTCACTCATGAATGCAGTCACTTGTTTTGTTCCTGAATGAATCAGTGTTATTGAACACTGATTGAATGCATGATTCAATGATTCACTCATAAAGACACTAGTTTCTTTCCATGTTTTGAACAAATGGGCTGTAAATGACTCTCATATGGCGCTTTTCCACTGCGTGGTACGACTCGGTTCGGCACGGCACGGCTCGGTTCGGGTCGGTTTGTGTTTCCACTGCAGCTTAGTACTGCTTTAGAGTGGGCGGGATTATTCACGTGTCGCTATAGTTGCGCCACCTCTACTGCGGTGACATCATCATAAACGCGCCACAAACAAACACACAACAAAGGAGCATATCGACGGAATTGTGTTTTTCATTCTCGGCATGTGGATGTTTTTAACAGCAATGGAGAGGCCTATGAGAATGCTTGGGATTTACCCCCAGCAGCAGAGACTGTGGTGGCAGTGCCACAGGCTGTAGAGGAGGAGGGCAGGGATGTTCGTGCAGATGTGCTGCGTTACTTGAATAGTTACCTATTCGTGTAAACGTTTGAATAATATTTCAAAATGTTCAATGTATCCCTTGTTTTTTTAATTTATGTGTTGGTTTGTATCATCATGGCATTAATCATTTGTCTTTTTCAAGAGGTTCATTACATGCTCATACAATAATACATTTTTAATATAGTCTGGAGGTACACTTATTCGATCAGATTGTTTTTAATTGAAGCAAAACACACATAGAAAGGTAAACATATAAACAGAAAACATACTCTAAAAATACACAAAGTGCAAAAAGTATATACATAAGGCTTTTTCATTCAGCTCTCGCTGGATCCGCTCCTCGGCTATCGACGAGAGGAACGTCTGTACTTCCTCAACAGACCACGAAACAGCTATTTATTGGTTGATACAAAAAGTTGCGTCCGACCCTTCGCTGGCTGTGCTGATTTAAATCTAGCGGGTATATGTTGGGTCTCGTGTCGCAAGTTCAGTGACGCAGTAATGACGATTTTCTCCGGCCAATCAGTGATCAGTAGAGTTTACACGTCATGTTTTGGTAATGGTACGGATCGCTTGGAACCCTGGCCAAGGTGGTACTAAAAAAGTATCTGGTACCAGGTACTGTACCCAGTGGAAAACCCTCAAAAGTGAACTGTACTGAACCATACCGTGCCGTACCATGCAGTGGAAAAGCGCCAATAATGACAGTCCCTTGCTTCTGTTTTGAATGAATTGGTTGTGAATGCTTAGACAATTATAGCTGTGTCCAAAATCACATATAGGTACTTACTTTGAATAGGTAATTACTTAGCAACTGTTAAAAAGTTCTATATAGTATGAATGTAATCTAGACATGCTACATTTGCCATGTTGTCATTATCATTTGACTTACCAGTATCAGTTGCATCATTTTACTGCCATTCACAAATCCTCTACTGTGGCCTGATGGGATGGTACATTTTCCATCATATGTTGGAAGTAGTAAGCCATCCAGGCACTTTTTGCCTACTCTTTTATGAGTACTATAAATTTGGACATACTTCTTGCGTCACATACTGTTTTGTTGCCTACTATATTTGCTCCTGAATAAATCAGTTTTTTTAATTGGTTGAATTAATTAATTGTCTCACTCATTTCCAGAATGATCAATGTTTTGAACAAATCGACTGATAATTACACTCTTTCATTAAGACAGTAACTTGTCGCCAGCTTCTGGTTTAATGATGGAGCTTGCAGAAAGATAAAAAAATGTACTAAATGCACAGACTGATATAGACTGGACTAAACATCCGCACACTTTGTCAATCAAATTCAAGGACCAGAACTGACCATTGTATAATACAAACCATTTTTTTCCACAACGAGTATAAGACCCTTTTAAGCAAATAGCAGATCAGATTTCTCCTTTCTTAACATCCCCATTAATCTACTATCAATCTTTGAATCTAAAGTTACTTTAGAAGGCTCTTTGTCATGTTAACAATCTTGTCTAGAGTGTCAGGCCTGTGGAAAACAAAACTGCCATTAAGAGGAATATTAATGTTATGATGAGCTGCAAATAGTGCTCAGATACGGGCAGTTGACTTATGCACACTTGATGAGTATAACCATATCTGGTGCAGTTACAAACATTATTTAGATGTCAAGCTTACATTAAAATACTTCAATGTATGTCCCATATAATTGTATTATTATAGGTATCATTTATAAAGATGAATCTTTATAAATGAGTTGCTTCGAGTTGTATGGACACTGCATCTCAGTATGGAAACAGTTTTAAAAATAGGTGTTAGTGCTTTGAAATGCTGCATATACAAGTTCTTCTGGTGACAAAATACATCAAACCTGCACCTTCTTAACAGGGGGTGTTTATTATAGCAGGGAATCGTACCCTGGCCAGAAGCAGTGGATGCAAATGGAGTGGCACTAGGTTTTAGCAGCCATTCCAGGCAGGCAGCAGAGCATTATGTGGACAGATTGGAGTTGATACGTGATTGTGTGAGGGCAGGGACCCAGAAAATGGGCAGTTATTGAGACTGGGCTCTGAGGGAGGACAATGTCCCATTCAATTGGTGAATGTGACACAAGTGTTGATGATGAAATGTGAAAAGGAGAGACTCGAAACGATGGAATTTGCTTCATGGAGCCTCCCAAGTTAGGAATTTCATCACACTCTAAACTTACTTAGGCTCAGGTTTTGTTCACAGGCTTCATGTTAACTAACATTCCCATGGAGACTTTTCCAGATAAATGATACAAGATCAGTCACAACGGACTCCTCGTTTTGTTAACATAACTCATTAAAGAAAAGCATTTGAAAGAGAGTCAGGCATAATTAAACCCAATGAGTGGTCACTTAAGTACAGCTAGAGGATAACCAATATTGATTTTTCAACTGTTTTAGAAGTACATCGATTAAACATCACTCAGCAATAACTGTTTTTTCTAGACGTACATTACATTAAACATTTAAAATGAAGTTCAAACCGAATGTCTGAACATATAGAGCTACAATATGATGGGGTCTTGACAGGACCCTGCTAAAAGGGGGTCACTGCAAACCGTACTCTAACAGAGGCAATGACCCAGCAGAAAGAGACCATCAGAGCAAACTAGGTCTGTTGCCCCTCAAGTCGGCTGTGACAGGGGAATCAAAGGACTATTAGAGTGGTATAAGATTCTCCACTGTCCCTGAACTACGTGTCCTTTCTCCTGAAGCTGAGCTTCCGGAATCAACCAAGCATCGCTGAACCCACTGATTAGCTCATAACAACCTCTGATCAGGAGTCCACTGTCAGACCACCAAGACTCAAGACACAAAAAACAGAGTACTAAACCCAAATGCTGCAGTGGAAGTAGTTGATGATCTGTGCCCAAAACAATCCATTCATCCAGTAGGTTAAGCTCAGTAGCTCTTAATAAATATCCCTATTTAATGATTCTGGTTCTGATTGCACCTTTTCTTAATGATTCTGGTCTTAAAGCCGGGCTCACACTACAGGATTTTTAGCCTGATTTAGCCCCGATTTTCCCCTCCGAGAATCGGAGGAAAAATCTTGTTGAGAACCTCGATCGGCTCCAATTTCAGTGCAGATTATCTGGTAATGTGAGGCGCTCACAGACCGAATATTGCACCTCCTGATCTGCTCGCACACAAATCGGGGCCACCCCGATCATATCATACATTATTATGTCAGTATACTTTCACAATAGCCAATGCGCGACTGTAAAACAAGCTGCTGCACAGGGCCGTTGGATAGTGGAGATGGAGAAAATGCTTGTGTAAGGTTTGCAATAACACGACTGTCAGAATAATGTGTCAAAAATGCATCACAACTGTAAGGGGAAAGAGAAGAGCTGGGGTGATCAGTTTTCAACGTACCATTTGAGTGAAATCTGCTAGCAGGCTAGCTAACATATGTAACATAGACTGTAAAAAAAGATGGGCGACGAGTCTCCGCTTCCATCTCAGTATGGCCGTTGCCATCTTGAGTAAATTATGTAATTTGGATCCAGAGCCTGCGCAGTAGAGATTCGTTTGGAGCCAGAGTCTGCATAGTAGTGTCATGAGGTGGAGCCGCAGAATCAAACTCCCGCCCAAACTCCCGCAGACCCAATCAACCATAACGGCACACCCCGTTTTTATAGCATCAAATTACTAGCTGAGATGAAACTTATCACAAAAACGAACAATTGAAGATCCATCAGCGTGATAACAACTACCTTAAATGACCAAAATTGTATTGGAAGTGTAATTAATTTTTTTATTTTGACTCGAGTCCCATTCGTTTAAATGGAGAGGGCGGTGTTTATGACCTGTATTGCAGCCAGCCACCAGGGGCGATCAAAGAGCCCACAGCTTCACTTTGAGGACATGTGAGGCACACCCGATATGTAAACATTGGTTGCTAAAACGTCAATCACGTGCGCTGCTCCCTTCAGCATAATAATATTAATAACTTGTAGTGTGTGATGCACCACGATTTTCAAATCTTATAGTGTGTGAATGTTTAAGATTTATTTATTTATTTATTTAGTCATTTAGCAGACGCTTTTAACCAAAGCGACTTACAAATGAGGACATTGTAGAAGCAATCAAAACCAACAAAAGAGCAACAACATGCAAGTGCTATTACAAGTCCTGGTTAGCCTAACGCAGTACACGTAGGAAGGTTTTTTTTTTTGTTTTTTGAAAACGAGTATATAGAATATAGAGGAAAAAAAAACTAGTGATTTGAGGGTAGGGAAATCTGCTAAGATTCTCCTTATGTGTGTGCTGCAAACAGATTTCATAATTGGTTAGGATTTTAAAACTCCTGTAGTGTAAGCCCGGCTTTAGCTGTTCCATTTATGATTTAAAACATTTTTGTGGAATGTAACAGAAATTGTCTCGGGTTACGCATGTAACCATGATTCCCCGAGACACTGCATCCTCTAGTGTACACTATTGAGAGTGGCACTAGATGATGCAGTGTGAGCTCCCTTGAAGGGGAACGTCTCGGGTTACGCATGTGACCATTTTAATTGAGATAATTTTACCAATCGCACAGGCACCTTTAAAATGATACCAAACATGAAAGGGAAAAAGCAACATTCACAAGATATAACACTTGTGGCATATGGATATTCTTGCTTTTGGGGAAGACGAGTGAGGGGAGAGAGTCAGAGGCAGGGGGGGGGGGGGAAGGGGGTCGTAAAAGATCAAGGAGATAAGTTTGGTCAGGGTGGTGTTGTTTGATTTCCTTGGAGATCGCTTCTCCAGATCAGTTTTATTGTTCTATTGCATGGCATCTGTTTTGCGAGAGTTCCTGAGTTTTGGCATTATGATAAATTTATTTAATAAGGAAATAATTTCACTCCTTTCAAACTCCTTATTTGCTTTTTATTAATAGTTAACAAGGCAGTTGTTAAGTTTAGGTATTGGGTAGGATTAAGGATGTAGAATATGGTAGAATATGTGCTTTATAAGTACTAATAAACAGCCAATATGTTATAATAGGCATGCTAATAAGCAACTAGTTAATAGTTAGAATTGTTCCCTGTACCATTACAATTATTGCTATAATTATGAGAATTCCCTTCTGACATTTAATGTCATTGTATTTCTCATAATTTCTAACATGATTTCCAGCTTTATATAATTTTCAGCTTTTTATTTCATAATTCATTTATTTTCTTATGTGGTTGAAATGGGCTTCCATACAACAAAGCTCTTTATGATTTTGTATTATAGATGGTGGGTGCATGTAGGCCTATCTAGGTTGTCATGTCCTTCACTGAGCTCTCTGCCTCTTAAAAAGTCAAAATTGTGAAATGTTCATGTTTATTTTCATGGCTTCACAGTAACAGACTCTCCTTTCATTTTGAGAAGTCAGCACAAGTCCTTTGGACACAAGAGAGCCAGACTATGAAACTCCACCAGCATTATGTATATTTTATTTTGTGTGGTTTGTACCTTAGTGGAGTTTCACACCTCCTGTAAGTGCTGTAAGTTATGCTGGGCTGTATTCTGTTTCACATTCATAATGAGAAGGAATGGAAGAGAGGAATGTAATCACAGCTGCCCCTTATAAAACCCTCCTTGTGTTTTGCAAACCACATGCCACACTGGGCTCGCTGTGCCAAGTCAAATAACATGCATTGTATAGTAACATTTACTGCGAGACAACAGCTTGATTGAACATATTCAGTTCAGACACAATCTCCCATTACACTCCGTGGCTCTGGTGGCTTGTCATCAATGTATTGATCAGCAATTCATCATAGTTTGGATTTAGTCTTGGCTCTCTGTTCGCTAGTAAATAATGATCATTAAAAACGGTTACGTATGACGTTCCTCATTTATCAAAAATTATACTGTTTGCTTGTTCTCCACTCTCTCAGTCCATAAATGTCAATGCTATCTCGGTAACAATAACATAAAGCTTTTGAAAACTGAGTGATATGAAAGAATGTGGTTTTCAGTGAATACAACAAGATGGTTTCACTGTGTGAAGATAAATATTTAAGATAGAAATGAGATTTGGCAGAATCTAGGTCATAAAGTTCATGAAAACAAATCCATTCAGGGAATGTTTATATTGTTTGGTCAAACTACTGTGTGTTCAACAATGTTCCTTCTTAGTCTGGAAATTTGAAAGAACACATAATTAGATGTCCATCCGTTGAAAGGATGTTTCAGATATAGGCAAGTCTGGGTTTGGAAGCCTCAAGACCATGGCTAAATTTGTAATAGCATACTAGCATACTACTCTTACTATTTTTGCCATATGTCAGAAATAGTTGTATGCCAGTATGCTATTCTGAATTCAACCCATATTTTTCTTAGAAAGTGTGCTTAAATGGAAGCTCAGTATTTTTTGTTGTTGTTCCACTGTCCAATATGGCAAAATCATGAACGTATTCTGACACCTAGTGGTGTGGGTATATCATGATATCAAGTTCTTCCCTTATTATCAATGTCATTGTAAAAATACACTATTCAGAGTAAACTATGATCGATTTGTTGCAAAAGTGACTAAAAATAGACAGAATTTGGCTGGTCATGCCATCCTGAGGTGATTTCTCCAGCTACAGTTGATCCACCTTTGCGAAGATTTGATACGACGCCAACACTTACAAAGACTGCAGATACAAAACTGGTAAATCCTTATTCTGTAATAATTGACCCTTCACAGGGAGTTTTATTAACAGGCGATCTGACCTATCATAACACGATTTGTGTCCGACAAACGAAACACAGGAGAGTAGAGGTCAGTGGACTTAAATTTGAAAAACTGTGTATCTACATCTTTACACGGTTGAAAGATCGGTGCATTGTCAGTTTCTCCTTCGCTCCGTGATGTGTTTTTTCACTGCATATGAAACTGATGTGTTTTGCGTGAGAGCGGCATGGTCTTTGGAAGGGTCATGTACAAGGCAAGCACAAGTAGGGTGTCCTGGCCAGAATTTTTTAATTGCCTAAAATGTCCAGGTTTTGGCATTGTTTTCATACTTGAAGATAATTCAATAGTGAGGACAGTTTATAACATTGTATCTGTATATTGCTGCATTAAGGACATTACTTTGACACATATCTGACTGATAACAGAATAATTACAAATTTTAACACTGAAATAAGCATTTCCTGCAAAGCCGCTTTGAAACAGTATGTATTTTGAAAGGTACTATATAAACAAACTTGAATTTCAGTATGCCCCCCCCCCACCATGAAGCGATCTACTTCATGTAGAATAAAACAGCTGTTTTGTTTGTTTTTTAAAGAGAGAGAGAGAGAGAGGAGAGAGAGAGAGAGAGAGAGAGAGAGAGAGAGAGAGAGAGAGATAAGTTACTCACTGCATTGTTTATCCTTTTTTTAGGCTGAGCTGCACAAACTCAATATTAAATTGACAAAAAATAAAAAAAAATGTATATAATAGGCTCACATTTGATAAGTGAATTATGCTGTTTCACGATACCTGGTCTAAACCATAGGTCTAAACACAGCACAAAGCGCCCCAGCAAATAATTCCTTCATCAAAATGTAGTCGGTCTGATCTTTACTCATTTTCTATTATACAACCGCCGCGCATAGCAACTGCACCCACCCCCTCTATCACACACACACACAGAAAAAAAATAGATAAAAATTGAAATCCAAAAACTCATCTTACATTGTTTGCTCTATAACATTCTGAACAGAGGATATCAGATGCATGGGCAGAGTGAGCCCAGGTGGAGTGGGAGTGCAATCACTCCAGAAGCAATAAAGAGCTGAAGAGATTGAGGTCTACACTGATCAAATCACACTGTTTCTTCTCATCAAAACGAGCACACTAATATTGATCTCGAACATACAAAGCACACGCACCTGAACTCTTTTTCTGAAGTCGTCACAGGCTATTACCACATTCATTTTTCCGCCCTTCTCCATTTCCCTTTAATTAATATCAAATCGAATTTCTAGTGCTGCCCTAACAACTTGACAAATCAAATCAAAGATTTTCTAGCCTGATAATACAAGACATTCACATCTCGGAACCAGCAACACGCTTTGCCTCTGTTGTGTGGAAGTAATCATTACGCCGCTGCTGTCAACAGCATAATCAGATCAAATTATACATGGGACTGTGTTTTTCCAGTTGTAATTGATTTACATTGGTGTTTACAGATTCACAGTGCCGTCAGCTCAGCACTCTCCAAACTTCATTTTTTAAAGCAGATTCCAGTACAGACCCAGAACCTCTAACAAGGTGAGACGCAATGGCTGTGGCTTTTATTCTCTGGAGCTTTAAGAGGACGGATGTGTGCTAAATGAATGTGGTACAAACTACAGCAGCAACACAATATAGGTCATTTGGCATGATCTCATCGCTTCATAGCTGTTGAGTGGTGAGATATAACTCAGATATAACTAAGCCGTGGACATGGACTTACACAAATGATATACAGCGAGGCCCAAAAGTCTGAGACCACATTGTGGGACCCCCCCCCCCCCCACCTGTTTAAATCTAGAAATAAACAGAAAGTTTAGGACAGTGAAAATGTGAAACAAAGTAAAGCTATGACGTCAAATGAAAAGATTCTTATTTCTAGGTCACTAAGCAAATTTAAGCAAATGTGTAACCCTTACGTCAACGGATGTGAACTCAGAAGGTCAGATGTTCTTGAGTCTATTGGAGCACAAGATACACAAACATAAAAGACATTTTCATTCAAAACGATAATAATTTGTGACCCTCTCTATAAAAACCAGGCTAAAGTCTAAAAATCGAATTCTGAGATAACGGCATCAAAGTTTGATTACAAGCATTAATTTCACTATGATTTCAATCTTTGACATGGCCTTACTCAGTCAATATACCAAGAATATATTTTCACAGAATGTTCTTTACAATATGTAGGATGATTTTATGCAGAAAATAGTAAATCTCAAAAGAATGACTTTAGCTGGGTTTTCACAGAGAGGGTCACATTTGTTCTCAGACTTTTGGACTTCACTATAGCCAAACATTTACGGTATCTAGTAAAATACAAATAAATGCATCGTACAATTGCTAGAATTTTATAATAGGACTATTCTGCACTCAAGATACCCAGCAGCACCTGCACTTCACAATATAGCAAGAGCTGAGTACCTTACTGACAGACAGAAACCAGGCGTACGAAACTAACTACACTGTTTACTTTTGTACATATGCTCAGGTTTCTGTTACTTGCAAACATGTGCAAACCTCCTCTAGGCAATTCTGGCCTACTATCTTTCTGCCAACAGTAAAAATGCTGACATATAATAAATATTTTGTATCTTTAAACAAATCTATTTTACAAAAATCACAAATTGGCTGCACATCTACATGTCTTCCTTTCATACATGTCCTAATATTTTTTTTTAAAATACACCCCCATTTAAAATTTTGGGTGGGTAAGTTTTTTATTATATAAGTAAATTTTATTCAGCAAGGACACATTCAATTCATCAAAAGTTACAGTAAAGACATTTATAATGTAAGAAAATATTTCTACTTCAAATAAATGCTTGTTTTGTACATTCTGTTCGTCAAAGAATTCTGGAAAAAAAAGTTTAAAGGATTCAACAAACACATTAAGCAGCAGTTTTTGACATTGATAATCAGCATATATTAGAACGATTAAAATATTAAACTCACAATTTTAACAGTAAAATGTATTAGTAATTTGTAATCAAAATTAGGTAAATATAGAGATTGTTTTTCAATAATTTAATTGCTTCCTTTAAAGATCAATTTCCTTTAAAAAAATCCAGTATGCATTGGCATCATATAGGAAATGACATCAAGTTTTCCAATTTTATGGTTCCTGTGATGTTTCGTTGAAGTTGGTTGGTCTCACTGTAAATCATTCCCTTTCACTTTGTAATTCTAGAAGTAAATATGCTCATAATGTCCAAAGATGAATCTTAAAATGGTAACACTTTATATTAAGGAGGACCAATTCTCACTATTAACTAATTGCTTACTAGCGCATATCATACTGGCCATTTATTACTCATAAAGCACATATTAATGCCTTTTCCTGCATGACCATATTTTAGATCCCTTAATCCTATCCCATACCTAAACATAACTAACTACTAATAAGCAGCAAATTATCAGTTTATTGAGGGAAAACTCTTAATTAACAGTGAATATGTGTTCCCTATTCTAAAGTGTAAACTAAAATATAAAAATTAACATCAACTTGGCATCCTCATGTAAGCTAACTCTCAATCCCCCAGTGAACGATAGCTAACTTTAGCTGTTTATACCATCTTAGCTTCCAGACTAAAATGACATTCTGCTCATTTTCTTGCCATTCTTTGCCATTGTGTAAATAACCAAGTTATAATTAATAAAATGTAGGCCCTAGAGCTCGACCAGAACATATGGAAGTCTGACAGTAGGGTCTTTTTATAGAGATCCTTCCCTACATCATAACACAAATATATTCATTTTCAAAAAGTTACAGAACTCTATAAAATTTCAATGACCCTAGCCGCATTTCAGTTTGTCCTTCTCTGTTTTCAGCAGATACAGTCTGTTCAGACAAGATGCAAAGTTCCATCAACATGCTAATGTTCTTTATATCGCTCTTCACCGATATTCAAAAAGCTTTGGCAGAAAACAGCTTCTTGCACAATGCTGACTCACTCATTTCCATTTCTGACTAAGCCTATTCAAAAGCAGATATTATATATGCATGTACGCATACATCAGTGTGCACTCGTTTGTTTGAGAGTGGTAGAGAGAGATGGAGTTAGAGAGAATATATAAGTGAGGAGAGTAAAAATAAGACCTTTGACAGCACAATAACAGCGATCTGAATGCCTGCTTTGAATTTTTCTATTGTGATGTTAAAAACTATTTTTTAGTTGGAATTACAGTCTGAACCCATTAATGTTTCACTGAACAACAAACAGAAGACTGAGTCATAGTCTGAGTGCACTAACCATGTGCTGTTAAATAAAACTGAATTTAGTTCTGTGTAGATATTAGATTGGTTTATCAACAAAGAAATGCACCAGCCCCGTTTTTAAATTTGCATATCATTTTAAATAATTTCCTGATCAGTTGATAAAAGACCACAACAGAGCTGACAAATAAAACAGGCGTTTTGAAATGAATCAGTGACATATGCATATGACCTTTCACTCTCTGCGCCTTATTCAAAAACTGCTTAACTTGTGAAACGCACTACACATGCATTTTGAACGGACCTGAACATATCTTCCTTAGTGGGTAGTAGATAGAAAAATGATGCATGGAATAAAGAATATATGCATAATGTTGTCTAAAATTCCACCTGTTCTCACAGTATGGACTTTTGTACATGAAAAATGTAAAGCTGCCTTTATATTTTAGGAAATGTGATGGCTGCATCCCCGCCTGTACTTAAAAATGAATTGTGTAGCTTCAGAAATCAAATCAGTTAGATTTTACAGGTTGCATTGTGTGTTTTATTTCATCAACATCAGCAAAAACACTCAAAGGCTCATTCTGATCAAACTTCTAAAGACAAAAGCTGGGATTTTGAGTCATGGTTTCTTTAGAGGTAAAATTAGCTCTAGGACAAGAATAAAAGACTCTCTGTAAGGACTCATTTCATAATGTGTGCTCTGCTTGCAATGGGCAGAATGTATATAGTATTGTTACATAGCAGTTTTTAGTAGACAACCCTAAAAAATACATTTGTTTTTATTTAAATTTAGATGTGCATTTATATAACATGTGCAGTTTGAAAAAAAATATGTATCTTGAAGGAGATCCCAAAACCATTTATTATGGTTTTACAGTAGTAAAGATAATTGTAGCAATTATGGTATTTTTATAAAATCTGGTTAACATGGTCCACAGTTTACAGTTCAACATTAAAATTAATTTATTGTTGATGCTATAGCATCACTTTGTCTTGCACTTTTGCATATGCAGACAGCTGATAGCCGATGCGTTCTGTAATCATGTATACAGGGACATTATTAACATTGGAAAAAACGGTGATCTTTTCACATCCATCCAATTATTGTGTAAAAATGTGGCAGTTTCAGTAGTCAGTGACAGTCTGTGTCTCGCTGGTTGCAAATGAGTCATCTTTAGCTGTCTGCTTTGATTCCAGCTAATGCAAAGTAAGCTTGTGTTACAAACACACCCTGCCGTATCCAATTACAAGTCTCCATGGCCATAATGTTTCTGTCTACTGTAATAATATCACACGTGTGGCTACTGAAAATGACCATGAGACAAAGCTCTCAAAGCACAATAGCAAATTAAGGACAATTTCACCTGCCTACAAAGTTTCCTCCAAGTCCATTTGACTGACCTTGGGATCAACTGTGACTTATTTCTGTATTTATCTTCATAAAAATTCCTTCACAAATGTGATTACATTTAGATGATCGATAGAGGCAATTTTCTATCAATTATGTTAGAGAGCAGGGAAAATGCAGAGAGAGATGGTTGCTTTGAGAAGGTTTTTTCCCTTATAAAACAAGTGTAAACAGAGACTGAATGATGTCTTTGAGTCAAAAGGAAACTGTGCTGCTGGCTCCGGTCCCAGAATTACTGAGAAAGAAAAGAGGAAAATGAAGTCATATATTAATCTTTGGTAATTGCAGGATACAGTGAGGTATATAGGCCAGCCTTTGGACATCGTTTGAGCTGAACCCAATGGCATGTAAGTAAAGCACCAATTTTGGTTTTGGCAGTGCACTCTGCTATTAGAAATCCTGGAGGAATGTGAAACCACACAGTTTCTCTTTCTGTCTGTTTTAAAAAGAGAACGAATTAGGATTACAACTCTCTGATTGGAAAGGTACAAGGTACTTGAAAAGCTGTGAAGGCCTTTCAACATGAATACAGACCTCAGATATTTCACAATGATCGTTTAGAATATGTTTGGACAGCTATGCTTTCTCTTCTCCTGTGCTAGTACTCTAGTGCTTTGACTGTTTGTAGAAAGACAAATTGGGTTATGACTCTTGAAGAAGAAAAAACGCTGCTTTAAACTTTCACTGTACATTTTGAAGATGAAAGCTAAGATTTTGACTTTGACTAGAAAACAAATGTTATGATGAAGAGAAAAAATAAATGTTCATTGAAAAATATTTTAGATTATTATTATATCAATCCAATCAATTCTATGCAAGGAATTATGATTTATACTTATTCATGCAGGGGTTTTAGGGTAACACTTTACTTGAAGTCTTCATATACAATGCATTATAAAAGTATTTTTAATGCATTGATTAGGCCTGGTAACACACTTTATAATGCATTGTATGATCTCATAATATTATATAATGCAGTAAAACACATGACAAACAACCAATTTCAGATACAACAAGAAATCTGCAAAGATTATAATGCATTTCAACTTAGGTTACAATTATTTGTGAAAAGCTATAATGCATTATGTACATTATAAATACCTGTATAATGCATTACATGAAGGCTTTAAGTAAAGTGTTACCAGAATACAGGATATTTTGCAGAAAAATAAGAACAACAATTGACATGTATGCTTTTTTATCAGATACATACAAAGAAAAAGCTGGTTCTTCTGAAATAATAACATTTAAATAATAACATGGACATTACCATTTCCCCTGATTTGTTTCAAAACATTGGCATATATAAACAGCTTTCCAGACACAGCAGTTGCATCCTTCATTGGCGTCGCCAACAGATGTTGCTAAAAACTGCTTTCACAACATTAATGTTAAGCTGTGTTCGTATGGGCTTAAAGAGCTAATCTGCACAATGACTGGCAGTAGCATGTGCAGGTTCTATGTGCTGGCAGTTTAACCCTTCCACCGAAGAGTCACGGTACAAGAAGAGGCAAAGCTGAAGTGAGCGTGCATCCTCATTACCTCTAAATGCAATTAATTATTTATCAATGCAAATTCTAACTTCACATGGCCCTTCCTTTTCGGGAGAAAAAAGCTGCATTTTTATCATATTGAGAGGGCTGTATTAATAAAACATCAACTCTTTGCAATGTAGTCATCTTTATTCCTTACATCTTCCACCAGACTCCGAATATTCTCTTTTAGTGCCACAATGCGCTTTAATGAAAAAGAGTGACAGGGAGGATTGCTTTTTTATTCAGAGAACCGGGGTGGAATGCACCTCATTTGAACACACCTGGAGGCTGCACAGGGAGGTTAGCGTCATTGATCAAAGAACAAACCGATTCGTGAATGTGAAATCTCTGACACGTACAGCCTGTGTATCCTATTTCAGGGACAAGGACTGCATTACAGCCGTTCCTCTCCAAAAAACACGACACAACAAACTGAGGAGCCCATCTTAACCCAAGACTCAGCAAACAATATATATGCACTGATGAAGGTGGATCGTTCAAATAACACCCCTGTCTGGGGTTCAAGTGCACCGACACCCCGCACAGGAAACATCTATCTCAATTTCGTATCTAAATGTGTTGTCTGAGAGGGAAGAACGAGAAAAAGAGGATGAATGAGAAACCAAAATTAGCCTGTCGACAACAGGTCGACTAGATGCACAGATCTGCTCGGCTCCTTCTCTTTTTTATTGTTCTCCTTCGCTCTGAATCTAAGCAGCAATCAGTCTGAAATCTCCGCGTTCGAATATCACTCTTAATTCTTTGAAGATTTACTGTAGTGAGATGTGTAAGTTGAAAGTGGTGACTTCAGTAAATGAGGGTTAATACGCAGACTAGTTTTAACAGCCATGAAATTTCGCCGAGGGCGTTCGACAATGCAGAGCTCTCTGTAATGACATGACTGCTGCCAACAAGAAAATTCAAACTACAATTCATTGGTACTGACAGATGGAATAGATTGAGAGGAGGATGACTTTCACAGTTCATCCTAGCTTCTATTTCTCATCTTTTAACAGTGCAGATGATCCAGAATAAAGCAACAACACTGGTACACTGGAATAGCATTAATAAACTACTGTTTCATAAACATTATTTATATGCATGTTAAAGCACAATCAATAAGGACACATCAAACACAAAACTGCAGACACATTGTTAATAGCAAATTCAGCCCTTTTTGGATGTAGATAGTAAAGTAAATGTTGTGGTAGTTCCCAATTTTTGCCTAAATTGAGAACAGAATTACGTAGCCTACCAAAATATGACTGTTACTATCAAGGCCAAGTCCCTTTATAACATTCATAACTGCAAAACATGCAGGATCCCAGACATTGTAGCTTTTTCAAGAGCTCAGAAAGTTGAAAATAACTCATTGATGTTTGCCGGAAAAATTTAAATAGAGAAAAAAAGCAATTTCATGGTTATAAACAGCACACCATCAAGACAGAAATCAATTAAAAAGCAAAATACATTGCCAAAATAAATCCTGTTGAAGTAATGAAGCGACCATTCGTGAATGTCTCAAATACAATTTTGCGGTCGAGTTTTGAAGAGGGAAAGTGGATGATTGCCATTTGGATTATGGGGAAGCTTCATTCATGTGCTATTGATTATACTGCTGATGTTCTTTTTCCTCTTTAAACATATTACATTCACATGAAGTCACCATTTTGTTACCCCCTCCTGTCTTTTATGTGTTCCTTTTAATACAGCCTGTGTTTTATGGCTATATTACTGGGTTAAAATGCTAAAACTGAAAATGTAATGTGTTATATATTTAATAACATGCATTTAATAATGAAGACATAACCATATCAAGACACATTAAGTAATACATGTAGGAGGCCACCAACCGAGTACCGCAGATAGGCCTAATTACAGCAGTTTCAGTGTGATATAGTTTTCCATACATAACCTTGATTAAAAATGATTTAGGAAAATACCTGTTTTCACAAATCCTAATCCAGTCTCTGGACTCTCTGATTGTGGTATGATATTTTCCCACCTCACTTCTTCTTAATTATTGTGACCTTTGTTGATTACCATAAGTTCAGTAGCTTGTTTTCTAATGGCACACAGATTGCCTGCTCCACCTTTCTGCCATTTGAAGAAAAAATTGTCAAAATGGCAATTATAATAGCAGTGTAAGGTAAAGCTCTTACCTTAATTAATTAATTAGGCTATATACATAACGATAATTATTCACATTTACTAGTCTTATTATATATTCAACTCATTGCCTATACCTTAATTCAGTATAAGCTATTGATTCTATTTTACTACTCATAACTCTACTTTGTGATTTACTTCCATAGTGTGCTACCTCAATAACTATTTTAGTCCAAATCAGTACACAAAGTCACAATTGAAACACAAACATTTGTTTGACCGAATAATACTATAGAAAATCACAACGCTGTCACAGTGCTGCACGGGGATTCAGGAACGAGGAGACAAGGATATAACAAACAGGGTATTTAATGGATGACGAACGGAGGAGATACAGGAACACCGGGAAGGACATATAGACAAATCAACTAATGATGGGGAACAGGAAGGACCATATAAGGGTGAGGAAACAAAGGCAGAGGAAGACAAAGTCTGACAAACGCACCGTCGTGTTTAAATCCTGAACCAGTTCCTGTGGTGAAGGAATCATTCAGCTAATAAAATGATTCAACGACTCATAAAGACGTATTGCCACCTACTGGCATAATGATAACCTGCAGGAAAATAATCACCTAAAAATCCCCACCGCTACACCTCCACCAGTTTTTTATTAAAGCTCTCTGTGATTGTTATAGTGGAAACTGGTTTGGAGAAAAGGATGATATTGTGAACTCGTTTTAAATGAATTTCACAAAGTAAACAGAAAAGTTGTTGCGTATCCTGAGGGAAACATTTCTCACTAGATCTGTTAATGATGTAAAATACAGTTCCTGAACTTATTAAAATTTGTAAATGCCTTGCATTTCTGTTTTTACACTCCTCCACGAAATGGTGAAATGGTAATTTGAGTGTTTCTGTGGCTTAGTAATGACTTACTTCTAGCGCTTGATATTGTGGGAGTGCTCGCGGTTTATTTCATGTTTTTAAAGACAGAACTCCTGACTTATGAGGACATTCTTGCCACTGGCAATTTATATCTGTCATAATGAATAGACGAAAATGAATGTCAGTCTCTTCTCTCCTTCTCTTCTCTTCTCTCTCTCCTCTCCTCTCCTCTCCTCTCCTCTCTCTTCTCTCTCTTCTCTTCTCTTCTCTCTCTCTTCTCTCTCTCTCCTTCTCTCTTCCTCTCTCACTCTCTTCTCTCTTCTCCTCTCCTCTCCTCTCCTCTCCTCTCTCTCCTCTCCTTCTCTCCTCACCTCTCCCCTCTCTCTCCCTCCACCTCCTCCTCTCCTTCTCTCTCTCCTCTCCCTCTCTCTCTCCTCTCCTCTCCTCCCTCTCTCTCCCCTCACCCTCTCTCTCCTCTCCTCTCTCCCTCTCTCTCCTCTCTTCTCTCTCTCCACTCTCTTCTCTTCTCTTCTCTCCTCTCTTTCTCTTCTCTTCTCTTCTCTTCTCATTCTCTCTCTTCTCTTCTCTTCTCTTCTCTTCTCTTCTCTTTGTATACTCCCATACGGAAGCCTGAAGCTAGACAATTTATGCAAGTAGAATTGCCTCTTTTTGTTATGAGAAATATAAATAAACATCGACCTCTCGCAATAAAAACTAAGTGCATCACACGAACCTGTGTGTTTGTTTAGATGGTCAATAAAAGCGAGAGCATGTGGCTGCCCTATTGATGAGAAAATAGTTCTCAGCACACCTCTACTGCAATTCATCATATTAATGTCCAGTTGTTCTGTTACCAGCGACTGTATGACTGCAGCTCCTTGCATGTGTTGACATTTGCCAAAGCTTGGTTTCTGCCCTCTTTATATGTTTTTTTATCTTTAAATGGATAGGTCTGGGTCTGGTTGCTGTTTACTCAATACAGTGTTCCAGTGCTAAAATTCATTATATAGTAACAGCTCCCATAGTATAATATTAAAAAAATATATATGTATATTGTTTTTATATAGTAACATGAACCTGCTTGGTCAATATTTAAAATAATTAAAATGTAGCATATTTTCATTACTGTTATTATATTTTGATATGCTTAGCATAGCATCACAGCTACTAACTTCCTATTGCTAAAATAAAATAAACATTTTTTAGTTTATTTTGTGCTGGTTGATATGGATGCCATCTTGTACTGGACTTGGTGGATATTTATTTTCTTAGTTTGTGTTTTATTATTATAAGTGCACATCATTTTACCCATTTAAAACGTGTTACTGTGTAATTTTTTGTGTACAATGTGTTAAAAAATCTGTAAATATGGTTTAGTTTGTAGTGAAACATGATCATACACAAACTGGGATGAAAAGTGCGATCGCAACACATGAGCCATTAAGAACTATTAGTAATAAAATGAGTAGTCGGGAGATATAGAGCAGTACTGCAGATATAAAAGCTGCCCTGTAGTGTCTTCGCTGTCTCCAGGACAGAAAGGAATAATTTTGCAAGATAGTTAAGAAGATAACCATTTCACAGAAGCATCCTTCACAAGCCATTATGGCTGACAGCCTATTACATTTCAGATTGAGGAGGTGAAATGATTAAGAACATTGTACTGTGTTGCCATGACAGCGTGCATTTTTTCATCCTAAGAGTGTAATCACTATAGTTTCAATGATGTACAATCAAACCAGATGATAATAAGCAGCGGAGACAAGGAGATATTGGGTTTGGAGGGATGTTTCCATGGCAACTGAAATAATAATCCCCATGATTGATGTTTTCTTTTGCGTTTTCCCCTTTGTATGGCTGTAAGATTCAAAGAATGTGTTTTTTTCCCTTTTTTTCTTCACACCAGCTTCATATAGTTTATTAGTCTGTCAGAATAGTTTATGAGATGTTGTTGCAAAGGAAATAACCAAGTTCTCCTGCTTAATAACATGCCACATTTTCTGTTTACATACTCTTTGGGTATAAAACAAACATCAATGGATTCATCTTTCTCAAACACATTTTCCAGTTGCATCCTGGGTAAACAATTTTGCTGTCTATTAGCATCCAGGTCACACATAAATGTCAGTGAGATAGGGCTTTTGGGCAGAAACGAAAATAACAGACACAGAATGAGTTGCCACTATTTGTTCATGAACGATGTTAAAGTGTGACACCCAATTACTCAGACAATAATTCAGCAGCCGCTTATTCTTCACAAATAAAACTCCATTCCTCTCCGTAATGAAAATCTGATCAACTTGAAATAGGTTTATATAGTGAATACGTGCTAGAATTAGTTATTCGTAAGTGCGCCGCTGTAACTTTGCAAGTCGTACAGTAATTAGATATGTATTTGTTGTGTGAAGTGTGGGAGCTGAGATATAAAAGAACAGATGGTTCTTTCAGTATTATACCAAAATTATTATATATATCATCTTGGTTTGAGGAGCAAGACTCACCTCTATGAAGCAGAAGCAGGGCCCAAGTGAAAGACTTCTATCTGTCTTCAGTTTGGGTTAGGTATGAATTTCATATCTAGAGCATAATGCAACACAAACTTGAGCACTGAGCATATGGTATACCAATTAAAAAACATAACAGCCACCATAAAGTATGGCCCATATGGCACATCCCAAATCTTCTTAAACCAAATGATAGATTTGTATTTTTTTGTGAAGAACAGCGAGAAACTGAGGTTGTTATTCACTAAAAACATACTTCTGCATACTACAAAAACATACATAAAGAACATATAGTAATAAAATGAATATTCCGGAAATATAGAGCAGTACGGAATTTGTTTCATTCAAAAATATACATTCAAGCTTGATGTGTGATAATTTGTCATGTGATACACAAAAGCCAATGGACTATAAGCCAAGCCGGGACTCGAACTCGGGACACCCGAAGCACAACAGCACTACATGCCCACGAAGCTATCGGTGCCGACTATATGTAATGTATTATTAATGTAAAATTTTAATTGAGAAAAAAGTACAGTATGTAAATATGGTTTGGTTTAGTAAAAATGAAACAGTATGTAAATATGGTGAAGTTTAATTGTGAAACACATTCGAGACATGAGAACAGTGAAATTGTGCAACAAAAAAATGAGACATGAGCCTATTGAGTAATTGGTAAAGAAAAGATAAAGCCACTGCATTCAGAAAGACACATTCAGGTGGCATTCAGAAAGACACATTCACCTTGGCATGTGACTGTAAATGATGATGCCATTTCCATTTTGTAGTGGTAATGATGGAATTTCCATTTCCAGAGTACGAGTTTGATGCATATAGTGCACCAGAGTAATTCCCTTGCACAGTTGTGA
This sequence comes from Ptychobarbus kaznakovi, assembly GCA_027422405.1. Taxonomy (NCBI): domain Eukaryota; kingdom Metazoa; phylum Chordata; class Actinopteri; order Cypriniformes; family Cyprinidae; genus Ptychobarbus; species Ptychobarbus kaznakovi. The sequence continues at coordinate 15,221,825 of CM049805.1, forward strand.
TCAAATTACACAAATGTCTTACACAAATTGCAGTGGAAAAAATAATAAATTCTTCTGAGCAAATCAACACCTGGATGTGTTTTACATTCTATATATATATTATATTTATATGCAATTCAGAAAATGCAGTGCTTTTGTTGATGTAATTTTCATGGCATATTTTCTTTGCATTGGTGATGGAGCCATAGTGTGCATTCCACAGACATGAGGCAATTGTTTTTCAGCGCTATATGGATCATATGCAGAGAATGCCGAAGCTGAGTTTAAAGCTGAGTTCTTTAAACATTCATGACAAAATGCATGAAGAAAAAAGTCGGGACATGCATTGGGAAATAAAAAGCATTTCTATATGGATTTGAGATACTATAAAAAGTCTCCTTTACAAAAATGACATTTAAAAACTATCAGTAAAAGAAAAACAAAGTTTGTTATATTTATAGTAATATTCCAAATGTAATTCTCAAACTAACAACTTCTTTATTTAAGGAACGTGAGTTGACCTTGATGAAGCTTTATGTGCATTATGACTAAAATGTCATTGTTCAGAATTTAACTAATATAATGTTTTATCACCAAGACTTAGAAACCACTAAGAATAGAGTGGCTAGTCTGTTAAAATATGATTCCATGTGGTTGAATTAAATATGAGATTTTTACTTTATTATAACATACATATTTTTGGTGAGTGGAAAGCAAATGTGCCGCAGTGATAGCATACTCAACTAAATTGAAATTGGTTATGTTGTCATTACTTCTGGTACTGGCCACACATGTTTCTTGTTATGCTTTATTACTTTAGTCGTCATGCTGTTTGTCTTATGTGTTATCGCTGCATCACTTAGCCTTTTCCTGTTTAAATTGCGTCTTTGTGTAGGCTATTTACATTCTACATTACATTTATATCTCAACTTTTTTGCCTTGATTGTGTTTCTGATCTTGTTTGGCATCATAGAGTTAAGGATATTGGTCTAAACTAATAAGTGCCTCAAACATAACTCGTTGAACCTAAATCAAATAACAAGTTCTTCCTGTTAAGATCATTGTAGCAGCCTGGTACCTGGTAAACACAATTTTGTTTCCCAGCAGAGCTGTGCACTCTGACTTTCTGAAATGCATAAATGCACCAGCCAGTGACATTCGACTTGAATTTGAATGGCAAAGTTTGGATGGAGATTAGCTGGATTGTCAATGGCCCTGGATTTCTGTCCATTCACAAGAAAATGTCACGTCAAGCTGACCACAGTAGTAAAGATCACGTGACCCAGACGTCCTAGACTCTTTTAATGGCATCATGACCACCCAGACTGTCTTTGGCCTAGAGGCAGGTCTTGTTATGGCGAGGGATTGGCTTCTGGAGCCGGCTCTGGGGTAAACTTCAAGTTTGTCTTCAGAGGTCATTAAGTCCATGAGCTGTATGGTTTGATGGTTTCAGGTATTGGTTACAGATGTTGCTTGTTATGTTTAATTAGTTACCTTCTTTTTCTCTGTATAACTTTGCACGTGTGCATCTTCAATATTTATGTTATTCTGAGTATAATTCATGTCCATATGCTTATTGCTTTCCTAGAATTGTGTTTCTGTACATTGTAGTTAGATTAACTATACTTTGATTGTAATTGGATTTATAACCTGTCAGTTCATGGTTTTTAGGGTTTTATAATACAGTGGAATCTGGAACACATATTGTAATTGGTTTAAGACCAGATGGATGTGTGTAAACATCGATAAACAAATAACATATTTGTATTTGTTTATTTTCTTTTGCCAGTGCATGAGCACATCATCAGTTATCACAGCTTGGTGCATCTAAGTACTCACATAAACTATTGAATTGCCTTATCTTCAATAGCATATCAGATTTTCAATAGACAATGAAAAGAGTTTAAAGTTTTAACTTGACTGTAGTTTTTTTTTCTCTAAACATTTACCCTTTCATATCTTATTATAGAATGACCTCACATGGTCGTCTAAGAGTCTTCTCCATCTAGCATCTATCTATTTTTAGACCTCTGCATGAGGTCTTCTGGAGTCTTTATCTATATAAAAAAAAAGATTAAGATGCACACAATGATCTAGCATTATTTGAGTAATTCTGCAAAATCAGTGCCCCCTGTGTCCCTCATATGTGACCCTGGACCCCAAAACAATCATAAGGGTCAATTTTGCACAATTGAGATTTATACATCATCTGAAAGCTGGAAAAATAAGCTTTCCGTAATATTTTGGTTTGTTTGGAATAGGATAGGACAATATTTGGCTGAGATACAACTATTTTGAATGTGGTAGATGCGTTGCTGTCTATGGAGGGTCAGAAAGCTCTCGGATTTCATCAAAAATATCTTAATTTGTGTTCCGAAGGATGAACAAAGTTCTTACGGGTTTAGAATAACACGAGGGTAAGTAATAATTACAGAATTTTTCATTTCTGGGTGAATTATCCTTTAGTACATAAATGATGTATGTGTTATTTAACATTTAATTATTGCAGGTTTGTGTCATATTCTGAGTTTTGCATTTCACTGTTTTTATGTATTCTGAGGAATACTGAATCTGTTTTTGTGCGCGTGAGATGATTAAATGCATGTTGACATTTAGGCTAGTCAGTAACCATCATATTTACACAGCGCACACAACACCTCTGCACTTACTCATGCTTTCTCTCAACACGGGGACAGTCAGTCAGCCAATGGGAAAACAAAGTAACTGGCGTTGCTTTTTTGAAAACGTAACTATTGAATACGATTTTACTTGTCAATTAAAAGTAATGTATTACTTTACAAGTTACTCGAAAAAAGTAATCTGATCCAACACGGTGTCAACATACAATATAGTAAAAACATTATAGACTAAACATTTAACTTGTTTTATTACATATTTGAGTGAAAATTAGAAGATATTGTGCGTCAAGCCTGTTATCATCATATATTCATCATTTGTAATATCACATTAAACTGTAAAACTGTCAACCCTCCTCCATCAACCCTATAACCTTATGGAGGCATAATTACATCCCCGCCCGCATATATTCAAATGTGTACATTTAGCTTGAGACAGCTCAGTGCCGTTTAGAAATGCTTTATTAGTCTAATAGAACATATACAATTTGACAAAAAATCTGTTTATCAAAGAAAAAACAACCCTTTCTGAATTTGACTTCACATTACACTGAATTTTGTGCTTCACTGGGAAGGTTTTCCAGTTGAAGATGAGGAGGAGCCCACCGAGAGGACTGGAATGCGTTTGGTTTGAGACTGTGAATGATAAAGAGAGGATGCCAGAGAGAATCTATTTTCCATGAGTTCCTGTGACATTATTTAATTTAATGATGATGTGCCCGCTTTAAGAGGCTGAATCAATCTCATTGTGTCATTGCGTTAGAGCGCTCAAGCGTTGAGCGTGTGTGTGTGTGTACCATGTTCATTTATTTGTGCGTCTACATGTGTGTAGTACACATTACTCCGCATGTGTGTGTATGTGTTTGTTTGCGCATGCATGACTATATGAGGTGCGGCCTGATGTTTGTGGTGTAAATGTGGGTTTGTGTGTGCTATGTTCATTTTATTGTGTGTGAGTGTGACAATGGGGTCAAATCAGTCTGTAGAGAATGGAATGAAACCCAGTGGAACAAACTGCTGATGAGGCCGCGCTCCCCCTCACCATCCCCCTGCACCGTATAACTCAAACACTGGCTATAATACATCAATACTAGCTAAACCCCACACCTCATGCATACTTTCATTGTCTTTTCATTGTGAGATATCTTTAGAAAAAAAATAAATCACATCAAGAATACTAAATTAGTTTAGTTATGTCGACATATTCAGGGCTTTTATGAATACATATGAGTAAGGACCTACCAGAGAGAGCGATGGCTGATAATGCGCTCTCTCTAATAAGAACTAATGAACCAATGACAAACTTCAGCTCTAGTTAGAAAGCACAGGGTGCTCTGATGGGTTTCAGTCTTAATGTGAAGCTGCTGTACTATTCACAGTGTTGCTATGTAAAGAACACAAGCCTTTATCCACCTTATTTGTGCAACGCAGCTGTTTTCTGGGAATGCACAAGACTTCTGATTCATTAGCTGCTATAGGACTTCTGGAAGAAGAGAAAGTGTAGTATATGGTAAAACGAATGTGTTTGCTATTCTGACAATACATTCAAATAATATGATAAGAAATACGTGTTTGCAATATCAAGAAGCATAACAAGCGGTTTTGCACAGCTTAAAATAACTGGATGCTAATTTCACCGGATACCCTTGCGCATTGAAATTACAAATGGCCGCATCCACTTAATAAGGTGAATATAGCAACATTTATAATGATGTGTGATTTTTTGTGCAATATGTTCTGGGTTATATAATAGCATATATTAAAATATATCTTAGTTTTACTTAGAAAATTTGAATATATATATATATATATATATATATAAATACACTTTTATATTTCTAGGGTTTTAAGAAGCGGAAATCATCATAGATGGGTGGACGCCAGTATTTGTGAATGGAAACTATAACATTTGCTTCAATAGCCACAAAAAAAATAAAAATTCCAAAGTAGCATTACTATGACTTTACAAATAAGGAAATATTAAGAGATTGATTACGGTGGTAGAAGAGAGAAAGATGTCAAATTTGCCGTTTTATTACAAACAGTAAAATATAAATTATATTACCGGTACATATTATATACATAGTGTATATTAAATAATAGTAGTAATAGTGTAATAGTAAATTGTGTTATGCATTACACTTTTCAAAAATTGAAAATGCTTGGATAGATTTACGTTATCTGTAACTGTGCAAACATCACAGTCTGTCAAAAAGGTTCTTACAAAATAAAATGTATGACATTTTAAATTGGCATTGATAAAGAAATTATGATATTATTGTCACGGTGCACACAGCGTGGAGGAATGAGGAACACGAAGATGAGGAGTAAACTCAAAATAACAGTCTTTAATATAAACAAAGCAGGGCAAGACAAGGCAGGGCAGATTCACAGGAACACCAGGAGTAACGAGTAGACCAGACAACACTAACTAAACAGACAGCAACTTAAATACACAGGTTAATTACAGATAAAGACTAACACACAGCTGAACAGAATGAACTAATAATCATAGACGAGGACAGGAAACTAACCAAATAAGCACACAAGAGGGAAACACATGACACACACGACACAGGGCTGACATATCTCCCCCCTCCCAGAAGGCGCGACCCGCGCTGTAACAGTACCACCGGGAGGGGGCGTGGGCACCCTGGAGACGTCTACCGGGGTGGCACGGGGTGGCAGCTGCCACCCTAAGAAAAAGCTGTGCCACCACACCTGCCACCCCAGAATTATCACAGAATAAAATATAAATGTAAGCAGTGTTTCATGTGCTACTTTTCAACCGCGGCGAGGACAGCGTAATGGAAAATAATTGCAATAAAACACGTCTTTCACTAAACTGTTCACGATGGTTGCACGCGCACGCAGCGCGCCTAGTGTAGTCAGCTTCATTAACAAATGACTCTTATGAACCGGTTCTTTTTGAGTCAAAAACACAAAGTGCAGCCCATTCACTAACAAATTGTTTGACATTTGTTCGTGAATCAGATACTGCTTCTCGGTTTATTCAGAAGTCTTCTGAGAAATCTAATCCCGTCCGGATATGTCTGAGATCAGTGGCGTGCACAGGCCTCTGGAGGGGCAGGGGCGATAAGGTCACAATCGCGGACCGGGGGGTGGGGGTGTTGTTTCCCCTCGGCTTGGGGTATCACGATTCACTATTTTATCATGATTCTTTCTTTCTTACAAAATATAAAAAAGTATGGCAGATATTTAGGCCAAAGTGGGTGAAGATCAAAATCTTTGTCATTATTTTATCTTTGTAATTAAAAAATGAGAACAAAAATACACATTACAAAATAATACACATAATATACAAATAAAATAACCTGTGTTTAATTTTCAGGTACAATCGGTGTATTTAGCAGGAGCATTCAAGAAACTGTATGAACAAATATACAAATAAAACACTATATAGATTGATTCCTATTAAAGAAACTGTATTAAAGTTTTTCAGTCAAGAGTAGTGAGTGATTTTTCTCTTTGTGTTTGGTGTTTTATTAACATTAAAGGAATAATTCACCCAAGAATTAAAATAGGCTAGTGTTTTATTTGTATACCTTCATTCATTCAAAAGTTCGGTGCCTTGCTCAAGGGTCTCATCTCAGTCATGGTATTGAGGGTGGAGAGAAGCACTGTCTCATCAGTATGGTAGAGATCACTCCCCCCACCTACAATTCCTGCCGGCCCGAGACTCGAACCCACAACCTTTGGGTTACAAGTCCAACTCTCTAACCATTAGGCCATGACTTCCCCCCCTTGTTGTGCCTCCTCCTCCTCAAATATTATAAAAAAAATAAATAAATAAATAAATAAAAATTAGGGGTGGGCATAGATTTATTTTTTAATCTAGATAATCTAGATTAATCTTGGAATTAATCTAATAAAATGGCTATTTGAATTCTGTCTGGCCGAAGGCATTCAAAATGTGTGCTACGCAAATAATGACTAAAAGTAAGTCTTTGAGAACGGGTTTCTCAAGCCAGGTGGCCATAGACCAGGGGCTCATCTCCTGTTTTCCAAAATGCATCACATAACTGCTTGAGAATAGCTGTTCTACTAATATAAAAATTGTGATAAAATAAATTGTTCAATTAATGTACTTTGTTTACAACTTTTTTCAGTTAAACATGAATTTAAACTGTAGGCCTACATAAAGGTCGTGTGAACTGTTTACAGTTTCAATTGAAGTTTCTTATAAATAATTTTCCCTAAAGCAAACCTTCCATGAGACCTAAAGGCATCCTGTTTGCTTAAAAGCGCAACGTTTCGTTGTTATTCTGAGTGCACACAAATAAACGTACTCTTTCAGATTCGAAAGATGTATTAGGCTACTTTTTTTATGACCAAGAATGACGGAGATTTAAGAGCAGTGAGCGCACCGGAGCCTGTCCTCAGAAACGCGCTTCACACAAAACTTCAATAGCGCACTTTCTCTAGGTTAAATCATATTGAGCGGCCATGTAAAGTTGCTACTACATACATCTTTCAGATGAAAAGCCATATTTGAGGTTGATGAATGATAGTGAGCGGGATGTCCTGCCGATTGTATACCACACAGACCAGCCGTAACAATCGTCCATCACGGACTGCGAGCCTCTGTCGAAGACTCGTTCTCGCCCCCACAGTGCAATTCGGCTAGGTATACATCCGCCTAAAATACAGGGTGAAAGTCATCATAGCTTGCGTAGTTAGACCGCTCCCAACCCCACTTTGAGAAGATTAACGGCGAATTTTTTTTTCGCGATAGAGTCTCACGTAACGCAGCACGTAACGCCGATAACGGCCCACCACTAATAAAGGTGGCAAAAACCTACCATAGGGAAATTAGAGGCTGTATGAGGTGCTATGTCATCTAAAAGGTGGCAAAATTTTGCATTAAATGTTTGGTCAATAGCCTATTAAACAAGGATATGATTGTCCTGTACGTGTAACAACAGCAATTACCAGGCCTAAGGCGTTTATAACATGTAATGTGAAAAAAGAAATAGACACTATCACAAAATTTGGTAATGGTTTTACTGGTTATAATGGGACTTGTATTGTTTTTACTGGAAACTGTAATGGACCCTGCTGGTCTCTACTGGTAATTGGTCACCTTCTATTGATAGTTTTCACGTGACGTCACACCCTCATAGGAACTCCCCACCTGGCGGGCAAAACGAAGCTTTGCTCCACTGACCGGTGTTCTGACAATTTGTTCAGATTGTGCTACCTCCCATTAAAAAAGATAGGTAGCACAAATCGATAGTGAAAAATGCTACTTATCAGATTGTGCTACCGGCATCTTATTCGTGTGATTTGAGTTTTTTTTTTAATGTCCATACCTACCCCTACCCTAAACCTACCTGTCCACACCTACCCTTACCCTAAACTTACCCTTGAAACAATACAAATATATTATCAGTATCACAATCTGATAGGTAGCATGTTTCGTCGGTACACCGGCAGCTATTTTGCAGATTGCATCAAGATTACATCAAGTAATAATGTAGTAAAACGCAGATATTAAAAGGCGAGATTCAGTGGACACCATATTGATGATGTATATTTTGTGCAGGCAAGAGGATGAAGCCAGAATATAAACGCAATGTGCAAAGTTTCACATTAAATGGCTTCCCATAGAAAACCATTAGAAGGAAAACACGAGCGTGAACAATTGAGATGTGTGTGCTGCAGTTCTATGGATGTTTTGCCCAACAAGTCTTCGAGCCGATCACGTGACCGAAAATTATCAATTGGTGGCTTGTTAAAACCAATTAATCCTAATGGAATATGTCCCAAAACACACTTCAGAAAACCACATTTTAATGGTTTTAATGGTTAAAAGTTGATGGTTTGCAATGGCATTTGTGAGTTATTTGTAATGGTGTTAGAATTTTCTGTGATGGTTCTATAGGCCTTTATCACACTTCTGCGTTCGAAAAGCGGAAGATTCAAATAGTAGCGTAAAAGAACTTCCGCTTGTTGTTGTGGATTCAATTTCTGTATTTCTTCTTGTAGAATTCAGCACATATACGCCTTCTTAAGACACCAATCTCTGTTTACCACAATTCATTGAGTATTATGAAACGAAGGAATATGTTATCACGATATCCTGATGCATATTTTGTGACTTAAGCAGGAGAGCGAGCCATACTGTATGTGGATTGGCAATTCTTCACAGTTTGATCACCTTATTTCATTACAGAACAGCGAGAAAACTATACAAACAACATATCACATTAATAAGCATCAGAATTAGACAAAGCTTAAAACATTAATTATGACTAAAGGCTGCATAGAAGGATTCAACTAAATATTTAGGGCAAATTTGTTGTATTAAACATAATGCTCACATTATTTTCACTCGCTGACTTTATGATGCAATCCTCTATAATTGCATCAAATTGAAGTTGTTCAAATAAATAAATATTTCCAGCCCATAGACGATAATTAAAATAAGTTTGATCATCTTAATCGATGTTATTCGTTATTCTCCGTGATTGCGTGCAACGATTTAATATCATTATAATGTGAACATGAGCGGGAGGTTAATCACAATAAATATAATTCAAAAATAAACAAAATAATATTAAAAATACAATAAAATTGTCCAAGTATTCCTCTAGCAGTAACTTGAGCTACGTGCTCTTCATTAATCTGACTGGCAGCACTGACAGTCACGTTGCTCAGATAAGCTCATGTTACACATTAAAATGAAGGATGACATGATACATTGTATGGAATCTGTATAAACAAGCAGTTTTAACATTGACGTTTATTGCATCAATGTTCAACTAAACTAAATTAGTTAAATTTTCTTCATTAAACTGGTGTCTGTCCATTGAAATAAATTCCTTTACGCTAATCGGAGCCGGATGTGACGACACGCGGACTATGATAAAGGGGAAACTATGACGTCACTCTGTAGGCGGATCGGCTGTTAGCTTGAAACTGGTTCCCTCGACAAAAAGCCAATAGGATTTTTCCATAGGCTTTTGGATTATCGCAAAACATAAGCTCTGTGTTCAATCATAGTTTATGAAATTTACACGTTTTTTCCATCAAGATAATCTTCACAAAATAATTAAACTTTGACGAATTTTGAAGCCTAATAAAGCACCAGAACTGAAAAGCTAAACTTAGGCTAAAAAACGAACTACTGCACCACGGTCGCTCGCCTTCAACATCACCAGCACCGCTCACGACAACTTTCTCAAACTTATTTTTAACATTCAGTGAAAAGGATTTACACTGTATATGAATTTTAATCCACGCTACATGAACCGTTTCATATAAATACAAAACTAGAGCCAAACTAAAACTGAAATGAGACATTAGTTATAAATAGTAAGCTATAGTGAACAAATTAAATAATCATAACAGAAGGACGTATGAAAGCACGTATTTCTGTACATTTCGAAATAAGGTGCATTTTAAAAGTAAATAATTCTTTGATTAATATGAATTAAAAACGTATAGCCGCATATTCAATCTTTTAAATAACAGCAGAGCGAGCAAGTTTTTGGATATGGTAAGATTAAACTTATTTTAGTGAACTAAGCACCACGTTTCAGCTCATTTTGTTAGGGTGGGTACACAATATGTTATTTTATCCTTGCTTCTAGAAAATCCTCAATCTATATGCTTTCTAACAGCTTCATGTGGCCGTAAACATTTAATTTTAACGTGGCTTTAAGCACCATGCATCATTAAAGTTTAACTTTCACTACGTAAAGCCGGTAAATGAGGTGTTTACATGTAATAATCGTAATATGAGTTTACCTTATGGTACAAACTCAGAGTCTCCACATCAGTAAGTGATAAAACGAGCATGTTCCATCCGAAGCCTTGTCGCATTTCGGGACAAAGCAAAAAATAAAATAAAAACATTGTCGAACAACAATATAAAATGCGGAAACTATTAATTGGATATTCTAAAAATTTAATTTTATTACAAATTATACTACAACTGGAAAATACTGTAAATTGATAAACTGTTTGGCGTGATGACGTTGAATGTCTCCGAGAGTGCCTGTAGTCCCATTTAGCAACTTGTTAGCAACCCTCTTGTTTAAGAAAAGTAACAGCTTAAAAAATCACGAGTGTGTAACTGGTGTGTTTTACGTCGTAGAATAAAACGTGAAAGTATCTTGAGCTTGTGTGGACAACGGACCTTATTTAAGGATTAAACAAAAATGTCTCAGGTTACGCATGTAACCATGGTTCCCTGAGAATAGGGAACGAGACGCTGCGTCCTCTAGAGGGCGCTAGGGGAACACCTTCAGCGTGTCCGGTGTCTGAAGCATGAATGAAATACAACAATGAACTTGACATTGGCAGGCGGAAGCCCATGACGTAAGCTAATGAGCCTGCGGGGTATAAAGGAGCACTGTAAGATACGTCATCTTCTTTTTGTCTGAGGAGAGACAGGAATGCCGAAGCATGGCCCCCGAGACGCAGCATCTCATTCCCTATTCTCAGGAACCATGGTTACATGGTAACCTGAGACGTTCCCTATCCAAAGGGAACTCTACGCTGCGTCCTTTAGAGGGCGCTAGGGGAACGATATACCAACACAGCCATGCTGAGCGATGAGTGCCCAAATAACTGGATTCCTTAAGTCAAAGACTCAAAGGAACACCATCCCTGCCCCAGCAGATCACTGTGACCACAGCCAAAGCCTTCTAAAAGCCAGCTCATAGCCCGCCAACGTCATAGACTAGCTCACCCACCAACATAAGGAACTCTAAGAGTGGAGGTCTCAGCATAACGACTCTCTAGAATGAGATGAGACCTGGCTACACTCCACGCTAAAAAATTGTTAGTGAGGTTCAAGAGAAAGAACCCACACATAAATATCCTAAGCGGAGTTCTGGAGAGTGGAGGCTTCGGCAGAATGACTCTCTTACGTGAGAGGAAGCCTAACACTCAATCCAAGTTGATAGTGGATATCTCAGCCTAACAACTCTCTAGACGAGAGGAGACCGTCAGATGTAGTTAGAGATGGATTAACTTTTATTACTGCTGGAGAGAGGAGGCTTCAGCAGAGTAACTCTCATGACGAGAGGAAGCCTATCAACACTCGATCCTGGTAGCAGAACTCTTAAGAGTGGAGGTCTCAGGATAACGACTCTCTAAAGCGAGAGGAGACCTAGCTACACTCAACGTCAGAGGCAGTTGGTGAGGCTCAAATTAGCCTACACTAATATTACTACCAAAGATGGAGTTCTGAAGAGAGGAGGCTTTAGCAGGATGACTCTCTAAACGAGAGGAAGCCTAATGACACTCAACCCAAGTTGAGAAGCTCTTAAGAGTGGAGGTCTCAGCATGACGACTCTCTAAAATGAGAGGAGACCTGACTACACTCAGCGCTAGAGACAGCTAGCGAAGCTCACAATAGAGACTACATACTAGTAGTGCTGCCTAGGTGGAGCTCTGGAGAGCGGAGGCCTCAGCAGAATGACTCTCTTAAACGAGAGGAAGTTTAACAACACTCAGCCCCAGCTGAGAAGCTCTTAAGAGTGGAGGTCCGAGCATAACGACTCTCTAAAATGAGAGGAGACCTGACTACACTCAGCGCTAGAGGCAGCTAGTGAGGCTCACAATAGAGCCTATGTGCTAATTGTGCTGCCTGAGCTCTCCTACCTGAGAAGCTCTTAAGAGTGGAGGTCTCATCATAACGACTCTCTAGAATGAGAGGAGACCTAACTACACTCAGCGCTACAGACAGCTAGCGAGGCTCACAATAGAGCCTACATACTAGTAGTGCTGCCTAGGTGGAGCTCTGGAGAGCGGAGGCTTCAGCAGAATGACTCTCTTAAATGAGAGGAAGCCTAACAACACTCGATCCTGAGAATCTCCTAAGAGTGGAGGCCTAAGCAGAGCTCTGGAGAGCGGAGGCTTCAGCAGATTGACTCTCTTAAACGAGAGGAAGCCTAACAACACTCAAACCAAGTTGAGAAGCTCTTACGAGTGGAGGTCTCAGCATGACAACTCTCTAAAATGAGAGGAGACCTGACTACACTCAGCGCTAGAGACAGCTAGCGAGGCTCACAATAGAGCCTACATGCTAATAGTGCTGCCTGAGCTGAGCTCTGGAGAGCGGAGGCTTCAGCAGAATGACTCTCTTAAACCAGAGGAAGCCAAACAACACTCGATCCTGAGAATCTCCTCAGAGTGGAGGTCTCAGCATAACGACTCTCTAAAACGAGAGGAGACCTGACTACACTCAGTGCTACAGACGGCTAGCAAGGCTCACAATAGAGCCTACATACTAGTAGTGCTGCCTAAGCAGAGCTCTGGAGAGCGGAGGCCTCAGCAGAATGACTCTCTCAAAGGAGGGGATTGCTACCAGGCTCAAGAACAGCTGATCAGGGAGGCTTGTAGAGAGAGAGCCTCACAATCTGACATAACTGCAACTTTTTTTAAATTTATTTATTTAATATTTTCTCTAGGGAGCCGAGTGCTCA